>OU343160.1:315670445-316885445 GCA_910595825.1 Philhelius pedissequus | reverse complement strand
GACGTACAGATCTACAGCAACTTGGTCGAGTGTTGGCTTATCTAGCCATTGCTGCACCCTGCACCCAAATATGACTGCAACGAATTTGGACGTTACCTACAGCCACTGCGAAGCTCCCACAAGGGGGCCTATCCCATGTAACAGATGCGCAAAATTCCGTGTGGCACCTGTTACCCCGTAGATAGTCTAGTCGGGTTGTCAAAAAAGGGCTGAAATGGAAAAAAATAATTCCTACAATTTTATTTCACAGTTCCTTAGGAGGGGTCATAAGTAGTCTAATTCTGGGTTTTCGGGGAAATTGTGCTCGAGCTTCAGCCACCATTTTGAATTTAATGAAAATTTTAATTTGGGCAATAACTTCGCCTTTTTTGATTTTTGACCAAAACTTGTAGAAAATTTGATTTTCTAAAACTTTGGTCTTAATATTTTTTTTCAAAAAAGTTACTGTTCGTGAGATATTAATGAAAAACTGCTTGGGGCTTGTGACCCTCTTCTGGGACTATGAAATATTAATACGTACAATTTTCTATTATAGTTTGTTGGGGAGACCATTAGTAGTCTAAAAATCGATTTTCGGGAAAATACTACTGGAGTTTTAGTCGCCATTTTGAATTTAATGAAGAATTGGTTATCTTTTTTTTATTCATATACAACCCTTTAGGGCAACACCGTGGAGGTTGAGCTTAAGCAGGGGCGTTTTTTTTAAAAACTCAAAACAGTTTTTCATTAATATCTCGCAAAAGGTAATTTTTTGGAAAAAAATATTAAGACATACAAGTTTTACCCTTATTTTTTGTGTCAGAAATCACAAATTGCGAAGTTATTGCCCAAATTAAAATTTACATTAAATTCAAAATGGCACTTGAAGCTACAGGGCGATTTTCCCGAAAACCGAGACTTAGACTACTTATGACCCCCCCTAACGAACTGTGAAAGATAATTGTACGAATTAATTTTTTCCCATTTCAAATGTTTAACCCGACTAAGAGACGTTCAGTATCACAAAGAAGTTGGGCTTCAGCATCAACAGACTGATTTCGTTTTGTGCGATGCAATGCCGCCAATTTTGACAAAATATATTCTTCTGCTGTTTTCCTAACCGAAACTGAGTCCACCAGTCTCAAATTGTCAACAATACAGGCTTTACAAAAATCAATACATATGTATATATCAATACAGAATTTCGGAGCTACAGACTAAATTCTGGGAAATACCAAATTTCGGAAACCGAATTTTGGCATATACAAAATTAAAGTCATAGAGAATTGTTGATGTCTTCACATTTTCAGTCTAATTCACACTGAATTTTGGAATACAGACTTACGACCCGTAAGTGATGTGAAACCACATTATTAATCTACCTGGATTGCAATAACTATATTAAATAAATTGCAATTTCCAGCCGTAATACCACTGATTTCGGTGAAAATTTCCCTGTCAACTTCTTTTTTTAGACATTTAGGTACCTTAAATTTTATACTATAAATTTTTTCGAACTTTAATCTTTGGAAGTTACTATACACAGGTGAATTTAATACAAGTTCTGATCAATAACAATAAGAGGTTCATACATGCAATGCCAGGTCCGCTTCACCGGTAGGCATTCTCTTGGCATACAGTTTTAGTTTTTTTTTATTTTGACGAAAAAGTCTTATAAAGAATTAAAATTCCCATTTATCTACTCTCGTCCTTAAATTTCATTACATATAATTCTCAATTGCAACCAAACTATCTCATACATAATTATGTGTATAGTACATGCTTTGTAGGTCTTCTATAATTTCTAAACTATTCTTCTCTTCCTGTTACAGCATTCAAAATAATGTGTGTTGTCTCTTTTGCTCTATCAATAAATCCTGTTTCCATTTTCTGTTAATTAGTTCATAGATGCGGCAACGAATGTACCTATTTAATTTACGGTTTTAAAATCGCCCTCTCTTTCTTCTTATAAATACATGCCCCGCTGTACATACATACGTATATATATTTGCACCCTGTGCACATTGAATTCTTAGAAGCACGGTGCGGCGTATTATTGTATTTATAGGGAAAGTGATTAATACCGTGGAAAAGTTTTGTTTCTATACAAAACAGGGGGTGGTGAAAAGTATATGATGCCCTATATTGAAATGATATACGACATCATGGCCGCTGATAAGCAAAAGGAAACCAAACTCAGCGCCCTTGTAATCAACTGCGATGTTCTAATTACGATGAAAAGAAGAATTTTTGCTCGAATGTATGTGTGTAGGTAGATATATGAGTATGTATGTATATTTAAAGTGGTGCGGGGGCTGAAAAGTTGAACTTGTAGGATTTTAAATATTTGTGTTTTGATGCGCCATTCCACCACTGACTGATGGCAAAGTACTACTTACATAGATATATATCAAATGGCAACAAAATTGAAGGTGGAGTTAGGAGCATCGGTGGGGGAGCCTCATCGGGAATTAGGAATTCCATCAAATTCGAATGCTCCTCCACTCTCGTACATCATATTCTTCTGGCTTCTGGTGTATCGCATCGCACTACTACTATTGGAAAGTATAAATCAATAAAATCGTTGTGTACCTACATCACTAGGAAGGTACGAGTATTTCGATACACAGTCTAACAACAACAATACGCAAAGATGTACTATCCGTTGTTCGGGTCGTCATCGTCGTCGTTTGTAAGCCTGTACCCTTCTGTACGCCTGCCACGGTACGGTCATGATGGTTGCGTGGTAGAAAAGAACATACCTTTTCACCAGGGGGAGGATGTCAAAAACTGCCGAAAGAAGAGATTGCTAGGTGTGGGGAGGGGGGGATTATAGAGACGTGCTCAATGAGAAATAAAAGGAATCCCTTCTAGTTTAACCTGCCATCATCAACTTTGTATGCACACGCACTTTACCAACCAATACTATTAAGTTTCCATCATAAACGCCCCATGTCGCACCCAACAACTACTGAAAATGCTCCTAAAAATGGGGATTTTATAGTATGGTGGATTAAAGAGTGTGACTGTGTGAGGCAATAGATGCAGGTAGGTACCTATTTAATGTGATTTTTTTATATATATAAATTTTTAATTTTTTTTTTGTTGTAAATGTTAAGGGCTTCAGGAATTATGGAGCCCTCGAGTAATCCTAGGGTATATTTTAGAGAGTTAAAAAAAAGACCAAATTCAATGATAGGATAGCCTTTCTTAACCCTCACCGTTGTAGAAGATAGTGATTAACTAATGGGTCGAATTTTGCATTGACCTGTTTTCTTATAAATATATTTTAATGGTTGGTATACAGAACGACTTTGTTCCTTTATTATTGTGCTTAGTTTAATTGGCGAACCTTTTTGATTCGCGAAATAAATTATACTCGAGTTAGAGGTTTAAGTGAATCTTCGCGTAACAGTTCAATCTGTCTAAAATTGAGACTAATTTTTATATTTTTATACATTGAACAGCCTTTCGATAATCATTAAATTATATCTTGCTCCAAGCTGACAATTGACACCAATTTGTACCAATTCCTGTTCCAGGCTTACAAATTTGGTAGTATTGGGCAGAAGAAAGCACTCATGGAAGATTAAAATATCTAAATCTAACCTTTCTGACAAATTTGCTGTCAATTTTTGCATAATAACGTTAAGAAATGTTAGGTTGACGTTTGTCATAAAAAAAAATTTGTTTGGTTGCAAACATATTTATTAAACTAAAATGAAAACAAAAAGTGGTAAGCAATACAATTAAATTAAAGAAAAAACAAAATTTGTGAATTGAATCAAAAAAATAAATAAATTTGATTGGAAACTGTATATCATCTGTTATTGACTTAAAAATGAATATCAGGGACATACAGGGTGGCCCACGAATCGTGCTACAATACGAAATTTAAATAACTTTTATTTTAATCGATGTATTTCATTAATTTTTTTTTATTGGGTCAATAATTAAATTTTATTTAAAATAACTAATGGTTTTTAAAGATGATTGACCGCACATGACCTCCACGCTCATCCACGAATATACGGCACCTGATCAGAAAATTGTTCATTGCGGCCTGAAGGGTTGAAATTGGGATCGCTTCAATTATTGTCTTAATGGACTGCTTCAATTCAGTCAAATTCCTGGGTTTCGTTTTGTACACTTCCTGCTTAATGTCACCCCATAAAAAAAAGTCTGGTGCAGTCAGGTCAGGTTTACTTGAGGGCCAGCGGAAAGTGCAGTTTCTGGATATCAATTTGTTTGGGAATTTTCGTTGGAGCTCCGCCATAACTTGTGTGGCTACTTGTGCACTTGCTCCATCTTGTTTAAACCAAATCCTGATGAAAGGGATACGTCTCCGACGAAGTTCTGGGTAAAAAACTCCTTCAATATCCTTAAATAACGCTCCTCATTGATAGTTTGTGTTACACCGTTTTCTTCAAAGAATTATGCCCCGACAATACATCCTGATGAAACTGCGCACAACACAGTGACTCGTTCTGGGTGCAGTTCCGTCTCATGGACCATTTCTCGATTAGATTCACTCCATATACGGCAATTTTGCCTGTTAACATTGGCGTTTAAGTCAAAATGGGCCTCATCAGACATGAACAAACAATTTATCAATGTGTTGTCTTCTTCGGCCATTGCAATCAGTTTTCGGAAAAATTCCAGGCGAACAGGCAAATCCTGAGGGTTTAACTTGCTTGTAATTTTGACTTTGTACGAAAACAAGTTTAAGTCATCATGAAGTATCCGTTTTAATGACCGTCTGCTAACTCCAATTTGGCCCGATAAGTTTCGAGTCGAAACACTTGGATTTGCCTGTATTGCCGATGTTACAGCCACGATTGTATCCTGAACCCGAACATTGGGATCTCGATGATACGGTCTTCGTTCGATGCTTCCAGATTCGACAAACATGTTCACCAGCCTCATAATGGTCCATCTACTCAGGGGAGTACCGCCAAGCTCCAGCCTAAATTCCCTTTGGACGGAAATGACGGACTGGAAAGAATGATATCGCTGCACAATCCAAATCCTTTTTTCAGTATCCCAAGCATTCATTTTGATAAATCTAAATAGTAGCCTATAAAATAAAAAAAAAATAAGCCGATTACCCACACTGAAAAAAAGTTATTTCGTTTTACTTTTATAGCACGATTCGTGGGCCACTCTGTAATAAGAACATAGGAGCATAAAATGGTTATGTTGCCTTAATGATTCATCGCGTTTTCCAGAAAATAATACAAAAAATCGCCAGGAACTCTATTTACCCAATGGATAGGGACATTGACGAACATCAATGGCGTAAGATTCCGTATATTCCCAGTACTTCCGTTCCGAAAAACTCATGGCACCACTTTATAAATCCGGCATTTTTTAATAATAATTCTGTCAAAAACGCTCTATGCAATAAAAAATTAAAATCGAAAGCTTATATGTATGTAAATCACCAAAAAGTTGACTTTACAACTTTAACAAATCGTATAAAAAAACATCTAAAAGATTCTCTTTATCATTACCCTTCTTCTATACTACCTCAATACCCAAACTACACAGGACGCGGCTGCTCTTTAGAATATTTAACCCTTTAACAGCATTTACCTTATGGACGAGTATTAAATAAATATGAAATTTAGGAAATTAATAGACAAAAATCTTGAAACATTTTAAATAATCAAATCGAATACAGGGAAACAATTTTTTTCTTCATCTAAACGATTTTTCTTGGTACAGAACGAAGTATATCTAGTTTTTTGAACGAAGTTCTAAACAAGATGGACCAAAATATCCAGTTCACATTAGAATTCGGTGGAAAATCTCCAAATTTCTTGAACATTTCGCTTGTTCATAATTCTTTTGAATTCGACATTTATTCAGACAAAACACTTTCACAGATATCATAATTCCCATAAACTCAACCAATCTTCGCTTGATCGCCTTCTTCGCAATCCACTAAGTTGTTTTAATTTCAATAAAGAATTAAAAACAGTAGTAAAAATCGCCACTAATAATGGATATGACAAAGAAATTGTGTACAAATTGAAAAATATCTAGAAAAGCTGCTATAAATTCTATTTTTCCAACTGTGGAAAGTGGACGATCCTGTACTGAGGTGAAAAATTCCTTACATATAAGGTACCTATCTGTATCTCCGAAAATCTGATTAGTCCCCTTAGAAAAAGCGAATATCAGGCCAGCTTTCTTCAACAATTCAACACTTAAAATATCTTATATAATATCAGGCCAGCTTTCTTCAACAATTCAACACTTAAAATATCTTATGCAATAATAAAATGTTTCCTAAAACCAACAAATATAAGAAGTGTGGTGTCTACAAAATTAAATGCAATGATTTTGAAGGTCTATACCTGAAAAACCTCGAAAAACTTTGGAAAAATGATTCAGCGAACGGGGAGATTCTTATCTCGATCCTTCTTCTGGACTTTCGCAACATCATCGAAGCTCTGGCCATGTTTGTTCTTTGGATAATATTGAACTTCTTAATAATTTAAATTCTGGGCGATTGGTAGATAAATTTGAAATTGCTGAAATTAACAAACATAAGACATTTAGTATTGTACTATCTTCTTAACATTTTACTAAAGTTAAAATCACCAAATGGCTACTTTATCTTTTCAGTATCGTTCTTAATCCATATAGCATAGGCCTTAATAATAGGTTTAAAAATTTGCGCCAATATTTTTAATAAAACTCAAATTGTGGATCTTATTTAATTAAAAAAAGTTTTTTTTTTACTTTCAGTAAAATTCCCCTTTTAATTGCGATTAGGTACTATTGATCAAGTCTTGCATTTGGAAAAAAATCGGACTCGAAATTTTAATCAAACATGACATTACGATGATGGAGAACAAAATAGAAGTTCCATCAATTCCGTCTGCCTGTCTATCTGTCTGTAAGTCTATCTGCCTGTAGTCTGTCTGTAGATCGATATATAGACTAAACGGCTGAAGCGATTTTCTTCAAAATTCAACATTTCGAAAATGAGTGGATGAGTTTTTTTGAAGCTAAGTTTTTAAATTTATATGATTAAATACAATAAATTGTAAAAAAAAATTACGAAATTTGTACACAAAAAAATTAAGTAAAAAAGACTAAATAAATATATTGAGCTGTTTCTACTAAAAATCCTTTGCTTAAGATGTTATCGAACATAATAACCAGTATGTGCAATCCAGTCGTGCATTTTATTTTTATTTATACGAAATAAAATTATTTTATGAATTTGACCAATTTTTTCTTTTAACTTTTCCATTGTAAATAATTAAGCGTTTTTGGTCTATTTTTAAAAAATGTGAATAAAAATAATTTTTTTCCATTATTTTCCCAACATTTCGTGAGTATTCCTCACTTTCTCAGGGGTATTAAATTTTTTTTTTTCTCAAACTACATATGTATCTGTTTTCTTATTGCCGAATATTACCGGAGACAGCACTGACACAAAATTGAAAAAAAAATTGTAATTTCAAAAATAAAAAATATTTTCAATGTATGTAAATATTAACGCTTATGCGCATCAGGTCAGAATTGAAATCATGTGATTCTTCCATTTTCATTCAGTCGTTCCATACAACAAAACATTTAAAATACACCACCTATCCGTGACTCGAGTGATCAATATGTAATAATTTGTATTCGAGAACCGAGTGATTACTATTATTATTACTATTTTACTAATTCATTCGAATGATAATGCTATAGAAACAGATACATGAAATGTATTTAATTCCAATTCGAACCTCAACGTGCACGTACATACAATCCACACTAAGCCTAAACACCACACTTCACAATACCTCCTGGCTCTAGCTCCAGCCTCTTGTATTACATTTGCGTTACACTTAAATAGTAGTAGTAGTAAAGTAGAAATTTAGAAGTCTCATGTATAAGAGACCATTCGAATTATTAATGGAAATCATTCAAACGATGAATGGAAATCATTCGAATGATTTAAGATAAAGTATCGAGATGTCTTCAGTTAATATAAGAATCCATTGTAATCGATTATTTCATTCTAAAGCGAACATAACTAATTTCATCCCTATACTTTAAAATTTGATTAGATGCCAATTTTTGCCCAAAAACAGTCTGAATCAGACCTTATGAAGTTTCGACAAAGTCAACCGGAAAGGAGGGACACAATAACTATACATGTACCTATTTATTTCGCTAAGTTAGGAGCTAATTTTATATAGACTTCTCTTTAATCATTTATTAAGAAGTTTGTGTATATTTTTCATTGAGTTTTTAGATCTGTATTTAGTGCTACAGATTTAAAAATAGCTATTGTCTGTTCAATTGCACCTTAGCTATGCACTATTTACATGAGATCAACTAACGAGCAACTAGTTAACGAATATTCTTGTCTTTTGACATTCCGGTCTGTTTTGCTTTCGTTGTATTCCTGTGACGTTTTATAAATCAGAAAATTAGTCGTTCGTCGTTGAATTGTGGATGGTATGTGGAACACGAAGAGAGTTTGACAGTTCGCAACAATCAGACTGCAATTCGTGACAACCATTTTGGGAATTAAGAAAACAAATTTTAGTATGTATATGTAAACATTAATATAAACTCAATTTCATCCATTTTGCATAAAATTTTTAAAGTATTTATGTTAAGAAATTGTTTTAAATTCTTCATTCATTCTTATCACATGACGCAAAACTTCAAAAAATACTGCTTCACAATCGCTTTATCTTAATTTTAAACATTTTTCAAATAGTCCCATGACAAATATTTTTAAAACTTTGACAGTACAACAAAACTGGATTCAATTTATGATTAAGAAAATCATTTTATGCGTTTTAATAATCATTTTCACAAAAATAACTTCGATATTAGCAATGTCTAGCTATCATTGAATTTTATTAGAGATTTAATGAATTTTAAAGTGCTCTTTTTTGCGTATACAAATTGATGCAAAAGTTATCACCCAATCGAAATGGGCTATAATTTTTGTCATTGGTGGCAAATCCCAAGCAACACAATCGACTCTTTCAAATATCTTGAAGTCTACTTTCGCAAGAGCTTTTAACTCTTTTCACTATCTTCAAGAGGTCATTAAGACCCCAATGGGACCAAAGGGGTGGAGCCAACTCCATAGGAGGAAGAGTTCTTATTATAGATCTTTTAAAGATGTTTTTCGTTTGAGTGAATAATTTAAGGAAGAAAAAAAAATAATATTGACAAATCTCTATCTCTTTTACACAAAAGCAAATTTAATACAATTGAAACGAAAAAGAATGAACTTAAATAAAATGCCAGATCAAGATGACTTTTTTTCATCACATTCAATGCCTGATTTATTTTACACATTATAATAGAAACTAAACTCAATTTTCTGGTGTTGTATATCTGTGTTTTGATGTGCCAAAAAAGATTTATTTTGAAATCACACATTCTACATCGGTTAAATAAATGCGCCACAAATTTAGTAACATAATGCATATATTCATTAATAAAAAAATAAAAAAACTCCCCACGGAGTTGACAGAAACTGTATAAAATACAGTCTAAAGTGGTTTTAACAATTAAAAGTGAAGCATTGTGTAGAAAGTTAGTGTGTTATTGCTATAAATTCATATGCAATCGTAATTTGAATCACATAAATAATAATTTGTACTGAAATTAATTGCAAGTAATATGGCGTCATCACGAATACTCCAACAGGGTGCCTCATTTTTATTATTGAACTGTTCCATAATGTGTTATGGGTTTTGAATCATTTTAAGTTGTAATAAGTGAGAAGTGGACTTTTGGACCAAAATGTGTATGTAAATATATATCAATGTACTTATGTCAGTACGACGTCGATTGATTAAAAAAACCGCTAAAAATTCCGCATTTTTTTTGGTTTTATTTTCTGCTCTGAAAATGCGATTCTCGGGCTTTTGGATAACATTCAGAGCAGAATATACAAAAAATTGTTAAAATTTAGTTTGTATAGCCATAAATTTGTAAAATTTCGTTGAACAAAAGCTAAAAGTTCTAAAAAGAAGGAACATCTAAGATATGTACATACATAAACAATATTATTCAAATTTAATAAAAACATAAAATAAACATTTTACCTACACAATGTTTTATTGTAAGATATTAAGGTATTAAAATATTACAAAAAATAATATTTGTGGTAATTATAAATAATATCTGAAATTTAATTTAACAGTGTCACCCTTTATATAAATGTTTTTGTGTTCGACATATAAATACACTTTCCATTTTTATATCGACTGCTTAAAGAGTTCGTTAAGAAGTCATTAAGCTATCATTGATATAATCTCTTTTCATAGCCACACATGAGCAAGAAAAAGATGGGAAATTTCGGCAGCTGTATAGGTTTGCTTCTGTGTGTAATTTCATTACACCACATATAATTATTGTTTGACTTCACATTTATTCATCGATTTAAAGCCAAATTTATCAATACAAGGCAAAGACAAAACAAAAAGTTTTTTTTTAATAACCTTCCTTAAAGATAAAATATACACTACTAGAAGATGGGATGTTAAGCATTTATAAAGATGT
This sequence comes from Philhelius pedissequus, assembly GCA_910595825.1. NCBI lineage: Eukaryota > Metazoa > Arthropoda > Insecta > Diptera > Syrphidae > Philhelius > Philhelius pedissequus. The sequence continues at coordinate 316,874,924 of OU343160.1, read as the reverse complement.
TTTAATAAAACCATTAATAAAATAGCTTCAATATAATGTTTGAAAGAGACAAATGAAATACTCTAAATACACTCTGAAATTCCTTGATGTAAAGAGGTTTAAAAGAGGACCTATAAAGAGACATAATAAATATATTTGTCAAAGAGGTTTTTAAGATGTTAGAAAGAATTTTTTTTAATAGTTGAAACAAACAACACTTTCAAAGAGCAACTAAACAGGTTATTAAGTGCAACGGTATTAAGAAGATTGATTTAAGACATTGTAAGGACCTGATAAATTTATTCAAAGAAGTCTTAAAGAGTTTATGTGTTGCTTGGGATGTCAAATATACTTCCAAACCATTTATTGCTATTCTCCTAAAGAACGCGGAATAATTGTTTCAATTGAAATTTGCCACCATTTGCAAAAAATTATACTATCTTCCGATAGGGGCAGGGACATCAGTACCAAATTAGTTTTTGGGATTTATGTCTCAAATCAAAATAGATTTCAAATGTAAACAATAAATTTTTAAAGGCTCGGCGGGTAAGGGGGGCATGCTGCTCCCCTGCAACCTCCCTGTTTTGGTATATGTAATTTTTTAAGAGCTTTTTAAAAAGAAGTCTTCAAATCCAAAAAAAAATTGCATATACCCAAACTTGTACCCTCCCCCTCAAACTCTATATTGGGCCAATCAAGGGGGTTATGCGCCGAGATTTTCTTACGCCGTGAACCTAATTGCAAAAAACACGTCACAAATGTACACAAAAAAAACCTAATGATGGGATAAAAGTCCCAAATATTTTTTGTCCACCCCAATGAGGTGAGACATAAGTCCCAAAATGTTAATTTGGGACTTCTGTCCCTGCGCCCTTCCGATGGTTATTTTAAAAAAAGATCTTAAAAATTCTCTATATTCTGAATTTTTCTTCATTTTGAAAACGTCGCGTAGTTATTTTGCACGAATAATCACTTAACACAATTAGATGCCCTCTGGCGGCTTTTAGTTGAATCTTTATTTTTTTTTTCGCTTTATATAAGAGATTATTAATTCAAAAATTCCATCATATTTTGCATTACCCATTACAACCTATATTTCGCCACCTCTAAAGTTCAAAGGAACAAATCTAGTAAGTTAACTATTCCTCTCCAGTGTAGTGTTTTTGAGCCTCTAGCCCAAAATAATATCATCGAATTCGTGGAATGAGTCAAGCAAGATTTGGAAAATGTGGAACCATCAATGACGTGTTTTAGTTCGTTTCTCATGACAATAAACCCCTTAAGGTAGGTGGGCGTAGCTACGGGCTCTGGGCATTTGGAAAATACCTTTCCTATGGAAACTGCTGCTTTTTGCCTTATCGAAGAGAGCTCAGCAACGATACGTAGGAGTATACAAAAACAGAAAGGATACCCATATACACATACCGATTGAATTATGGGGATGAGTGTTAATTGCAAGTACTCCACATCCACAGTCCACACGAATGACAACAAAGTACCAAGGTACATACATTAAGAAAAAAAAATAAAGAAGGGTTTCTCTCGCGTCGTCAATGTCCCTGTATGTTTGTTTGTATGTATGGCTCGTGCCCGTTCATGTGAAAATAGCGGCATAGTGTTTTGATTTAGAAAGGCTTCCAAAATGTATACCTAGATTTTTGTTTGTATCTAACTTTCATCTATATTTTGAAAGTTTTACTTTTATGTGAACTTCGAAAGCAGTTTTATTTCTAACTCCTTTTATTTTTTCATTTGTAAACCCTCATATAGCCAGGGATACTTTGTGAAAAGGCCTTTTTCGGAAGGGGGTCGTGGTGCTGTTGTTATGTAAGCGAAGGATAGGATATTTTATAGATTGGAGACTGCTGGTATGACATGTGTGATTCGGTCCTTGCGTATGGATGTTAACAAAATTGTGCAGATAACACCGAAAACAAACAGTGTTGTTGTTTAAAAGGATGCCACCACACGGCTATCTGATGAACTTTAATCACAGTTCTCAATTTTTTGTTGTTTTTAATTTTATAGCAAATGATGAAGTGGAAGACCGCATGTACCCCCATATTTTGTGTTTTATATATATTTTTTTTAAGGGGACGCTTAGCAAATGAAAGGCCAAACAGCACAGACTGTGTATCGCAATAATTCATTGGAGGGCGCCATGCCGCACTTACCGTGGTGAAACTGCAATTTTGAAATCAATAAATTGCAATTAAGTTAATGGCCCCATTCGGCTTACCTTACAGTTCATTAATAAATCATCATTCACTTCGAGAGATGAATATACCTTGCGGTGATGGAAACGAATTTAGAATTTTCGAGGTAAAATTGATTGTATACTTACACATTGTAATATTCAAGTCATATAAGCTTATCCAAGATGAAAGGTGTTAAATTTTTTAAACAAAAATATGTATATCCATCTAGAAGCAATTTTAAAATTTAATTTTAATTGTTTCATAATAATTTTTTTGTATTACATTTACTTATCAAGGATAGCTATTTGCACTTCACATAATTAACCTTTGACCTTTACCTGAATCAGTGGCGGATCCAGGATTTGGTCAAAAGGGGCTGTCCAACGATTTAATAGGCAAGATTTTCATAAATTTTACCGAGCTAACTAAATAGTTCTTATTACGTTAACTGTGTAGCTATATTTTGTCTCAAACAAATCCTATGACAAATCGATTGTGCAACGACAGCGACAAATATTTGGAACAACTTTTTAATAATAAAAATAATAAGATACGTGGTATGATATTCAGCGTTAACCTACGTCACTTGGTGACAAAAATGCATACAAAACAAATTCATGAACAAAAACAAACGTGGGGTGAACTACGTCACTCGGTGACAATGTGTGCGAGAGAGATAGGATAACGAAATGCGGAATATCTTACCAGTATTCTTTATACCATGCAACTTAAACTTTTTTTTTTACTACAGCTACAACTTCAATTGTAGCTAAATGACAACTCGAAGCCGAAGGTCGAGAAGCGAGAAATCAGAACGAAAGATAAAGAGAAACACACATAGCCGAGAACGCTAGGCGTTTATAATTGTTTGCTTATATGTACATACACTCCTCGCCACTTTAATAGGATACCTCTTAGTTCTGTTTCCTGTCATTCAGTGCTCTTAAACCAAGCATGCTGTACTCCGTTCAATTTATATTCTCAGTACAGGTCTTATGGGAGAGCTTTTTCAAACACACTGGTGCCTGTCGCTGAAATTCCCAATGAAAATAACCACTGAGTTGCCTACAAATTATTTTTGTAATCTTGTTAAAACCAGCGTATATCCCACCATGAACTACCTACTGTACATCCAAGTGCACACTGCTCTTTGTGTGTCTTCTCCATGCACTCAACCCTCGCACTCGCTTTTAAAATAAACTTATTGAATCAGAGTTACCACTGCTAAGTTTGTGGTAATTTAGTATGCTTATTACTACAACCCTGTAAAAGCTTTAAGACAGTACGAACTTATTGGCATTTCTATCAGTTAGAGTGAAATGCAAATATCCTATCTTCCCTATACTGAAAATATAACTGAACAGAGTATAGAGACTTAATTTTTTTTAAATCAAAGTTCATTGATTGATTGATCATATATTTGACGGGCCAACCTTCCCCAGCATTTTCAAGGTTGCTTAAATCCGGTGAGTAGATCGGGCAACTTAATAGTTCCACATTTTGGCTCTATATACGTTTTATCTACCAGGTCTGTATGTAATGGCATGTTATCATGTTGATAAGTCCGCGGCAAAGGTCCAAAAAGAGTATGAAAGTATCGAAAGGCCTCTTTTAATATGCCACTGTCAGTCAATGCATGTAGTGGACAAAAATTGAAGTTTGCAGGTGCCATAATAGGAAATTACAGCTATGAAACTGGTACAATTAATTAGTTTTCTTGCGGAGGTCATGCTATAGCTATAGCCATAGGGGTCTTCAAAATTAATTTTTTTTCGTCGAAGAAGACCACGCGATGCCACTCCGAAGTCCAAGTCACATGTGCCCGATAAAAATTGAGGCGTTACTCTTTTCGAACCGGGTTAAGTCGTGGTTTCTTCTTGATTTTAAGTTTTTTTTATATGTTTAGCTTTTGAAATAACACGTCGCATAGTTGTGAGACTTGGGTTGATACCACACTTTTTGATATTTGCTAAAGAGTCGTGAGAATTGGACGCTTTTTTTTTAATATAAGTCGTCTTTTCGCATTGGTAAGCACACTGTGTATCCGGGTTTTTCCATACTAATTGCTTAAAAATCTGGATATAAGTGTTCGGCTCCTGTCGATTTATTTTTAGCTATTTTGGCAATAGATAAGCCTGCGTAGCGTCCAAATAAGCTTTGATTTTTTGCCTCAGTTAATGCTTTTCCTTGACCCATTTAATTTTTTTTTCCGAATTGTCGAAATTAACAAAAAAAAAGTTTGATCAACGAAACAATTATCTGGACCCGAACAACACCCCCCGTGGATCTGCCAGTGACTTGAGTGATTTTGGATAATACAGAGTGGCATTCGACCAGAAGCAGTTTTTTCTATAGCGATGCAAACATTTAATCTCTATTAATAGCTCTTAGCTTCGCCAATTTTTTTTAATTAAATTCAATGTACATAAATTATTTGTAATAGATTTTTTAAAATTATTAACAATTTTTTTATTTAAGTCAAACGAAGCACAGCAGTGTTTTTCCAACGAAACATTCAGCGAAAAGAATAAAAAGTTCGATTTGTAAAACTATTTGACGTATCAAGGTTAGCCAGAGGGGGGCTAGAGGGGTTCAATACTCTCTTTCCAAGCGCCATACAAAAGTACGCACCAGGCATCAGAAAAAACGACGTTTGCGCCTTTGTGAAACAAGGTTTATTGAAACGAATGGCATCAATCTCATTTGTAGAGCCCTTCAAATTGTATTGCGTTGGGATTAGTCTTGAAGAAATATGCACCACGATGTGGGCAATGTCAAAAGCATCAAATCTGTTGGCAGCAATTCAAGGAAGTGATTTACTTGTAAGCGTCATTGTATGAGTGAATCTTTGAATTTCTTGTCTGCAACCAAGCACACGAAACAAGTCATACAATCTCTTTAAAACATAAGAGAAAATGCCAGAGAGAGTTTTTCGGAGATGTTTTTCAATCCCCATTACAACCTGCCGGGGATTTATTTGAAGGGAACATAATATCTCCGAGGATTTATTTGCAACAAACTACACGCTCAAATCCAAAAACATCAGGTTCTGAAGTCTATTTATTAGTTTCAATACTTATTCCCTATCTAGATTGGTGTCGTGACATAACTTCGCGAAACATAAGTCCAAAATCGAATTTTGGAATTATGTCCCACTTTGATGGGACATAAATCCAAAATAAAAATGAATTTTGGATGTATGTCCCATTTGACATGTTTTGTTTGAGGCAAATACTGTATATACCTCATACGAGCTGAAAATTTTCCGAATCCAAGTGCCAATTAGATGAAATTCAGATGATATCAAAAACAGGTTTAACCGGATTTTTCTTAGCTAATTACTAGCAGGACTGCCATATGCCAATAACTCAGCCCTATGTCATATGGCTAAAATATCGCCGAGCTCTTAAAAGCTTAATTCGCGTGCATCGCCAGAAGAAATTATAAATTTTCGAAATAAATCGAAATCCAAAAAAAACTTTGCATACGCCCCCATACCCAATCCTATAATTTGGCCAAGCAGGGGGGTTATGCACCGAGCTTTTTAAACGCCGTGAACTTTATAGGCCTATATGTATGCATCACTAAAAAAAACAACTGCTGTGAAGTCCAGTATTTTTTTTAAAGGTTCTTTGCAAATTTTGAACTTATTTCTGACTGCAAACAAAAATATTTTGGATTTATGTCCCACTCACAAATGTTAAGAAAAACAACAATTTCGGACTTATGTCGGAGTTATGTCCCTGCGCCGTCTATATTCTCTAATACAAAATCTTACTGACATATTATTATGGTGAACGGGGACGTTTTACCATCGTTTCAAGCTCTGCTTCCACGTTTTGCTGTCATCAATCAAGCTAATGAAATAGTAAAACCAACAGCTTAGTACGATAACACAATGCCCTTGCCAGATGTTAAAGCGGAGGACATATTCTGGTGCGAAAAAATTTCATCGATTGATCCATCTATCGATGTTCTGAAACTGTGAGATATATGTGACAAGGTCTACTTAAGGAGTATAAGCTACTTTCTTACAATTTTGGCAACATACTTTCTTTTACAACAGCTAGCGTTAAAAGAACCTTTTTAATGATAAACGGATCAAAACAGTATCCCGAAACGTAATGGGCATTCCAAGACTTTGCTCACTTGTAATAATGTCTTTTCACTCATTGATGTGGATGTTAGGTTAAGTTAGGTTGAAGTGGCTGTCAGCGTTGCAGCTGACACACTTAGACCAGAGTTGGTCCCCTATGACAACACTTAAATACTGAGATAGTCTCCCTATTAGTTAGTTTAGATCGCTGAGATCACCGAAGAAAAAGTCTCCAAGATGGAGACTATGTTTTTGAGATAGAGCAGGGCATGTACACAGAAGATGAGGAATAGATCCACTTATAATAAGATGAGCACATCCATTTCTATTATCCTAAATGCAGTAATTCAGCTTGTAAAATCATTGGGGGCTTTCACTCACTTATTAGATATGATATCCCGGATAACAAACTATCCCGGTATATTTGTGAACGAATCAGATAGGTTAGCTGAAAGTTGTCAAAAACCACAACGAAACTCATACCAAATGAAGCCAGCTGTTTAAAAAAAAAATAGCTAACGAATACACTTAGTCCAAAAAGAGAGGACCATTGTGATACCACTGGAGTTGGGTTTTTTTTGTCCCAAAAAGAACTTAAAACCATTTTGAGCTTCTTATGAAGCGAAGGAGAGAATTAATGCCCTGCAGTTCCCTGGAATATCTCTGTGCCCTGGCACACAGCATAGGTGAATGTTGAAGTGTTCCGCAATCTGAGAGATGATCGAGAGTCGAGGGCTATTTTGGAATTAGTGGAGATTGAATCTACAGATTTCAGCGCTGCCTGCCTGTCGGAGAAAATGATGATATCCCTAGCAGATATTACGTTTTATTTAAGCCAGGATAGAGCCTCCTTAATTGCCATTAATTCCGCCGAATTTTTTCTTTTTTCAAGAAAGCTTCTGTCTCCCACTGTGATCTGGAGGGTATGCTTACCAGGAAGTTTCTAACAAAAAGTGGATGGGGTATGGTGTAGTCTAGGTTATTACGTGATTTGGGATTTGTTTGGCAACTTTTGCCCGCTTTTGGAATGAGCATTACATTAACTTAACTCCAAGACTGTAAAATGTGGAACAGTTCACAGCAGCTTCTCATTAAAACACAGCTAATATGTTATAAACTTTTCCCGAAATGTTTGTCTTTTGATATTGTACTTGATTTTCCTATGATGTTCCATACTCTTCATGTCCATTATGATATTTGGAACAATCACCTATTTGTATTCGGCACTTGCAAAAAACTAACTTAAATATATGTATTATTCGCTTACTTCTAAAAAGAGCCAATTTCTACAAATAACGCAAAACCTATTTTCTTCAGTAAAGTTAATATATGCGAACAAAATTATTGCAAGTGGTTTCTCAACCATTTGTATCTTTTTTTTATAATTCAAAACGTATAATGATATAAATTATCCAAAAAAAAAACACTTTCACTGATCAGCTTCACTGATGATCACTATAATTGGTCATAAAGTGAGGCAGATTTGTTCAAATTATAGATTGTTTTAAGATTTAAGCAAAATTATATTAAATTTCCGATTCCAAAATAAAGCTTATTACTTACGAGTTCAAAAATTGTGTTGCAACCTCCCACACAAATGTGACTGTGTATGTTTAAATAGAATCTCCTTTTATTTTAGTAATTATTTATTAGTATCTAATTAATTCAAAAAATTTCAATTATCAACTATCGTTTTGGCATATATGCCGTTTAATTGACAATACTACATTGTTCTTATTTATTCTGACTTTACTGTTCTAATCTTTAAGAAAGATATATATTTTTTATTCTTTTGAAAAGAAGAATTACATAGTTAATAATATTTTAAAGTCATTGCACAGCACAAAGATATGATAACAAGATGTATCTTACTACTGAAAAATCAATATTAGGTTTCTGAAAAGCTAACGTTTTAATATTTATAAAATAGAAGGAAAAAGATTACTAAAACCTTCATTTGACATTAATTTATAACTACATATATCACAGGTAAAGCTTAAATCTAATAATAACTGAATACTTATTCAGAAGTAAATAAATTGGTACATAAATAAATAAATCAATAAACAGATAAATAAATATGTAAAGGGTTATCGATTTTGCGGTTTCAAAAGTAAACGTAAATAAAACACATAAAATATTTTTTTTCATGATATTTCTTTTTTATTATAAAGATTGAACCTTGACATTTTGTGTGAAACACCACATCATTTAAATGACCACCACGCGAATTGTTGCAAGCATCGATTCTTTTGAGGTAATTTTTGACCACTTTTTGACACATATTGGGCGGTATCTCAGCCATAACTTGACGAATGTTGGTTTTCAAGTGCTCAAGAATTAAAGGTTCTGCATAAACACGGTCTTTCGCGAAACCCCACAAAAACAAGTCGAGCGGTGTCAAATCGCATGATCTGGTTGGCCAGTTGATATCGCCACGACGAGAAATTATGCGGCCAGGAAATATCTCTTGCAATAAAGCCATATTCGCTCGAGTTGTGTGGCATGTTTCACCGTCTTGTTGAAACCACATATTCTTCAAGTCGTATTCTTCAATAGCAGGCAAAAAAAAGTCGGTTATCATGTGACCATAACGCTCCGAATTGACGGCAACAGTCGTTCCATCCTCGTTTTCGAAAAAGAAAGATCCAATCACACCTCCGGACCAAAGAGCACCTCAAACAGTGACTTTTTGTGGATGTAAGGGCCTCTCTTCAATTACTTGATGATTCTCAGAACCCCAAATACGGCAAATTTGTTTATTAACATACCCACCGAGTGAGAAATGTGCTTCGTCGCTGAAGAAATTTTGTTGGAAAAATCGCCGTCCCCCTGCTGTTGTTCAAGCACCCATTCCACGTATCTACGACGTTGTGAATGGTCAGCTGGCGCCAGTTGTTGTGTGAGCTGGACTTTATATGAATGTAGGTGTAGATCCAAATGCGAAATATGCCATAATGTGCCGTAAGACAGTCCTAATTCCTGAGAACGACGAGGAATCGACACATTCGGGTCTTTGGCAACACTTTCACTTACAGCAGCGATATTTTCAGTGGTACGAGCGAAACGCACTGGCCTTACATTATCTGTAACCAATCCAGTCTCTTCAAATTTCTTCACAATTTTGCCAATTGCTTGCGTAGTTACGATTATGTAAACCATAATCTCCTCTTAAAGCACGATATGTGGCTGTGGCAGAATCATCATTTTTGTAGTAGGTTTTAACAATTTTTTTCGTTGTGCGATAGTTAAGCGATCCATTTTCGTAAATGTCAGACTTTCGAATGAAAAAAAAATTGGTTTAACAACTTAGTTTGACAGATACTTTTGAAACCGAAAAATGGATAACCCTTTATAAGAACATAATAAAATATATAAGTAAATAAATAAACAAACAAGTAAATAAATACATAAATAAATATATAAATAAATAAATAAATTATATATAAGAAATAATAAAATATATAAATAAATAAATAAGTAAACAAATAAATAAATTATCATACGTGTGAGAGATACAGTGAATAAATATGTAAATAGAGTAAATTATAAATAAATGAGTAAAACAAAATAAATAATAAATAAGTTAAACTATCAAAAGAAATAATCAAGAAAGGAAACAATAATGATACCTAGTGTACATAGTATATATTTTTTGATATTATTCACATTTTATTTTTGTTTAATATACATATAAATGACGTTTGTTTTGTTAAATTAAGTTTCTTGTAAGAGTGTTTTCACTTGATTCACATATTCTAAAAAAAATTTCATTGAGAACTTCAATTTTTCTCTGTATTTTTAACGCATTTGCCCTTTCGTGTAAGTGAACACAGTTATTATCAACGATAATGATAAGGTAGCTAGTTGTTTTATTATTCTTTGCTTCATCTAGGGTTTAGTAAATATTTATTTACAATAATTTTGTTTACGAATCCGTTAAGGGGAGGGGAGGTGATGGTCTTAGCTTTACCTTTTATTTATCACTGTGGTGGACAGTGACTTAGCCCCATAGCTCCCTAGTACTGCATTTGATACCATGTTAATTTTTTTTAATTCTATAATTATTATTTCCAAAAAGTAGGTATACGAAAAAATAAATGCTGTTTTATATTTAATTTCAGATACACATTAACCTACATACTTTTTAACTTTATTCCAGAAGAATAAGTATATTAGATTCCTAGTATCATTAAACAATTTTGCGATTATAAGATTGGGAACAGTCAATTTAGGTATCCCAATCTGAAGCAATACATATACTTTCTGTTAGTAGGTGTAATACTATATTTCTTGTGTCCACTTTTCTTTATGTTTGTCATACCAATACTCTTAAATATCCCATACACAGTCGGTTCTCGATAATTTAAACATTCCAAAAACTTTAACATAAATAATATTTTGCACTATGTATTTTTAGAGTAAATGCAGTCTTGTCTGATCAATGGTCACCTAACTCCTTATCTTTCTTTAGTTTTGCAGATAGCAGATAAAAATTTTCAAATCTTTTATAAAATCTTTATAAATTAAAATAAAATTCCAAAGTAATTATTTAAACTACTTAGCTGTATCTACTAACCGCCCCATAGTCAATAGAAAACACTAAAACATGTCTAAAGTTATACAGTGAATAAGCATTTATTAAAGTGCTACTAAAAATTATGTAAGTTCATATGTGTACATAAACCATTTTCCAACGCATTTAATTACAATAAATAGCTTAAAAATGCATCTATTCAAGCTGAACTTAATTACTTGCGATTTATAGATACTATAAGGCAAGTTATGCGTTCGTCGAAAAAAAAAGTTTTGAGATAACAATCAAACATGACATTACGATGATAGCGAAGACGAAAAAAGATGGTCTCAAAATCATGTCCGTCGGTATGTCTGCCTGTCTGTCTCTTTGTCAGTCTGTCTATATGTATGTATCGACACCTATACAGCTCAAACTGCCGAATTGCTTAAAACTTGGTATATAGAGTTTTTTATGTATTGTACAGAGGGGATATTGATTTTTTTAGCTCAAAAAATATAAGTACTTGCCATATGACCGTTACGTTAAAGCCTATTTTTCTCGAAAACGGCTCTAACGATTTTGGTTAAAAAAAATCAGAGCAGCTTTTTAGATACGACCGATTATACGCCTGAAAAAAAATTAATAAATGTCTAAAACCGATACATAGGACCGATCTCATAAATCGCCGATTCTTTCAAAGTTTCACACATATATAGGTGTATGTAGCCCAATTTATACTACATATCAATATTTTTAATAAATATTTTTTTTTGTATTTTTTTAAATTTTTTAATGAGATCAAATTAGTTTAAGTATTTATTTCAGAATTTTTAATTATTTTTTCTTTGAGTAAGCCGATTTAATCTTTTGCTTATAAGCTTATATTATTTAATATTTAAGATTCTCATACCATTTTTTTTTAGAAAAAAAATTAAAGAAATTTTGCATATATAAAAAATTAAGTAAAAAACTACTTTAAAAATATAATTAGATTTTTAATGGAAATCTTTTGCATATGATGTGATCGAACATAAGAACAAGTTCGTGCTATGCAGTCGTGCATTTTACTTTTATTCGCATTTAGGCCGTGTGTGAATTGCGTTGAAATGTTGGTTAAATTTTGTAACTTGGTTAATATTTGACACTAGCGTGGTGAATAAAATGGGTTAAAATGTAGGCAGCTGTGGAGCAGGCTAAATTTGCCTTAAAATTTAACGTTTTTTTATAGATAGAGTAATTTGAAACTGTAAACGATAACCGAAAAGAAAGATGAATTCCAAAAAGTTCAGATCTACTGAGAAACTATATAATAAATGTAAGTTTTAATTTATTCAATTGAAAAATTAAATTACATTATTATTTTTGTTTGTGTAGGGTCTCAAGAGGAAAAAACAAATATTATAATCCATTGATATTTTAACAAATATAAAATAATAAATTAAAATACTCATTTTATTTCATTTTGAAAATTGAATACAAATAGATTGATTTGTCAGCTTGTCAAATTCTTCAGCTGTGAAAACAAGTGTTTACATACTAAATCAACAAACTAATGGGAATTGTTTTGAAAAGATTTGTAATTGTGGTTTTAAAATATTAAATCAACGATATAAAACCGAAACATATTAGTAAAACTAAAAATTCGTTAATTTTTTCGTGCCAAATTATTAACTTTATGTCTTCTTAGTCAGATTTTGGGAAAGAAATTAATTAACTTGAACAAAAAAAAAAAATGTTTTTAGGGAAATTTCTTAAATCTTGAAGGAATTTTAGCCAAAATAGTGTTTTAATAAATCCCTTTCAACGCAATTCACGCAGCAAAAAGCTAAATTTGATCCCACCACAAACCAAACTTCAAAATTTAACCAAGGTAGAAAATTTAACCAAAATTTTAACGCAATTCACACACGGCCTTAGATGCATTGTAACTTTACGCTGTCTTTAAAATGTATTTATGAATAGTGCTGCAAGAATCTCGTGCTTACAATATGAGCGAACATAACATACTTTTGACTTGGTTTAGTTATTCGAATAACCCCATTGATTGATTACATTGTGATTTAGAATATGTTCAAGTTAACGTGCATTCACTGTACGACATTCTGTAGGTATATCTAACAAAAGCTTCACGATCATTAGATTCGTACACACGACACGAACGCACGCTTAAAAAAAAATGCTTTTCGGCTAATGAACTTTTTCAAGGTGAATAAAAACTTGCGTTGGCACAGCGCATCGAACTCTTGCAAACATCAATGCTGTAGTGTTGTGCGTGTTAAGAACTTTTGGTTGCTGACGCATCCGGCTGTTGTTTTGAAGCTTAATGTTGTTTACAACTTTATATTTTTGTTGTTTTTTTTTTTGGTCTATGGGATTTATGTATGTAGGGGTATGTATACCTATGTATTTCTGAATTTTTTTTAAAGTCATTTATTTAGCAAAGAAGCTTTAACATCCGAATGATCGCATTTTTTAAATGTGGGGAATTAGACTGATGCTTTTTTTCGTCGTTTAAAAAATAAATAAAAAAGTCATTGTTGCAAACGAATTTGGGAGGGGTTCGGGTGGGGTGAATAGAGAGAACTATTTTGTATTTTATCGCAACATGCGCCAGCGCCAGTATGATAATTGAGAACTTTTCTACATATTCGGCAATCGAGTTAGAAACCACTGGCAATAAAAGCTATACACTAGTGTGTCTAAGTATAAATTATTATGGTTTTTTCCACTTCTTCTGCAGGGTGCATTGATCGGAGTATGACTTTTGAAGGTCACAAAATAAGCCTTTAATTTTACCTATAGATACCTACATACATAGATAATTCTTTAACGTTCCAAGAGTGCAGATGTAGGTAGGTAGGTGTGTATTTAAAAAAAAAAGAAACTTGATAGTGCAGAGCTATCTTAAAGTATTTATTTACTTAGTATTATAATAGAAAAATGAAGTTTTTTTTTTTTTTTAAATTGTTTGCAAGCTGTACCAACCTAGCTTGATATGTACTTGTATTTAGGTAGGCTTGTAAAATAATTAATTTTGTAGGATTTGAATCATAAATTTCCAAAGCAGTAAATGGAGGTATTAAGTGTAGGTACTTATCTAATTGAATTTAGTAGTAAAGGTACCTAGTTTTTGTTAAACACTAACAATATCTTCTTAACACACTAGATGTAGGTATACATACGTAACGCCTTTTTGATTTCATTCTAAAACATATAAAAATTCACTTTTTAATTTTTTGTTTTCATTTTCTATGAATTTAAAAGACTAGATCCAAATATTTCGCATTTTAAGACCCATGGAGGTACCTTACATATTACCTACCTAGATTTATTTAAATATGAGTGTTTGTATGTAATAAAGGCAGGTATAGGTAAATGTATCTACGTGAAAATATTTTATAATTTCAAGTTTTAATTATACTAAGCACGCATCAGATGTCTATTATTTTATAGGTCAGCGTGACCAGAACAGAAAGCAACAATTTGGCGACAAAAAAACATCAACAACAACGTTATAGATGAATAAAGTAGGTAAGCTAAATCTACTGATTTGGCTTAGAATAATTTTTTTTGTTTTCTTTTTTACTTCCATCAGTATCTATTATCATTTACGTTGATAAGAAAAGTGAAACTAAAATAAATTTTCAAGGTCGCAAAGTAATTTTTTGTGTGTGTTATTTTTTACATTTTCATATATGTATACGACTAAGTTTAATCAAATAAGCTACAAATACTTACAAGTTAATTATTTAAATGTTTTTTTTTAGACCTTAGATAGATATAGATTAGAGACCGTACAATAGGAGCTTACATATATGCAGTTAAGTTTATACTACATGTGTACCTTACATACATACATATTTTACGCACTTTACACATACATATATATATTTTAACGAACTATTTGTTTTCCTTTAAAAGTATTAGTTTATAATATTATTTACTTAAAACATTCTGGTTCTGTTGTAAAAATTAAGCAACGTTGATTAGACCTTAAAGGTGTTTTTTTGATTAAAAAAAAATAAAACTCATTTATATCTTACAGTTTGTCTAAGTATGTATGTATGTTTGTATTGAAAAAATGATCTTATTGTTAGTTAGATAATTGCCAAATAATGTCTTTTTTTTTAACAAAGCATATGTTGAGCATTATGTGGGGATAGCTATTCAAAAATATTATAAGAGGGCGGGTCAATAAGTCCCTGAAAAATGAAATAAGGAATACTCTTTTCGGCATCGATAATTTTCCCCCCAACGTTTCTCCAATTTGTTGATGCCATTCACGTAATACGATTGCTCGAGTCCCTCAAAATAGGCGTTTGTTTCAGCAATGACTACTTCAATAGACCAAAATCTTCGAACTACGAGTAGTTCTTTACATGCGGTCTCCATTAGCGATGGATCTAAAGCATGCTTTAAAGCATCCTTTCAGTATCGCAAATGGAGACCGAAATCACAGCTATATTTTCCTTGCTTTCTCGCAATGAGAACTCTCATTTTGTTATGCCGTTTCCAAATATCATTTGTTGTTGTTGTTTCTACCAGCATCAGTTGCCTTCGACATTCTTCAGTAACTAAAAAAGTATGCTATTAAATGCCCACCGAAGAAAATTTGCCTGTCCTTCTGCTATCTGCTTTCTGCTATTGCTATTGCGTTTGCTTTGAACTTTATCGCTAATGGAGACCGCGTGTTATGTTTCGAAGAAAGAAATAATGGCAGGGAGAAGTTCGTAGCATATCTCATCCAATTTTGTTATTGTTACTGTTGACTTGTAGACAGGATCGTTGTACTGTTTCTGTTAAAACCGAACTTTTCTGCGCCAAATGCGGCAGTTTTGGCTTCAAATCGGCTTGGAATCGATTGAGCAGCTCAGATGATCGTTTTACCCTTTTCAAAAGCTCATTTTCGAATTTATCTGGAACATCGTCCACTACACCGTCACGTGTGCTTGTTGAATTCCAGCACTGAAATTGAGTCAACCAGTGGTTAAAGGTTCCAATCTATGGTGAAGTATACCCCTAATATATGTCAAGCTTTTGTTTGAATGGCGTGATCGTTTTTTTCTCACAAAAAATAGTTTTTATGAGCTGACAAGATCTGTCAGAAAGCTATTTGACAGATATGTCTGAAAATTTGGATTCGTTCTTGTGAACGATGATTTTTGATGCCTCAAAAATTAAAAGTGGTTTAATTGCTTAGGAGTAGTATCTTTAAAAAAAATTTACTTTTGATCTATTGTCAGTTTCACCCGAAAAATGTTTCATGTTCGAAAAATTAACCTGAAATATTGTTCACATGACAACGAATTAACAAACAAAATAATGCATAATTGCATATTCATTCATTTTGACATTTCGTTTACGTGACCTTATTTTATTCATCGCGAATGACGTTTTAGAATATTAATAATACCTGATTTTGAAGTGTGGATGATATGTGGAACGCGAATAGAATTTGACAATTCATATCAATTAGATTTCAATTCACCACGACCAAATTCTTTTCACTAATTTATTTTATTTTGGCAATTAAAACGCTTATTTTAGCTAAAGAAAGAGATATACTAAAAAAAAATATTTCAGTAAAATCCGGCCTCCACAACACCCACTTTTATGGATTCTTAGTTTCTGGGAAACTACTCTAACGATCTAGATAAACATTTCAGAGGTTGTTTTTATGATCATTTAAAAAATATTTTTATTGAGATCCGTTAACTGCCATGCCCCCTTTCTCTTTGCTTAATTTTATTTTCGAGTACGACTCAAATAATTTTAATGAAATTTTATAGTTCATTTGTATCAACGACAAAAATTGAGAATGTTGTTTTAGTAAAGTCCGCGTACTGCAACGCCCACTCTTATCATTTGGTTTCTTGGACACTGCTCTTAAGATTTGGAAAAAAAAACATCTAAGAGTTTGATTTTATGGGCAAGAAAAAAAATCAAAAATATTTTAACTAAGATCCGGTCGCTGCCACGCCCCCTTATCTAATTTCTTAGCTTATCAGAAACGACTCAAAAATTATTAAAGAAAATTTTCAGGTTGTTTTAATAAACAAGAACAAAAACGCCTACTTTCTTAAAATTTTTTTTTTTTCTTGGAAACGGCTCTAACGATTTGGATGAAATTTTCATAGTTTGCTTCTATTCGCAGGAACAAAAAAATATTAGATCCCCCATCTGCCACGCCTACTTTTTTATTTCATAGTTTCTCGAAAATGGCTCTATATCCTGGAAACCACATAAATGATTTGGATAACATTTTTAGAGTTTGTGTTCTTGTGCTTATTATTCGATTATTGAAAAAAAAATTGAACATACTTTATTCTTCAATTTTATTTCTAACCGACTTTTTATCTTACGTAACATAAATGTCTATTATTAGAATACATACAACTTTTTCTGCGGAAGCTTATAAAATGACATTTTCACGTCAAAATTGATATTCGAAAGTTCTCCCGCTAAGCTCGGTCTCCCAAGTATCTACTTTATAGTTAAAACAGCTTTGTCCAAAAAAGTATTAACTTGAGAATAGCCCTCGCAAATTTAACTTAGTAAGATTCTCTAGGATCTCCCATGCCATTGATGTATAGATAAGCTATTATCTTATTACTAAAATTAATATTACTTTTATATTTTTTCTAGATTTTTTATTATTTCAAATAGAGAACATAAACTTCAATTTAGAATAGCCTTTTGGTGATTTTAATTAGAAACCTCTGTTGTCATTTCTACTTGGCTTCAAACTCGAAAATCAACTGATTCTCACATTTTTGCAAAAGTGTGCTTCACCTTGATTGCTCAGCTATCGCAATTAATTGGGCAATACTGTAAACGGATTTTTGTTAAATTACCTAATGCAAGTCGCATAAAATTGTATATGTATTTCTTTAAATTTATTTTAAATTAGGTACAATTAAACATACCTATATCCAAGACTAAGTATGCATTTTAAAACGTCGCATGATAGACGCTCTGGAGTAGGTAAGGTATTAAATATTTTTGCAAAGAAAAATATACTGTATTTCCCACAGCCCACGCATACAATTTTTAAAATTTTTCATTTATTTTCAACATTACTCTTAAATTGAAAAAAACCTTTCATTTTACCCTTCTTTATAATAAGCCAATAATATTTCTAGAATAAAATATTTTTTTTTTTAAGAATTTTTCAAATTAAAGATACCTACATAATTTTGTCATTTTAGATAACGTCATAATTCCAAATTTGTTTCTATTAAAAAGGAAGTCACCACCACTAGTACGAGTAGAAAAGCTTTTAATTACTCATTGCAGCCCTCTCATTCTAAACTTCTATTTTGTTATCGCATCGAGCACATGCAAAGTTTAATAACCTTTTTTTCTAATGCAAACTCATCGTGCAAAATTGTACAGGCTACATAAATTCAACACGAGTCAGTTGCAAAAAAAAAAAATATAACTAGAAATACCACACAAAATAAAAAGCAAAACACAAACATAATCTTTTTGCTCCCATTGACGCATAGAACCATATGAGGAACCTGTATGGTCCTCATATTAAGCGCAATTTTTTTAGAATTCCCAACCAAAATCTTAGGTAGGTTGAGCTACCTATGTAGCTCGGGGCTTAACAAAAATATTGCAATATATCTACCTATATTCTAATTGTGGTTGAGAATACATTCATACCTGTAACTGACAAGCAAACTACCCACACCTAAAATTTATTAGCGCTTGATGTTAGAGATTCAAATAGGTGGTTTGTTCGTTTTTCTAAGTTCTGTTTGAAAGTGCAATAACCTATACCAACCATAACTATTCAATTTCTTAAGAGATTTTCATCTAAGTGTTGTAAGATCAAAATTATTATTAGTTTCCCAAAAAGGAAGGCAATTATATATACATACATACAATCTACCTATTGAACTTACAATCACTTTGCTTGAAAAAGCATCGCAGATTCTCAAACATTAATCTTTCAACTATCTACTTTACCATCAGAAAAATAGAAAAAGAAACCTGTTATCGTCCCTTTCTAAGTTGCATAGTCTGACTGGTAATGTTGCAGTTAAGTTAGTTACAATTAACACTGATATTTTTTTTGCCTAGTCGATATCGATGTGATGAAATTTTATGCCATGGTGTGAATGTGCCTTATTAATAGTAATGTCGGATTTACACGATTGACAAATTGCCATTAATTCATAATGGTTAACTCAAATCATAAATGATAAGCATTTACAAGGGGCAAAATAATGGCTGTTTGATTGATAATGGCAATCTGCCACTAAAGAATGAGCAAGTTCATTCTTTCTCGCGGTGTGCCATTATTTTCAAAATTGTGTGAATGTGCAATTATATGACGCTATTTTAATGGTTATATTTAATGCCATTTGTATAATGACGAAAATAATGACAAATCTTTTACTCGATCTTTTATTAATGTCAATAAAATGGAAGAAATAGTTGCAATTTGTCACTCGTGTAAATCCAGCATAACAAAATTCATTGTATTATATTTAATTTGTGTGTGATCACATCACTTTTTGTATCATTTTAATGATTTTGAATGACCAACAACAACAACTTGAGTGTGCTACCACAAAGTCTTCTTATATTATTTTTGGTTGGAATTATATTTATTTCAAAAAAAAAATCATTGCCCATATTGTTGGCAGATAGATAATAACTGTTGTTAGTGTTCATTTGGCCAATTAAGTGTCTAGTGAAAATGAAATGCCGATAAACAACCACAAATGCGAATCAACTGAGGAGAGAGTCATTATACCGATATTATTTTCCAACTTAATTTCATAAATAGGGTCAAATTTTCTGTCCTTATACCTAACATTTGATGTCGAGCCGAACAATTAGCGTAGAATATTATGTTAGTCTTAAACTAAAAATTAAAAATTAATAATAATTAATAAACAAAGCAAGCAAAATGGAATTAGCGTAGAACCTGGATAGGCTATAAATTATGTTGTAACAGCCATGCAGGAAGTGTGACGTGATGGATAAGGCACACGAAATGAAAAAAAAATGTGTGCATGATTGTATGGGAGGATCGTATAGGTTTGATTTTCGACTTTCTGATTAACGGTTAAAAGAATTTCGATTTCCTTAGCATTTAAAATAATATTGCATAGATACTAAAATGTTCGAAAAATATTTTTTTTTTGGATTTTTAAAGAAAAAAAATGTATATTTTTAAATATGTATGTATTTAATTTTTTTTGAAAAAAAATTTAAGATATTTTGTATATACAAAATTAAGGAAAAAACGACCTTAAAAATAAACACATATATTTGTAGCTGTTTCTGCTAAAAATCTTGTGCATATATCGTATTATACGATATAATGAAACACAAGATGAATTATACATGCGATCCAATCGTTCATTTTATTTAAAATTAGGCAATGAAAATACACTTAAAATGTAAAGTTAAAAAAATTCACTTAGCCGTTTTCGGATATGGAATGCTGCGAAGCAAATTTGATGTCTACTGCTCTTAGACAGGTGCCACTGCTGACCAAACCCAACCCGGACACCTCCGTAAGTGTTGGTTTCGACTTGAGTTGGAGCAATTGGACAGCAAATTCCGTGATGAACGTCGCTTCCGAACCAGAATCTAACAATGCTCCCAACGACGACTTAACTTTGACAAGGGCTGTCGCAAGAAAAACTTGTGTGTTTTTTTTCGGTGATGAGAGTGGTGAGAAGTCATATTCTTAGAAGAAGATGTTGAGATATAAGGTTAGTACAACAGTGTTGTTGTATGTTTGGTGGGCAAGAATGACTTTGATATTGTTGTGATCGTGAAGGTTGTTGGCTTGGCTGAAAAGGAGTATTGGATAAATTTAGTAAAGTGTGGTATGGTTGTTGGCAATGATAACACCTACGACTAGTCGAACATTTTTCGGTTATATGATTATACCCTAGACAGTTTCGAAACAAACCTAATTTATATCTCTCCTGACAATGATCATTAATGCTTATTTTTAAGAATTTGTTACACTTTCTTACGCCATGTCTACTTTTTTGACAAATTTTTCAGGTAACTTTTGAAACATCAGCCTGAACCTGACCTTTGAACGCTTGCCTATGTAAAGAATTTCGTGACTTGTTGGATGAACCCTGATGGTGCTGGTGCTGCTTCAAGAGTCCTGAACCGATTCTCCAGAAATGACGTAAGTTCCTTGAAATCTGGCAACTGCTTCCGGTCATCTCTGCTGTTTGAGTTTCTCCTCCCACATTTGCTGCTTTCTGTCAGGTAATTTTCGTACTAAAAGAAAAATTAGCACGGGATCTAAATGTTCAACCTTTATTCCTAGATTCGCCAAACTATGAACCACTTGGGGCAATGTATATAAGAGGTTTTTAATCGACTCCGCACGTTCTTCATTCAATGATGGTAAATTGAATAAGGCATTCAACTGAATTTTGACAAGCTGGCGAGGGTGATCATAACGATCCTTCAAAATCGACCATACTTTGGTGTAATTTTGGCCTTCAATCTTCAAGGACAATAGAAGTTTCTTAGCTTCGCCAGTTAAACTAGTCTTCAGATAGTGAATTTTTTGTATATCTGACAGCGATGCTTTACTATCGATGAGACTAACAAAAAGGTCGTGGAAATTTGATCGATTTTCATAATTGCCATCGAATGAAGATATTTTCATTGAAGGTAAATTAAGGTCCTCAGTTTTACCTTTAGTTTCCTTTTCAGCGTTTTTATTGGACTGCTGCATGCTGCTACTCAAACTTGCTAGCGAATCTAAAAGCCTGGCTTGACAAACACAGTACTCTTCTCTGATCACATTGTAAATGGATACAGCTTTGGCTTCCTTTGTGGCCACTTCATCCCCATTGCTTAAAATTTGTTTATACATTCTGTTAACAGATGCCCACAATTCTTCCAACAATTTGCGCCTCGTTTGGACACATGAAATGCTTATCGCTATTCCCTTTTTACCAAAATTCTCTATGTTTTTATTTTGGTTTAATTTTGTTTGCAAATTTTTAGTTGCCATATTTCAGTTTTATTATAAATAGCAAATAAATAAGAGTAAGGAAAAAGTTCACTTACTTGCAAATTATGAATGGCCGACAAAAGTTGTTCCTGCTTTTCTCACACAAAAGTCCCACTTTGTCACAGACTTTTTTATTTTTGAAAAAAATCAACAATCGTCTCTTATTTGTCACTGTTTCTTATTTTTCCTCAAAGGACCAATGTTTGGGCGTATGTCACTTAATATATTTATTAAGAAAAAATGTAAATTTTGTTACTTGAAATTTAATAAAGTATAAAAAAGAAAAAAAACACAACACTTCTGTCTTTTAGTTTATTACATTTTATTGTTCTCGATAACTTTTTTGACATCAGTAAGATGTGACAGTTGATATTTTCGAACCAAGGTTCAGGTTGGCGTTCAGCTGCAGAGGCTAAGGCTACTTGCCCACCCAGTCGATGTCGTATGGAAGACAACTTGTTGATATCAGGATGCAACAAGATCGAATTTCCAAATATCAGATACATTTCTCGGGTACAAAGTTTAAAGAAAATCTACCTGTAGCCCAACAAACAGACACATATGTAGATACATACATATAATTTAGAAACCCAAGTTGTTAGACTCCCTATTGTATACTCTGTCCAAGAAAAATAGGCAGTGTTGACAAAATAGGACGTTTACCTGTCATTCTGGCTACAGTGGATTGTATGAGTATACCATTCGACAAATCCCTTTATTTTAAATATGAAAAAAAACTATTATGAAGGGTTACCGCTTACCACCCTTTTTCTAGGTAGGAAATTTTATTTAATTGTTTTCTTTATAAGAACTAAAACTCAATTTTCGTTTTTTCATTGCATCTTAGCTCATGCAGTATTTTATCCAGCGTATGAAGTTCGTTGCTTGAAAAAAAAAATATGATTTACAATTTGTCCGTTGACACACATGTCGAAATCATCTACTTTACTTTTGAGACCAAAAGCATTTCTTTTTTGGTGGCGAGTTGTGGGCCTTTGGTACTGCGTTCGTTAACTGTAAACTGTAAACTGTAAACGTTCTGTAAACTGTTCGTTCACCCAAAAACAAAATATTAGCTACTTGCTTCACATCTTCTGTTTTGTTTTGCAAATTTGTATGACATTTTCACCAATTTCTTTTTTTCGGATATAAAATCTTCTGAAATCTTCAAAGCCATTTCGAACTAATTGCACAAAACTCTAAAGAAACCATACCTCTTCAAACTGAAAATCTACGCAAATAATGATTTTCTTCAAAGAAAGACTGCTTGAAATTTTGTAACTGCATTTAAAATTAGTTTCTACATATTAAACAAAACATAATAAAATGCACGACTGCTCTTGTAGCTAACAACTTTAGTGTTACTCACTGACGCTGTTGGTAGGTAGCTAGCCTATAGTTATCCTATGCAGATTTAAAGACCATGTAGGTAAGATTACCTTGATTCTCAATATAATGTACATCAATGAAAATGACTGGTGTATAGGTGGGGAAAAATCGTTTTTTAAACGTATTTAAACTGCTAAAACCATCATTTTAATCGGTTTTTCGAAAAAAATGAAGAACATCATTAGATGCCACGGATCAATGAAAATTTTATAAAAAAGTATCTCGAAAATTGTAGGACGGATTTTGATGAAATCGTGTTTTTTATTTTTAGTTTCTTCAAAACAAAATTTTTTTGAAATGTTGGTATGCAGTTTTTTAGAGATTATTAATATACATGTTAATATAAAGTTTAAAATTATTTTTTTGATTAGTTTTAAAAATATTGAATTTTCAAAAAAAAATTCAAAAATTAATTTTAATAAAAAAATTGTTCAAAATTTTTGATATGCAGAATCAATTAAGCTGCTTATATCTTCTCAGATGTACAATTTGAAAAAAAGTCCAATGTACCGTTACCGAGAAAGCCAAAAATTAACAAAACTGTTATATGAAAGGTACCGTTAATTGATTTTTCCCGTAAACTTGGTTCAGATTAAATGATAGCTATTGCCAACGAAAAATCAAAATCGTTGAAGCCTTTTTCGAGAAAAATAGGATTTTTCTGAAAGGTTATATGGCAGGTTCCGTTAATTTTAGGCCTAAGAATAAAAATTCTATTTCCCCTCTAAGGAATCTCACATACAAAATTTGAAGGTAGTCGCTTAAGCCGTTTATGCTGTAGCTCATTATACATAGAGACGGATAGACTGACAGACAGACTGGTAGCAGACATTTTTGGCGATCACTTATTTAGGCTTCTCTATGATCGTAATATCATGTTTGATTGTAAGAATTTTTTTTTACGAATGCATAACTTGCCTTATAGTACTTATAATCGCAAGTAAAAATGAAAACACTCCACGATAACACTCATCACTAATCACACTCATCACTCAACTTATTTTTAAAGCTCTCATGTCAAAAGCACCTCAACAGAAATACAAGGAAAAAAACTGATCGAGTTACCAAATGGACACGGGTAAGTATCTGAATGCACAGCAATATTTAATGGGGGTTGAATAGAGCAGCCATAGGCCACAGCAGAAGCAATTCAATCGACCAACCCTCAGATGTGCCCTCAATAGGACGTTGGGTTTGCGTCAGATGCAATCACATTTACGGGCGTGCAAACACTTTTTATGCAGAAGTGCTTTCAATTTAGTATAGTGCAAAAATATGCCAAGCTACTGATTTTGAAAAAGCTTTCCCATAAGGTGTGCACCTACTGCCTATTTTTTTTGGACAGATCTTACGAGTAGTATTGTCAAGTCTGATCAAAATCTTCAGTTCGATTTATTTTTGGAATGGTTGACTTACCACAACTTATCTTCGTGCATATATATACGAGTTTATAACATTGGTGAATTATATTCACTTCGCCCCAACACGAGTGTCTGTGCCTAATATCTAATATTTAATTTTTATTTAAGGCACAACCCTATGTCTCAGACTATTACAGTACAAATATAACAATCGGCTCTTGCATCGATTAGAGAGAAAAATATGTACGAAAAAATATCATATGAAAAAAATATTCTATTGAAACTTTTTTGCTTTTTATTTCTTTTTTTAGGTAGTTGTGTTTATTTCTATGTTTTTGTTTTGTTTTCACATCATCATCATCTATTGTCGCTGTCGCAGAAATCTAATCATTTGTGTTTCCTCTTTCTCTTGGGTTGCGTTTGCAAGCGATCAAAAAAAGAATTTTATTTTAATTTTCAAAGTAAAGTCCCAAATCCCAATCTTCATAAAAAAAAAAAACACAACAACTTTGGTTGCGCATTCAAAATAGAGACTTTGAAACTATGCGATGGGGCCAGTGACCCTCTAACCTTGAAACTTGTGTTTAGTGCAAGATCTATGCGGGAGCAAATCAAAGAAAATAAAAGTTTAGCTGCTTTTGTCTCTTTTATAATAATGTAGCTCTTCTAAGAAATAGAAGAGAATGTAGAAAATAAAAAAAAACTTCAACACCATAATATAGTTAGTTACATTATGTTCTTTTAGGGTTATGCCTCTTAAAAAAAAACTACGTATAAGCACAAAAAGCTCAAAAGATGGTCAAGCGATCAATAGATCGTAGTTTGGCTGGGCTAATATTATATGATAAATTATTGTTTGTTGGCGTGGATGCTCTAGAAATATGTATACATATGTATATGTAGGTAAACTA
This sequence comes from Philhelius pedissequus, assembly GCA_910595825.1. Lineage (NCBI taxonomy): Eukaryota > Metazoa > Arthropoda > Insecta > Diptera > Syrphidae > Philhelius > Philhelius pedissequus. The sequence goes on along the minus strand of OU343160.1, from coordinate 316,849,454 downwards.
GCCCAACTGAAAGGAATATACCTAATTTGTTGGACCTAGGGAGCGGACAGAATATAATCGTTAGTTAAATCTAGAGGTTATGTAAATACTTATAAGAAAAATTACCAAATAAGCCCTCTGTCTTGCAATAATCATATATTTCTTCTATTAAATGCGTTGGCTAGGTATATTAACAAGTGTGACGGCATCGCCTTATGATGGTGGGTGAACTTGATGTTGTAATATAGCCAGATAGGTATAGGGCAGATAATTTAAAGCTACATGAAATTCGTTCCAGTGAAAACAAAAATGGCCACTTTTTAATCATTTTTTTTTTGCTGTATCCCCACATTTCTTCTTCCTCAAGATACATCTTTTACTTGCGATACATACATATCCATACATATATACATACATACATACATATGTAAGTACTATAGAAATGGAAAAAATCGAGCTCGAGATTTTAATCAAAATTGAAATTACGATGATAGAGAACACCAAAAAAGTGGGTCCCTCAATTCCGTCTGTATGTCTGTCTGTACAACGCTCTAAATCCTAAACGGCTAAAGCGATTTTCTTTAAACTTGGTACCTAAGTGTTTTAGGCGATTGTCTTAAATAGATTTTTGAATTATTTTTTTAGGTGCAAAAATAACGGTACTTGCCATACAAGTTTTCTGCCATCTTAATTATCTGGTAAACGGCTCTTAACGATTTTAATTAAAAAAGTGTGTGCTACTTTACGTATAGTCCCCATTTTGGTGAATTTTTTTTAATATTTTGTTATTAACAGTACCTGCAATACAACCATTTTTGAAGTGATAACTTTTTAAGGGAGGGTAAACCGATTCGTTACGTAACGCATAATGCACTATCAACGAAAAGAATCTTATCTTTTTAAGGAGTGGACCTAGAAATCTGAAATTTTAAGGAATGATAAAATTATATTCCTAGAATGTCAATAACCATAAGAAAATTGCAATATTGAGAAGATTGCATATATCAGTCAATTACATTTGACTGGTTGCATGAATAGATTCGGGTTTTCTTCAATTAATAAGTAGACAATATGACGATTATTTTGATGTATCAAACATTACTCTATGAATCTGCTTAGTTCGACTCTTAACATCGATGTTCAATGTAGAAGAATAGTTATGTTTGAAAATTCATTAAAAAGAAAAGATGTGGTGGCTGTTTTAAGCTTATATCGTCAGTTCTAGTAGTCGAATCCTTAAGGTTTATGTCTTAAAATTGAGGCAAGACTATATGCCGGTATAAAAATAATAAGAATGTGTTCTTCAATATATAGAGGGGTTAAAAGAACACATTTATTCGATATTTATTCGTTTTTTGACATTATAAATGTAAAAGTTAATGAAAAAATTCAATATTTTTAAAAACAGTGCTTCACAAAGTTTTTGCCCCAGTCATCGTCTACAAAACTGCAGGCGTAAGCATATAGATATATGGATCGGAAAAGGCGTAAGGAGTTTTTCAAGTGATATACTTACACATATGTCAATTAAATTAAAGCTAAATTAAGTTGTTGTTTAAAATTAAGACTGTATCTTATGTATATTGTATACGTATATGCACATATGTATGTATGTTAATGCTAGATCTTTACAAATGGAGTTGCTATCTCCAATATGATGGCCAGGTTTTCTAGCATATACATAAGCATATACACATGTGTACATAATAATATATAGGAAAGAGTGTAAGACTTTTAGTGGTAGGTATCTAATCTTGCCACATCTCTTCCCTTATCTATGCACATTATATCCAATTGTACCGTTGAGATTAACTTGAGGACAAGCTTTGCTTTTGGAAAAAAATCGTTCTCGAGATTTTAATCAAACTTGACATTTCGATTATGGAGAATACCAGAAAAGTGTTTCCCGCAATTCCGCCTGTCTCTAGATCGTCTAACATCCCCCAAAATAACGGTAATTGACGTACAATTGTTTCTTCTATCTTAATTATCTCAAAAACAGGTTTAACCATTTTGATGAAAAAAAAACTGTGTACTATTATTGGCATATTCTACATTTTGGTATACAAATTTGTTTATGTATTTTTTTATTAACGGTATGTACCTGCCATACAGACATTTACATTTTTTTGATTTGCAACTTTCTCATAAACGGCTCAAAACATTTCCATCAGAATTTTTATATAGGAGGTCCTTGACATTCTAAATAATACTGCATTCCAAAATATTTGAAAAAAATATTTGTTGAAGTGATAACTTCTTATACGATAAACGGATTTGTTAAGTACCGCGTTACGGCGCCAGTCTGTCTGGCTTCCCTTTCTCTCAACAAATGAGAACTTATTGAATTAATGAAATTAATGGAGAACTTTTGAAGCTTTTCTCAAGTTAAACAATTTTAATTATAAATAGTTCAACTTAGATTAGTTTAAGTTATCACTTTTGTTGGGTGTCCCGCGACACACATGTTTTTTTTTTTTATTTTCGACTTTCTCATAAACGGTTCAACCGATTTCGATCAAAATTTTTACGTAGGAGGTCCTTTGAATTGTAAATAATACTGCATACCAAAATTTATGTTTTTAGGTTTTTGAAAAAAAAAAACATTTGCTTGTGCGTCTTAAATGGGTGGATAATTTTTTTTTGAACTTTTGTTTTTAGTTTATATTATTAAATATTTTAAACTGTCATACCAAGTTTTTTTAGAAAATAATTAAAGGAATTTAGTATGTAAAAAAAAAATAAGTTAGAAACGGCTTTAAAAATATATTTAGATTCTTAATAGAAATATTTTGCATACGATATAATCGAATATAAGAGCAAGTACATGCGATCCAGTCGTGCATTTTATTTCGTTTCAATTTGCAATCGAGATAAATATAAACTTGGTAAATGTTTCGATGAAATTGCGATTCCTTGATGATGATCCAATGTTGTATTTCGTTTAAATTACTGATATTAAAATATAATGATACAAAACTTTTAAGTGTCGAATTCATCACTCCAGGTAGTTTGGAAAATTGCGAACACTAAGTCAAGACTTCGTTAATTATGACAACACTGGATTAAATTTTGTGATTAACATCTCATTTGGCTTGACCTGCTCTTTCCAAGAAATGTTTTGAAATTCAAAACTAACTCAAATTTAAGGGATAAGGGAAATTTTACGGTTAATTTAACATTAGAAATTAAACCTACTATTTATTTAAAAATAGCTGCGTTTCGCGCTCCCGCAATCCGCGGAAAGAGAACATCTTGAATTTTATCCTCAAATCGTCGCTTCAATGACATTTTGTTTGATTTTCTTCACAATCAAACGGTTTAGGTTACAATGTTTCAGTGAATTGAGGTTGTGGAACAAAATTATAGCTATTAGTAAACAGTCTTTAAATTTTATTTTTTTAGGCGGCAACTCCAGAACATCAATTTAGAGAATTAAAAATTGGGTGAGATTTTCATTCAAATAACGTTAGTTGACGGATTTTTATAAAATTAACTCAACGGCGAAATTTAAAATTATGAGTCTCATACTCAAGTCAACTGAAAATCGAAATATCAATTGGATTCGTTTAACTAACAAAAATTTGTAAAATTTCCCCTGACTCACAAATTACAATAACAACAAATACAATTGTATCGCAAAGAAATCAAGATCAGTTTGTTAAACTTACTTTTCACAATGTAATTTTCGATAGAGAAATACAATAAAATACACGGAAATCACAATGAATCTCACTTGATAAATTTTAAATCATATTTTACAGATATTTCAATCACAATGAAAATTGTGAAAAAAATAATAAAATTTTATTTTATAAAATCCAATTGACATGAAGAAACGAGAAAACAAGTGTCATATTGCGCAATGGTAAGACTAACTGCGTCACCTAGCAAAAAATTGAATCATGATACAACTAAGCAAGATAACGCATTCCTAGTTTTATTTTTCTCTCGTTCTGCGCATCTACTTCACAAGAGCCCATTAAGTTTGACATTTTGCATTAATTGTATGAAAACTATTGTAAACACAAAATATCTGAAAAGTGTAATAATAAATGTATTCAATAAAAACAAATCACCTTTAAGCAAAAAGATAAAATAAAAAATATATTTTAAATAAAAAAAAAACAACTAATTATTCGGAAACTTGAGCCAGCAATACCAATTTGAGAAGATGCAAGTTGTAAATCTTCATACCTTGCAAGTGTTACGTAGAAAACATTGAGTTTTTCCTTCAACTTCTATTTATTATTATTCATAAATATGTAAACCTATAATAATTGAAAAACAATAGCTCCAAGGATCAACATACATACTTCCAAAAATAAATAAAAGATTGTAAATAAAATGCTTGTTTCTATTTTCGTGGTTTTAATTTACAATTTTTTGTTTGTATTTTCTTTTCCTTGAGTTCTTGTTTTCTTTTATTTCTCTATTGAGTTTTCGTATTCGAAAAAAATTCGCGATCGTAAAAATAGTGACTTAATTCTGCTATCGTTAACGGCATTTGAAGATATTTGAATCATGTGTTTAATATACCGACTCAGTACAAATGTATAAAACATCGACTTTTCCGTTGAAGGCATTGATACTATTTCCGAAGATAAATCATGTTTCCGACACTGTTTGGTAAGACCACATTCGTCCAAATGGTGTACTCAGAAATTCTCCTTACTCGAATGATCCTCCAAATCAATCACTTTGTTTCTTAAGCGATTGTAAATGTATCCGCTCAAGTTCTCTTAACCATTTTTACCTCCAAGTGCTTTAACCTTTTTGTTGATAGTTGCTGGTCCTTCGGAAAAATTAGGCAGAAGATGGATAGTTGGAACCTCATCCGGTTTTAAGACGTGTGTAGCCGCACGATAACAAATTGCTGGCTTCCAAATTTTCAATGAAATCTTTGCTTAGTGAAAAAATCGTCCTTGGCGAATTGCAAATTCCAAATCCTTGTAGTGTGGATATTTATTTTATCCTTTCCCTTATAAAAGGAAATCCATTTAATTAAACAACATTTCCTCCATTTCAATTAAATACTTATAGGTAACTTAATTCTGCATTCGGCATAAACAATCAACATCAACAAATGAAGCGAAATATTATAAATATTAAAGTCTATGTAGTGGGCCCGTATGACGTCACGTAACTTTGACAGCCAACCCCCAACATGCGCAATGCGCTATCTTCTTTAGTTGTATCAGAACATTGAATCATCAACAACTGTCAAAGCCGATGTACTGCGCCATCTGTTTTCGAACAAATGTACATACTACAAACAAATCTTCCTGAAATGGATATTTCCCTTCATAGTGTCCTTCCTTGGCCCAAACCGAGTCCAGCAACCTCAAAAATCATGAAAATCAGGCAATCCGGTTTCGAATTATGACATTGATGAATGACTATTTTTATATATAATAGATCTAATTTAAAAAGTATGTTGATAACTTTACAGACTTCAAAGTTCCCCTCAGTCAAACTTTAAAAATATCTTCCTTAATAAATGTTAAATAGTATAGTGCCCTTAACAAGGTGAATCGTTCTTCACCTCTAAGCATTTGCTAGATTTTGGCATCGAGATTTCTTACTGAAAATGTCTTCATTTGGTATCGATTTCCGTTCTTCATATATATGTGTGTTATTGCCACATTTTGTTGAATGACCTCATATTCGAGACTGCAAAAAATTGTTGGTTAAAATAATTCTTCGAAGCTGCAAGAAATATACCGCAAAGTCTTTAGTGTTTTTCATTATTGATATTTTTATAAAAAAAATATTCTATCGCCAAATTGTCAGTTGCATTCTTCTCCTGAAACAATTCAGCCACAATACTCCCAATTATTGATCCCAGATTCGGCAATCTTCTTTTGGTGACCGTACCGTACTACACGAATGTGAAAATGATCTACCTGGCTCTATACCTCCCTCCCCCATTTCGAAATTCAGAAGTTCAAAAAACCGATGTCCATCCGTCAATCTCATCAATCTCCTTTTAAATCCTTAACCTTATCTTATCTTCGTTTAATCATTTTAAGGATATTCAATCCATAATTGCACATTAAAAAAAAAAAAACATGAAAAACGTGAATCGACAAAATCCTTACACATTTTTTAAAACGTCAAAAAAAATGTTGTGACAGTGAGTCGTTCAGAATTACGCTATTTAGTTTTTCGTTTAGGATTGTAACTATAATCAGGACAAATGCTGGCAGTAAGTTCGATAATATTGCTCAAGAAAAATAAAACTCTAATAAGCGAATCCTTGATAAAAATCAAAAAACACCTAAACACGATTTCTTATACTTTTTTTGTGTTCATAATCATTTAATGGGCCTCCTTGATGTATCTACTAACTATGCTAATTTTCGGACAGTGTCTTAATTATTATGCTCATTCCTCAGTCCAAGCTAAATGTGCTAGTTTTTGTTATGGGATTACAAAAAGGGTGCGTGTTCTATCCAAAACTAAAATAGAGCCAAGTAATGTATTTAAAAGCTATATTCTACGCATCTGCAATTACTTCCCGTCAAATTTGCGCGCTTCTTATTCCAAATACATTAATTAAAGAAGGGATAGTATGCCGGCCGCCGTAAGAGTACGTTCCAGCACCTCTATACTCACCTTTTAATATTTATATGTACTCGTATTTTGATTAATATTCATTTACAGGACTAAAACGCTAAAGGATATATTGGATTCGTTTTTTTTGCGTTACTAGCCACGATCCATCTCCAACGCACTAAAAGTTAGCTAGAGTCAGCTAATCACACAATACCTACTATTGTGCAGGTTGTAAGTACAGGTGATGGAACGAGGCGATAAGATTACGTATACGCCACCCTATCCGCCTTGATTTTTGTTTCGTTAATATGTAAATATCCATGCTTACATGAAATCAGAGTTGAAGTTGATTGGGATTTTGCTTGTCATAAGGCCATCGAGGTATTAGCAGGGTGGAGTAGTATACGTATTCAAATTTGTTCGACTTTTTTAAATACACTCCCCATCTTTTTTTATAGGTAGGAAAGGTAAGGTAAGGTATATAGCAGCATAAACGACAGAGAGGAAAGTCTTTATAATGGAAAAAGCCTTACTGTGTAAATTTGTAGCCATTAAGAATTTTCACTTGAACAAGGGCATAAATCATAGCGTTGATGGCTGTTACGTGGTACACGCTACATTGTTTTTCCACTTCAAAACTTTATGGTTCCAAAGATTGGAAATATAATACGAGTATGTGTTGAAGGATTCTTCTGCAAGTGGAATTTACCGAGGTTTGGCCGCTGGAATTTCGGAATTCGGGTTTTTTTGACAAATATTATGGAAACATTGAATTTGATTCAGTATATGTTTTCCCAAAAAAATACAAAAAATGTGATTAATATTTTGTGACTAATTGGGGTTGTTTCTGGAACAAAGACATTAAAAGAGAAGCTGTTTATAATCAGCTCTCACAATTTATTTAAATACACAAAAACAGAGTGGGAACGGTTTTATACGAGTATATTTCAAAAATTTGTTAATCCAAAATTCGGTATTGAAATTCTGATTTTTTCTGTATTTAGTGTAAACATCACAATGTTTATTAGGGCAGCTAAGTTTCATGAAAGCCATAACTAGACTATTCTAGTAATTTGAATACAAACAATCTGGTTATATTGCCGGCCGCCTTACGCTATAATATAACTACTATAGACGTTCCAACATAGTGCGCAAAATAAGCGATGTATGATGTATTATTGGGCAAGTCTTACATTTGGTAAAAGAATTTAACCTAAAATTTTGATCAAACTTGACATAACGAAGATAGAGGTGTGTCTGTAGGTCAATATACAGCCTAAGCCGCTGAAGGGCTCTCTTCAAACATGGTCTTACTTATACGATTGCCTATAATGAGTAAAAATCGTTTTTTAACTTATAAAAACTGTCAAAACAATCACAGTAATCGGTTTCTCGAAAAAACCAAGAACGCCATTAGGTGTCACGGATCAATGAAAATTTTAGGAAAATTATCTCGAAAATTGTACGACAGATTTGGATGAAACCCTGTTTTTTATTTTTAGTTCTTCGAAAACATTTTTTTTTTAATTTTGGTATGCAGTTTTTTAGAGTTTATTTATATACATGACATTATAAAATTTACATCATTTTTTTATTGATTTTTCAACAAAAAAATTAAAAAAAAAAAGTTTTTCAAAATTTCGATACGCAAAATTAGTTTGGCTACTTAAATCTTCTCGGATATAAAATTTGACAGCAATACAATGTACCGTTACCGAGAAAGCCAAAAATTAAAAAAAAACCGTTATATGAAAGGTACCGTTAATGACAGACTGACAGACTGACAGATTGACAGACTGATAGACTGACAGACTGACAGACTGACAGACTGACAGACTGACAGACTGACAGACTGACAGATTGACAGACTGACAGACTGACAGACTGACAGACTGACAGACTGACAGACTGACAGACTGACAGACTGACAGACTGACAGACTGACAGACTGACAGACTGACAGACTGACAGACTGACAGACTGACAGACTGACAGACTGACAGACTGACAGACTGACAGACTGACAGACTGACAGACTGACAGACTGACAGACTGACAGACTGACAGACTGACAGACTGACAGACTGACAGACTGACAGACTGACAGACTGACAGACTGACAGACTGACAGACTGACAGACTGACAGACTGACAGACTGACAGACTGACAGACTGACAGACTGACAGACTGACAGACTGACAGACTGACAGACTGACAGACTGACAGACTGACAGACTGACAGACTGACAGACTGACAGACTGACAGACTGACAGACTGACAGACTGACAGACTGACAGACTGACAGACTGACAGACTGACAGACTGACAGACTGACAGACTGACAGACTGACAGACTGACAGACTGACAGACTGACAGACTGACAGACTGACAGACTGACAGACTGACAGACTGACAGACTGACAGACTGACAGACTGACAGACTGACAGACTGACAGACTGACAGACTGACAGACTGACAGACTGACAGACTGACAGACTGACAGACTGACAGACTGACAGACTGACAGACTGACAGACTGACAGACTGACAGACTGACAGACTGACAGACTGACAGACTGACAGACTGACAGACTGACAGACAGACAGTTTTTGTCGCCCGGTTTTTCAGGCTTCTCTATGATCGTAATGCCAAGTTTGATCGTTAGAATTTTCTTGTTTTTACAAATGCATAACTTGCCTTAACCTATAATCGTAAGTAAAAAATATGACACTTTGTTTATACAAAATTAAGTAAAAAACCGTCTTTTCTAACAATCTTTTATTTGCGAAGTGATCAAACATAAGAGCAAGTACGTGCGATCGAGTAGTGCATTTTACTTGAATTAATCTCGTCCACTTTACTTAATTTGTTATTATATATTTGAATTATAAGAATTTATTAGAGTTCTCATTTTACGAAACTAACAGTTAATTAGATGTTCAGTGCTCAGTATGACCAATTTCATAAACAAACACTAACAGCACTTTTGTTTTCAAAACTCCTTTAAGATTTAATCTCACCCTTAAATCTTTTTACTTTCACCAATTTATAAATGGAAAATTTCGAAATTTTTGTTAAGTTTCTTCACATCCCCGGAAAAATAATTTGTTTTGTTTTTCTTATAAGCGAAATATCACATCGCATGCACAAGATTCTTAGTAGAAACGGTTAAATATGGTTAAAATATTGTTTTACTTAATTATATTATACAGGGTGATTCGTATAAGATGCGACAAAAAGCTAGGGCGTGTAGGTTGGACTTAGACAAGAAAAAAATCGTATGGGAGGGGGGTCTAATTCCCCCCGTTTAGCCGGGAGGGGCAATTTTCTAAACAATTGATTTAAAACAGAAAAAAATATTATTTAAAAACAACGTTATAACCTACAATGACATGCTATACCTTTTTGGAAAGCCAGAAATCTCTTCTTTAATTCTCATTTTAAATTAAGTTGTGCTAGGCAATAGTTTTTGAAAAATTCATTTTCAAACTAAAAACTTTAAAAACAAATTTTTTTTTTAAATGTTCAAACTAATTTTTTTTTAAATTTTATGTAATTAAGTATAATTTTTGTTTTCAAAATTCAATGCTCTTATTAGTTTTTAATGAAAAACAGAAAACCGGATGCTAAAATGTGTCTTAGTTTTTGAGAAATTAAAAAAAATTAAAAGTACTTTTTTCCAAGAAAAACACTTTTTTTGTTTGTTCAATCTTTGCATAAATACCATTAGTTTAGTTAGCAAGTAATAAAAAAGCCTTAATTAACTATTAATATTTTTAATATCTATTACATTTTAGACTACTGTAATAATAATTTTGTATTGCCTACCATCACAAAAATAATATTAAATTATTATTTGCGTTTTCTTCAAAATTATTACTGGCCAGACCACGGGCATAACATACATTTAGGTGCACGAATTTAACAAAATTCCCCTAAATAATATAATTTGCAGTGTGTCAAAGCTGCAAATTTTATAAGAGTCGGTAATCATCGACCGAAAAAAATTGCATCTTAGAAGGGTACGATATCATCTAACTGACGAGCCCAACTATCGTGCCTGGGCGAAACGCATTTTGGACTACAGGTCATTAAAATCTTCAATTTGGCTTTAACCCATACAGTCCACAAAAACAAAAATAATATTAAATTATTATTGCGTTTTCTTCAAAATTAAACTAATGGTATTTATGCAAAGATAGAACAAACATAAAAGTGTTTTTCTTGGAAAAAAGTACTTTTCATTTTTTTTTAATTTCTCAAAAACGAAGATAAATTTTAGCATCCGGTTTTCTGTTTTTTATTAAAAATTAATAAAAGCATTGAATTTTGAAAACAAAAATTATACCTACATAAAATTTTGAAAAAAATTAGATTGAAAATTAATTTTTCAAAAACTATTGCCTAGCACAACTAAGTTTAAAATAAAAATTAAAGAAGAGATTTCTGGCTTTGCAAAAAGGAATAGCATGTCATTGTAGGTTATTCCGTTGTTTCTAAATAATTTTCTTTCTGTTTTAAGTCAATTTTTTAGAAAATTTCCCCTCCCGGCTAAACAGGGGGAAATAGACCACCCCCTCCCTAGCTTTTTGTCGCATCTTCACTCTGTATAATAATTTTAAGTGTTTAATAATATAAACTTAAGTACATAATTTCAAAAAAAAATTCGTTCATAATTTAAAAAAAAAATATTTTTTTTCAAAAATCCAAACAAATATTTTCCGAAAATTTTGATGTGCAGTATTATTTATTTCATCAATTGATAACAAAGGTCTGCTGATTTCAAAAATTTAACAAAATAATAAAAATACTAATAAAAATAGGGTAAGCAAACAAATTCATAATTCAATATATGTAATATTAAAGAACAGATTTTAAGAACGTTTATTAATCAATTACATAATTGAAGAAGTTTCCTCTTAAAGCAATCTCTATTCATAAAAAGGTCAATCTCATGACATACCATATTAAACAATTTTATAGAACGCGTTATTTTTTAACCGAAATGTAGACTATATATATAGTAGTTCACATATTATTTTTGCGAGCGGGTCAAAATTCTGATTCAAAATACTGATTTTAAAATGAATACTTTTCAAAATTCTGCTTTTCAAAATTCTGTCCTTCAACAAAAATGAAAAATATTCTGCTTATTTTATTTTTAATTTAATTCACTTTAAATTGCGATATTACATAGGGCAAGTTTTGCATTTGGAAAAAAATCGAACTCGAGATCTTAATCAAACTTGACATTACGATGATAGAGAACACAAAAGTGGGTCCCACAATTCCTTCTCTATATCTGTCTGTTGAACGCCGCTCTTAGGCGTTTTAGGTGATTGTCTAAAATAGATTTTTAAATCGTTGTTTTAGCCCCAAAAATAACAGTAATTGCCATGCAAATATTTTTACCATCTTTGTTACCTCGAAACAGGCTTTAACGCTTTTGATAAAAAAAAAAGTATGTGAACTACTTTATGTGTGGTCTACATTTTGGGTAAACATTTTGTTTTACATACATATTTTGTTATTAACGGTACCTGCCATACCAGCATTTTTTGATATTCGATTTTCTCATAAACGGCTTAATAGCTTTCAATCAAAATTTGTATACTGGAGTTTCTTCGAATTCTAAATAATACTGCATTTCAAAATTTTCAAAGTTTTATGGATTTTTGGAAAAAAAAATATTTTTTTTTGAAAATTCAATACGATTTTTTCTAAAATTTTGCTTTTAAGTTATATTAATAAATATTTAACATTGTCATACCAATTTTTTTTTTGAAAAAATTTAAGAATTTTTTTATATAGAAAATTAAGTAAAAAACGACTTAACTTAAGTATGAAAAAAAATTACAAAAAAAAACTCTTAGAACCGATTTTTCAATCTGCAGATAAGCATGCAGTTAGTTGCCAGAGGAATAAGCTTACTTGTCTGTTAAACAACCGGATAACAACATCGAATTTTTCATTCAAGAAAAAACAGTCTACAGAATAATTGAATTGATTAATGAACGTCAATTTCATTTCGGGTATTGAACTTTACATAGGAATTAATTTTTGTATAAGCGTTTATTTACAAGCAATCACTTTTCAAAATGTGTTTGACATGGAAATAGCTATTTATTTTATTACTCAGAATAACTCCTTATTCCGTTCTGAGCATATAACTTTATTCTATAAATAATAAATTTATCCCTAAATTAAGCTGACAAACTGATTTTTGCTCTATCTGGAGAATATGCACTAACTGACTGCTTAGCTGTCTATGGAAAAATTGGCCCTTAAGAAAGTAAGAGTATATACTCTGCTTATCAAAACTCTGAAAATAATAAAGAAAACAAAGGTTTGTAAAATGTTAAAAAGCGCGCGAAAATAAAAATAGTTAAGAGTCTGATAAAATTGCTTTTAGTATTTGTTTATAAAATTGGTCAATAGACTTTTAGGTTAGATAAGTCAAATATCAAATTATGTTCTGTTATCTGGAGTTCGCTTAGGAGAAAATATCGCTAATGAAAAACAAATTGTGCTTAATTAAATTTTCAGTTAAGCCAAATCCCGCCGTATGCCAATATTAAATATTGAACATTATTATTTTAAAAACATAATTTAAAAAATAAATAAAAATAAATGCACGACTAGATCTCACGTACTTGCTCTTATTGATCCTATCGTAAGCATCGTAGTAGAAAAGGCTAAATATATTTTTAAAATCCTTTCTTAATTAACCGTTAACAACATTTTATGTAAATTTTGCTTAAGCCAAAATGTAGACTACATCCTGTAATAGGGCACTGATTTTTTTGTTATCAAAATCCTTAAATCCGTTTTCAAAGCAATTAGGATTTACCATTTTTGGGGGGACTAATAAATATTAGAAAAATATTTAAATCAATCACTAAGAAGTTTAAGTAAGAAGTTTGAAGAAAAGCTGATCTCGGGTTCTATTTTTTCTAAATGCAAAACTTGTCCTATTATACAAACAAAAAGACGAAAAGAAGTAGACTTCAGGGCATATTAAATGTTGTACAGTGATTTGGACGACGAAAAGTGGATGTTGACTGTAGAAAACCAACATTTTGAAAATATGGTATTTAAATATTGAGATTTTATGTATATTTAAGTTCGTTTAATGACGTTATCGTTTGTCTATTCGGAGTTACTGTTTTACTACACTCTGTAGACTCTGTTACTCCAAAAATATTTTATTGGCTTTTTCGGGTAAAGTCCCGAGTATTCTTCTGGCCCTCGATTTACATATATATGTACATTTAAAGTTTTTCGTCGCATTTCGTCGGGCTTGTATGATGATTGGAATCAAAAATTATTGAAATACTCCGAAAATCACTCTTTGATAATTATCCAAACAACACATAACACATTGCATATATTATCCCCTAAGGAAAACCATATATACAGTTATACACGCAAATATTTCTACCGATTTCGGTAAATAACATTTGTTAGGTTATATCGCACATTTTGTTAATACAAAGGTTTCATTTTTGATAGAGTCTAATGTAACGGAATGATTAAATTCGATAAAATAAATAATTAAAATAAATTTACAAATAAATAAACATCTATTATAATATTAATTTGTTATTTAATAATTAAATGAGTAATGCTTTCATGTAAATTGTTAATTATCTGTCAAAATTATTTATAAATTTTTTTAGAAGCCTATAACAATAAATTATTATATGGAAAACTTTTGAATTGAACATTATTTTATAAATTATTATTTTTATAGATGCTCCGTTTGAGATGTAGGAATATACAGTGCTGTGCAAAACATTCGCAACTAAGACCGGTTGATCCTTGCATCGCATTAATACCCAATTTTTGTACTCGCAAAAATAAAGTTCTTTTACTATTTTGTTAACCTAATATTGTATTTTATTATTGTAGAAAAAAAAGTTCAGATTATTGGAAAATGAATTGAGAAATTCTTAAAAAATAATCATGAATTGCTGTGCAAAATATTTGCAACTAAAAACAATGTCCTACAATTTTTATTTTTTTTAAACAAAAATTACTAATATTTAACTGTATATCCTTTGTGGTTTATAACACTTGTACATCTTCTAGGCATTGAGGCAATTAGGTTGTTTATAAAAGTTTCTGGTATGTCATCAGAGGCAATGCTCTGGGTTTTATCTCGAGAAAGTCATTGTTTACATGGGTCGAATACACCTTAAAATAAACAAAATTAGCTCCTTCCATAGAATTCAGCCAGATATAATTATATAACAAAGTCATCGAAAATTGGACCCATGGAATACGTGTCATATGAAGGGAAGCCTCTTCAGATCTTACAACGACGTCATATATTCCAATCTCAATGCCATTTATATATTCTTTTAAATAAAAATTAAAATTGTGGATAACTCGATTCTCGAACACAACCTGTTTTATTTACAATCACAAATCAAGCGTACTTATGGATAGACCCTTTTCATCGTCATACTTTGACTTAATGTTCTATACTAATATTGTCTTGATTTTAATATTTTTTTTTCTATTTCAGCATCAAAATTTAATTTATATAACCAAATCAAATAAACCGGAAATTATTTTTTTCGTATAGCCTCTATAATTAAATCAAATTTTTTACATATGTAAGTAACTGTTTAAAATATCTATTTATTTAAGGTCAATAACACAGTCTTATACGAAAAAAAAACGTGATTGGAAATTAAAAGCAAATTTAGTCAATTTACATACATTTCTATATTTAACTGGAAGTAGATATTCTATATGTAAATATATTTTTTTCTAACAGTATTTTTTTGTTTGAAATTATATCTTTGAATTCTAGAATGCCATTCAATAATTACAGCAAATATTTTAATATTCTTAAATAAATTTGTCACCCTATCGAAAGATGCTATAACTTTTGCAAATGGCGGCCAATGTCAAACGAAATAAATAGTTTGTTTTATTGAGGTATAGCGATTCATTCGTTCTTGACATGTAACTGCCTACTGCACAAATGTCAAAACGGAATTGACATTTGCAGCCATTTGCAAAAGTTATAGCGTTTTCCTACCGTTAGGTGTGCCACCTAGTATAAAAATGTTTGTGCAACAGAAATTCATACTCCAGTATGCTTTTTTACACATTATATTTTGAATCCGGGATTAATGAAGATAAGCAGAACATGAATATTTGAAAATGATACAAACTCCAGTATTCGTTGACCCTGAACTCCTATATGAAGAACACCTACCTATCACTTCGACAACTCTTCCATAAAATGAGATTTTTTTTACTAAAAAAAAATCTCCACTGGCACCTAAAAAATAAAATTCATAAATATCTCAGCTCTGCTCATCTAATCGTAGTATTATACCTGTTTTATTTGTAAATGTTGCATTTAGAATAAAACATCATCAATTCGATTAATTAAAAAAAAAAATCTAAATGTAAATGTAAACTAATTTAGTCAAAACGTCAATTCAAATTTTAAATTGGAAATTAGAATTATTATTACACACAATACTTTATGTTAACGAGGCAGGTATACATATAAGATACATATATATGTAGTTGATTACGTAGATGTAAAGAACTTATTTTTTTATTGTAAAGAGTGAGAATCGTAAAAAAAACAAGTTATCGAAACAGGAAGTTAAATAAATTAAAGCTAAGACAGAGCCAGTGTATGTATATAACACTTTAAATGCGTTTGTCAAAATTGAAGGGCTTTGAGTTTTTTTCCCTATAGGTAGTTTATACTCGTATAGTCGTATGTATATGTTTTTATTTTTTTTTTGTTTAAGTGCTTTTAAATAGTCAAGGTCTGTTATAAAGCTTCCGTGCATAAATTGTTAAGCATATTTGTACAAAAAAAATACATATATATATATATATATTAACTAAGGGCAACAAGATAGTTTGAAAAGCTTTAGATAGTACCCACTCAAGTAATTTTTGTTGTCATATATGTAGCTTAAAGAAGAAGTTTAATAAAGTTAAAAAAATTTATGTTGTTTGATCTAAATATAAGATAAGCAACATGTTGCTGCAATAAAAATGCCTAAAAGAACTATTCTGCGTTGTTTATTTTTTTAACGAAAATTAAACAATAATGAAGGCGAAGGTTAAGCCAAGGAGATGTTATAAAGCTTTGATAATTTGACAACACAATAGAAATAAAAATTCGTGAGAATTATGTGTGGATTGATTTAATTTCTTATCAAAAATAAAAACAGTTAAGGCATCAACTTGGTATATTTATATCAAAGGAGACGAACACAATCCTGAAAATCCACACTGTGCATACCCCGTGCTTGACAAAATACGCGATTGGCAAACACCCAAGCTCAAACCCGTCCCAAGTCCTATATTTGACCAAGCGGGGGGTTGCAGGAAGCAGCATAATCACCTTAAACAGAGTGTGGGTTTTCGGGATTTTGGGTTTTCGGGTTTTCGTTTTTCGGAATTCTTTCCCTTACCCCTATATCAATTATACCTATGTAAATAGGTATGTGTCGGTAATGACTAAGTTCTTATAAATTCAATTTGAATTGCTGGACACAAATTTGAGAATAGAAATACATTGATTGAGAATTCGGTGTTTATTATTTTCAGATATTCCATTGATTGGGCATCATCCAGTTTAAAGTTGATGTATACAAAAGAATCCTGCCTTAAGTGGGTCTCGAACCCACATCTCTAATGCCGGATTTACACGGCTGCTAAGTTCGCAGTATTTACTGCCAAAATACTCCTGTTATTAATTTAATTAACGACATTCGTTTATACGAAGCTAAAATAATGACAGGTTAAATTATTGCCAGTAAAGAATTAGCAAGTTCATTCTTTATTGCAAATTGTCATTATTTGAAAATTCTTGTGAGTACTGAACTTACACGATGTCAGTATAATGCCACAACTTAATGAAAATTCTGGCTGGCAGTTTTTTAATGACAAATATATACTGCCACATTTTCGACCATTTACACGACAAAAAAATAATGCCAAGATTTTGAAGGTAATACTGCCAGCTTGGCATTCGTGTAAATCTGGCATAAGTAAGCATATAGTATGCACTGTCCCATTGATATCAATAATATTACATATTTTCAGTGTTCTTTTGGGTGTAGCAAACTACTCTTGTGAGTTTTTTGCTCGCCAGTTTCAATGGAATGCACAAAACAGCTATCAGCAATCTACTACAAATCTATATATTTGCCAGGACGTCTAGTCCATTTTTTTTCGTCAGTTTTTGCCATGGAATATTTACTATTGATTTTATTGTCTTAAGACGCCCTCTGGTGTATCTAAGTGATACTTGAACATGAGATCTTGTATAGATGATATGTAGTACTAGATTACTGTTGTCAATTGAAACTTAGTTTTATCAAGAAAATGTATAAGTCGGTAAGAATATTTAACAACTTCTGAAGTTGAATGACTGATTGAGATGAACTTATAGCTCTAACAAATTTCGGAGTTGCATGCCCAACTACTGCAACAATTAACAACTTTATTTATACACAGAGAGGAGATGGTTGGGCGACGGCGGTTGCAAGAAAAACGCAAAAAAATTTCTACCAATCTAATAATTAGCTGAGGAAATTACATCTCTAATAAAATAGTGAATTTCATAAAATAAGGGTTTCTGTAATTTAGTTTTCCGTTAAGAACAATATTATGACTAGAAGAGGAGCGTTGATTTTGAGCGTGTATGAGATTCTGATGAAATATTGTGTTTGAAGAGCGTTCGTCCCCGTTTTGGTGACTGGTGATACTTGAACATGAAGGCGAAATATTTTGATACGTGTTGATAATTCCCAAACCTATCATGAGTTCCATTAAATTTAGTTGGCAGATTTTGGGCACAATTCTACCATTAGCCAAATATGGATGTTGCCTGAAAGTGTTATGACTCTTCCAATACTTGAGAGCATTACACACATAAATACAACACAATATACACTAATATGTATGAATGAATTTGTGACCTTTAGTCCAAAATGCGTTTCGTCCAGGTTCTACAGCTGGGCTCATCAGTTAGATGCTGTAGTACCTTTCTAAGACGCATTATTTTTTGATCGATGTTTACCGACTTTAATAAAACTTACAGGGATTACTCACTGTAAATTATATTTTTCTAGGGGAATTTGGTTAGATTCATGCACCTAGAATTATGTTTTGCCCGTGGTCTGGCCAGTGAATTAATTGAAGGAAACGCAAACAATGTTTATATTATTTTTGTTTTTGTTTTAGTGGACTGAGTGGATTTAAAGCCAATTGAATGAATTTGTGACCTAGTACCTGGACGAAACGCATTTTGGACTAAAGGTCACAAATTGATTCAATTGGCTTTAAATCCACACAGTCCACTAAAACAAAAACAAAAATAATATAAGCACTGTTTGCGTTTCCTTCAATTAATTCACTGGCCAGACCACGGGCAAAACATAATTCTAGGTGCATGAATCTAACCAAATTCCCCTAGAAAAATATAATTTACAGTGAGTAATCGCTGTAAGTTTTATTAAAGTCGGTAAACATCGATCAAAAAATAATGCGTCTTAGAAAGGTACTACAGCATCTAACTGATGAGCCCAGCTGTAGTACCTGGACGAAACGCATTTTGGACTAAAGGTCACAAATTCATTCAATTGGCTTTAAATCCACACAGTCCACTAAAACAAAAACAAAAATAATATAAACATTGTTTGCGTTTCCTTCAATTAACTAATATGTATGAGCATAACAAAACAAACAATCAAAAATTCGCCGTCAAATACACACAACACGCACTAATCTAGTCTTATCAACAAAACGAGCCAACAAAAAACATTCCTCTTCCAATACACACAATGCGTATAACTAACCTACTACATAAATCTATGTGGATCCACAACGAACCCACAACAAAAATTGAATCAAAAAAAAAAACAGCAACACAAAAAAAAAAGAATTCCTTGTTGAATACACACAATTCACTTACCAAAAAAAAAAACTTCAGCGAATACACAATGCCGATACATACATATCTGCACTCATCTACTCGTATGAAAATCCACAAAATGAACAAAAAAAATTCCAAATATCCAAATTCCCACAATAACATATCGTATGTCATACTGTTGGTCGGCTTAACAGCTCCATAGAAATTCTGTTACCCCCAACTGCTTATTCCACGTCTAAGCCATGAGTTTACTGAGGAGCAGTTGTTCAAACGTGGTTTAAATATTTGAACCATTATTCAGCAACTTTAACTCAAGATTTCGGCAGATTAACCGGAGTTCAACGATAATTCAAGTTGTAAGTATGTAACAGAAGTCTTATACATGCAACTTGCTTAAGCCATCGTTGAACCTCAGGTAATCCCCCGAAATCGGCTGTTTGATTTACTGAACCACGGATCAAATATTTGAACCACGTTTGTAACTGGCCTTGCTGCCACAAAAATTTAGTAGTTATATAATCGTTACACAATTAACAATGCAATGGTTTACATTTTAAAGATGCAGGAATTGTACGCACATGCAAGTACAGGGTGTCCGCCGGGAAGATATACTACTTTCTTTGCTTATAATTTTTGATTAAATGAAAGAGAATGGATCTTATTTTGATAATTGTTTTATTTAATATCGGCAATTATGTATGTAAATGTCCGCCTCTGTTAATTTCACAAATGCGAGCCCTTCTGAGCACATTTTTCATTGCATTCTCATACATTTCACGCGGTATTTCATTAATTCATCTGGAATATTTTGTTTGAGTTGCTCAAGCGTTTCTGGTTTGCTTGCATAAACCTTGCTTTTCAGATATCCCCACAAAAAGAAGTCCGGAGCAGTGAAATCAGGTAACCGTGCAGGCCAATCAATATCACCATATCTTGAAATAACTTGTTGGTAGAAAGAGGTCTCGCAGTAATTCCATTGTAATCCTGGCTGTATACGTCTTGTTGATACCACATGTTAATCAAGCCCAAAGCATGCAGTTGTGGCGTTAAAAAGTTTTCAATCATATCACGATATCGCTCCCTATTCACAGTTACCGTTTCCCCGTTTTCATTTTCAAAGTAGTAAGGCCAATGATTCCTTTTGTCCAAATTGCACACCAGACTCTAACTTTTAATGGATGCAAAGTTGACTGATGAATAATTTGAGGGTTTTCCATTGACCAGAACCGACTATTCTGTTTACTCAAATATCCATTCAAATGAAAATGTGTCTCGTCACTCATTATGATTTTTTTCATGAAAACCGGGGTTCTCATGGGCTAGCTGTAACATCCTATTGGCAAATGTATGGCAGCGTAAATGGTCTTGTGGAAGAAGCTCTTGTGTCAACTGAATCTTAAATGAAAATAAATGCAAATCCTTGTGCAAAATTATGGCCAAAGTTGTTCTTTGAAGACCAAGCTCCTGCCCAAGGCGCGAATTGAGGTTGATGGACTGTTTTGAACACTTCCTTGAGCAGCAGTAATGTTTTCAGCAAATCTTGCAGTAAGTTGTGGTCCATGCTTGGGCCTATCACCTACAGACCCTCTTTTTTCGAAATCATATTAATACACGTTGGTTTATCGAATATTTTTCCATAATAAATTTGCCACGTGTCTACTTCACGACTCCCGAATATGAACTATCAAGACTAATGTTTACCAAAATGGTGGCAAAACAAAATAGTATACCTTCCCGGCGGACACCCTGTATAAGGGAAATGCAGAATGTGGAATTCATTATTGCTGACTTTCAAGATCGTTCTACTAATACTTCTATTCTCTACACTACTTGCAATATAGTACATCTGAAGCAGGTATATCTGATTGATAATTATGGCTAACTAAGAAGAGAACATGTCTTAGATAGATTATCAATTTGTGTACCACCAATTTAAAAATCAAGACTCTTAAATAATCTTTGAAATCAGCACGTCCAATATCCATCGATAGAAGTTTCAACTTATTCAGGTATTCGTTCTTATAACTTTTTTTTGAATTGGTTATTTTTCAGCTTTTTGCACTGAGCTAAGAAGAACTAGGCTCCTGTTTCTGCTGTGAATTATCACATTTTTATAAATTTGTATATACAATATGCAACTTTGTAAGTTTACGTATAAAATGATAATTTTACACTAAATTTAGCATGAACTTTAATAAATTGTATATACGCTGTGTGATTGAGTCAGCTATTCTTAAGTCAAAATAATTTTTGGTTAATTTCACTAAATCAATTTCCCCAGTTAATTATTCGTTGGGTAATTTTATCCAATTCTTTTGCATCTAAATTTTGACGTTCATACATTAAGTGTTAAATTAAAAGTACGTAATTGTGAAAATGCTAAAAATGTGCAATAAAGTTTTCAAAAAATATTAAGTTAACCAAATACCTGTCTGCATAAGTAACTGAGAAATTAATTTATAATTATTCGCCATTTGATAATAAGTTTCTACTTGATACATAATTAGACAACATTATATGATTTTGTATTTAAAAATGCCTATCTAAGATTTTATGAATAAATATTTGTATTCTGCTGGAATTTGTTTATATTTATATTGTTTTCTTTTGTTTTAAAAATAAGTTTAAAAAAAAATGCACTAAAATTCTCCTATAAAACTAATCCTATTAAAAAATTAGGTATCTACCTCCTATAGATATACATATGCATGTAGGTAATACATAAAAAACATTTATCTATTCAAAGAACAACGAATAACTTTTGCAGTTGACAAAAAAAAATCAATTTTAACATAAACATGCCGCGTCCCCAGCAAACTTGTGCGTATCACATAAAATAACATGATCACAAGTCACAAATCTAAAGTGTCACTGCTGACTGGCTGCCTCCAGAAACCCATGAACATAACCTTGAAATTTTATTTAAAGAAATATTTTTCGTTTTTTTTTTTTGCTTCAGATTGCTACGAAAATTCTAGCAAGTTTTAGTGCGTTTGCAATAAAAAAAAAAATTGTGTTCGTATTGTTTAAACAAAACACATTTGTGTTTGTTCTGCACACAAACATTTATTTATGCGTGAGTTAGAGGGCCAATTTCGTAATCAGAAAAAGTTTGTATGTGATCAAAGTATATATTATTTTCAGTGTATATTATATGCATTAGTAATATGTAAAGCTCATTTAGAGGCGACAGAGAAGGCATTGCAAGTATTGAATGGAATTTGATTGAAATTCATAATTCGAAATTCGAATGCTTATAATATGTGTACCGTCGAATGAACAAACTTAACATAAATTACGTCAACGCGCACTTTTAAAAGTGTATATGTTACGTACTTTAAATATTTAATTTAACACAACGAAATAATAAGTTGATAACTGCATTAAAATGTTATTCAAGAGTAAGCTCAACATGCATTTTAACATCTTACATCGTTGCACATTTTTAGGCGGCGTTGATTTGATCAGGAATGCAAATTAAATGCATTGATTTTTGTTGTACTAAATTAGGTGAAATTTTTGAAAAAAAAAACAGTATACTTATTTTGGATTTTCAACTCGCTTCAATTATTTCTTACCTTTGAGATTAGACAATACGAAAACAAAAGAAACTTTTTTTAATTTACAACTTAAGATTTTGAAGCTAATTGATTAAAATCTATAGAAGTAAGTATAGCAAACACAATATTGTGAGTAAGCGCTTTTAAATAAGCAGTTTTATTACACGGGGCATTTATAATTTTACTATGGGAAACAATTCGGCATAATTACGTTGACAAGTGAAAAATTTATATATTTCGATTTTTAAATATTCATAAATCGAGAAAATTGAAAATGGGAAATTGTTTTAACGTAAGTTAATAAGTAAAAGTATTTTCCATTGAATAATTTATTGAATTTTTACACTTTGGCATGATAATTTTGACAAAAATAATATCATGCTTACTAAAAAATAAAATTACCACTACTTAATAATATCCGCCCTTAACGTGCATGACTTTTTGAAGACGTTTTGCCATAGTTTCCATTTCGACGGGAAATTCGTAACAAAATCTTCTTACTTCTTAAATCGTGTCATCTCTGCATCATGTCGAAGAAAAAATCCAGTTTCTATTTACATACTCCCGCATACATTGTCGATAATATTTAAATCGGTGGTGGCCATTTAAGTGTCTCTACTCGGATGTCCCGCAACGAGCAACACGAGCTCATGCACTAGCTGTATATTTGTTGAACAATTGGTTGAGGAACGACCTCCAACCGGACCCAACTCGTTGGTTGAATAGAATAAAGGATATCGTACATTACATAACACGAGGCAACCGTTGCAGCATCACATTGATGTTGAATCTAGCGTTGTTGCTTCGTGTGTAGCTGTGTTGCCATTGATTTTCGTGTTGCCGAAACCGTTGCAAGAATTTTTGAAGTGATAACTTCTTATGGAAGGATAAACCTCTTCGTTACGAGTAACGCGTTATGGCGCCAGTGTCTGCCTTCCCTTTCTCTCTCGCATACGGAGAACTTTTGAAATTTTTCAAGTTAAACAATTTCAATAATAAATAGTTCAACTTAGATTAGTTTAAGTTATCACTTCTGTCGGGCGTCCCGAGACGAACATGTTTTTTTTGTTGATATTTTTGCTCGGCTGCTGTAACCGTTGCCTTGTGTGTCATTGTTTACTGTACCTATTAACAAGGGAGTTCGTGCAGAGTAAAATCAAATGAAAAAAAAAAGAAAATGGCGATTTCAAATAATGAAAAATTAGTACTGTAACTTAGTAATGAGGTTGCGGCGACAGTTGCCACTAACTAGATTTGGGTTTATTTTCTAAACGAGGATTGTTTAAAATATTGCGTCATTATCCTTAAAACATAATGTGAACATGATCTAAATTTTAATAAATGCCAATGATAAATAAAATCAGAAAGAAGAATGTAATTCATCAAATAAATCATAACCTGTACAAATTAATGCCATTTTTAAAATTATAACAAATATGCTTCTGTGGTTGCGATGCCAATAGGTATTTGTAACAACACAAAACTTTATTCTTGCTTACATTAGCCCTGTTCTTTTAATAAATCTATCGGTAGCAAAGCAGGATTTCCCAAAAGAACGATCTGCAGCAGCTTGATTTTTTGTATCTTTAAGTTGGTATTACCGAACTTCTGTCTAATAACTAAATGCAAAATATCCACAATTGATTTGTTTTTATTATTTAAGATTAAAGGCATTTAAGAATACTAAAACTTGAATTGAAAGATGCAAATAAAATAGAATATAAAAGCAGTAAGAAATAACAAAAAGTTGAATTTTCTACATCTGTGTGTTCCAAAATGTTCATTTTAAAATTATTTTATGTGTTTGACGTTTCTTTTCAATAAATCAGATCTTGTGGCAATGAAAGGGTATGTTCATCGCATTCATTATTAAACTATTAAGTATTTTTAAACTTCATTTACATTCGGCTCAAAAGTAGAGAGGGTTTAATTAAAAATGAGTTATATGAAATAATTGGGGTAAATAGTCGTGTTTTGGTAAAAATTATAATCGTCGCAACAAAAAAACACTGAAAAAAAGACGATTATGTCCACTTTTATATTGATTGGTTGTTCAGCGGTCAACTCGACGACGAATTCAAAATGACGTAAGATCTTCAAAATCTGTTTTGAAACGAATTTTAGGGTCAAGTTAATTATTTACGTCATCCATAAATAAAATTTGACATTTTCTGACTAATCAATAAGCTATATTTTGAAATATTTAGAATGTATTTCTTGCCAAATTTCGCCGAAAAGCTCTAAATCATCACTCTTTTCCGCAGGTGATATTAAATCTGATAATTTCCAATTGTTAGTAGGTATAACCAAATTAAGATTTTTTAGAGGAAATCTTAATAATCTTCACAATCGAATTCGACAGTTTATTTCTTGCACGTGTTATAAGTGTTCTATCGATAACATACACTTACGTGCTGCTAATGAGTGCTTATTTATTACTAAATAAAGGATATGCACTGACTTGCTCTTTAAATGCTTGTTGCTGCTCCAATTTCAGAGCTTTGGTAGGGGGCGCTGCTAAAATTTTAGTGAGCTAGTTTTTTAGGCAATTTGACAGCAGCTGACAACAAGCCACTCAAACATCATTTATTTAAGTATATTTGATCTGGCAGTTTCGCACGAATAAGCTAACTTAACTTTTACTTAAATTGGAAGAATTGGAGGGTAGGTTGCTACCTATGCTTATTAATATGATTTATAAAGCAAAAAATTAATAATACGTATTTTTCGCCCAATTTTTTCACAATAGGTGTGAAATAATTTTTTTAAGAAAAAGAACACATAATTAACCAAAAATTATTTATTCTTGACTGCTTCAGCTAACCTATACGAATCGTTCACAAATATATTCAAATTGTTTGGTTTCCGAGATAACTTATCTAAGAAATATGTGAACGTATCCATTGACAAAGAGCGAAACTTACGAACAAGGACTTCGAGATTCATTAAAGTCATCGGAACTACCAACTAAACAACATAATAACATTCGATACTCGAATAAATGTCACAAATCTATCCAAAGTAGACTGCTGCTTTTAGTTTTATCGAAAGAAGGTTGTTGTATCTGTAATGTGTGTAAACTCTGCTATGCTGTCGATGTCGTTTTGCCAAAAGAACAGCCCTATTGTCAAAAAAAAAACGAGTAAAATACATACAACTTAATAACAACATCAAAAATGATTTCTTGAGAAATCATCAATGCGTTGTATGAATGCGAAAATATTACGCATGTCGAACTCCAGAACATCACTCACATGCACATAATTTCATTGTATACAAATTATACCAACATTTATGCACAAAACATAAAATTTTTCATACCTCCAAACAAAACAACTATAAAATCTCAAGGCTATCCAGTTAACAGATACAAATGTAGGCACTAAATTATATTTTTCCCTTCAATTTTCTAGTTCTCAAGCTCAAGCATTCCAATTACACATTACACAATATACTATGTATGTGTAGTATGTATATACACTATTTTAAAAGGCGAACCAACAGAATTGTGCTGTGCTGATATTTCTTACTACATAGGGTGGTGGAGCCAGTGGTCGGCCACGTAACTTTTTTTTTACATTTGAATGTCCCTTAAAATTCAATTGTTCGAGTTTTTGATATAAAATTTAGTGATCTGAATTTTTGAAATGTCTAAATTTCTAAATTCTTGTTTTTTCTGACAATTTGCCATAAAAACCGAAATATTACAAAAAATGAAATGAAAGTGTGATTCTTATGAAGTCGGCCCCCTATACTCCAGAGGTCGGCCACATGAGTTTCCAGTAGTCGGCCTCAATATAAAAACTTATATTTTCAAACTAAATATGTGTCTATTAGTATCCAGAAATGTTCTTAATATTTAATATAAACAGTTCAGTTAATTAAAAAAATGTGATAGTAAGATTTTATTTGGTCTAAGAACGCCATTTCATGTTAGGCACAAAGACATTCACTTTTTTTTACAAAAGTTAATTAATAGGAAAAAAATACATTTAATTTATATGAAAATGAAAACTAATAATAATAATATTAACTACATGCCTTTAAGACCTAAGGTCTTTTTCAATGCAACGTGAATTGCAGGGCACTTATTAGAATGAATAGGAAGATAGGAATATATGAAGCTACTGAGTTTTTTTTTACATGTAATAAATATTTACATATTTTTCCCCCAAATGTTATTAAACATTGCTTTAGATAAAACAACAAAAAAGCAACTGATATTTGTATTTAAACTAAATAAAAAAGTTTGGTTTTCTTAATATGTTTTCTTGTTTCTGAAATTTTTTGCCATTTCTATGGTATAACATATCAATAGTAATGTAATGTGGGCGGTCAGCGGTTGGACGGTGCGTATACAAAATAATGAAATTATTACTGCTGAAATCACTTTGGTCCATAGAAAATGCGTTTGTTGAGTACACCGACCCGAAACATTATTGGCCGTTTGATATTAATTTAATAATAAAAGCACTTTCTTACCTACCTTAAACCTACTTGCCGGGCATAGTTTTAACATAGTGACGAGGCCGCTTTTATTTGCACTGAATACTGAGTAGTTAGCCTCCTTATGTTTTCCTAATGAATCATTTTGTAATTTGTTGTATCTTTTGGGAACTAAGCCAATATCTGATTTGGAAAACAGGCAGAAGGATGTTTCGTTGACATTATCAAAATACATGAAGCGTCTCCCAAAACGTCTTCGCGGCATCTATTTTTCTTAAATACTATTTTAGCTCCAGGAAATACTTCATCACTGTCGTTTGTATTGACAACTTCGAAGATGTTTGAAGAACTCATTATAGCAAAACTTCCATCTTAGAATGGGTTATTGAAATTCTCTTTTAAAATGTTTGGACCGTTTTCAATAAAACTGATGATGTTTGTGAGAGTTCACATTATTTGTCTATGTACCACTTTAAAAAAAATTGTATTCCTTGGTCAAACTAAGGTCTGTATTAGAATAAATTTTTATTATAATTTATTATTATTATTTCGGTCTTCTAGATTACTTCTAGGAAACCCGAACTCCCGAATTGCATATTTCAATTTAAAATATTTATCTAATTTTGCTCAGTACTGAAGAAAGTGCCTCTTTCGTGTAGTTATAAAATATTCTTCTATTAAACAATTTTTTTTAATTTGTATAACCTATACATGATCATTTTTTTAGACATTTTACATGTATACGTTTTATTTATAAATTGCGAGATTCTTTTATAAGTGTCTTACAAGAGCAAGTAGGTATAATATGGGCGAGTGCAGTGAATTCTTCTTACAAAAAGCAAAAAACTTCTCAATACAAGTGGAGTATGTTGCAAGTTCTCCGTGAGTAAAAACAACGTACGGGCGTTAGTAAATTTAACTGTAACTCACTTATAGATCTATTTACAAAAATATTTCTTAAAAAATTAATTATATTTGTAACATATCTAACCCAATAGGCCGACATTAGAACACGTATCTTCTATAGTCCGCCCCCAATATCTCTTAACGTTAACAGGCGGCCGACTACTGAAACCATGGAATGGTTTTTGATTTAATAGAAAATAAAATTTTTTTAACTTTGCATACTCAGATTTAAAAAAAATAAAATTGAGTAGTCTTCAGTTGTCGGCCGAGGGGGCCGAGCTCGGAAGAATTGAAAAAAATTGCCTCTTAAGGCCGGCCCCCCTTGTAAATTATTAACAAACAATATTTTTTAAGTTTTATAGCCAAAAACAACAAATATAAGCTATAAATAAATAAAAAACAATCACAAAATTCATCTACATACATTCAATAGTTTGGCGATTTTAGCTCCTTTTAAAAATCACATCCACTATTGTTTTTCTATCGAAAAGGTAAATTTCAAACGAAATGAAATTTTGCTCCATTGAAGAAAATTTGTTAGCCTTTGGAAAATATTTTTTGACGGGAGGTTAAACGAAAACTTTTACTATTAACTTACACTTTACAACGAAGTGGCCGACTACTAGAGGTGGCCGACCTCACACGCCATCACCCTACATACTTACTTATAAAATAGACGCAGATTGATTATTATTTTTGGTGATCAAACCAATTTCTGAAGATTCGTTAAGATAGATAGCTACACATCTTGTACATATGTAGTTTTATAGTTGTACATATATGCATGTAAAATGTAAGTATATAATTATAATATACATATACATTGTGCGTTTGTATTTAAGTTTAGTGTAGCTGTAAGTTTCATAGTTTTTATTCTTTACAACACTAATGCATGCATATGGCCACGTGTTTAAAGTTTGATTCTAACAATGTTTTTTTTGTGCTGTTGTTAATATTCATCTTGTTCTCAGGGTTAGCACCGCATTGCGTAATGCTTAAAAATTGTTCCTTTCTAAATTAGTGCTGTAATTTTAAAATAGGTAGGTAACTATCGGTAGGTAAATAATTAATTTATAATAATTTATCTATAAGATAATGATAATACCTATTAATAATGAACGTTCTATGAAAAAGCCATGAATTAAAGAATATGTCAAAAATTAAACACCCTGGCGCTAAATTTTAGTCGATTTAGTAATATGTTAAATCATTTTTAGGATGATACTAGACTGAAAAGAGTTTAGTATCGTACTATTTTCTTAACATTTTACTAAAGTTAAAATCACAAAATGGCTACTTTATTTTTTTAGTATCGTACTAAATCCATATGCCACTTTGACATTAAAAACGTCAAAAAGTTATGTTCGCTTATTTTTTTGCACTATTTTAGATGTGTTTAGTTATAGTTTATTAAGAAAATAGATTCAGTATGGTGCTAGTTAAAACGTGTTTAAAATTAGGAAAATATTAGTAAAGTGCTTTAGTATTAGCAACCTGTTAAGTAAACGGTGATTTTTTAAGAGCTTGGTTTTTGAAAATTCAAAAAAACACAGAAACTTGTAAAAAGTGAAGGAAATTTTTATTTGGATCGATAAATCAATTTCTGCCATTTACTTTTTAAAAATAATTTCACTTAAATGTTGCCCGCGGCTACGCTTCAGGTGGTCCATTCTGAAGGTCCAATTTTGGCAAACTTTTTCACACATTTCGGCCGGAATCTCACCAATGACGCGTTCAATGTTGGCTTCCAAGGCAGCAATCGTGTTTGGCTTGTCCCCATCGACAATAGACTTAACATAGCCCCACAAAAAATAGTCTAACGGAGTCAAATCACATGATATTGGTGGCCAATTGACTGCGCCAAAACGTGAGATCAACTGCTCACCAAATTCGCCTCTCAATTGATGCATGGTTTCGCGTGCAGTTGCGAAACACATTTTTCACAGAGCACGAATTTTGATAATAAATTTCAATAATTTGCAAACGTTGTTTAGGCGTAAGTCTATTCATGATGAAATGGCAAACAATACTGAATCGAAATGTCAAATGTTCGTGGAATTTGTCATGTGTGATCTGTCAAAAATATAAACGTCAAAAACCAAGTAGCAAAAAAATCACCCGTTATAATCATGCTAAGCTCTTTAAAGGCTGTTTAAAATTTTGCGCCCCTGATGTTAAGGCATTAGCTGGATGCTATATAATATTAAAGCTCTTTACTAAAATGTTGCTAATTTTAAATTCCTTTTAACAACCGCCATAGTATATAAACCTATTTTCTTGACAAAACCAGCTGAACGCGCCTAAAATGGTAAAAACAATTAAGTGAACATAACTTCTTGGCGTTTGTAAATGTCAAAGTGTCATTATGGATTTGATATTATGCAAACAAATAGTCTTTTGGAGATTTAAACTTTAGTAAAATGTTGAATGATAGTTCGATGATAATTTTTTTTTAATTTAGCAAAATTCACATTTTAGCTTAGTATCATACTAAATAATCATACAAAATCATTTAAAATTGTGCTCCAGTGTATTCAAATAGAACCAACCTAGGTAGGTACTTGCAGCTCTATAAATATCTGCTTGTTTGTACCTTTTTATATCTTTTCTAATTGAGACAATTTTATTTTTATTCTGCCATTTCTATTTCAGTTGACTGAAATCAAAACTTTGAAAACATGCCTCACAACATTCATAACAAATTTAACATTTAAAAAAAAAATTGTTTCATTCCCAATATATCATTCATAAGATATCTACAGTCCTGAATATTGGAACCCGGTAAGTCTAAAAAAGAAGAAACTACTTACACAGGTACTACAGGTTAACAATACTCTTCGGTTAAATGCACCTCGATTAATTGACCAAAAAACTTGCGTTCGAAATTTTTCTGTTTAAGCTGATAAGTTCTTATTCGGTTAATAAAACTCAATCCCGCTTATTTGAATTAATAGATATTTTAATAATTATATGGTCATTCTACAAGAGGTGGTCTGTGAAGCAGATACCTAGGACTGAAAGCTGATCGGTGTCTTCAGTTCAAGTGAATAGAGAATTAATGGTCACGTTCAAATGACAGGAAATTCATATTTCCTATAATATAGTCAATTGCTTAAATTGAATTTTGACATATGTCACTAATGTCAAACTTGGAATTTCACTTCAAACATTAACCTTTAATTGGCAGCGCACAAAAGCACATTTGTCGTTTTGGTAAACTCTTCCTTTTTGTTCTAGGCCAAGAAAAAAACACCAACACACATCTTTTTTCCAATTTATTTTATTTATATTCATAAAAAATCAAAATCTTAAACAGTCCTCGTTTAAGGAATAAACTCAACTCCAGTTAAAGCAGTCTTCTAGTTTGTCTAACTGGTCTTAATTTTAAACACACTAAACAACTCTTCTAATTAAAGAAGATCTTTAGTGCTACGTTAATTGAACTTATTTTGAGTTGAACACACCTTTATATCCAAATTGGTTTTTGTTTTGTTTACTTCCGCTGTTGTTATGGATTTTATTTCCAAACTAGCAGAAAGTCCCCGGTGTTGCCCGGGCACCCGAGGTAAAAGTCTTTTAATCTTCCAAATGAAATAAAAAATTAAGAAACAAAATTAGGAAGGAAAAGGATTTGTCATTTATTTTGTCGTTTATTTAACCAGGATTAGTTTTCTTACTAAATTTAATAAAGAAGATTTATTATTTGTATTTTTGTTTACAAACGAACTATTCTTCATTTTGAGACCCTTCGCTTTTGTTTTGACATGACATGACACTATGATGATAGCGAAGACGAAAAAAATGGTCCAAAACTTCTGTTCGTCTGTATGTTAGTCTTGGTATAGAGTTTTTTTTTGGTGAAACTTCCATTATGTTAAAGCTCATTTTTCTCGAAAATGGTTCTAACGATTTTGACTTTAAAAAAATCAGAGTATTTCGGTATGAACTATTATATGGTTGGAAAACAAATTACCAATAATAGCTAAGAACGGTACCTTCCATATAACCTATTTTTTGATTTCTACTATCTGGAAAACGGCTTAGGTGAATCTTTCGTTCTTTCCAAATTTTACACATGTATAATAGTTTTGTGATGCATACCAATATTTTTAATTACCCAATAGATATTTGTTTGTATTTTTAAAAGCATATTTTAAAACTTTTTTTAATAATTTAATATTTCCAAAACAGCTCATTATAACTCATTATAACTTGATTGTTATCTCAAAACTTTTTTTTCGACGAATGCATAACTTGGCTTAAATAGTAAATCGCAAGTAAAAAAACAATCTCCGGAAAGCGAAGAGTCCCAAAATGAAGAATAGATCGTTTGTTAAAAAAATAAGAAAACTAATCCTGTATCCATCTTCTGTAACTCAGGCGATAACTTTTCCTCATTATTATGTTATGTTATTATTTCCAATGGAAGACAATAAATTGAAGTGTCATTTTGACATCTTAAAACCAAAACAAACATTTTTTTTCTTGTTTCTCGACTATTATTATCGATTTGAAAGTTACAGAACATGGGTATTGAACGAAAAAATAAATGAAAAATCCTTTTTCTTACAAATTTTTTTTCTTAATTTTGCATTTCATTTGGAAGATATTGCATGCAAGGATTTTTGCCTCGAGTGCCCGGGCAACGCCGGGGACAATCTGCTAGTAATTTTATAAAAGCTCAGGTAACATTTTAAAAATTTCAGAAAAAGATTTTCATATATAGATAAACAAATAAATTGTTCATCAAGAGGACATTGGCAGTATTACCAATCGACTTTCACGTTTATTTTGTAATTAAAAAGCTGCTATCGCCTAAGACCTAATCAAGATTCCGAATAGATAAGAAGACGCGCCAACTGATCGTCATGCTATTAGTAGGTCCGTCCATCGCAGAGAGGACATTAGTTAGTTTGAGGACGATACCGTCCCCGGATATCGTTCAACATCAATGTTAAATAATTCAATATCAGCATTTAGGAATCATATTAATGGTCGGCGGGCATATGCCCCCAGGAGGGCCCACGCAACCAACCTGTATTTTTCATCGTATAGATAGATTTCACTATGTTCATAAAAAAAACAAATACCTTCACAATTTTATATTACTAAAATAAAAACAAATTTATGTACACATGTACTTGGTTTTTTTTGTTATTCTAATTAATTTAATTTAGCTTAATACAAGCAGTTACATGTAATTTAAAAAAAAAATTTAAAAAAATAAATAAAACTAGGTTAATGGGTTAGGGAGAGGTGTTTAATAGGATTTTTCTGAGGGATGGAGAACTAAGGGAGAAATCAAGGATATCATGTACTGAATTAGCCGAGCGGAGCATTCTACAAATAGGGCTGAAATGGGCGTAGTTGGTGCGGTTGATTGGAAGGCGGAAGAAAGGAATGGATCTTAAGTTTCGTTAATTTGTATTAAAATTAATTAATTTGAGTAATTCAGGACAGTCAATGACTCCAGTGATAAGTTGGTGGATAAACAAGATATCAGCGATACGACGACGTTGAGCAAGAGTCTGTAAGTCAATTAATTGTAAACGGTATTCATAAGGGGGTAATATAAGGGTACGTAAAGCGAATCGAAGGAATCTTCGTTGTACAGCTTTAATCCTGAGAGAATGAGTTATTTGAAAAGGAGCCCATATCTGACTTTCATACTCGAGGATTGGCCCAACATATGTGGTGTAAAGAGATTTTGTAACCATGGGATTGGAGAATTCCTTAGACCATCCTTTAATAAAGCCCAAAGAAGAATTTGCTCTGGCAACAATATGATCAATGTGAGATCGAAAATTTAGCTCTTTATCACATATTATCCCAAGATCGCGAATAGAGGAAACTATAGGAATAGATACGTTACAGAAGTTATACATTCGGGAAGTCGATTGTAAACGTTTGCGAGAGAAAGACATAGTTTGGCATTTTTGAACATTAAGTTCTAGAAAAATTTTATTGCACCAGGTAAAAAAGGTGTTTAGGTCTTGTTGAAGAAGAGAAGATTCACGAGAAGATGAGATTACTTTTACTATTTTAATGGCATCAGCATAAATTGAGAGATCGGAGGAGGAAATGATAATACCCACATCATTGATGGCAAGCACAAATAGGAGTGGGCCAAGATGGCTGACCTGTAGTCAAAGTTTTTCGAACGGATTTGTTCGAACTTAATTAATTTTTGGCTTTCTGAAAAGCTCAAAATCTTCAAAACTAGTATAATCTTCTTCGCTTTTTTATTTCTTTTTTGTTACGAAATGTCAAACGTTAACTGGAAAAAGTTTAGTTTAAGAAAGATAAAGAAGCGTTTTGCTCTGTTTAAAGTTAGACGACCTCTTTAACGTTAAAGTATGCTTTTTGTCGTTTAAAATTATCAAAAAGTCGACCCTCATTTTAAAACTCATTTTAAGAGTCGACTCCCATTCTAAAACTCATTTAGAATAGGGTTTACATTTTGTTGACAAGCGTAGACCAGCATTGCTATATACGATGACAAAACTAAAATAGCATTGCCATGCATTTGGAAGCATTCTTTATTTTTGAACAGAATGGATTTGATAAGAAAACGAGATGTGAACCAGTAAGCTTCAATATTATTCTCTTAAATTTCGTCGTGAAAGTTTTGGTCCTATTGAATTGCAAATTGTTCTTATAATTATAAAATGCTGACGATGAATCATGTCACCGTCTTGTCTCATTTTCTTGCGAATTTTGAGTCATTCTTTTCTTAAATCTCGTCCCTCTTTCGGAGATTATACTCAGGTAAATCGGTGAGATTAAATCGTTAAGTTGAAACCGGTGAGTTGAAATTGCTGAAAGACTGATCAAACTTTGAACGACGTTGGCGTTTGTTTGGAATGTGGGGTCTTTAAGGGGGACGTATTAGTTATGGAATTCCAAAAATGTCAATTTCGTTGTTCTTTGACCGATTTTCATGAAATTGTAAATGACATATAATTTTGAAAGAAAAAAAAATATAGTTTCAAATTAGGGTGGGTCAAGAAAAAAAAAATTAATTTTTCAAGAAAAAAATGAAACGTTTTCTACTGATATGTAAATTTTTAGAAATCTTTGTTTTTATTTAGAAATGATTTTTTAAAGCATTTAGAAGAGTTAGTTTAAAAATCTCAAACGCTACAATCAACAAAATAAAACTTAATAGTTTTAAAATGTCGAAATTTGTGTTACTGTTTTAGGACAGAAATAACAGTAACAAAAATTTCGACATATGAATTTTTGTAATTGTTATATACAAAGCATTTCTAAACTACTTCATTGATTTGGATTATTAAAACGCTTCTAAGTTTCAAATTAAACGCTTTAAGTGGTAGGACCCGAAAAATAAAAATAAGTTTTACTTTTAGCGCGTACAAATAAGGACACACGCACTCTTTTTATAATAGGGCTGTTGTCGTTTGTGTTCTTACGTTGCATAGGCTAAGATTCTAGTCCCATCAGGAATCAATAGTATCTACCTACATTCACAAAAAGTGTATATACATATATGTAGATATATCAAAATGATTGCCTATATCATTTTAAAATAAAATAAAATATACCATTATTTTTTAAGCTAACTCTTCAAAGCGAACCTTGAAGTAAATCGCTTCAGCGGCTTTAGCTTTTTGGTTTCAAAAAAAAAATTGAGGAGTCAATATCATTTTTCATCACTTTTATTTATCTGAACAGCTCCGAACACATAAAATGAATTCAAGGAGGCAATAAAATCAAAGGACGACACAATGACATGACAGCCAAAGTTTAACTGATATGAGAAAAAATATGATAGTGTTTGTCATTCTTCCTTGCTAAAAGTGAAGTGCTGTTGCCATTCACCCCCGTCAAATTTAATTTTTGGCTGTTGTTTCTTTCATTCCAAATGTACTCGAATGAGTGCTGTTGTCGTTTAATATGTGAATGAATATACAAAAAAAAAACTGTATATTTATGTAATACTATAGGACGAACTGAAGAACACACAAGCCTATACGAAAAACAACTATTCCTAGAACTTACGAAGGATATTATCATAAATATGAACAGAAACTAAGAAAAATCCTCTCAAACTTCCCAAAAAAAAAAATAAAATAAAAAAAACAACCAGGCGGTGTACCCACTAAATTGAATATATCCTTTATATCCTGGCTCTGTGATGCGAGCACAACGACAACAGCATCAACATCAGCAGCAAAACAACAACAACAACTATACAAAAAAAAAATAACCCAAAAATGAAATAAAAATAACATCAAAATAAAGGATATAGGCTGTAAGGCACTTGCGAAAGACTGATGGCGCCACACAAATCTCACAGTCAATAAAAACCCTATAGGCCTCCTATGCTTGGTAACTATGTCAACGAGCGAGCGAGCCTATATGAAGTTGCCCCCTTAATGTCCTGTTGTTGTTTTCTATTTTCTCGTTTTTGGTTGATAATTTTTGCTGGACAAATTTCCTCAGTCCAGTTTTGTGATGATTTTTTTTTTGTTTTTTATTTTATAATAGAAAAACTCTGTGATATGTTATATATGTATGTATGTATGTTGTGAGGATATTGTATTTGGAGAGACGTCACATAGCCGTGTCGCCGTGAAACTGATAAAGGACATTCGTTGATCTTTTCGCTGTTGTCCACGAAACAAATAGATTATATATGTACTTGTATGGGTGTGTGTAAAAGAAAAAATATCGACTATAGAAAAACCTAGTAAGCAAAATGTTTTCTGATGTTATTATTTCAGGAAGGGTACGATAAGGAAGGGGTGATGGTTGTTAGAAAGAGTATTTTTCTTGATGGTTGGTATGTCCAATTAGCCCAGTCGGAATGTAGAAAAAAAGGGCTGAAATGGGGGAATGTAGATATGGACAAGTTATGCTTTGTTTTTAATCTTTAGGAGTGGGTCATAGGGGTCTGAACTAAATTAAGGTTTTCGAACGCCTAGCCCTTTGGCGGTCGATGTCAGCTAAAATATGTATGATAAATTGTATTTTATTAAATAACTCGGTTAATTTTAACTTAATGGAACAGATACTGTTGAAAATTTTAATCTTTTCAGATTGCAATATTTTATCGCGAGTAGTATGACTTTCTAACATAGGAAAGCTTTTTGAAAAAGTTCTGGCAGTTCATTTAAATAGCTTTACTGAGGAATTAAATATCGTTCAAAACAACCAATTTGGTTTCAAAAAAGACTGCTCAACGAAAACTTAAAGAATAAAAACTGCACAGTGGGCTTAAATATTGACCTTGAAAAAGCTTTTGATTCGATCTGGCACGAAGGACTTATATTTAAGCTTTTAAATTTAAGATATCCTGACTGGCTCACAAAAATGATATATAGCTTTCTCTCAAGTCGTACTACCCCAAGTAACATCGTCACAGCTATTAGATGCAAAACTGTTCTTTTGCAGCTCCAAATAAGTGAAATCGAAAGCTATGGCTTTATGTGGTATAATTTCACAGCTCAATGTATTTTTATTTTAAATCATATGCTCTAGAGTGAAGTTTAACAGCAGTGTCAGCTCGTTCAACGTTTAGTTATTCAAACTAGCTCCATAATACCTTTCATTCGATCTATGAACGATCTTCTTAAACTTCCCTCATCTAAGGGGCCGTTGTACTGCTTCCCACTACACAAATGCAATAACAGACGCAATAAGAGCTCTAAATAGTAGCTTTAGCGTTAGAAGTAAAATTATAACGCATGCGCATTTCGAAATGTCAAAATATGGCAATAGAATACCAACTGCAAATCGGTTATAGAGCTGAGAATTAATATCTTGACGCATTCTCCTCAGGAACCCATATTATAATAGGTTGTTGCCCAAAATAAATACAAAATATTTATTTTATCAAGAAAAAAAAATTATTATTTTAAATTAAAAATAAATGAATATATGTAACTCAATTTTTAGTGTAAGTTAACCATGTTCAAATTGGAACTATAAATTTGGATAATTTCTCGTTTGGCATAGTAATGTACATAAATATATACGGTTTCTCATAGTATTAAAAAAATAACGTTTTTTCAGGGCTTTAATTCTAATCGCACAAAAATATTATCCTACTTTAATTCCCCTACAGAAGATAGTTGTGGTTACCCATTAAGTCCAATTAAATATAATGCTAAGTCTTCTTCTTGGCTGAGTAATATCAGTAGTATATTGAATTGTATTATAAAAAAAACACCTTGTTACACATTAAGGATACAAATTTTCTATATCACAATGGAGCGAGCAGCTTTATTAAAAAACTTTTGAAACTCAAATCTTTAAAAATTGCTACTTAGGCTTTAAATACACTTCAGGAAATATTATTTAAAAAAAATTCCTTCCTATAAACAAAATTTGTTTTATTATTTGCTTTTCTTGAATTTTAATTTCTGAAACACCCTATCTTATAACAATAATATGAAGTTAAAAAGACGAAAATGCCATCTTGTAGGAACTAGCTCTAGAAAATGTAAATTCTGATCTAGACAGCATTGTCCAATAAGGAATAAAAAACCGCGTAGAATTTAATGCTTCAAAAAACCAATGCTGTCTTCTGTCGATAAAGCGGGAACCTACCCCAATGCCGTTGTCCATTAGCATCGAGGAAGCCGAACAACTTTCAGTTCTCGGTATGTGCATTACTGACCACCTTTTGTGGAATGGACACATATTCGACGTCGCCAAAAATGCTGCAAGATGTTTGGGTTTTCTGAGACGATGCAAGAAATATTTCTCCCCTTCTGATCTGGCTGTAATCTATAAATCCTTTATTCGTCCAAAGCTTGAGTACAATTGTCATAT
Organism: Philhelius pedissequus; assembly: GCA_910595825.1. Lineage (NCBI taxonomy): Eukaryota > Metazoa > Arthropoda > Insecta > Diptera > Syrphidae > Philhelius > Philhelius pedissequus. The sequence goes on along the minus strand of OU343160.1, from coordinate 316,810,272 downwards.
TTGGGCAGGTGCTCCCATAACGCACTTAAGTCTCCTGGACAGAATCCTAAAAAGAGCTTTAAAAATGATAGGTGATGAAACAATAACTAAAACAATTGAGCCTCTCTCGCACCGTCGCAATGTTTCATGCTTTCATTATTTTATCGGTATTATAATAAACAGTGTTCTAGTGAAATAGCCAGTTGCCCCTTAAACTATTCAACCGTAACACTCGCGCTTCTAGGAAAGCCCATCAATTTACCCTTGAGCCCAACTTCGGACGTACTGTCAAGTATAGAGATTCTTTCTTTAGCCGCACAACACGAATGTGGAATGCTTTACCCGAACGAATTTTTCCCTCCCATTGCGATAATCAGGCATTTAAAACCAATGTACATCGGTATCTCCTGTCTAATCCTATCCCATTTTCCTAATAGCTAGCACTGTGTATAAACATTTTAAGGGTACTCATAACCCCTTGAGTGCGCGTATAGTTAAAAAAAAAAAAAAAAAAAAAAAAAATAGCTCTTTATCACCAGTAATTAATATTGTAGCTCCAGAACAGATAGTATTGCAGCTTAATTGGAAGAAACGTCTTGCCTGACAAAAAAAATGGCGACGAGATAAAAAAATTAATGCAATTATTCTTTTTTTCATTTTAAAATAGAATCATCTTCGGAGTGTAGTAAAAAAAAACACGAAATTATTATTATTTTTCAAAAATAATTTTATTTCACCTCTGGAAAATTAATTTTCCAATATTTTTACTATTTAACTATTTTTTAAAATTATTTTGATGACCTAATACACAGAATTATGTAGGCGCGCTGTAATTTAACGAAGTATCATCAATTCATTTATGAAAATATTAAACGCGCACTTGATAATCACTATCACACAATCGAAAATCTTAATTTATTTTCTTATTTATTTTCATAAAGACATTTTTTAATTTGGTTATTTTCATCTTCGCTATTTCTATTTCACATACTATGAAACGATTCATTCATTCTTTAATAGTATTAGAATATTCATATATTTTTATTTTGTACTACACAAACCAATACAAACAATAATATGTCAAAAGTGGTGGTTTAATAGTTTGAAGCCCATGTACTACAGAGCTTTAAGTCACTTTTGCCACAGATCCCTGGAGCAAAAAAGAGCTCTCAAACTCAATGAATTAGCTACATGGGAGTTTGATTATTGCTCTAAATCCACATATAGAGCTCTTTGCTAAATAAACAGCTTTAAGATTTAGCTCCTGAAGGACTATAAATGCTTTTATACACCTAAAAATGTTTCGTGGGACGACAATATCAATCAAATCTGAATGATCGGATCCTTTTCCTATGCGTTCTGGTGTTCCACAAGGGTAAATCCTTGGACCTGCCTTATTTAATATTTACTTTCAGGACTTCCCTCTTTTAGATCCTATAACAGAAGAACGAGAACCAGGATCAATTCATTATGCTGATGATACCACTATATTAGCTAGCGATCCACGGCTAAGTGTAGCATTGGATCAAATAAAGCAAAAACTTCCACATGCGGACAACTATTTTAGAAACTCCAGTGGTAAAGGACGTTATCTCGCCTTCAAAGAAAGTAAAGCACTCTCGTTAATAATAAATGATAACCAAATAGCATTACGAAATCATACGAAGTACTTAGGTTTAAATTTAAAAACACGCATGAATAGTTTTGAGTAGGTCCAAAATGGTTTCAGCGACGGTAAAGCCATTGCTAAACTCCAAACAAGTGTCGAGTATAACCAAAACTCTTATTTATAAAACCTTAATAAGCCAATACTTACATATGGTTTTCCTATTTGATTCACAATTTCACCTACAGTTGGCAAGGAAATGGAGACTCTCGAAAGAAAACTCTTGAGATTCTGTTGTGGAAAATTTAGGAAACCTGACAAAAAATATTACTCTAATAAATTCATATATGAAACAACACAAGTAACCCCTCTAATGATCTATCAAATCGAACTCCTGTTAAAAAAAAATGGAACGAATAAGTTTACATACCAATCCAATAGTTAGATCTTTACTTGATTCTCATATTAATCTGAGTGTAAATGATAACTATTACCTATCACCATTTAATCTACTAAATGAACAATCAATGCTTCTAATAAGACCAAGTACAAGTAGAGCCCTCTCCGTAATGTTCTATGAAAAAGCATCTGCACAAAATTTTAGGGGATAATACTCATTAAAAATATCATCAGTCTTTTGTATTCTTTGGATGATATAAAAAATTATATTTTCTTTAAGAATATTCAAGACTTTTGCTTCCTATGTATTTATGATTTATGATTTAAATAACTTCAACGTCTTGTTATATAGATAAAATAGATAAGGTTACGAGTATCCTTCTTAGTTTTAATTTAGTTTAAAATATTTAGTTTTAAGTTCTAGTCCTAAGCTAAAGTGCCTTAAAGACAAAGTTGAGTTTGTACGCCAGAAGCAAGTGTACACTAAAATACTAATTAATTAATTAATATCATAATGAATTCAACGATTTAAATGTTATAGACATTTATTTAAACATATTATGTAGTTGACTAAGTCAGACATATCTTTAAGTCGACAAAATTGTTAATTATTGCCTTATAATAAGAAAGATCTACTGATCTCTAAAAGAATCAATAAAGAAATATAAAGGAAAAAAGAATAGCGATTGGTATTTTTCGACTTATCGTATTAGATATCTTCCTTAACAGTACTTACGCACCATTAACGAGTTTTTTTTTCTTTAAAAAGCAGTCCTTGCTTTATTGATAATTAGTTATGAAGGAATCATATATGAGTTTTTTTTGCATAATCCAAATTAAATATCAAATTCCGGAAAACGTTTTTTTCTACAGGGTCCGCCATCTAACGTTTTTTTTCAACTAGTGCTTATTTCGTGAATGGCAACACTTAGCTCATGTCTGATTTGACAGATAATTAGTTTTATCCTTCCGCTGAACGAATATGGTTGTGTATACGCTGGGAAATATTGCGACATTACTTTGAAAATCATGGTAATGTTGCAGAATGTGTGCGAAAATTGCGTACGGATTTTGGAAGAAGAGAAGCACCGTCAGCTCCGTATGTTCGTTATCTTGTGAAAAAAGTGAAAGAAACTGGCATCTTCATCGATAAACCAAAGCCTGAAAAGCCAAAAACAGTTCGTTCACCCGAGAATATTGCTGCTGTGGCAGAAAGTGTGAGTGAAGCGCCATCAACATCAATTCACCGTCGTCGTTCTCAACAATTGAACATTTTGGAGACATCATTGAGACGAATTTTGCATAAAGACCTTGGTATGACGCCATACAAAGTCCAATTGGTTCAGGAGTTGAAGCCAACTGACCATCCAATGCGTTTTCGCTTCGCTAAGTGGGCCTGCGATCGACTTAGACAAGATGCCGATTTTGCCAAAAAAATCATCTTTTCAGATGAATCTCATTTTGATCTTGGCGGGTATGTAAACAAGCAAAATTGTCGTATTTGGGGCACAGAAAACCCGCACGCATACATTGAAAAGCCGATACACCCAAAACGAGTCACTGTTTGGTGCGGATTTTGGTCCAGAGGCATAATTGGGCCATTTTTCATCGAAAATGAGCAAGGAGTGGTGGCCGGGGCGCGATAGTTGTGTGCTCGCCTGTCAACCTCGTGTCGCAGGTTCGATTCCTGCCGTTGTCTATGTCGTCTTATTTTCCATTAAAAATCAATTCTAAAAAAATTGTCATAAAATGAGTTGGTGGCTTACTCATTACATGCTATTCAGGCATAACACTAACAACAAGTGATTGAGTTAAACCAGTAAACCTCAAAAATATGACACAGAAATAAATAAAATAATGCGAATTTTAAGAGACATATATCAATCAGACAGTTTTCTCCCCATTTGTTTAGCCGCCATCCCTGGAGATAAATCTGAGACAACAACCAGCTCGCGCTACACATCTTTCCTATCGTTCTTTCTCTTCTTTCACATGACACCCGCGCTGTGTTAAAAAAAAAACATATAAAGGATAATCATAATCCCTTGAGCGCGTGTAAGATTATAAAAAAAAAAGAAAAAAAGGAGTGGCCGTTACAGTCAATGGCGATCGTTATCGGGCCATGTTGAACGAATTTTTGTTCACAAAAATTGAAGAGGGGGATATTGGCAATATTTGGTTTCAACAGGACGGCGCTACGTGCCACACAGCCGAAGCTACACTCGATGTTTTGCGCCCTGTTTTTGAAGATCGCATTATCAGCCGCAGAGCTGATGTCGTTTGGCCACCTCGGAGCTGCGATTTGACACCGTTGGACTATTATTTGTGGGGTGCCGTAAAAGATAAGTGTTATGCCGACAAGCCAGAGACAATTGGCGCTTTAAAGGACAATATTCGTGAAGCCATTGGTGAAATACAGCTGTACACAATCGATAATGTGCTAAAAAATTGGACCGATCGTGTAGGCTACTGCATGGCCAGCCGAGGCAGCCATTTGAATGAAATTATTTTCCGTTATTAGCCGGAAGGATTGTACTTTCAAATAAAAAAAGAAATTTGATAAAATATTCAGTAGCTTTTTTTTAAAGCATTTTCAAAAAAAAAAAGTTATTTGGAGGACCCAATATATGTCACATAAGAAAGTCAACAGAACATAGCGTACCTACTTATTTTAGTGGTCAGAAGCTTTTTTCTATAAAGGATTTGGATTTTCAGAATATAAGAGCTTTTCTAATGTATTAGTTAAAAAAAAACTGCTCCTTTTATTTCTCGTGACAACAAAAAGCTAAATGTATTTCCAATAAAAAAAATTGCCATAACTTTTGCGTACAACGAACCGTTGTCAAAAATATTGAATACATTGAATAGGGGGTGGCCGTGGCACGATAGTTGTGCGCTTCGCCTGTGAACCTCGTGGTCGCAGGTTCGATTCCTGCCGTTGTCTATGTCTTCTTATATTCCATTAAAAACCAATTCTAAAAATTGTCCTAAAATAAGTTGCTGGTTAAATTAACTACTCATAAATATGACAACGAAATAAAATAAAATAATGCGAATTACAAGAGACATAAATAAATAAGACACGGTAATTTTCTCCGCATTAGTTCAGCCGCCATCCCTGAAGATAAAATCTGAGACAACAACCACCATCTCAATACTTCGCGCCACACATCTTTCTATCCTTCTTTCTCTCCTTTCACCGGATGCCGCGCTGTCATATAAAGGGTATTCATAATCCCTTGAGCGCGTGCAAAATTATAAACAAAAAAAAATAAGCTAACATATATTCATCAAAATGTCAGCTGGAAGCACACTAGGTGGTTGCTCTATTGTAAGGGAACCACCTACCAATTCTAATCATAAGACCTAATCAGTACAGTGTTAACTCAGATTATTTAAAAAACGTCTTACAAAAAATATGATTAACTGAAACACAAAATTTATCACGCTTATATTTATCACGCTCCAAATCCTATTTTAGGGCAAGCAGAGGGATTGCAAGGGGGCAGCATGTCCCTATGATTGATTTTTTTCTCGTAAATTCAATTTTTTACAAGAAATAAAATGGCGTACTTTTTTTGAGCTCAAATTAGTTTAAGTATTTATTTCAGAATTTTTAATTATTTTTTCTTTGATTAAGCCGATTTAATCTTTTGATTTTAAGTTTATATTATAAAATATTTAATATTGTCATACCAATTTTTTATACAAAAAAAAATTAAAAAAAAATTCTATATAAAAAAAAAATTAAGTAAAAAAGACTTTAAAAATATATTTGGATTTTTAATAGAAATCTTTTGTATACGATGTGATCGAAGTTCGTGCGATCCAGTCGTACATTTTATTTCTGCCGTTTTTATCAATTTTAAAAACGCCAGAATTTTTTCTCGGAAAAAAGACCAGACATTTTTTTCTTGCAAAGAAGACCAGGAATTTAGGAAAGATTATCAGAAAACTTTGGCTTTTTTTCCTGGGGAAAAAGGTCAGGAGTTTGAATGACGAATTTGTTGGCGTTTTTTCCAAAAAAAATCTGGCGTTAATTCCGGGAGCCACATAGTCGATGTTGCCAAAAAAATATGGAAAGTTTTTAGGATTTCTTCGAAGATGCAATAAATTAGTACCCCCTTCAGATCTGGATGTAATCTATAAAGAAATCATTTGTCTAAATTTCGAGTATAACTCTGACATCTGTGCACTGGCAAGTAACTCCCAAAACTCATTTTAGTCTTTTTAATAGAATGCAAAATATAACTCTAAGAATGATATAGGCGATAGAACTATACAGGAAACACATCTCTCGAATACCGTCGAAATGTTTAATGTCTTTAATTATTTTATCGCTATTTTTATAAGCAATGTTTTTCCGTAATAGCAAGTTGCTTTCCTCCCCTTAAACTATTAAACCGTTATACTCGCGTTTCTAAGTAATGCTTATCAATTTACCCTTGAACCTTGAGACTGACGGACAGACATGCAGACGGACAGAATTTTTAGAACACCTTTTTTGGTCTTCGCTATCATCGTATTGTCATGCTTAATTGTTGTCTCAAAACTTTTTTTTCGACGAATGCATAACTTGCCTTATAGTACCTATACTCGCAAGTAAAAATAGTACTAAAGTTGATGCAAAATAAATATCCTAATTTTTTTCCTGGCCAAGCAATATTTTTCAATTTATGCATAACGGTTTTTTTTTTGACGTGTGGCTTTCAAGAAGAAATAAAACGCATATAATTTAATGTTATGGCCAAGAACTTAGCTTTTTTATAAAGATAAGGGTTTGCCGAGAGGCTCAATTTTCGACCACTTTTTGTAGCAAATGGGGCCGTATGTCAGCAATAGCGCCGAATATTCTCTTCCAAGGCGTCAATTGTCTCGGGTTTATCTGCGTAGACAAGCGACTTCACATAACCCCACAAAAAATAGTCCAGCGGTGTTAATTCGCACGATCTTGGATGCCACGCCACAGGCCCACGACGCGAATTAATGGGCTCACCAAAAGTTTTTTTCAATAAATTTCGTTGGCTGTTTGGCATGTAGTGCCGTCTTGTTGGAACCAATGGTCGCCCATAGCAACATCCTCCAATTCAGGCACGAAAAAGTCATTAATCATGGCTCTATAGCGTTCTCCATTAAATATAAGCACGCAAACCAAGATCCTTTCGCAAAATCATCTATAAAGTGGGTGGCCGTGGCGCGATAGTTGTGTGCTCACCTGTCAACCTCGTGGTCGCAGGTTCGATTCCTGCCGTTGTCTATGTCGTCTTATTTTCCATTAAGAACCAATTCTAGAAATTGTCATTAAATGAGTTGCTGGTTTACTAATTACATGCTGTTCAGCCATAACACTAACATCATTATTTTATTATTATAGGAGACATAAAAAAATTAGACACGGTAATTTTCTCCGCTTTAGTTCAGCCGCCATCCCTGGAGATAAATCTGAGACAACAACCACCTATCGCCACACATTTTTCCTATCCCTCTTTCTCTTCTTTCACATGACGACCGCGCTGTGTTAAAAACATAAAAACGATAAACATAATGCCTTGAGCGCGTGTAAGATTTATAAAAAGCTCCAATTGTTGCGCGCGATGGCGGATGGACTCATTCGGTTCTTCTTTGATACTCTGCTCCACAGCAGCAATAGGGTCTTCCGTGCGCACTGTACAGTGTACGGCTTCTCTGAGGATGCGCATTATCCACTAGAGTAAACGTGGTGCGTAACCGATCCGAAGTTGCTCGAATTACCGACTCTGCTGGGCGGCTATATCGACCAAATACTGGACGCAGCGTGAGATGCATCGCGTTAACCGAACCATTATTTTCGTAATTAATTTGCACGATTTGCAAACGTTGTTCAGGAGTAAGTCTATTCATTATGAAATGGCAAACCAAACTGGACATAAATCAAGTGACAGCTGTCAAAAAAAAAAACAACTCCGAAAAAAGTATTGCCAGATTGAAAACCACACATCTTAAAAAAAGCACCCGTTATTTAATTTTTTTTATGTTTTCTCTTCTTTCCCTAATAAACTTATGTACACTTCTTTTTATAATTAAAATTGTTGACCGACCATAACCACGATATTTATATAGTATTTTGAAGCTGATGCGATATCACAATCCAAAGTTGTGGCTTTTTGGTCTCATTTGATATTTGCATTGATCCACAATCTTTGTGTCCCAGATACTCTTTAAACGATAGAAGCTATTTAAAAGCTTTCAAATCCATTACCCCGTATAGTTTTCTGTTTTGTTTGGTTGATATTAGTTAAATAAATAGCGTTCTCAGTATAGGTTTATACAAAAATCAATGTAAGCTGCATATTGTCTCCAAGAGGAATTAATTTTGTAGGAGAAGCTATCTTAGTGGCAATTCAAAGTATATTTTATTCAGTGTTTTACCCTTTTCGACCCACATTATTTAGGTAATATTTGCCATTTGTTCCTATTCATTTATTTCATTTAGCTTATGATACCACATGTGTGTGACCTACATTAACTTTGGAAAATTATTTGTTGTCATATACATAACTATATGCATAATATTGTGATGTCGAATTCAAAAATACTGAGCGGCGGGTGGTTTGCCCACAAATCATTTGACACATGTGAATTTTTCTACATGTCCTTATATTTTTTTAAATCATACATTTTTATTAGTACGATGAACTTATACATCCTCAATCGTTTACATTTACTATCTTAACCCTAATATACAGCACTTGTCCCGATACTTGCGGTGTCCATGCATCGGTCAAAATTATAACACTCATGCTTTAGCTTCTTACCTTACTTTGACTTGATTTATTTTGTCGTCGAAATGGACAAACAAAGCCGTGCTGACTGAGAAGATATATGTATTTGCAAATCCTGGATGCGGATTTTTGTTTTTCTTCTTGCAACAGGCGTCAATTGCGACAATGTCAGAATTGCTAAGTTATTCGGTTAAATGTCCTCATCCTCTTAAAATAGGAATGGTAATCTTCTTGGTTTTTTGTTTCCATTAAGGACGGGTCGATGATGAAATGAAATAAGACCATCTGTGTGAAAGATATTACAGAAATCCTTTAATTTTTTGAAAGCCCCGCACGTGGAAAGAATCTATGTGTCAATTTTGGTAGAGACACATGTCGTCCAAGTCTATCATATATTATACTAACATTTCTTCATTTATACTTTATAGATAAGGTTGTATCGAAGCTTAAATGACGTACGCCTTATCAAAGTTGAAATGTTAGTTGGAATATTGTTCAATTCAAGTTAAGAGAAATTGTTTACCATTGATCTTTAAAGCTCGCCATTGACGCTGATGCAGTGATATAACCATAGTTCGTGTTCGAGAAGAACGGACCAATGAATCATCAGAAAAAAAAACTACCCAAACAGTAACTTACTCTAGATGCAATGCTACCTGGCAGACTTTTCCCTAACGAAACTATTTATCTAAAGGGGCCGAGGCGCCGTTAAAAATGATTTTATCTCGCCAAAAAAAAATTAAATCCACGACTATATCACACGTACTTGCTCCTATGTTCGAATATTCTTAATAGAAACGGCTAAATGTAATTTTAAAGTCATTTCACTTAATATTTTATATATAAAAATTCCTAAATTTTTTCAAAAAAAAATTGGTATGAACAAAATAATTTCAAAAACAAAATTTCAGAAAAAATCGTTCACCCGTTTCCGAAATATGTATTGAATTTTCAAAAATCCAAAACACAATTTTTCGAAAATTTTGAAATGCAATATTATTTAGAATTCCAAGAAGCTCCTGTACAAAAATATTGATCGAAATCCGTTGAGCTGTTTTTGAGAAAGTCGAAAATCAATTAAATGATTGTATGACAGGTACCGATATTAACAAAATATTTAAAAAAAATTGGCCAAAATATAGGCCATACACACGCTAGTACACATACCAATTTCTATCAAAATCGTTAGAGCCGTTTTTTGAGATAATTAAAATGGGAGACAAATTTGTGTGGCAAGTGCCGTTATTTTTGGGGCCAATACAACAATTCAAAAATCTATTTTGGACAATCACCTAAAACGCCTATGCACCAAGTTTGAAGAAAATCGCTACAGCCGTTAAGGCTGTAGAGAGTTGTACAGACAGACAGACAGACAAACAGACGGAGTTGCGGGACCCACTTTTTTGGTGTTCTCTATCATCGTAATGTCATGTTTAATTAAAATCTCGAGTTCGATTTTTTTTCCAAATACAAAACTTGCCCTATAGTACCTATATCGCAAGTAAAAACAATGTGTATACTTATATGTTTACGAGTTAGAAGTGTTTTATTTATCGGGTCCTACCGTTTAGATCACTTAATTTGAAACTCAGAACCGTTTTAACATTCCAAATCAAGTAAGAAGTTTCGAAATGACAGCGTGTTATTACAATTACAAGAAATTGTTTGATTGTTTGTTTAATTTTTGTAACTATGTATTATATACAAAACGCTGACATTTTGAAACTAAATATTTACTTTATTTTATTGATTAAAGTGTTTGTGACTTTGAAATTAAGTTCATATTCTAAAACCACTTCTAAATCAAACAATTTTTTGGCCCACTCTAATTTGAAATATTTTTTTTTTCTTTCATTATTCTATGTCAGTTACAATTTCATGAAAAATGGTCAAAGATCAACGAAATTGACATTTTATGAATTCGGCCCCGTACTTGCACAAATAGTGCCCTATTCCCAATAACCATCCCATATCCCAAGCAAATGTCAATATCGTTCAAAATTTGATCTGTGGTTGAGCAATTTCAACTAACCGATTTCAACTCAACGATTAAATCTCACCGATTTACCTGAGAAAAATCTCCGAAAGCGGGATTGATTCAAGAAAATGACAGGATTCACTGCAAGCATTTGTAATTACAAAACCATTCCGCAATTCAATGTAATGAAACTTTTCACGACGAGACTACATATATAAATATAAAGAATTATAAATTCTGAGGCACTGAAACCAATAAAACTGATGTCGTTTTAGGACCAAAACGAAGGTAATAAGATTTATAGTATTTCTTGCCAAAAAAATATTTTTTTGCTTTATCACTCACTTTCTTGTAAAATCACTTTTGATTGGAACACAATCGTTCTAATGATTTGTGTTTCTTATTTTTCCTTTTCTCATACGTCAGTTTTTCTTTCGGTGATCAAATCTAACCTCAAAATTACATTTGGTTATGAAAAATCTTTTAAATGACAATCAAGTTTCAATGATAGCTATAACCGACTTGCAAAAAAAAAATCAGTGATTTGTTTTCAATGATGAATTTCAATGAAAGCTATAACTGGCGCCTTCTCCCCAAAGCTCTCTTCTTTCTAAAATTATTCCTTCTCTGGTCCGTCAAAGAAAAACTCCTTTTCTAATTAAGGGTGAATGTAGACCCAAATATTTAAATCGGACTTTGCGATGGTCAGGTCAGGCAAGTGTCTCTACTCTGATGTCCCAAAAAGAAGTTAGTGATCATTTGGTTCTTTTGAAATGAAGCTCCCCGATGAGTCTGTCACCACGGGGAAATGCATTATCATTTAAGAGAGTCAAATATTTATGCTGTTTTATTGTTCCATAAATTAGGACTAAGTTTCCCCGACCACTTGACTTTACCCCAAAAAATCACTGAACGTTGTTTGTAAGACTGGAACATTTTTCTTAAGTTATTCTTTTTGCAATCCAACAAATCTTTTTTAGGGGATTCATGAAACTCAAATGAACTCTCAACATCAGTCGATAAAACTCGGTTCCATAGAACCACAGGCTTATGGAGATATTATTTCGCAAATTGTAATTGAATTTAGCAAGATGCCTGCGTATTGTTCGTTCACTAACGCCTCAAATTTCGCAAATATTTTTAGCTTATTTTTATATTTATTTATCAATTAATGCACTGTTAGCGTCGTTGATAAGTTTAACTCCGTGCCAATTTGTTTCACCGCTATTATACATTGTATCAATAGTTGCTCGAATTTTTACGTTTAACTCTGCTTTTTTAGTCATATTTCTTTATAAGAAGTTGACTTCTACTCAAAATAATTATGCCTATGAAAGGCACTACTCGAACGACTTGAATTTTATTTTTCTTTACCAATTTTTCACTCAGAAAAGCGATCAAACTGCTGTGAAAATAATTATGCCGATGAATGTATTAATTTAACGTAACGTGACGACGACATGAAATCCTTTACGAGTATTATGTGTATCACTCGTCTTTGACACTAATTTACCAAAAACGACGAAATCTCGTCACACTCACGTCTCGTTTTCTTATCGAATCCTCTCCCAGAAGGGATTGTTCGACTTTAAAATCATCGGCAGCGATTGAGAAAGCAACTACAAAGAATTCATCAAAGGGATTGGAACACGATTGGCAGCAACTATCAAATGTTGAAGAGTGAACTCCCATGTTCGCAAGTTATGTTAAGAAATGCCCTTCAACATTTCAGAAACAACCAGTTCCAAAAGAGGCTACAATCCATCAAACCTGGGCCCGATGCGTTCAAGGAAATCAACAAAATCACCGGAAAAAGACAACAAATTCCAGAAATAATTATCACCAGACAAGGGGATGTCATGACCACTGAGGACAAGGCGGAAGTATTTGCCCAATATTTTGAAGAAAATTTCGCGCCTTCAGGACCAGACATGATTTCCAACTATATCATAAGGAAATTCCCCCATGTCATGATACTATTTTTCACGATCCTATTCAACAACTGCATCAATAACTGCTATTTTCCGAAAAGATGGAAGACAGCGAAGATAGTGCCGATACCGAAGAAATTAGATAGGAGTAGCGTATCAGGATATCGTCCAATTTCTCTACTAAGCAACACCAGCAAAATTCTTGAGCGCACTTATTCTTCGGAGGTTGAAGACATTCAGCACCGCTAACCGGATCATTCCGGATATGATGTTCGGATTTCGGGAGCAACATTCAACCTTACATCCACTCTTGAGATTCCAGAAGGATATTGTTAATACCCTCAACAACTACCAGGTTGCGGTTGGCTGCTTCTTGGATATTGAGAAAGCATTCGACAGCATCTGGATACAGGGGCTTATACACAAACTAACCATTACATCCACTCTTGAGATTCCAGAAGGATATTGTTAATACCCTCAACAACTACCAGGTTGCGGTTGGCTGCTTCTTGGATATTGAGAAAGCATTCGACAGCATCTGGATACTGGGGCTTATACACAAACTAACCATTTTTAATTTTCCAAGTACACTAATTAAAATAATTTTTAGCTTTCTTAATTCCATATCGTTCTTTGTCCGAATAGAAAACAGCAAGTCAACAACCAAAAGCATCAGAGCAAAAGTTGCCCAAGGATAGAAGCTAGGTCCATACATCTATCTACAACATTTTCACATCGGATCAGCCCCAACCAAACAATTCTATGACATATGCCAAATCTAGTTATTGCATCCCGAAGAGTAGAAGAACATGTGAGATGCCTGTGGGAATTGTACACAAAATGGGGCATCAAAGTCAACTCAGCCAAATCCGAGCTGGTTTGCTTCAGAAGCCCAGCGGGGCATCGGAACACGCCGTCAGCCACAAATTGCCGAAGTATTATTATCAATCTGCCCAACGGGTCACAACTAAGATCCAAATCAACTGTGAAATATCTGGGTATCAATTTCGAAGAGAGGTTTCGTTTCAACCCCCACGTGACAGCTAACCTAAAAAAGGCAAATTTCGCTTTTCACCGAATCCACCCCCTAATGCGGAAAAGGAATGGACTCAGCCAGAAGACGGAACTGCTTATCTATAATCAATTTCTCAGGCCCATTATCACATATTGTTTTTCTGCATGGTTTACTTTATCCAAAACCAGCATGAGAAGGCTTAGTATGTTTGAGAGGAAAATCCTCCGGATCTGCACGGGACTCCACTTTGACCAGCACGCGACGACAAAAGCACTTCAGCAAACAAACGACTTTTCGAGGCGTCCGGAATAACACCCCTCGACAAGTACATGATCAGTGCTGCCAAAAGACTGACGAGTAACCTAATCAACCACCCAAACACCCTAGTGAATAGCATGACCAGCGAAGAGAGATACCCCGAGCCAAGATATCTGGATGTGACAGCGCTACTGGACGAAGGACTTATTTATATCAACGACGACGACGCAATACAATTCTACGAGAATGCCACATCACCAGAAAACAGACGGGTTTGAACAACCCGAGATTATCCACACAGGTTTTAGTAAGTAGTACAAGAAATTCAAGCACAATTTTTTTAATAAAAAAGAAAAAAAAATTAAAACAATGTATAATATTAGCCCCTTAAGTGCTAAAACAAATTAAAATATCAATGTAATAACGGGTGATTTTTTTGCTACTTGGTTTTTGACGTTTATATTTTTCACAGATCACACATGACAAATTCCACGAACATTTGACATTTCGATTCAGTATTGTTTGCCATTTCATCATGAATAGACTTACGCCTGAACAACGTTTGCAAATTATTGAAATTTATTATCAAAATTCGTGCTCTGTGAAAAATGTGTTTGCCACACTGCACGCGAAACCATGCATCAATTGAGAGGCGAATTTGGTGAGCAGTTGATCTCACGTTTTGGCGCAGTCAATTGGCCGCCAAGATCATGTGATTTGACCCCGTTAGACTATTTTTTGTGGGGCTATGTTAAGTCTATTGTCTATGGGGACAAGCCAAACACGATTGCTGCCTTGGAAGCCAACATTGAACTCGTCATTGGTGAGATTCCGGCCGAAATGTGTGAAAAAGTTTGCCAAAATTGGACCTTCAGAATGGACCACCTGAAGCGTAGCCGCAGGCAACATTTAAGTGAAATTATTTTTAAAAAGTAAATGGCAGAAATTGATTTATCGATCCAAATAAAAATTTCATTCACTTTTTACAAGTTTCTGTGTTTTTTTTGAATTTTCAAAAACCAAGCTCTTAAAAAATCACCGTTTATAAGTAATGTAAAATAGAATTAAGAGCCAATTGTATATATATCAGTTCAATAAACATTATTATATATTATATTTTTATGGAATCCAAATGCTATTTTATAGATTTGTCCATCGTATATAGCAATGCTGGTCTACGCTTGTCAACAAAATCGATCTGTTTATTTTGTGTGTTTTGTTTTTTATTTTAGGAAAATTTATTTGCTATTTTTAATAGTTAGGCTAGGCGCGCACATGCAATTTTTCTGAAACGAAATAATTTAATCACAAGTTGAACGATGATCGCGCACACAAGCAACTAAAAACCCATCAACGAGATAAACCAACACAGAGACAATATTATGATTTAATGTGCGGGCAGTGAAGAACTTATTTGGGGCGATCGTTCGATTTGTGCAAAAACACAAACTTTTAAGTTGCTCGAATCGTGGACTGAATAGTTTTTGCATGTGCGCGCACTCTCTTATAAGTCCATGGTATTCACTTTATTAACCAAACTGTTGCAAAGCTGAAAGTTGCATGTGCGCGCTTAGCCTTAGAATGTGAGTAAATTATAACAAAAAGTGAAAAGTATTACTTAGAAAAGTGTTATGGATTTATATATAATAAAAATATTGTGTTTTATTTTTTAGGAAAAGAAAATGGTGTTTGATTCTCGTGGTTGCTCTTCGTTGAAATTATTTAAACCTTTTATTATATAAAAGATGTTCAAAAAAAACATATTCGTGGTTAAACATTTTTCTTACAGATCTAAAACAGAATCTATCGGTAAAAATGGTGTCGGTATGTCACTGACAGCATTATAGAAAATGTTTACCCCCAACGCTGCAAAAACATTAGCACTACCGATTGTAAAATGCTATCATTTGGACGTGCTATTAAATAATGTCATTTGTCATGGTGATTTGGCATCAATGGCGGGTTTACAAACAACAGGTTGACAGACGAAGTCCAAACGCAATGTCTGCCAAAAAAAATATTTTTTTTTTATTTTCGAATTTGTCATTAACGGCTCAACGGACTTGGATCAATATATATAACAGGTCCTTCAAGTACTTAATAGTACTGCATTCCAATTTTTTCAAAATAATTATAGTTTTTTTTTACTATATTTAAAGAAATTTTGCATAGAAAAAAATAGGTAAAAACGACTTTAAAAATATATTGAGCTATAAGAGCAAAAACGCGTTATCCAGTCATGGACTTTTACTTGTGATTAAAGGTACTGTAGGGCAAGTTATGCATTCGTCGAAAAAAAAAAGTTTTCAGATTACAATCAAACATGACATTACGTTGATAGCGAAGACGAAAAAAGATGGTCTGAAAATTCTGTATGTCTATATGTCTGCCTGTCCGTATGTATGTATGTATATAGCCACCTACAGCCCAAACGGGTGGGCCGAATTGCTTCAAGCTTGTTACGTAGAGTTTTTTAGGTATTGTACAGAGGGGAAATTGAAATTTTTTTAGCTCAAAAAATAACAGTACCTGCCATATAACCGTTACCTTAAAGCCTATTTTTCTCGAAAATGGCTCTAACGATTTTAATTTTAAAAATCAAGCTTGTTAGGTACGACCGATCATATATATAAAAAAAAAAATTTTAATGTCTAAAAACGGTACTTTCCATAGGACCGTTTTTTTGCTTTCGACTATCTCATAAATATCTTAGCCGATTCTTTCGAAATTTCACACATATATGTATCTAGGAGTAAGTAGCCCAATTCGTAGTGCATACCAATATTTTTAATTAATACTTTCTTGTATTTTTAAAAGCATTTAAAATTTATATTTTGAAAACTGCTCATTAAATTTTTTTTCAAAACATTAGTTATTAAAGTTTTTGAATTTTTTTTCTCAAATTAGTTCGTAGGTATTTATTTAAGAATTTTGAATTATTACTTGCGATTATAGGTACTTTTATAAGGCAAGTTATGTATTCGTAAAAAAAAAAAATGTTTCTAACAATCAAATATGACATAACGATCATAGTGAACCCCAAAAAAGTGGGTCCCCCAATTCCGTCTGTCTGTCTGTCTGCCTGTCCTCGAATGTGCAGCCTAAACGGTTCGGTGGATTTGCTTATATTGTTTTTTTCATTTTTTAAGACGACAAATAACAGTAGTTCGCATACATTTGTTTTGGCCAAAAACAAAAATCTTATTTTTCTCAAAAACGGCTCCAACGATTTTTATAAAAAAAAGATCAGTTTATTAATAAAGGGCAAGGGTAACTTTTGATATTTTTTTTTTTTTTTGGAAAAAAATTGTTATTTTTGGTACCTCTAGTAAATATAACCATTTTTTGGGTTTCGATTTTCTGGGAAACGGTTAATTTGATTTTTTTAAATTTTTTTAGGTAGAACCTCCTAGTAAGTTTAAACACTATTGTATACCAAAATTTTCCAAAAAAAAATTTGTTTGGAAATTAATTTTTTTTTGAAAACTCAAAATTTCGAAAACGACTCAATAGATTTTGTGAAACTTCGTATTTGGTGGTTTTTTAAGTTTATCTTGAATAGTTGAAAAAAATCTATTTTTCTAAAATAAAAAACAACGGTACATCCCATACAAATGTTAAAAAACCGTTAAGAATTTTTATAAGAAAATTTGTTTGTTCTTAAATTAGTACAGTTCTCTTTTAAGTATAAACATATTTTTTTGCGCAGTTATTAACGGTACTTCCCAAAGAAGCACTTTTCATCAAAATCATTTTTTCAAAAACCAGTGACAGATTATTTTTTTTAAATTTGAATTTTATTCAATTTTTTTTTTCTAAAAATGTTTTCAAAATTTTATACATAAAAAAATAATTTATTAAAAACCGCTCCAACGATTTTTGAATTTTTTTTTATATACATATTCTTATTTATCCATGAATTCAAATGGCGTCTTTGTTTTCCCTCAAACTATAACGACTTATCAATATAAAAACATTTAATTATGTGTATTATCCATTTATTTCTACCTTATTATTGTTAAATTTTTACGTATTTTTGCGTACGTCACTGAATACTGAATACAATGTAGGGTAAATTATGAAGTTGTATGCACCTACCCACATAAGTACAGCCTTCATTTTCATTTACATGTTTCCATACTTAGTTTCATTTATAGGTAGGTACTTATGTAGCTATTTCTTGAATCATCCATTCGACAATTCATTATATTAAGAATCAATGAAATTTTACCTACATAGGCTTTAAACCTGCATGGGATCTAAACCTCAATGGTTAGCTATGTACATTAAAGTAAGTTGTTAGCTACAAGAGCAAGTTCGTGCGATCAAGTCGTGCATTTTATTTTTAAAATTACGAAATTGTGTCATTCGTGCAATGGCCAATGGTTTATCCATTGACATACTGTACACATTAAAGTGTCAAAATTATGTCAAAATTCGACCGAAAAAAACAATAAAAACAAGTCTATTGATTCAGAAAGGAAAATAAAAAAATGTACACACATATTTTTTTTTCGTCCTTCAAATTAATACCAAACTACTCGTATGTTCCTATATTAATAAAAACCCCCATTGAAAGAGTATATTTAAACATCCATCACCTAATTCATTCCTCCCATCATATAACAGCTCCAACTTCACGCTTTGCCAAACAAATCATCTTACCCTACAATGCGTGCACAAACTATAACGCCAAACGTACATACACTGACTAAGGACTAATATAACCTGTAGCTGCCGTTCATGTCCCAAGGAATCTTCTTAGCACGAGGCACGCACAGGCACAGCACATTCAACCTACACACCACGGGTGCTACATTTCAGGCTATTTCTAATTAAAACATAATTCTTTCGCTCCTGGTGTCCTCGTAAGAATAAGAAATCATTTCACAGGATTTCTACGATTTAAAAGGAGAACAAAAAAATAAGCAAAAAAGTGTCAATGCAAAAATATAATTATTTCGGTTAGTTTGTGTAGGTTCGCGGTCTAAAACAAAGGGAGAGAGAAAGGTAGGCATAAAATACAGTCATTATTACCAACCACCCACTCCCCTAAAAACCAAAATCCCAACAAAAAAAAAATACTAAACTGTACATGTTGGCAAGATTAAAAAGCAACGGTTGAACGTTCAGGTTCACGCACCAAAGTTGTGCTTGTGTTAATTCCTTTATTTCGAAGAAAAAAAAAAAAAAAAAAAACACCATGGGGCCGCATGAGAAAAGAAATAAATTTTCCTTGCAATATCTTTGAAGCCAGCCACCTTGGTTTTGTGGAAAGGGTTACATATTATTATGGGATATGGGGGTATCCGCATCCACGCCTTGATAACAACAATAAGCAGCAGGAAACCACAACAATAGGAAAGTCTTAAAATTTAAGACCGCAACCAGTGCGTCGCGACTTTTAGTGAGCCAATGTACAAATATTTTAAGGACGTGAAATTTGTGTGGTCGTAAATATTAGAGTATGAGTATAAGAACACAACCTATATTTTTAGAGTTCCACAACTCCAACCTGTGTCAAAAAGAATTTTTTGGTACATTTTTTTTTGTGCGCGTGTTGGAAATATGCACGCGGACCCAAAATTGATCCTAGAAACGCACAGGAGTAATAAAACGACAAAATTTATGTGATTGACCTGAGCAAAAAGTTCTTTGTATGTGTGTGTGTATATAGGTAAGAAACTGTGTCGAATTAAACTAAACGAAAAAAAGTTGTCGTTCGATGAATGTCAGCTAAATATATATAATATTTAGGTGCTCAACTCGACCATAATAGTCCGCACCTTTAAGCACCCAGGTGGCAGCTATAGGGCTACGCTACGCATCAGGAGGTAAATTAAATTTGTTTTTCAACCCATTCGACAATAAGGCCACCCCCGATTCCTTGTGCGGTTGCTGCTTAGTTAAAAGAAAAAATATTTCCCATAAAAATGAAATAACTCTATATGACTGATTATAATTCAAAAAGAAAAACTGGGTAAAAGATGGTTAAACCCTAAGTACCTAACCTACTCACATCATACTCGCATCGGCAAATGATTTATTTTAATTTTCACTTTCCTACTAGTTTTATGGGTCACGCCCCTTTAATTTGTAATAACAATTTTTATGCAAATTTATTGTGTATTACTTTTTTTTTGAATGATTTTTATGTGCCCATACCTAGCTTAAGGGTGGTTTGACTTTGGCTTCAGCGTATAATCTCTACTAAACCTATATTTCTCCGTTACCGTTATGTTGGAAACACTTGATTATATTTTTGTCCATCAGTTTCGCTTTTTTTTTAATCAAATTTTGTAAAAGGAGTGACAACGAAACAAGTGGACTTGATCATGTCCATTTGGGTTATGTATGTTGGGGTATTTAATTTATGTTATAGGTAGACAAAGCGAAATAAAAAGGACATTATAATTTGTGATGGTATTACTTTGGTTAGTTTTTTTATGATCCCTTAATTTACTTATACATATCCTTTATTTTATTTGAATTTTAGATCCATCATTTTTGTTTTTATTTCCGATGTTTTGTA
This sequence comes from Philhelius pedissequus, assembly GCA_910595825.1. Lineage (NCBI taxonomy): Eukaryota > Metazoa > Arthropoda > Insecta > Diptera > Syrphidae > Philhelius > Philhelius pedissequus. The sequence continues at coordinate 316,789,813 of OU343160.1, read as the reverse complement.
GGCAGATTTATTTCTATGAGTTTAAAAAAAAAATACGAATTTTTGACGACGAAAATTCGATTGAATCAATTTGGTGTCGCGCGAAAGCTAGAGCTAGGACCTTATTTGTGTGTTGGTAGGCCAAAGGAATGGAGGGTAGAAATAATTTTTTGCAGAATCTGTGAGGCTAACTAAAGTGAGAATAAAAACTTTTGAAGGATTTCTCATTGTTCTCCAAGTGTCAATACCAACCATTGCCATTAGTTAATAGACGAAAGACTCCATTACGTAATGTTTAGGAGATAGTTGAACTTTTGAATACTTCATAGTTATATCGGTGATTGAAAATAATGTCAATTGAAAGAAAGCCTCTGCTCTGATCTCTAAACCTCCTATACATAATTTTTTACGTTATAATGGGGTGATGACACCGCAAGCCGCTTTATACCTTACTTGGATCTCAATTGGGATCCATACGTATTGTGCCTCCCACAGGGTATAAAGGACTGGGAAGATATAAGGACAGTGGACTAATTGGAATTTATTGAAAACAGCGCGTGAATTTATTGAAAACTGCGCTTTTTGATTTTTCTTCTTCCCATGAGCATTACATTGTATGCGGGGATTTCAACGCCGATTTGTTTCTAAAGGACTCTCGTGCACATCAGCTATATGACATGTCGGCTTCTGTAGGCTTAAATATTGTAAACTCGTACCACAAATAAGCCATAATAAGATTGGAAACCTTCGTACGCTTCACCCCCCAAAACCCATTTGTTTACATTGTTGTATTTGTAGCTTTGAAACTCTATCCATGAATAGATGGGAAATCGAAACGCAAAACAAAAACAAATTACTAGGGTTGTGCTGTCAATGTGTCTATTCGAAGAGGAACAGAAATGTTACTTGTGTGCGTGTTTCAGCTTGTAGGCAAATGTCAAATGAAAGCAGAGGTTTCGGGTCTTTAAGTTATTAGTTTATGACTCGTACCCTACTAGATACGGCCCCAATCGGAGACCTAGTTTACTTGATCTGTACATGGTTGCTGATACTAATTCCGTTCTTTTATTCGATAAAATTTCAATTGGTGGATTTTCCGATCATGATCATGCTGTTCGGCACTTATAACATTGACTTTTGTCATCAAAATGTTTCAAGTTCATTTAGTTTCAAAGATTTCAACTCTTTTAATATAAATGCGCTTCATATAGCAGCTAACGCGGTTGCATGGGACGTTTGCAGATCAATTACTGATCTAAACGAAAAACTTCAATACTTTCAGACCCTGATTCTTGAACTATTTGATCATAATGTTCCCACTAAAACAGTCTTTGTTGGGAACAAAGATTGTCCATGGTATACCACTGATGTGTTGCGTGCAATTAATAATAGAAATATTCATTACAGCAAATGGAAACACTGTCCGAGTGGTAGAAGTTGGTCTGCCTATAAGCTAGCACGAAATAATGCAACAAAGGTATTACGTAATGCCAAAAGCAATTTTCAGATCCAAGCTAAGCACTTCTCTTCCTTCTAAGGTACTCTGGCGCAACATTCGAGAAATAGGTATCGGTAAAAGGAGCGTCGATAATTCCAATTACGATCCCGACGAATTAAATGACTATTTCTTATCCAAGAACACATTGACACATTGACACAAACATCTTTACCAATGCTGACACAAGTCCTAAATGGTTTCCTTTTTTGAGGTTATGTAAAGTTTAGCTGCCCTAAAGTCAAATGCTGTTGGTGAGGACTTTTGACTTTTCTAAAGCATTTGACAAAGTAAACCATAGGATTCTTGCAGCAAGGTTGTCTGAGAGCTACCTCGAAAAAAGGTCTTAGAGAGTTGTTTATAAAGATATGTCATCGTCACGAAAATATCTCTCCAATGGAGTGCCACAAGGGTCAATTTTAGGACCCATCCTTTTTACCATTTTCATTAATGACCTGTCAGCTGAATGCTTACATGCTTCAGTTCACATGTACGCTGATTATGTACAACTTCATATTTCACCGCCTTTAACATCTACTGCGGAGTTAATATTCCTTTTGAATGAAGACCTTGCCGAATACTTGTGTAGTCAGTTAGAAATTGCCTTCTTTTAAATGCCTCAAAATCACAAGCCATTGCAAATTCACATACAAAATTCGATAAAAGCACTTTAGAAGACATATGGCTGTCAAACCACAAATTCTCTTTGGCTGATTCTGTGACAAGTCTGGGAGTACGCATTAATGCAGAATTATCTGGTAGCAACCATATCAAATCCGTAGTTGGAAAAATATATGGTTGCCTAAGGAAGCTCTGGATTTCTTCAAGTTTCACGCCTATGGAAACTCGAAAAAGCTTGGACATTACTCTTATCTTGCCAATAATAACATATACAGAAGTTATATATAGTGACCTTGACTCGTTGTCAAGAGAAAAAATATATTAACTAAATGTTAACGAACAATTTTCACTTACAATATATATCCACAACTGCATAGGTACAATATTCGTGACAGCACACGCGATCAAAGAAATTTTAAAGCCGTTGAACATGTAAAGCAATCCACTTCTGAACGACTTGCACTCTCGTCTCCAAATTTGGATCGTCTTTCTGTGGAAAACAAAAACAATTCACCTGCAAGTTCTCGTATTAAAGTTCCTGCTCCTCCTAATGTTTCTTCTCTTGCTCTTTCCGCGGGCGTATGTGGAAGTAAGCTTTAAAAGAAAAACACTAAAAATCTGGCATCATCTTCCCCAAATCTGTCCATAAATGCCCCCTCTGATAAAAGTAAGAGAACTTCAAAAAATTGGAATAATGTGGTGGTTAATGTAAACAATGATATTGCTCTTGATGTTGTTGCTAAGGATGCCGCTCTCGTTGATGGTGTTGTTGCTGTACCTACAGAAGTTTATATTACTGCTGGTGCTGTAGATTCGTTTTCTGCGTCCGTGATTGATAATCTAAAAGGAAATGATTTACTAAAACAATTGTCTGATGATGCAAGCTCCTTTGAAATTAAGGTTGGTGATAGCGGCTCATCTTGTGTTGCTGCTATTGTAAGTGCTAGTGATGTGCAAGACACTAGTGATGTGCAAGCTGGTGTTTATATTGTTGTTGATGCCATTGCTAATATGACAATGAATAAATCAAACAATTCGAAGAAAAGAGAAAATATTGTTCTCGGGAAAAATTCTTTCTGCTTCAAGTAGCTTATAAATTCAAATGGTTTCATATTGGCAGTTTTTATTTTCGCTCGTATCACTGAAAATATCGCTGCTGTAAGTGAAAGTGTTGCGGAAGACCCGAATATGTCGATCTCAGAAATTAGGATCTACACCTACATCCATATAAAGTCCAGCTCACACAACAACTCAAGCCAGCTGACCATTCACAACGTCGTAGATACGTCGAATGGGTGCTTGAACAACAGGCGGTGGGTGGCGATTTTTCGAACAAAATTTTCTTCAGCGACGAAGCACATTTCTCACTCGGTGGGTATGTTAATAAACAAAATTGTTGTATTTGGGGTTCTGAGAATCCTCGAGTAATTGAAGAGAAGCCATTACATCCACAAAAAGTCACTGTTTGGGGCGCTCTTTGGTCGGCAGGTGTGATTGGACCTTACGTCTTCGAAAAAGACGATGGAGCGACAGTCAACGTCAATTCGGAGCGTTATGGTCATATGGTAACCGACTTTTTTTTTGCCTGCTATTGAAGAATACGACTTGAAGAATATGTGGTTTCAACAAGACGGTGCCACATGCCACACAACTCGAGCGAATATGGCTTTATTGCAAGAGGGATTTCCTGGCCGCGTAATTTCTCGTCGTGGCGATATCAACTGGCCACCAAGATTATGCGATTTGACACCGCTGCACTTTTTTGTGGAGCTAGATACCGCCCAATATGTGTCAACAAGTGATCGAAAATTACTTCAAAAGAATCAATGCTTGCAACAATAAATGGTGTAGTGTTTCACACATAAAGTCAACGTTTAAGCTTTATAACAAAAATGAAATATCATGAAAAAAAATATATTATATGTGTTTTATTTACTATTAGGTTTTTAAATTAAATCTCTCCAATTAATTCAATGCATATATTTAATTCAAGGCCTTAGTTAATATTCAAGTTACAGCCAAGAGAATGTATTTAAGTTAGAAGTTACTTCGTTGATAGGTTAGGCGAGAATCCCCCCGCCCACCTCGTGGGTAGATATCTGACAGATGTCAAATCAGCTGTCATTGATGATGTAGTTGGTAGCAATGTTCGACAGCAAATACAGGGTGAGTATGCAACATTTACGTTTACTTTTGAAACCGCAAAATGAATAACCCCTTATTACTTTAAAAAGTTAAAACAAACATAAATGCATATCGCTCATTACATAGCTTTAATCGCGAACTCCACAAAATCTACGAATTTGGCAGTAAGTAATTTTCTTTTATTCATAATTTCATAAGCAAGCATTAATGATATTTTAAAGATAAAAATATGAATTCTGAATTTTTTTTCGAATTAAATCGTAATGGGACAAAATAAATCCAAATAAATGGGAGACTATTGAAAATACTGTTGAATTTTAGTGCGAGGTGAATAGGTTCACCGATGCATCCAATGAAAACCCTTACAAAGACTTATAAAACTTTGTCAATTCGTTTTTAATTTTGTCTATCTCAAATGCTGCAGTTGAAATAGTGTTTAGTTTAATGAATCTTGTAAAGGATAAAAGTAGGAATAGAATGAAAATTAATTTGAAAAATAGTATACTTTTTATCCGAGATAATTTATCTTAGAAACGTTGTGATGCCTTCATTAGTCCTTCTAATATAATCAAACAAGTTGCCTTATCAAAACATTATTTTACCGTACAAGAAGAACAAGAATTTTGTGATATTTTTGTGCTTTAAATGAAGCAGGGAACTTTTGAGTAAAAAATTTATATAAATATCTTTTACTTCATTTTTTGCGAAATGGATTAATAACTATCTGTAAGGTTATTTCCTTTTTATTAAATAAACTTAACAAAATAAACAACTTCTTTTTTGACAATTATTTAAAATTCAACATACTAAAGTAAAAAACTACAAAAGAAAAATACACTCAGTACCTATTTTAAACGTCAGCCTAAGACAAGTTCGATTGATCCAGGCATATATTATTGTACGTTTTTTTGCGTTCTAATTACAGGATTTCCTGAGTTCGCAGGATTTTTGGCAGTTTTTTTTCAACAAAAAATTAGCATTTTTCTTAGCAGTTTTTGTATTCAAAAAATCCTGCTAAAACCACTATTTTACCAGGATTTGAAATTTTTCATTGGTCACACTGAGTATACATGTTTGGTCTTTTCAAAAGAACATCCTAAATAAAACTTCGTCTTTGGTTCCAACGCTAGTCCTTAATAACACCCCGTTTGTTAGCAATTTGCTTGTAGTGTTAATGCGGCGCTGCCAGAAAGTGTTACAACTCCTCCAGTACTTGAAAGCGAAAACAATTTCATGGGACGAATCTACTTTCGCACTCTTGCAGTTGCTAGAGTCCTTAAATGCTTTAATATACACAAATTCGCTGGCCTGGATAGTATCATGCACATCTTTCTGAGTGAGTTTTCTTCAACGCTGACAAAACAACTTCTTAAAATTTTCCATCGGTCCTACTCTACTGGCCTCTGTCCGAATGGTTGGAAAAAAAGGCGAATCTTTTTTAACGTCGACACTCCACCTACCGTCCAATTGCACTTACGTCTCTTCCTTACAAAGTCATGTTAGTTCTCCTTAACGACCGGCAGTATAGCTTTCGTAGCAATAGGTCGACTAGGAGATCTGATGAATCTCACCGAGCAGTGGCACCAATCTTTAGATCATTTTGAAGAAAGTAAGATTAGATAGTATTTCTAGAGTTTGGCATCAAGCTCTCTTCTCGAAAATGCATACGTTTGGTTATGATGAATCTCTTCTTCTTTGGATTAGATATTATCTTTGCTCGACTGCTCATTATAAGTTGTATTGGACGGTTTCAAGTCTGATATTCATAAAATAAATGATGGTGTGCCTCAGGGATCCGCTTTTTCTTCAACTCTTTCTCTCATTTTCATTGTATTTTAACTTCTAAGCGAATATATTGTTTTGCTGATGACAGTTCACTCAGGTTTTCATATTCTTTTTTAGATCCACAGCCATGTCCTTCCAGAGGTCACCCCCATAGCGCTATCCATAGCGGAACTTACTTTGGAGAAACCGATTTTCCCAAGTTGCCTTGTCTACCGTTACACTTTCACATCTCCTACTCATACAATTAATTTTTCTGCCTATTTGCGAGAACCATTGCTTGACGGCATGTGTTTACTTCTGAGGTTCCAATAATTTTTAGCATGATCAGGCAAAGTTTGCATTTTTGGAACCTTAATAAACAATTTTTTCATGTTGCCCTTTTTGTGGTCACACTCAATGCTTTTTTGCTTTTAATATGGGTTAGTCAGAATTCTCCGAATATTTAAAAAGCAAACCAAGCAAACCACTGTTGGGCTTCATTCATATTCGTAAGCTGACTGAGTGGGATTAATAAAATGAAAATTGTCAACGGCCTTAGCTCCGATGAAAGCAGTGCTTCCCATAGATCAGCGAAATCAAGCATCGTTGCGCGTGGTTAGTACTTCGATGGAGGACCGTCGGACACCAACCACGTGTTGTTGACATGTGTTTCTTGTGTTGTGTGTTCTACCTTTCTCGATCTCTGTGTGTTGTATTAATGTATGGAAAGTTTAAGCCAATGGTCTAGTTGCCAGTGCTTCAGTGTCTCTACTTCGTAGATTTATCTGCGTAGTAGTATAATATGTAAGGTAATGTAATTTAAATGAAAACTTCCATATAATTTCGTTTGTGGTTGCTCTTTTAACTGGAGTTGAATCAAATTTCTTGTACTAAAACAACTACTTAATGTAGTTATTCAGTTATTTATACAAACAAATCGTGCGAATTCAATTAAATACATTAGTTGGTAAAACTCACTGTTTAAGAGGAAAGTAAAAACTTGTCGATTATTGTTCTTTATAACACCAACCAATCACAGTAACTGGCTAAACACAATAAAAATACAATTACAGACGAAAACATTGTCAAAATAATGAACAAACACAAATTCTATGTTACGAACATATATCACCGCAGCACTAAGATTTGGCTAACTTTAAACTATGCATATTGGAAGTTTTACCATCGAAAAACTCAGCACATCTTGGTGAAGGCTTGCCAAAGGCTGATGGCTGTCAGCGCTCCGCTCTGCTTTGTTTTTTTTTTTTATCAGGAAACTGTTAAATAGAATTGTGGGCCCGTCAAAAATACAAAGCACCATAATTTTTGACAGCTTGTGCATATGAATGCAACTGGAAGCAGCACCCAATTTTGTTGGCAATAACTCTTAAAGTTTTTGTCCGTTTCTTCTTCCAGCACGTGCTGTTCTTGTTTCTTGTTGTTCTAGGTTAAAAGCAGAAATTAATGTCACTCATAATAATTATCCACGAGTGACATTAATTTCATCAAAAAATAGCAAAGAGTATTCCAATCTTAATGAGTAGCCCTTCATATCTAATCAATTTTTGTGCTTCACAAATATCAAAACAAAATCTGAAAGTCGCGACGATTTGCAAAGTTTTAATGATAGTTTAATGCATTTTGGTTTATATTGTACTATTGTATAAATATTTACCTATTTTTCCTAGGAGAAAAACGTCCAAATTCATTAAAGCTTGCTTTATGATTCCAGGTATTTATACTTTTAAAGTTTAAGGTCACCGTACACAGTGGAACATGCTACGAGTAAACTTGTTTTGAATACCATGCTCGAATTGATTTTAATCGTCTGCGGAATTATACGAATGACAATTCGATGGCTTACCTAACTGTCAGATTCTCTCACCTAATTCAAGAGTAGTCTTATTTTATTCAAAATTTGTGGGTGGGGACTTGTGTTGCTGAGACCAATATTCACTTAAACTTGGTTTTACCTTGGTATCTCTGTCTGCTAATCTTACACGAACCAAGTTTACTTGTACCATATTCGAGTGTTTACAGAGTTCTTTAGGATAATCGAAATAAAAAGTAGACTAGCAGATCACCACTAAAAACAAAGAACTTTGATGATCGATGTGTTAAGTCGTGATTTTTGCGATAAATTAATTAATTAATCAATTCCAGTCAAATAAAAAAAACATTTTTTGGCAGCACACTCCAGTTGTTGTTTTTCTTCTTTCAAATCATTCGAAATTTCAATTATAACATTGATCGATTAGTTATTCAATGAAAACGCGTATTTCCTATTAAAGTGTAATAGTCGCGCACTACACTATTGTATTAACTATTTGTTTTGTAAGCAAGCAATAATGAATTATTTTATAATCACTTTTGCGCTGGTTATACACTTTTAATGTGGAAGCTTTGTGTTTAATAAATAATTTTGAATCAAAACATTCAATAGTTTTTAAAATCCTGGTGCTTAAATACTCAAAGCATAGAGTTAGTATTGTTTTATTTATTATGTCGGGAAAGGAAGATCACATCAAAAACATAAATGTTAAAAAAGCATCCAAGTTCTTCTATATACAAAAGCCGTGAAAAGTAGTGAGATCTAAAAGTACGCCAAGTTATACGTTCTTTAATGTTAAATATCAAATATTTTAAGTACAGTTATATGGAAGAACCTCAAAATTATCAGAGAAATCTGTTATTTAATGATTATTGGCTTTAATTGTGTTGGTTTACTTGGCAAATTTTCTTTTATTATACCTATTACTCAATTTTGAAATGAAAACATGTCAAGTAAACCAACACAATTTAAGTCAGTAATCATTAATAACAGATTTCTCTGATAATTTTGAGGTTCCTCGATATTACTCTACTTAAAATATTTGATATTTAACATTAATAAACTTAGAACTTGGCGTACTTTTAGATCTCACTACTTTCACGGCTGACTAGTTACGCAAAGGTTTTTGTATATAGAAGAAATTGGCTACTCTTTTTAGCATTTTTAGCAAAGATTCTTTTTATCAGGAAAGGTGGGTGGAATAAACGCCCAATGAATGCCTCATAAGATAACGTAAGTCTTTAATTTATGCCTTTTATATGTACTACAAGTCCTACCCCTCTACCAATTTTCATTAGTAAGAAGTGATCTATTGAAACTGTAATAATTGATAACAAGTGGGTGGATGAAAGGCCCCGGCATGAAAAATTTCATAATTTCAATTTTTTGTTGTATACACCAGGACTGTATACTGCAGGACTGAACAAACATAGTCCTGCACCAATCGGAAGTGCTCTCAATATATTTAATATTAGTTCTATGAAAATGGGTGTTTATCGGTAACCTATCTCTCTACCAAATTTCATCATTCTAAGACAATCAGTAGTTGTCTACATAGTTGATATCAGTTCTATACAAATGGGCGGGTGCCACGCCCTTGAATGTAAGATATCAAATTTTAAAAGTTTGCCTTTGCCTGCACTTTAGGCCCTACCGGACCGCTGCACCAAATTTCATTATTCCACGACAATCAGAAGTGCTACAAATAATTTATACCAATTCTATAAAAATGGGCGGATACCGCGCCCCCTGAATGAAAAATCGCAAATTTTAAAATTATGCATTTCCTTGCTCTTCTAGCTATAGCGTTCTACCAAATTTTATCATTCTACGACAATCAGAAGTGCTCCTCATATTTGATATCAATTTTATTAAAATGGGCGGGTTACACGCCCCTGAACGTAGAATCTCAAATTTTAAAATGTTGCCTTTGCTTGTACTTAAAGCCCTATTGCTGTAAAATTTCATCATTCTACAGCAATCAGATGTGCTTCTTATAATTATTTGTATCAATTCTATACAAATGGACGGTTGCCACGCCCCTGAATGTTAAATCCTAAATTTTAAAATGTTGCCTTTGCTTGCACCTTAAGCCTTTCCGCTGTACCAAATTGCATCGATCTACGGCGGTGAAAAGTGCTCCAAGTAATTTATATCGATTCTATGAAAATGGGTGGATACCACGCCCACTGAATAAAAAATATCAAATTTTTAAATGTTGCCTTTGCTTGTACTTAAAGCCCTACTGCTGTACAAAATTGTATTAATCTACGACAGTCAGAAGTCCTCTAAATAATTATTTATTAATTCTATGAAAATGGGCCTTTGTATAGACCACAAGATTGTACGATGTCGGGAAGGTCTCCATAATTTTGATGATCTGTCAGTGAATGAGTGAATCAGTAAGTCAGTTACGGTTTTTTCGATTTTTGCAGTCTTATATCTCGGGAACAACTAAAGATAAAGAATTGGAATTTGGTGAGTTGCCTAAGCCTGGTGAGATTAGCAAATGCTGATAGTTTGAAGTTTCTGACTTTATTGGTACTGAAGTTAGAGGGGGTCGAAAATTGCCTGAGTTTGTTCCTCTAAAAAGGGTGTAGTGCCAGAACTTGGCTGGGCACTACCGTGCCATTTGATTTAAGCCATGTTTTTTTGGGAAAGCTATCCGCAGCCAAACAGGATTTCCCGATAAAACGGATCCGCAGCTCCCGATTTTTATATTTTAATGTTGCAATTCCTGATCATCTGTCAAATAATTAAATTTAAAAAAAATTAACACATTATTTCTTTTTATATTTTTAGATTGAAGGCAAATAAGGAAATTGAAAATTGAATTAAAAAAAAATTAAATTTTTCACATCTCTGCTGTCAACCAAATTAGATATTATGCAAGAAGAAGGGTATGTTCGTAGAGTGCTTCCTTGCTCAAAATGTTAGCGTTTATTATTTAAGTATTTTAAGAACTTCTTTTATATGCGGTTTAATGATCGAGTAGCAGTATAGAGAAAGTTATTTGATACAATTGAACAAGAAAATAACAATTTCAACAGCATACATAGATTTTAGTAATAAAAATTTCGTAATTGGTGTGAATATTGTTTACTAACTTTACTTACTTTAGATGGCGCTTACAATCCAGGATGGATCACGGCCTCAACCAGCAAACCTCTCCAGCTATCCTGGTCCCTAGCTAGCTGCCACCAGTTACGCACACCACGTTTTTTGATGTCGTTCACCACTTGATCACGCCACCTAAGATAAGGCCTTCCTCTGTCGCGATGTCCACCGGGGTTGGATACGAAGACTCGTCGGTGTAGAGCCCTTAAAGTTCGTCGTTAAATCTTCTTCTCCACTCACCACCGATGCACACTGGGCCAAACATAACTCGAAGAATCTTTCTCTTAAAGCAACCCAGCTGGTTTTTATCCGATTTTGTCAGTGTCCATGCCTCTGCCCCATACAGCAGGACTGGGATGATTAAAGTTTTATATAGGGTCTCTTTGGTTCTTTGAGAGAAGGCTTTACTACTCAAATGCTTTCTAAGCCCGAAGAAACAACGATTTGCAAGTGTGATTCTTCGTTTGATCTCCGCACTGATATTGTTGTGCGATGTAATAGTGGATCCCGGGTAAACAAAGTCTCTGACTACCTCGAAGTTATAACCGCCAATCGTGACGTTTTGTCCCAGTCGATGGTGTTGGACTTCTCTTCTCGATGAGAGCATATACTTAGTTTTCGTCTCGTTAACAGTTAAACCCATCTTCGCCGCTTCCGCTTCAATACTCGCAAATGCTCCATTGACAGCTCGCTTTGTTCTGCCTTTTATGTCAATGTCATCAGCATAAGCAAGGAGTTGAACGGACTTTTGAAAAATTGTGCCTCTGGTGATGACATTTGCGTTGCGCACAATTGCTTCCAGCACGATGTTAAAGAGATTGCATGATAGCGCGTCACCCTGTCTCAAACCTTTCTCGACATCAAAGTCGTCGGTGAAGTTCTTACCGACTCTGACGGAGCAGTGAGATTCCTTCATTGTCATTCTGCACAAGCGGACAAGTTTAGCAGGGATGCCGAGATGTGACAAGACAAGATAACTCGTCTCTATCAACGCTATCATAGGCGGTTTTAAAGTCGATGAAGAGATGGTGCATATCGACTTGGAATTCTTGGGTTTTTTCCAGGATCTGCAGGAGTGTGAAAATCTGATCGTTAGTTGATTTTCCTCGCCTAAAGCCACACTCATAAGATCCGATCAGGTCATTGGTAAAAGGTTCTAGGCGGATACACAAAATAGCCGACATAATTTTGTATGCGATGTTGAGGAGACTTAGATCTCTGTAGTTGGCGAAGTTCAGAGCATCTCCTTTTTTGTGGATAGGGCACACTATGCCGAGCTTCCATTCAATGGACATACTTTCCTCCGACCAGATTCTAGAAATGAGTTGGTGTATGCTCCTGACCAATTCATCTCCTGCTGCCTTAAACAGTTCAGCTGGCAGGCCATCTGACCCCGCGACTTAAGTTTGGGAATATTGCTTACAACTATTTAAAAAAAAAATTAATTCAAATATTTGATCGGTTGTTCAGGCATCCTAACCCGATTTTGACGGATTAACTGAGGTTCAAAAATGGTTTAAGATTCAAGTATGTGATAAGAATTAAATAAAGTTTCAACCATCGTTGAATTTCAGTTTTTCTGCGCAAATCGGTGAGTTAAAATTACTGAACTACGGTTCAAGATATAACCGACTGTACGGAATATTCTGTCCAATAAAAATATTAGGTACAGGCCTTATGGGAGATCTTCTTGAAATACACTGGTGCCTGTTGCTGAAATTGCCACTGAAAGTAACCACTGAGTTACATTCAAATTGTTTTTGTTCTCTTGTTAAAATCAGCGTATATTCCATCATGGACTACCTAAGGCACATCCAAGTGCAAAGGTCCACACTGCTGCTTGAAGCTTGTGTGCCTTATGCTCATTATTCACTCAACCCTTGCTGTGTGCTTTTAAAATAAACACAGTTAATCAGAGTTACCACAGCTGCGTTTGTGGTAATTTAGTATGCTTACTACGAAAACCCTGTAAGAGCTTTAATACAGTACGAACTCATTGACATCTTTACAGCCAGAGGCAAGCGTCCTATTTTCCCTGTACTGACTATTTTTGTTTGACAAAGTATAGAATGATATAGACACAGTACAATTAATTCGCCACAAACGATATTATGTGCGTATACTGAATCAGGACATAACAAGGGTAGCCGCGACTGTGGCACAGGGACATACATAAGTCTCAAATTTGCTTTTTGCGACTTACGTCCCACATAGGTGAGACATAAGTTACAAAAAATTATTTGGGACCTGTGTCCCAAAATATTTGGGATTTTTGTCCCACTCCGTTATTTTGATTTAGGTTTATGCATTACATGCAACATAAAGTATAGTTAATAGCAATGCATATGTTATGATATTAAGTTTTGTTGGTTCTTATGTGAAGTGTTTTTTGCAATTAAGTTCACGGGGTACAAAAAGCTCCGCAATTTAGGATTTGAGGTGGGTACAAGTTTGGGTATATGCAATTTATTTTGGATTTGAAGATTTCTTTTTAAAAAGTTCCAAAAAAAAATGTGTACCCACCCTAAATCCTAAATTAGGCCAAGCAGGGGGTTGCAGCGGGCAACATTCCACCTTCCCCTTACGCTCCGAGCCTTTTTAAATTTACTGTTCATATTGTTCACATTTAAGATCTATTTTATGTTTTGAATAAAGATTTTAAGTTATTTAAATAAAACTCTTTTATTTAAAATTTAGAACTTCGGCAGGTAAAAAAATAATAAGAAATTGGCATTTGGCCAGTGCGCCGCTACTTGCACTGGACACCGACACTGGCTTTTTGGGAGAGCACTCAATAAGGCTGCGTAGTCTCCATAACTCCTACTGCTGCAGTTGTAAAATCAGTTGGAAAAGAAAACGTGGCTTCAGTCCCGTCCTATCCACACTGAGAATACGATCCTTTCCACTATGTATATTACCAATTGTATGCGTTATAAAATAAAAAATTGACACAAAAAAGAACGCCTTACATAATTTTTTAACTCTACAAACGAATCCTTCGAGATATTGAAATTCATCAGGAGTACCAACGAAATTACTATAACTTTTTTCGATACTCGAATAAATGTCACATACGAGTATCTATCCGCAGTTGGACTTTGTTTTTCCTTTTATCAGAAGCAAGATCTTGTTTTTTTGTAAAGGTTTGTCTACAACAAAGAAACATTCTTGAAACATTTCTGAAACAAAGAAACATTTTTGAAAAGTTTCTAAAAAGTTTATTTTAGTCTGGATTCTTTATGAAATATTTCTGAAATATTATTTAACCAATATTTCATAAAATATTTCTTCGGTGTAGAGTGGACACACCGTAATGATTGTAAATTTTGCATTTCTGTGGATAGTTATTGCCAAAAAAACACGGCTATAATTATGGTTGCATTGAGTTTTAAAGGATATAAGTTATTATTTGCAAACAACAAAATTCATGTGAAGTTTCGTTAAAATTTCGTTAAGTTAATTTTCTGTTTTTGAAACTTTTTAAAAGGCAATAAACTTCGCTAATGTTTTTCTTCTTACATCATTAACGAAATACTAAAAAAAAATCTTCATCTCTTTCCCAATTTAGTTAATAGGCTTTAATCAAAAGTGCAACATTGTTTGTTAATGACTAAGATTCAAAAAATTTGATGTTGCTGACAAACTTTATAAAACACTTAATTGTTTCATGGCGCCCAATGAAAATTCAAGACAAAACGAACTTGTCTAACAATCCAATTATAAAAAAAAAAATTAATTTTATTATGTAGAGTACCTATATTGAAGACACTCAAAACGTATACCCAATTGAATTCTCATCATAACATCATTCATTATGTATGTGTATAGAGTTTCTAGCTCCACTCTCCCTTTTAATTTTATAACATATTGCTCCCATAGATTACCACAACGCAAAAGAACAACATTTGAACTTGAAAATTTGATTGAGTAATTTTTTTGTTCGGGTATCGGGCCCTTTCATTGATTGCCCTCTACCGCTTAGAGCCTCTATACCACAATATCCCATCAGTGCCTATTGTTTTGGTGCTGCTTATTGAAGTCAAAGTCTAGATAGGTTAGGTACGTTGTAGGTAAAATATAAAAACCGAATTGTATGCATAAAGCTGTAAATTTGTCTCTCTTCTATTACAAACGCATATACAAAAAAAATTGAAAAAGCTGCGAATAAAACACGAATGCGGATATGAAACCCTAAATTTTATTAATCACTATTAATACGTTCTTTATATATTAATTATTTTTCAAAGGGCGTCGGTGGCGCAGGGCGGCGCGGCGGCTGATGGCTTGAGAAGCTTAAACATCATCAACAAAATCAACTCTTGATATTTTTTCATTGCCACCATGAGAGTTTATGCGGCAGCATCGTGATGTAGGGCAGGGCATTATAGGCATAGGCAAAAGCAAAGGCATATTATGCTCTCATCGTTGTTCTATGAAAAGCTGTAAGTTGAAGCGGCAGCAGCAGCATATTGTTATATGCGTTTGCGTCCACAGAGTGCTGGTATGCGTGAGCCTATTTAAAACGATTACCTCATCGCATCAATTAATATTATGAATACAGTCAGTTAGAGTTGTTTGTTGCGGGAATTGGAATTGGAACCAATGATGATTGCATCGTGTTTGTGTTTTTATGCGTTGTTCACAAATACATGTGCCATTGCCATAAAATATAGTGCGTTTACTGCTCATATCTCTGATTTATTATCATAACAAAATTTTGATAATAATGTGACTTTAGAGGTATCGATTCCAAGAAGAAAACGACAAAACTTCAGCAAAAAAAATGCAACTTCCTAAGCGATACATTAAAAAGTAATTATTTGTTAATAATAAGTAAAGTCATACATATAGATAATGGTCGTGCTTAAGCCTAGTATGCTGCTCATGCGAAACGAAAATTGTCGGTGGTCTCCACTAGGAGAGCGAAATACTAACGAAAACCACAGCGGAAAAATATTTGCGGAGAGTTCTGTAAGCTGACAAAAACAATTGACAAGTTGTAAAAAAAAAGTAATTTTGTCACCAAATTACTTTAAGATGTATTTTTTTTTTAAATAATTTTTGGATTTAAAAATGGTTGTGTCATTCCGTAATTTTCAAAACGATAATCGTCAAAACGATGATCGTCGACGAGATCGTATTTAATTTGCTTCACGTAACTCGACCACTATCGTCTCGTCAATCGTTTATAATTTGAGAGCATTTGGTTCATTTCAGAAACTCTCAAACTTTTGTTGAGTTGTCAAATGGACTGCCATAAATGTCAATAAAGTTGTGTATTGTTTTGTATTTGGTGCGAATAAAGTTATATATTTGGACAAAACTGTAAGTTATTTTATATACTTTACAAATTGATATGTATAAATGTATGTAAATACAACAATTATTTATATATAGGGCCACACAGTCTCAGATTGGTATTTTGACTCGATATATGGATGAACATCCCGATTTGTCTCTCAACTGTCTTCGCATTCGTATTAATTGTATTTTCTCCCAACTTGCGTTTTCATTTCCACTTTCTAACACAAGAAAATTGCTGCGCCGAAAAATTTTAACTTTAATTTGCAAATACAACAGATAGACAAAAAAACAAGATGGCAAACTACAGTGGCTACTCAATTATTCAACTACAGTAACCTACAAACTTCAAAATTAATGCAAGACGATGCCTGTTTAGCTATCGTCCAAACGCCATCATTTTGACGATAGCGTTTTGGCGATTATCGACTTATGTGAAGCAAATAAAGGCATCACTATAGTTCAGACGATATCGTCTGACGATAATCGAATTACGGAATGACCCCCCTGGTTTATCTGCCGATTTGATGAAATTTCTATCGATTTTAAGAAAATCAATGAAATTGGGAGGTAAACCACGCTATAATTGGAAAACTACGTGCTTCATTGGGATGGTGTAAACGGTTCTAAGTTCTAATTTATGGTTTCTTACTAATTCCGGATACCATTTTCAAGTCCGAGAATTATTTCAAAAAAACTACATCCAAAAGTAGTTTTGTCACCAAATTATTTTTAGATGGAATTTTTTTTTGTCACCAAATTCCTTTAAGATAAAATTTTCTTGATATAATTCTTGGACTTTCAAAATGGTAACCGGAATTACAAATGAAACACAAATTAGAACAGAGAACCGTTTAGATCATCACCATGAAGCACGTAGTTTTCGAATTATAGAGTGATTACCTACGTCCCAATTTCATTGAATTTCTTAGAATTAATAGAAATTTTTTAAAATCCAAAAGTAATTGCTTAATTTGGATCATCTAAACGGTTCTGAGTTTTTTTTGAAATCCTCTATGTGTAACCAGAACCATTTTTAAATCCAAGAATTATTTTAAAAAATCAAAAGACCATCTGAAGCTCACAATGGAACTGCCCAAATTGCTGGATAACTGTATCACATACAGCGTAATTGGCATTCACTTTAGATTCTGTCCAAATCTCGTTGGGTACTCCCAATCTACCGTACTCGCCTACACTATCATAATACATCACAACGGTTAATGGCAAACTTCTCAGTGTAGTTAAATGGAAAAATTTGTCCACTAAACGAAAATGGAAGTGCATAAGACATGATTTTCTCACAAACCGATCGGCGAGAATGTTTCTGCTGTTTGTGGCCAAACCATATTGTTCTGGAATCTTTGCAAGAGATCTCGATCCCATAACCATTCTCATGTCGCTATGTAGAACCTGCAATTTTTTCAACTCGACAAATTGTCCCTAATGTAGGGTTTCCAGAGAATCTCTTTTTTAGAGAACATGTTCTCTTTTTCCACTCCGAACTTTTTTACCCTTTCTTTTTTCATAAAATTCTTTGTTTGTCCTCTTTTTAGTCTCTTTTTTATTTTCCTCAATAGCCCTTCCACAGATTAACAATTAACATCAAAATCAATGGGATTTCATATAAAACAACATTTTCACTTTTGAAAATAGGTTCAAGTGTCGAAAATCAAACCCTAATCAAACTCAATCTTTCGAACAGCATATAAACATAGTAATATTTTAGAAGTTTTTGACAAAGTTGGTTTTTATTTGGACTTTGGATAATTTTTAATTTTTTTCTCGTCGGCTTTATTGGTCGTAATTGTGATTAAATGAAAGCAATTTTCATTTTATTTTCCCAACGTTTCGACGGTGGTTGCCGTCTTCTTCAGGGATGTCTTTATTTACAAAATTAAAAAGAGAATTAATATTGATACAAGTAAACGAACAAAATATGACTTACATAACTTTAAATTTTAAGATTTTTAATATACATAACAATAATTTGTTTGAAACATATAAAAAAAAAAACAGATTGAAAACAGATTTTGAACACTTCTCGTTTGAAGATTAGTCTACGTTTAATGATATTTATTGTCAGAAACTAATAAACATAGTAATAGAACTTTGGTATAACTCCACCATTCACACTACATTACTGCAAATAGATACTCACCACCTTCACAATTTAATATTATATGTCAACTCTTCCCACTCAAGGTACCAATTCAGAATATTTGTGGTCATTTCTTTCTTCTCATCTACTATTCCATTGTAGATGTCGTAAGTTCATTTATTACGATTGTTGGATTGGATTAAATCTTCAAATCAAATTCATATCTAAATAGGCGATGAGTAAGAGGTGTGTGTTCAACCAAGAACTCCAACTGAAGTTTAAACAGTTCGTCACGAAAACAAATTACCAAAAACATGAAGCCTTTTGTACTGTTTGTGGAATTAAAGTTTCTATAGACAACAAAGGACGTTACGATTTGGAACAACATGTATCATCAAAAAAACATAAAAGTGGTTTGCAAGCAGACGACATGTCTGAAAAACTTCCTTCAATGTTTATTCCAAAACACACCAAACTTGGTGACAAAATAGCTGCTGTCGAGGGAACCTTAGCTTTTCATGCTCTCAAGCACCATTTCAGTTTCCGTTCAACAGATTGTTCCAGTAAGTTATTCAAAGAACTATTTAATGATTCCGATATCGCTAGGCGCCTTTCATCGGCTCACACGAAAACTAGAGCAATACAAAAGCATGCCATAGCTCCATTCTGTATAGAAAATATATTGAATGACATCAGTGAAACACCTTTCTTGTCCGTGTCAACAGATGGAAGCAACCATGGCAACATACAAATTTTTCCGATTTTAATTCAATATTTTAAAAAGACAACCGGTATCGAAACCAAATTAATTCACTTGGATAAATTGTGCAGTGAAAATTTCGAAACCATTTCAAACTTTCTTTTAGATTCTTTAAACAATTTAGATATAGAAAAGAAATGCATTGCATTCTCTGCAGATAATTGCAATACAAATTTTGGAGGCTTGAAAAGAGCCGGAGTTAATAACGTTTTTTTTAAACTTAAATCTTCAATGCAAACAGATTTGATTAGCATTGGTTGTCCTGTTCACATTATCTCAAATGCAGCAAAATATGGTTTTGACACATTTTCAACTGATATCGAAACCACAATTATAAAAATATATGATTAT
Organism: Philhelius pedissequus; assembly: GCA_910595825.1. Taxonomy (NCBI): domain Eukaryota; kingdom Metazoa; phylum Arthropoda; class Insecta; order Diptera; family Syrphidae; genus Philhelius; species Philhelius pedissequus. The sequence continues at coordinate 316,770,348 of OU343160.1, read as the reverse complement.
TTCGCGGTATATACCAATAAGAACTGAAAATCTTAAAGATTTCTGTGCATCGCTTGAAGTGGAATATAAAGATTTGCTTCGTCACTTTACCACTAGATGGCTTTCTCTATTCCCTGCTATTAATAGGGTTTTACAAGTATATCCAGCTTTAAGAACATATTTTTTATCTAATGAAAACTGTCCCGCTCTTTTGAAAAAAAATTTGTCAGTCTAACTTATCGGAAGCTTTTTTATATTTTGTGCATACACTTTCATTTTTGTTTAATGAAAGGGCCAAAGAGATGGAAAAAGAAAATAATTCACTTTTGGAAGTTTCACAAACTTTAGATTCTCTCCAAACAGTTTTGAAAAACCGATACGATCAGTCTTTTATTCCACTCAGCACGAAATCCATCCTTAACGCTTTAAATAAATACGGTTTTGAAAGTGAAGTAGAATATTTCAAAAAAGAATGCAATAAATGTTACGAAAAATGTTTTGAGTACATAGAAAAAATGGACAGAACAATTTAAAGAGTTTAAATGTTTTCACTGGATGAGTTTGGACAAAAAAATGATTTGGGAAGGAAGATGTAGAAAAATGTTGCGAATATTTAATTTCGAAAAATATTACACTAGATGATGCAAAACTTTTCGACCAGTTTTGTAATCTACAAAGTTATTTAAATGTTGAATTAATGAATGAAGACTTTCGAAAAGAAATATCAGTTAAAAAATGGGTTCAGTTTTTTTGTTCTTCAAATAATTCTGAATTTTATTGCGAGTTATTGAAAATTTGCCAATTTTTGTTCTGTATTCCGGGGCAAAATGTAAACGTGGAGCGTACTCGTATTTTTTCATTGATGGGTTCACAGTGGACAAAAGAAAGCAACCGTTTAAAAGTGGGAACTGTTAAATCAATTTTGGTAGTAGCTTATAATTTGAAAGATTTAAGCTGTCAAAAATTCTACAATATATTCTTAAATGAAAATAAATACCTTTCACAAATAAGAAGTTCTCAAAAATATGAAACTTCAGATGAAGAAGAGGAATCATAGTATTTTTGTTAATGTCACTGCATTCTTTTAAATTAAAACTGTTTTGCAATCTATATCAACTTACGTTCCTAAAAATATTATGATTAAATCATAAAATTAACTAAAATGTAAGCTACTTAAGTATGTACATATTATATTTTGTGTACTACAGTATTATTATACAAATGAAACTGTGTCATTTATGAAAAATGTATTGGAAAACGAGTAGTTTTAAGTATTCGTTTTGAGGAAAACGAGTGAGATCTCGTTTATGGTTTGGTGTGAATAGGCTAATTCGTTTCACATTTCTTTTCTTTCGCACTCATTATGTTCGAAAATATCTACGAATCAAAAGTCGTCGTGTAATAGCATACTAAGCTTTTGTTCGTTGTTTCTAGAATGTGCTTAATGTGTATATGCGATAATTTTTGCAAATGGCGTCAAATGTCATTCTGATTTGGCATTTATATATTTTATAAATGTTGTAGACAGTGATAAGGTGCTAACAAGCATTGGAGCATAAAAAAGGGACCGGTGGGGAAATTGTTGTCACTGCCTATTAAATTGTGATTTCCGAGATGTGGTTGCAATTATAGAACTTCGACAGCGCATAGTATAGATAGATATATCTAATCGGACCACACCAGGGAAGAGTGAGCACACTTTGCGGATCTGAGATTAGCCGGTGAAGCACGCAGCTCGCGCTAATATGTTGCTCCTGCTTTTCTCCCCAAAGATCCATTGTATATATTTATAATTAGATTATATCTATATATAAATTATATATACAAAGAAAGATCATCTTAAATCCAAGCTGGAATTTGACATGGGAGAGTTATGTAGAATATGAAAATTGGTACAAGAGTTTTGTGGAGAATATGTCATAAAACAGCTGTTGTTAAGTCCTATATACCCGTCAAATATTCCAGTCGGATGCATAACTTTTTTTTTAAACAATTTCGCAAGCAATAGGTTGAAAAGCAATGTCAAAATTTAGCTTGGGAGCCAATGTTGCGGATATTAGCTGGAAGGTACCTTGGGAACCAAAAATGCCCCATATTATTCGTTTAATAGATAATACCCCTAATGTGGCAGGGGGCTTCCGATAGAGTGCAATAGTATACTACTGTATCAGTGACTAGTTCAACACACACAATGGAAGCAGACCCACAATTGGAACTGCAGCTCGAATAACTGTGAATACATTGAATACACACAAATTCAATGTTATAAAACAAAACACATTGCAGCTGCAGAATGAGAATGATTTGGCGCCCAGCTTTTTTGACGTTTCATTGCGGAGACATACATAATATCACGTATGACACTTTTTGACAGGCAGTACTATATTGTGTTCAACCAGTAACGAATTAGTGGTACAGTCAAGTCCTCAAAGAGTTTTTTTGCTGTACGTTGCTGAATTGGTTCTAGCAAGACGAAACATAACAGCTCCATGCATCGATGTAGAATTTAATATAGAGATATCTAGGCAGGTGGCGCCACACTTCTTCCTTTGGTCTTTTTTTTAAACTCATGGAACGGAATACTCTTCAAGATCACCGAATACATCTGACAATATTTTAGCAGTGGTTAATGGCGTAACGTGAATTTCGTTAGAAATGATAGTAAGGCATCATAGTTGTCGTTTAAACAAGGTTCAGAGTATGTAGTTTTACGAATTGTCTCAGGGTTCGCGTTACCTAATCCAACAAAATGGTATACTAATATTTTTTTTCTTGTTTGTAAAATCCTAGGCACGACGCACATAGGCCAGACTTTAACTAAAGTGTATCCTTCAAAATGGCGCCCAAGCAGCTATATTTTAAAAAGAAGCGATTAGCTCCAGATTATTATCAACCGAAAGGTTATCAATCATCAGCAAAAAAAGAATAGGCAAAATTGTATTTTTAACTATTTCCTCAATTTTCAAATTACGAAGTTATGTATATCCTTATTGGAATGTATATGCTAGCATAAATGTGTATATTTTGTGTGAATATAAAAAATCAATTCAATAAAACAATTATAGAAATAACTTTCAGGTTTTTTTTCACTGCCAATTCAAATTACACACAAACACAATTTTCTTATACTCGTAATATCAAAAACTCAGATAAAAGTCAAATAAACACAACGCACAAAAATGCGTACAAGTGTTGTGAAAAATAAAGAAATATATCCTTGAAAGAACTAAGTTTGTCAAATTTTTATAGTAGTTTTATGCTAAATCTATGCTTATTTTTATATCTTTTTATTTGTGTTTCTACACAAAGTTTTACTGGTATAAGGGATGAAGTATAGTGTACAGGCCGCCTCCTATCCGGTTTTTTTTTTTCAGATTTAGTGGTTTTTTATTTAAATTTCTATATATCCAATGTTGTAAATATAAATTCACCACGAAAGTACTGGCTCCTTGCAAATTAGTTTTAACGGCCATGAGTGACGAGTGGTGTATGTTCGGTAATAAGGTATCAACGCTTGAAAAATTGAATAAACGCAATGTCCTTCTTTAATGTCGATTATAAAGTTCGTATAGTTCGTGGCTACAGAATTTGCCGTACAGTATTTCATCTTTTCACGATTACGACAAATGAATATGGTGGTAAAATAGGTTAAATCACTGCGAATAATGCACATTGATAGTTGGATAACCGTCAAATTACATTAGTCCGTCAACAAACAAAATCGTCAATTGGTTATGACGACGATAAGCCAAAAGCTTAACATGAATCAGCTTTTATCAAGCTGGTGTGGTTTATGGCATGACAGCATCATTGAATTGAAGTGAGAAGGGCGTCGACGGTAAATGGAGGCAACAATGTTAATTGAATTTTTATGACCGGAATATCTATATTACCGAGATGTGGTTTCAATAGTACAAGATTATATTTTATGTGATTGTGACGTTCGATTTGCAAAAACCCCACGTTCTTTTGATTTGACCTCCGTGATTGTTTCCTTTGGGAATACGTCTAAGCACAAGTCTATGCCGACAATACACGGTTTTTATAACATTCAAAAAGCTTTAACGCCTTAAGGGACATTCAGCCGGAAATATTGAACACAGTTTAAAAAAATGTAGAGTTTGAATGCACCAATGGTTAGCGAAGCTGATGTGTTGAACATTATTTCAATATATTTTATTTCAAACATAACTTTCAAAGTTGAAATTTAAAAGGCATATTGATAGCTTCGATGTTCGAGCCGGGTGGGGTCACCCGCTTGACTCTGTTTAAGCTTTGATGTGGTTGTCTGCTAATTGAATCTTTTTGACATGGTTCACTGACTCTTAAGACAAGAACCCCAAGTCCAAATGACCATGTGCACCGTTACCAAGTCGAATCTTGTAACTTGTTGTCGCTAAGAGCTGAGGGTTCTTGGCAGGCAACATGACATTAGACTCCGAGTGCTCCACAGGTCACCGTGATGTACAAACAACGACAGAGTTGATGAGCTAGCGAGGAAGGTTTCAACACTTGGCCCTGCCCAGATAGATAGGGATATTCAATCGGATAATTGACGACTTCATCGGGATCGCTAGTGCAAACAATCGACTTCAATTAATGTAATTTGCTAACGACTTTAATTTGAATGACGTCTTTTTTTTTGCGTTGCCAAAATCCCCTCGTTTGCTAAACCAAACACAAGGTTATGTAATTTTCACCAATATTCGAGAACACTCTTACAATCAATTCGTCTTTTGAAGTTGTGAATTGACAAACAAAAATATAGGTCCAGACGAAATAAGGTCAGTGAAAGTGTCAACCGGAATGTTTTAATTTCCAAAGTCTAAATCGTTAATTAGACAGTCAACGTAATTGATAAGAAGGCTTTACATGCATCTTAATATTTTATCTGCATGAACATCTGTAAAAATAAGAGGACACAAAATCAAAACATCATACTTGTGCAATAGAGAAGGGTGACCAAAATGCAGATCATCTTCATGTATGAAGATTATAGGAAGTATGAATCTGAAGATTATGCAGATTATAGAGAACATAAATAGGTATGTTCATTTTCATTATAGCATTTTCATATGCACCATAATTTGATCCGTTGAGGTTACGAGTTTTCAAGTTTTGCTTTACTATTTCACCTCATTTTGCGTAAAAACAAAACAGGCCAAATTTTCTTCACAAAACTACATACCTGAACGCTAAGAACATTTGATTCAAATCTGCAGATGCAGATCCATATAAGGCCTCCTTTAATCGAGTTGGCTATCTGACGTATCAACACAAACTCCAAAACGACGACCATCAACGTTTACCGCGTGACAATGTACGTACATATATAAAACGCTGAGGATCTCACGAATGACATTCATTCATTTTTGAACAAATGGAACGACCACATCAACCCATTAGAAGTTCCCCTGGAGTGGCGAATTATCCACTATAAAATTACTATTTTAGGGCGAATTTTGCTGCTGGAGGTTCTTTTTCTTAGATAACCAATTTCCTTTTACTCGAATTTAACGACACCTAACTAACGTATGGTAAGGTTTTGGTATAAGTCTTTATAATAGCTTCAATAAAACCTTACCGAAACATTATAAAAGCTGAAATGTTATAGAGCGTGTATAGATGGACGTGGTCGTGGATGCGTATATGCACATACTGATCGACAAAATTGACATTCTGGACGAACGATTTTGGATGCGACAAGAAGTACAGGGTGTCCGCCGGGAAGATATACTACTTTGTTTGCTTATGATTTTTGATTAAATGAAAGAGAATGGATCTTGATAAATGTTTTATTTAATGTCGGCAATTATGTATGGAATACAATATCAGGTAAATGTCCGCCTCAGTTGGTCTCACAAATGCCATACCTTTTGAGCACATTTTTCATTACATTCTCATACATTTCACGCGGTATTTCAATAATTTCATCACGAATATTTTTTTTGACGTGCCCAAGGGTTTCTGGTTTGTTTGCTCAAAAAGAAGTCCGGAGCAGTCAAATCAGGCGACCGTGGAGGCCAATAAACATCCCCATTTCTTGAAATAACTTGTTATTGAAAGAGGTCTTGCAGTAATTCCATTGTAATCCTGGCTGTATGCGATGTGGCACCGTCTTGTCGATACCCCATGTTAATCAAGCCCAAAGCTTGCAGTTGTGGCGTTAACAAGTTTTCAATCATATCACGATATCGCTCCCCATTCACAGTTACCGTTACACCGTTTTCATTTTCAAAAAAGTAAGGTCCAATGATTCCTCCTGACCCGATTGCACACCAGACTGTAACTTTTAATGGATGCAAAGGTGACTGATGAATAATTTGAGGGTTTTCTATTGCCCAGAACCGACTATTCTGTTTATTCACATATCCATTCAAATGAATATGTGCCTCGTCACTCATTATGATTTTTTCATGAAAATCGGTGTTGTTATGGGCTAGCTGTAACATCTTATTGGCATATGTACGGCGGCGTAAATGGTCTTGTGGAAGAATCTCTTGTGTCAACTGAATCTTAAATGGAAAAAAATGCAAATCCTTGTGCAAAATTGTGGCCAAAGTTGTTCTCTGAAGACCAATCTTCAAATTGAGGTTGATGGATTGTTTTGAACACTTCCCTGAGCAGCAGTTATGTTTTCAGCCGATCTTGCAGTACGTTGTGGTCCATGCTGGGTCCCATTACCTACAGACGCTCTTTCTTCGAAATCATTCACTACACGATAAATAGTGCGTTTTGTTGGCACGTTGTTTCTCCCAAAAATTTCTCATCGTCACAGTAATCGATGATTGATTTTTATAAAATGTTTTAACGATTAAAACAGGTTGGTTTGTGGAATATTTTTCCATACAAAATTTGCCACGTGTCTACTTTACGACTGCCGAATATGAACTGTCAACACTAATGTTTAACAAATTGGCGGCAAAACAAAGTAGTATACCTTCCCGGCGGACACCTTGTACTTACCGAGATCGGGTAAGTTGACAACGTACATTTTTTTATGTAGGTTTTCTGAAACTCTACGCTTTTTCCAATAAGCCGCCAGCGATGATGAGTCTGGCATTGCTCAAATTCTGGAGCTTCTATGCGGCAACTTCATTAATTGAATCTCTGGGATGACATAGCTTCATGATATTCATTTTTAAAAAATTAAAGGATATCGTCAATTTAACTTGCTTTAACATCGCCCTTAATGCCATTTACATAACACATGAATCAAAGAAAACAAGATTACGACACTTCTTTGTTTTGTTTTTGTTATTGACGTCATACGTGAAACAAAATACATTAATCCACAAACAACAACAATTTGCAGATTTTGTTTCACATATGACCTCAATAAAATAAGAAAAAAAAAGAAGTGTCGTAATCTTGTTTTCTTTGATTCATGTACATAACACAACCTAACAAAAACGATTAGTGCGACATCTAAACTCTCAAAACGGTGTAAAATTGTACCACGTCAATGTTGGGATACAGTGATTGCGATGGTGAAAATGCTGTCAACTTTTTCCCAATACTTTATTTGACAATCAAATGACACACGTGTTTGAATTTTTATGTCTGAGAGTCAAGGCTTTGAATATTTACGTTAACCGTCTAATATAACCTGTTTTATATGAAAATTGACATACTGAAATGCATTCCCCAATGCAAGTTAATGTAAGCAATCATCTAATAGATGAATTGATTCATCATATTGATGAAAATATTATTCAATTTTATAGTCAGTAAATTGATAATTAAATCGCCATAATTTAAGTTTGTATCATATTCATCATCAAAATGATAAATTTATTCATGAAATAGATGAAAATAATTCATTATTTAGCTGAATGCAAAACTTAAGCATTTAGGATTAAATGAATTTATTCATAAAATCAATGAATATTACTAATCATACTGATGAATGCAATCAGCAGGAAAATTAAATTGTTCATGAAATAGGTATATGTAAATAATCCATCAGTTCCATGAAAATATGATTTAATTTTATATTCATCTAATTGGTAGATAAAATCATCGTAATCTTAGTTTGCATCATAGTAATCAATTCAATCATCAAAATCATGTTTTTATTCATGAAATTGATGAAAATTATTCATTCATCTGGTATACTGAATTTTTTTTTCAGAAATTGAGGGAAAAATTTCATCATATTAGTGAATGCAAACATCAATATGATGAACGAATTCATCATTTTCATGATCATGTCTACGAAGAAATTCGGTTGATCATATTGATGAACAAAATTGATGAATGATAAAAACAATTCATCAGTTAAAATTTTCATCATAATGATGAACAGTATTTCATATTATTGATGAAAAGGTTCACTGGACTAAAATTGATGAATTTTCCATCATTCTGGTGACATTTTTCATCAATTCAATATGGTGTATCTTTTTGGTTCAGTGTACTGTAAGTAAAAATTTAATTATTCCGTTTGTTGACTTTGGCAAAAAAAAAAACGCAAGCAGTTGGTCTGGTAATATCCCAATGCTTAAATTAATCTCTTGAAAATATTTGAAGTCGGGTTGATCTGGCATTTAATGCATATTTTGACAATTTTATCTGCGAATTCAAGCTCTTTTTTAACACGCACACACATTATTTTTCATTAATAATGTATTACTCTTTTCTTGGTTATATTTTTTTAATGTATGTTTACAGCAAATAATTTTCAAAACCGCATATTATCGGGGGGTGCTATATCATTTTGATTCTGACTGTACGAATGTATATGCGTCCATCAAACTAAAATGTGTGCTCTCTAATATTATATTGAAATTGCTGCTACGCACCAGCATACGAGCATATGAGCATACTCAACAGAAACGAGGTCACGAATACGAAACTAGGTCACGACAAAATCAAAATTTACTAGCTACAGTGCTAGCTTTTCGTTCATTCAAAACCTATATGCACTTCTGAACCATTTTTGTTTTATTATCAGCTGGCTTCATTTTAGACACAAGGGGACAACCAGAAATGAGGCCAACGCATTTGAGTATTCGTTTTGTTATTCGTAGGTAGGTACGTAAACCTATCTATAGAGTTGTGCAGTCCATATACTCGTTGATAGCTATAGCTTCTTGTATAGATATATTAATGTAGGCGGAATGTTGAATGCGTGAGATGCGTTTTGTTATAGTATCTAACCAACGAAGAAAATAATAAAAAAAATAAAATGCACGACTGGATCGCCCGAACTTGCTCTTGTAGCCAACAACTTTTATGTAGCTATTTACGCTTTTATGTAACCATTAAGGTTTAGTTAGTTAGGTGTAGTTATCCTATGTAGGTGTAAAGCCTATGTAGGTAAGACTACCTCGATTATTAGTATAATGAATTGTCGAATTAATGATTAGATGAATAGTTACAAAGGTACCTACCTACAAAGGTTCAGGCAGGCCTCATTTAACGCGGCAGTTACGTTCCTGAAGAATGCCGTGTTAAACGAAATCGTGTTAAGCGAATCAAGAAGACAGTGCAAAAAGGGGCAGGCGTAGCCCTCTTTTACTAACACCAATATGCATCATAATTGACAGCCATTAATTTGCCAAGGTCTTTTGTTGGATAATAATTTGTTTCGGTTGCAAGAAAGAATAAAAATCGTTTTAGTTCAAATGGAAGCAGTCTTAAATTTATTCGTTCCAGCTCAATTTTGGGTTTACAAACTTAAAATTAAAAACAACGTTCGAGTCAATATTTGGCAGCTGCTACTGCTAGCTAGTTCACAGACAGAAATATGCACCAATACTATAGCAAATGAAAATCAATCTGAAAACGCATTCGATTCCTTACGAAAAAAAAATTAATTTATAGATCAAAATATAAATCTACCAATCGAAAACCCCATTAATAATAGGGAAGTCACTATTTCAGTTCATTCATATTTAAAAAAAACAGTATTCATGAATATGAATAACTTATGCATGAATTTGAAAACTAATATGCAATATCTCTACAAACAAAATATGTACATATTATTATGTAACATAAGGAGAACAAACAATTTTTTTTTTGCCGATACCACGTTAGAACGAGACTTTTAAACGTGTTTTAACACAATTTTAGAGAGCGTTTGTATAAAAAAATTTATTTTAATCGGTTCATCCAATATTGAGAAAGTCGAAAATATGAAAACTGGTTCTATTGGAAGTACCGTTAATAAGTAAATTTTTATACTTAAAAGTGAACTGTAATAATTTAGGAACACACAAAAAATTTTGGAGCCGTTTTTGAGAAATAAATTTTTTTTTTAACGGTTTTTTAACTTTTGTATGGGAGGTACCGTTGTTTTTTATTTTACCTATTCAAGATAATGTCAAAAAAACCACTAACTACGAAGTCTCGAAAAAATCTATTGAGTCGTTTTCGAAATTTTGAATTTTCAAAAAATTAAAATTGATTTTCAAAAAATTTTTTTTTTGAAAAATTTTGGTATACAATAGTGTTTAAACTTTCTAGGAGCTTCTGCGTAAAAAATTTCAAAAAAATCAGATTAACCGTTTTCGAGAAAATCGAGAACCAAAAAATGGTTCTTCTATAGAGCCATCAAAAATAACAATTTTTTTCCAAAAAAAAAATTATCAAAATGTACCCTTTCCCTTCATTAATGAACTGATTTTGTTTATAAAAATCCTTGGAGCCGTTTTTGAGAAAAATAAGATTTTTATTTTTATCCAAAAAAAAAATGTATAGGAGCTTCTGTTATTTATCGTCTTAAAAAAAGTGAAAAAAACGTGTGGGCATATTACCGAAAAAACAATATGTACCAAGTTTGACGCAAATCTATCCAACCGCTTAGGCTGTACACTCGAGGACAGACAGACAGACAGACGGAATCGGGGGATTCACTTTTTTGGTGTTCTCTATGATCGGAATGTCATGTTTGATTGTTAGAAAAAAAACTTTTTTTTACGAATACATAACTTGCCTTATAGTGCCTATAATCGCAAGTAAAAATAAGAATGTCGAATTTTATTAATCAGTGTATGGGGCGAATTCTTGAAATGGTGTTTTTTTCTATTTTTACTTGTGATATAGGTAAGTAGTATAGGGCAAGTTTTGCATTTGGAAAAAAAATCGAACTCGAGATTTTAATCAAAGTTGACATTACGGTGATAGAGAACTCTAAAAAAGTGGGTCCTGCAATTCCGTCTGATTGTCTGTCTGTCTACAGCCTAAACGGCTGAACCGACTTTGTTCACACTTGGTGCTTAGGCGTTTTAGGCAATTGTCTGAAATAGATTTTAAAATCGTTGTTTTAGCCTTAAAAATAACGGTACTTGCCATACAAATTTTTCCACCATCTTAATTATCTTGAAAATGGCTCCAACGATCTTGATAAAAAAATATGTGTATACTACTTAAGGTATGGTCTACATTTTTGCCAAAAAATTTGTTTACCTACATATTTTGTTATTAACGGTATACATGGGCTCCTTCGAATTAAACATATATAATACACGACATTTCAAAATTTTCGAAAAATAGTTTTTATGGATTTAAAAAAAAAATATTTGGCTTTTATTGAAATTAAGAAAAAACAATTTTTTTTGAAAATTCAATACATTTGTAAATGTAAAATTTGTGTTTAGTATTTTTTTTTTGTTATTTTCCTAAAACAAAAAACAACTAGGGGAGACCGGAGCTAGAAGCAAGTGGGGTAAAATGTAACGGCTAAAAATTAAAGGGTTCCCCTGAAAATTAAAAAAACGCGCGAACGAGAAAATTGTTCGTCTACTTCAAAGCTAACGTTAAGTATACCTTAACTGGAAATAGGACATTATAAAGAAAAGTTATAAGGGTAGATTATGTAAATATAGTTGAGGAACGAATGGTTTTCGTTTTTTTTTTAAGTTGAGTGATTTGTGTTAAATTTCATAGTAGGGCAAGTTGTAACATTTTTGTGGGGTAAGTTGTAACAAGTAAAAGCAGACCACGTTCATATTTGCAAATGCATTTTTGGGAACCACGACGTTGGAAATGGTGTTCTATATTTATTTTTCGTTTTGTTTAATATTTTTCATTAGTTTTTATAAAAAGAAAAAAGTCCATTTGACGTATATCGAGGTCAAAAAATAATGAAGATAAAAGTTGTCGCTCATGTGTTTTCCTGGCTTGCTAATTAGTTAAATTTGTATGCATATTATGTATTGTATATCTTATACTGGTTTTGGAATATCTAATTACATTCCTATTTTTTATGTAACTATATTCAGTCTTTTTTCAAAAAAATAATATTGATTTTATTCTTTTCCTAGGAACATTAAAAATTAATTTATTATTTAAATTTGTGAATTAATATAAGTATTTTTATATTTTAATATTAATTTCATCAGTTCTGCTGCTGTATGTGCTATATTTCCTATTGTTAATCTTGTTTATAAATTATTACTTTATTTAAAAGGTTTTGTTACAATTTACCCCGTTCTATGTTACAACTCTCTCCGCATATGGGGTAAGTCGTAACAAGACCATTTTATGTCGAAAAGTTATATTTTTAAAAATTCTGATCAATATTTTTTTTTTGCCTTTTTTATTGTATTTCGTAGCTGAAATATTGCTCTTTAAATAGAAAAAAGTCTGGCTAACTCATTTTCAAAATCGCATCAATTTTAGTAAAAAGTGTTATACTTTTAGCCCCTGTCTCCACTACATAGGTACCGTAACAAACAAATGTTAAAAAACGTTGCGAAACATTTTTTTTTCAGGAACGTGCAGCCATATGGCGCAAAGTTTTCAGAAGTCAAACAATTACGAAACTCCTATTTAGTGTTTTATTTTTTATTAAATTCATTTGTATTTCGTATTAACTTATAACTATCTTAAAGCTAGACAAAAATGTTTAAAACTAGCCTAATTATCAATAACTTACAACTAATTTATTCAATTCAATTCAATTCAATTCTTTTTTTATTTTTCAAGTCATAAAATACAATTTAAGATATAAAGAATTGAAAACTAATTTACTGGCCCTTAACGGGCGCTCTAAACGAATAATAACTCTTAGAACTAATCTATTTCGACCTAAAAACTATTTTAATTAAATCTAATTATTTTATTTTGGAAGGAAACTTTCACAAAAAAAACTTGGTATCTTATAATTTTTTTTTCTTTTTTTTTTTTTTTTTACTTATAAACTAAACCTAAATATAGATTAAAAATAATTAAAACTAAACAAAACTAACTTATACTAACTAAAAATAACTTAAACTACTTAAAATACCTAATAATACTTAAAACTACTTAACAACTAGAACAGCCACGGCAGCATTTTTTTTTCGTTTATTAAATTTTTTTTTCTTGTTTATTTTTTATATGCATGCAGACACACTCCAACATGCAACCCACCCATACATGTGCATACGCACGTACATATACGTACGCACATACATGTACAGACACGCAGATACATGCACGTATGCCCCCGCATACATACATATTTTTAATTTTTGTTGGTGCCACCCCGACTGTTCCCTATACCTAATGCCCTAAATCTATGTAAGTCGGCCAAGATATACTATCTTCATCGACTTTAAATATTATGATGCTGTTCAGAGAGCCACCAGAACTGGTTCTCCTGTTTCGCCCTATCCCTCCGGTCCCGATCGGACACAGTCCTACTGAACCGAAGGCGCTCTTCTCCACCTTGAGCGATGACGTCTCGACCATACAGGAGTCGCCTATCCACAGTTTTCCGGCTGACGTGGTAGATGAGCGGAACCGCCCCTCCATCCTGTATCAGCCCTAAATAGAGGAATGCCTCGGGAGGGATGTAACCACTTAACCGCGCACTCTCAAAATATTCGTTATTGGGGTAATAAGCCCCAAAAATTAAGCTGTTAGTTGAGGACATCGCTCTTGCAACGTAACCCCGAATCAGCTTGAACAAAAAATTATCTATTCTGTTTATGTTGGCTCCGTTGTATAGAACCTGGTTGGAATAATATCTTGTGTACTCCGACTCTGGTGTTCTGTGTAATCCAAGGCAACGTCTAAGACATTGCCTCTCAAACACCCGAATCTTTTCCATTTGAGATGGGGCAACGTTGAACCACACCGGGCATCCGTAGGCAATCATCGGCCTGATGAGGGCCATGTAGTAAATCACCTTCACCCTGCTGTCAAGACGGCTGCTATAAAACAATCGTTTTGTCAAGGCAAAGGCTCCCCTAGCCCTGGCCAAAGCAGCACCTATATGTCTGTCGAAATACAGGTACTGATCCAACCAGATGCCAAGGTACTTTACTACACTTTTACTCGCCAGTGGATGTCCATGTGGCCCTACGATCACCAGCTTGCGCCAGTTCTTTCTCGTATCCCTTGAGGCGCTAGACAACGGAGTCCTAAACAAAATAGTTTCTGATTTCTGGAAGTTGATTTTCAACTTCCAGTCATCACAATATCGCTGAATCTTGTCGAAGTCACTCTGCAAGAGACTTTTGATGACCTCAACTGTTAGCTGTTCTGTACGCAATTAGATCGTCGGCGTACGCAATTGCTTGAGTTAGACTACCTATCAGATCGCTGGTGTAAATGCTGAATAGAATCGGCGAGTTAACCGCTCCCTGCTGAAGACCATTATTAATATTAAAAATTGCGGTAGAAGTTACATTGCCACTCTTGACAACAAACGTTCTACCATTTAGCATGTCATAAAGCATATACAATAGAGGTTTACTTATACCTAGTCTGATTAGCTTTAGATAGAGACCTTCTAACCATACGGTGTCGAAGGCCTTCTCCAAATCAACCAGACAGGCACCCGTACACTGCTTTTTAGTTTTGTTCCATTGGATATCAGAAACTAGTTTAGACGCGGCATGAATTGTGTCATGTCCCGCCTTAAAACCGAACTGATTATCCGGGATGATATTTTTGTCCTCCGCCCATTTGAACAGGGCTCTATTAATAACCTTTTCAAATACTTTGCTGATACTTGGAAGAAGACTTATCGACCGGAGATTTGCCGGATTGGAGTTGTTCTTTCCCTTTTTTGGGAGAGGGTTCCTATTTAGTGTACTACATTACACATACACACTCAGCATTGTGAAAATTGAAGGCAGAAGTCCATGCCCTTATAAGTAATACGATTACGATTTATTTAGAACATGTTTGACCATCTCATATTTGTTTTAAGGAGTCTTGTTGTAACATAAGCTTACATGTGTGGCAATAGGTAGGTATACCGATTTCTTCCATTCTAGATAGAATGGATAAAATGATTCCTCATTTTTTAGGCAAATGTCTAGCTATATCCCACAGTGACGTACACTTCATCTGAGAGACGTCAACTATTCCAAATTGGAAAAGTATGTCCAGATTAATGTGGTATCACAATTGATCAACTTATGGCCTGAGTTTGTCAGTGTTTCTTAACCACTTCAACCTAACCTAACCTCCCAATATGTATCTATACTGAGGTACGTACGTACCTTTCTTATCATGTATTTATATAGTTAACTAGGTATAGGTTCTTATTAAACTTATAAAAAATAATTTAGAATGGTGGCTAATTAGTAGTAGGATACCTATTTCCTACATACACATACGTAAAAACTTAACGATTTTTTAAAAATACTTATGGACAATGCACTTATCCATAATAATAAAGGCATCCATAATACCTACCACCCACCTACACATACCTACCAAAAGACTTTAATCTACACCAAACTGAACGACTAATATTCGCACATTTTTTTTCCGCGAAAATGGCGTTTGACGTATTTTTATCAACTGCAACGTTGAGTGTGCACTCTGAAGGCGGTATCCATGAAAAATATATAAATGTGCTGATGGTTTTGTTTATTTTGTTTGTTCTTTTATTTTTGGCAATTTTTTTAAATTGCAACTGAGAACTGAAACTGACGAATGGAAAGCAAAGCGAAATCACACAACAAGTATAGGTGGGGCAGATCGAAAAATTTTACAATGCATTTAGATAGTTAAGTATTGGTATAAGCGAAAAAATGGTTGCTCCACAAACAATATTTAAATATGGATGAAAGTAAATGTAGGTTCTTATTTAATGAAGATGCTATATGCACTAATCCATATACACAACACAGATGCCATAGCACTTCTCCATTATTAATAGTTGTATTTGTTTTTGGGAAAAAGTTTGGAAAACTATACTTAGGCCGTGTGTGAATTGCGTTAAAATTTTGGTTAAATTTTCTACCTTGGTTAAATTTTGAAGTTTGGTTTGTGGTGGAATCAAATTTAGCTCTTTGCTGTGTGAATTGCGTTAAAAGGGATTTATTAAAACACTATTTTGGCTAAAATTCCTTCAAGATTGAAGAAATTTCCCTAAAACATTTTTTTTTGTTGTTCAAGTTAAGTTTCCTAAAATCTGACTTAGAAGATATAAAGTTAATAATTTGGCACGAAAAAAGTAACGAATTCTCAGTTTTACTAATATGTTTCGGTTTTATATCGTTGATTTAATATTTTAAAACAACAATTACAAATCTTTTCAAAACAATTCCCATTATGCGGTAAGTTGATTTAGTATGTAAACACTAGTTTTCACAGCTGAAGAATTTGACAAGCTGACAAATCAATCTATTTGTATTCAGTTTGCAAAATGAAATACAATGAGTATTTTAATTAATTATTTTATATTTGCTAAAATATCAACGGATTATAATATTTGTTTTTTCTTCTCTTGAGACCCTACACAAACAAAAATAATAATGTAATTTAATTTTTTCAATTGAATAAATTAAAACTTACATTTATTATATGGTTTCCCAGTAGATCTGGACTTTTTGGAGTTCAACTTTCTTTTCGGTTATCGCTTACAGTTTCAAATTACTCTATCTATAGAGAAACGTTAAATTTTAACGCAAATTTAGCCTGCTCTACATTTTAACCCATTTTATTCACCACGCTAGTGTCAAATTTTAACCAAGCTACAAAATTTAACCAACATTTTAACGCAATTCACACACGGCCTTAAGCAATTTCATAATTTCAGGTAGGTAGGTACCTGCCAAATTTTAAGCCCAACTGTAGTACCTGGGCGAAACGCATATTTTGGACTAAAGGTCACAAAAGAAAAAAGCGATATGAAAATACTTCCGTGCGTCAGCTTTTTTGGTGACTGTAGTTTTAGTAATGAAACTATTTGTTTACATTAGCTTTCCCTACGTTTCGGCAGGGGTTGCTGCTGGCTTCCTCAGGGGAACTTTATTACTATATTCAGTATTATAACAATTATAACAATAAAGTGTACACTCACTATTTTTGTATTAAATAATTTTAATGTTATATGATTAGGAAATCATTTGCGAAAGAGGATAAGCACTTCAAATGAAGTTTAGTCTATAGTATTTTTTAATACAAAGAAACTAATGTTTATGAAGATGAGACAAGAGAGCAATATACCGCAGAAATATTTTGTGTGTCTTGTTTTCTATTCATGTTGTTGCTGTTGTTTATTATGTGTAATGTTTCCAGAGTATATCATTTCGATACATGTTTCTCCGTCTGCAGAATTTTGACACCATCAAATTCTGGAGAATGACCGCTTTCTGTCTTGGGCTGTCTTCGGAGGATTATTAAGTTTTATGTCAGACCTGTGATTTGACATACGTTGTCGAAGGAATTGTTTTGTGTGTGCCGATGATGACTTAAATTTAGCAGAAATAATGGCAAACCTTGGATAAAAATTGATTTGTAAAAATGTAGGTATTAGTGTCTTAACAGTAACGATTATCAGCAGAATCACACCGTAGGAGTAGGACTATTTTAGAACGTCCAACAACCAGCGAATCAAAGAATATTCATCCATTTTGACATTTCCTTCATATGATTTTTTTTCGTCATCACAAATGACGTTTTTAAATATTTATAATCTCTGATTTTCAAGTGTGGATATTATGTGGAACGTGAATTTGACAGTTCGTTTGGAATAACAGAGCATTTTTAAATAATATCTATAATTTGTTTTATTACTTAAAACTATAATTCTCGTCTGCGAAGTCTACTTAATGAAAAACTTGTAAAGTCGGCGCAGAATTTTAAACAATTTAGTAAAATGTTAAAGCCACTTTTAGCAATTTAGTAAGCTAAGAAGATGATTGAGCTAATTTTAAACGATTTTAACATTTTACTAAAGTTAAAATCACGGAATGGCTACTTTAACTTTTAGCAATTTGCTAAATCCATTATGGAATCTGATAGTATATCAGCCTTGCACGCGGTGTGCCCAGGTTCGAGTCCTGCTGGTGCACAATTTTTTTTTTGTTTTTGTTTTGTAAATAATGAAGTTAAAATGATGTAAATATAAATAACTAATACCATTTTAGAGCACATGTTGGGCTTTCATCAGAATATAATTAATTTACAACGCATAACAACAATAATTGTTGTATTATAATAATTTTTTAGCTATGGGTATACATATTAATGTTTGACAGTTCTTCAATGAATTTGTCGCAGTCTGATCCTTCAACTCTCCTTTTTTTGAGATCTTGGTTGGATTAGGAATCATATACATACGTCCTCTATCAATGAAGAACAATCTTCATTAATTTCAATAACGTTCTGGTCGATTTCGTTTCCCTTGTCTTGAAGATTTTCGGAGTTTCAAATTGTCATAAATTGTTTAATAATCCTCCTAATATTATAAATATGAAAGTATGGATGGATGTTTGTTGATCAATTACGACAGAACATTCGAACGGATCTGGAAAAAAACTGTCACATAAATAGATTATGGTCTGGAATAAAAAATAGGCTGTCCACCGATTTGTGGAATGCATCCTGTTGTTGTGGATTGCGAATTTACATCTTACAGTTCCCGGAAATCTGTTGTTGTTCGTGTAGAAAATTTTATAATGTAATTTTTTGATATTTAAAAACATTTTTTTAAGTGTTTTCTTTTTAAATTTTGTAAATAAGATCATTTACTAACTTCTTTGAAAAGTTAAAACAAAAATAAATCAATATTTTCTCTTGAAATTGCATATGCGACGGTCAATTTGTTTTATCAAAATGTTGGCAATATAAAAGCTAATTTAATTTCTACTATTTTGTTTTAAATGATTGTGCATTCACTGTGGTCATAAGCACAGTTCCCCATAGTTTCGAATTTCATATAAGTTACCTTTGGGACTCGTTTGCGTCATTTTGGCTCCTTTTTAAGGTCTGGACTCCAGGACGGCACTTTTGTAAAATAGTCGAAAATTTACTCCTTTTAAGAATTCAGGACTCCTTTTAATAATTTAAATAATTTTGTTAATAAATATTAAATCTTCATTAGAAACTTTTCTTCTGCATTTGCTCGGATTCTTCTCTGACTTCAGCCCTTTGTGAACTTATTTAAATCTTTGTATACATTTTCACATGTTTGACATTCAACTTTATGTGTCTTGTCTCTGTACGATTGCATTAATTCCTTTCTTATAACAAAAAAAAATTTACTTCAGAACTAAAAGTAGGCAAAATATTACCAACAATTAATATATTTAGATTTGTATTTATTAACTCGCTTTGTTGATTTGTTTTAGTATTATGAAGAGAACTGAATTGTATATTTATTCGCGAAAATATAAATAAATAAATGAATTGTTTTAAGTCGTAACGTTTATTTATTTTTAAAAAAAATAATGTTTTGTTATGTTTATTAATTGCTAGCAGATACCCGTGCGATGCTACGGATCCACGGGAATGTAATGAAATCATCTATCCACCTACAAAATTTTACTCAAAACCCTTCAGTCGTTGAATGTAGGCACAAACGACGAACATGCTCGCCTAACATGCTCGCGCTCGCTGTGATCTTCTTGTATGTGGGCTGGTTCGCGAGCCGTTGCTGTTGGCCAAAAATTTAGATTTTGTCGTGTTCGTTGGCTTCGATGTTCGTCGTGTATGGTCATGTTCGCGAACAAAGCGAAGATTTAATATTGGATTCAAAAAGTAAGAACTACAAAAATAAAGTTGGGAAAAATAAATCATGGCTAATCTTCCAGCTGCTTACCAAATTTCATTAAAATCCGTTCAATGGTTGAGGCATAAATGCGGAACAAACCAACCAAGTATGTATTTTGTTCATATATACGCTTCTCCCATATATGCATAGGAACTGTTCGGTTCCATTCTTAGGGATAAAAATGACCTTTGTTGTAATCGAGTATGTGTACATGGACATGTGTGCCAAATTTTATCCAGATCCGTTCAGCCCATCTGGCATTATTGAACAAAAAACATCCATCCATCCATTCCAAACTTTTACATTTATAATACGAGTATCAACAAATTTTCACAACGAATTTTCCATCTTTACATTGTCCAAAATCATCAACTCATGCTTTAAATTTATCTATATATCATCGAGAAAAAAATGTTCGCGTTTTTCAAGAATTTTTCGAGTTTTCCACTAAGAATTTTCTATTTTTTCATTCGAAAAGCCATTCCGGAACATTTGCATACACAATTAAATACAAAAAATCAATTTTCGATTTTTAAAATTTCCCGACTTTTCTGAAGGGTTTACCCAAAATTTTCTTTCGCAAAAAGCTTCTCCTGGATTTTACGAACAACTAAAAAAGAGTTCGAGCCAAATCGGCCCATTCGTTATCAATTGATGAATTACAATACATTTTTTCACACCATTTTTAAAAGCAGATGCCCGTGCGATGGTATACGGACTTTCTATCCCAAGGGATTTTTTTTTAGAATTAGAATTCGAAAAATGTTTTATTCATTCATATACAATTTAAAACTAGTTAAAATTACATTATATAATAATAGAATACATAATCGTTATCATCTTTTAGCTTAAAATCTAGTGTTGGATGATACATTAGCAATTACAATTTTACATGAATAAGAACTGATGTGGGGTGACAATCAGGACGGCAAAAATTATTAATTGATTAATTGATCAATAACATATAAAAAATAGAAAACAATTTTAATATAATAATACAAATTTAGGACAAAAGAATAACAATTAGAATAATATTCAGTATCAGAATAGTAACAATATTTCATTAATAATTATCTATACAATTTAAGTCAATTGTGAAAAGCAGTCTTTTACTTTTTTCAAAAAAGAGTTTAAATTTTGAGTAGTTCTATTAGACATTGTTAATTTATTAAATGACTTGGGTGCTGCGACAATAAAAATCTTAGAGAAATGAGTTTTGTGAGCAGTGGGTACAGTGACAAGATGCATATTATTTATACGTAGATTGTAAAGCTGCGAGTTTCTACATGGAATATTACCACTTTGCTTGAAAAATTCTTTTAATACTTTAAAAACGTAAAGGTGTCTCAAAGGTAGAATTCTCAATTCCTTGTATAAGGGTCAACTTTCAATTAAACGATTTTTGTTGCAAATGATTCTAATAAGATGTTTTTGAGCAATCAACAAAGGTCTTAAAGTACTAGCATAAGAACCACCCCAGCTTGATAAACCATATTGTATTTTTGAGTGAGCAAGTCCATAATAAATTGAAGTTAAATTGATGTTTTGAAAGACATTATTTTAGTTTTTTCACTAAGTACTAACTTATGGACAGAAAACCATGTTCTTAGAATCTCGAGATCTTCTTCAATTTGAATGACACAATTAAGTTCAAGATTTGACTGGTAGGTAAATGATATATCACCCGCAAAAGCCGTGGAAATGCCATTCAACTGCTGCTTAAATAGAGAGTTAATATAAATGTGGAAAAACAAGGGACCAAATACGGATCCCTGAGGAACTCCAGACTTAAAAATCGAGCCTCACTCACTTCCCCATTAACTATTACTTTTTGAACTCTATCCTTTAAGTAAGACTTCAACCATAAAAATAACTCCTCTTATAAATCCCGCATTATATAACTTACTTAGTAGTAAATCTTGATCAACCATATCAAATGCTTTAGTCATATCAATAAAGAGGGCCATGGTAGGTTTATTATGATTCAAGCTGCTATACAGTTGACTGCAAACTCGTAGAATTGCATCTTCAGTTGACTTCCCAGACCGAAATCCAAATTGATTTTCCCTAAAAAAACGGATTCTATCTAAAAAAGAAGTGATTTTTATTTTCATTAGTTTTTCAAAAATTGTTGAGAAGGTGGGAAGAAGAGAAATAGGTCTGTAGTTAGACACATTTGTTTTATCTTCTTTTTTATAAAGAGGGATCACCTCGGCACATTTAAATTGTTGAGGAAAACAACCCTGTTCAACACTTAAGTTAAATATATAAGCTAAGACATCAGAAACATAGAAAGCTATTTTTTTTAGTATGTTACTAGATATTCCATCTGAGGTACAAGAGTTTTTATTTTCCAAGGATAAAATAATTTTTTAAGTCTCAAAGGAGTTAATAGCATTGAAAACAAAGCTATTAGGTTGTAAATATTCACGATCTAGACTGCGTTGATTAGAACAGTTGCAATTAGCGTAAGATTCAGTGGATGGGTTCAATTTTTACGAAATTTCAGTAAAATATTCATTGAATTTGTTCGAAATGCATTTAAGATCGGTTACTTGTATACCATTCACTGATATTGTTCCTATTGAATTAGACTTCCTCTTCCTTCCTAAAATACTGTCAATAATTTTCCATTCTTCTTTCACATTACCTTTCGATCTTTCAAATAAATTAGCATAATAGTTTTCTCGCGTTAATTCTACATTAATTTTAACAGCTTTACATAGTGAAAGGTAGTATTTTTGAAGATTTTTATTATTTGGATATTTTGTTAGCTTAGTACTAAATTTGTTTTTATTTTTTATCTGTTTAAGCAGATAATGATTCATCCAAGGCTTCAGAAACTTCTTTTTACTCTTTATAATCGACACAGAAGAGCATTCATTGATATGCCTTTGCAAAATTGAGTTGAAAACAATAAACGAAGTAGACGGATCTTTTTCAGAATAAACTTGACCTCAAAATTCATGTTTCAATATGTCTTGTAGTAACGTGTAATCTATTCTATGATGCTCTTTATCTCTCAATGTATTGGAATTTAAAATATTTTCAAGGTTATTTATTTCTAGAACGATCATTCTGTGATCAGTTATATTACAATCTAGATCACTTCCACGAATCTAATGACATCTATACACCTACGGTGAAAAACCGTTCAGTCGTTGAGGCGTGAAAGCGGAACAAACATCCAAGTATATGTATATATTTTTTTCATATTTAAGCCTCTCCCATAGTAACTGTTAATTTTCTATGCGCCTTGTGAATAAAAGCTATGTTGGCTATTTGTAGAATGAGCTCTATGAAAAATTAAAACACACCTATCCCACGGGAACCATGCATTTTAAAAAGTAGCGTGTGGCCTATTCCACACAATAATCTATCTCTGTACCAAATTTCATCCAGATCCGTTCAGCCGTTCCGGAGTTATTGAGCAACAAACATCCATACATCCATCCATCCAACCATCCAACCATCCAACCATCCATCCATCCAAACTTTCATATTTATAATATTAGTAAGATATAAGAAATATTTGTTGATAGAATGTGTTTTTCTTATAGTTTATAAGGCACTCATTTTTTTAACTAGGACTCTCTATTTGGACTCCTTCGAAAATTTTTCAACCCTGTAAACCGATGAACCGGAATCCAAATAAAATAGAGTTGATAATTTATGGGATGAAGTAGCCGACCAAAATTGTTTTAATAGCTCCCATTTTGACATTTCGCCTATTGTTCTAATTCGACATAATACATATACGTTGGCTAAAATGTTCATATAAATTTTAGATATAGACGATAGAATAACAAGCTGCATATCATGAACTTTAAATATTTACTTCCGAAAAACCTCCATGGGGCCTATTGCGATTGTCAATTTATCAATTTGATCATTGGTAAATACGGAAATTTGGTTAAAACCTATCAATTGATTAAAAAAAAACTTTAAAACTATTCATTGGTGGTTACCGATTTTGCTGCAATTAAGAGCAGTCGAAATCATTTTCAGTAACCAATACTTTTAACAGTTAGGTTGCCTAATATTTAATTTCAGTATTTATCAAATATCAATTTGAAATTGACAATAACAATAGGTGTGTATTTTATTTTTAAATATATGAACATATCTTTGGAGTTAAATTGGTAGAAATTTCCAGTTCTGAGAAGTAAATTAACTAGCCCATTTTGAGATTCCTACTATACTTATATGTACACATATACGTTATGTTTTAACGTTACATTAATACTTCTAAGATACCGTTTTAATAACGTAACGTATGTTTATTTCCAATAACCTTAAATAAAGTAAATATAGAACATGTTTACCTTCTTTTCTTTGATGTTCTTTTATATGGTTCCTTTGGCTGAAGGCAGACAATTGGTATTTTTCGTTTATTCCCAATCACCGACCATGGAACTTCTTTCACCGTATTGGATGAACTAAGGCATTTTAAATTTAATATAAATAAGTACATCTGCCCAGGACTTTGTTTAATTCAAAATGTGTACCTGGTGTGTGTATGGTCTTTCGATTGACATTTCCTGCAATTTTTTTTTCACCCAAAGATTGCGTCTATACTACTACCACCACCTGGGTGTGTTTTTTTTTTAATTTAAATTATTTGTTTAATTTAAATTTAAAAAACATATTTAAAAAATTCGTCAAAACGTTTTCGAAATAGAGCTCCCGGGCTGCTCTCTCAGTAGCGCTGGTTTTGGATTGCAGAATTGATTCGTTCTCATTGTGCATTCTTCATCAAACCAGGGATTTCTTTGTGGTCGCTAAGTAGCTAAAACCCAGCACATCAGTGATCCGGTAGCATTTTGGAAGTGTTTCCAATGTCCCTTGACAGTTGATGCTGGTGCTGAGCTTGCTGAAAGATTAACAGTGACGTGGTCAGCAAAAGGCCTGGTGCTCTCTGGTGATTTTAGCTTCGCGACATCAATTTTTTTTGAAAAGATCCGCTCGGCGTTGCGTTGTGGCGCCATGGATATCTGCATACGAACTTCAGATACTACCAAGTAGCGGTCCGAGTCTATGTTGACCCCTCGGGAAGTTCAGACATCTAAGATACCGGAAGAATACAGAGCGTCTTTCGCAACATGATCAATCTGGTTAACGGTTGTTTGATCTGGGTACCGCCAGATTCTTTGCGTATATTGAAGGTGTGTGAATAGAGTGCTTACAATGATGACCTTTCGCCCCACCATAGAATCAATCAGCCTTAGTCTGTTACCCAAAGTGCTGTCGTACAGGCTGTGTCCTCCGACTATCGAACCAAAGGTTACCTACTTTCTGATTTTAGCGTTAAAATCGTCAAGAAAAATTTTTTCGTCATATTTCGGGCACATTCTCGAGAAGAAGATGAAAAGAATGCATCTCTGGTTGAGTAATCTTTTTCTTTCGTGGGGGCTTGGGAATTGAGCACATATCAAAGAGACGTTCTTCAAGTTTGCATTTATGCGGATTGTGGCCAGGAAATCGCTGTCATTCCAAAAGTCCAAGACTTCTTGCATAAGTTTTCTCCGTATCAAAAAACCAAAGAGCCAATGACTTAGCTCCTTGCAGCATGGCCCGAAGTAGATATCACACGATTTCATCCTTTCGTAAGCCTTCAACATCCCATCGCACCTTGTGAATGGCTCTTATCAGCATTTAGCCTATTCAGGTTATCCACTAGAGGTACGGCTGCTCTTGGCCTGTTTTGGGTACGTACATTCCACGTATTGAGTCGTCAATATTAGAGTCAACCATATGGAAGGCTTGGGGTTGTTTCGGAACCGTTAAAGGTTTTCTGTTGTAGGGAAGTTACCCCGATGCAGAACCCCCAACCTGGAGGACTAGAACCTTATTATAACTACAAGAGTGGGGAGCCGGATAGACCGCTCTTTATAGGCCT
This sequence comes from Philhelius pedissequus, assembly GCA_910595825.1. NCBI lineage: Eukaryota > Metazoa > Arthropoda > Insecta > Diptera > Syrphidae > Philhelius > Philhelius pedissequus. The sequence continues at coordinate 316,744,519 of OU343160.1, read as the reverse complement.
GAGCTACGAATATGTCAATGTCATAGTAGCCCATATAAGGTGTTCACGAAGTATAGTTCATCTTAACTGAAAATGTACACGCCCGCCATATAATATATTCTCCCGCTACCGTCTATAGGAAAGTACTTTGGTGGGAACACTTTCTTGTTGCGAGGTATTTATAGTTGTGTCACCCTAGTCTACTTCGACTTGTCGAACATGGGTGTTACTTCTGCAGAAACGAGTTTTTTGACCAGTTATTTGACAATTCTTTTTTTATAAGTTACTATTTTCCATGTTGGATCTCAAAAACCTAAGATGTCAAGAACTTCAAAAGACCCTTGACTTTGAATTTACCTATATTAAATGTTTCCTGTATAGAGATGCCATAAGTTGTGTTGAACATAAGCTTGTATGCCTTATGTTTCTATATATGTATAGACTCGAAGATTTCAAGGAAATAATTTCGATCAAAACGAAAATGGTCTATATAAATCTTACAACATCGTCCCACATTTATATTTAACCACCTTAAATCAATGCATAGGTACAGTTACTCGAAACCTACAAAGTAAGCTGCCTGAGAAAGAAAGATCAATCGTGTATCTTTTGCTGTGTAGATTTAGACTTAGATAACTTTATAAAAATCTCACTTCCTACACACAACATTATGAGAAGCCATTCGTAGGTATCTATCTGATTTCAATGAATACATAAATTCTTCCAAAGGAAAGCCATGCTTTTAAACTCTACCAACACCCTGAAAACCCTTCATACTTTAAACAGTGCGAAAATACTATGAACATACCAAACAGGGAAACAGAACACGCAAAATATTATTTGTAGGTAAACTTATAAGCATTGCAATTAAAAATGATGAAAATAAAATATCAACTTTACCTATCCTATCTACTTATATAACTAGGTACCAACCTATTTACTCGTATTTCAAAACCAAATCTTTGTCCCTTGCCTGCTCTATATCTGTGAGCAGTTTGTTATTCTAAGAAAACTTCTAAGTAGGGCATTGGGACATATTCCGGAAATGACCATCCAGAACGATAAAAATCACTTTTTGTCTTTTTGGAAAAAAAAATCAGAACAAAAAAATGTCAGGCTTAGGTTAGGGGAGTACATACAAAGCTAACACAACACATTTAAATGTTCACATCCAATCTTCAATTTAACAGTGTATCAACGAAGCAAAGGAATAAGGAACTAAAAATGGCGCAAAAATCATTCTAGTTCATAGATACATAGATATTCGATCCAGTAGCGTCGCTTTATAGGGGCGTGAGAAGAGGTCCTTCGACCCGGGTTCAATGTTCTTGAAGATTTGACAAAAAAAAATCCCTAGAATATAGAAATAGACTTAGAAGCAAGAACATTACCTAAAAACCCTCTTTTAAGTCATGGGGCGAGTGGCAATGGCGTATTGGATATAGTGCTTGACTGCTAACTTTGACGTGTTGGTTCGATCCCCATGCTAGCAGCATTCTTTTCTATAGCTCCAATTTTAATTGGATGCCGCCCGTGGGTTAAAATGAGATAGTAAATACCTAATTCTCAAATCCACTGTGCCAACAAAAAATTCTTTCATATCTTTCTATTCCTTCTAACTAGTGCAGTGCAATTCAGGTTGCATTTAAAAGACCTTAGGTCTTCCAGGTATATAGATACATAGTTTAGTCAATCAAATCATAAAGAAGACGAGCAGGAGACCTAAAAAGTATTACGAGAACACCAGAATCTATAGTCAGCCTCAGAAATTCACAGGCTAAGCAGTATGTGAAAGGCAGTACAGTTGAATAATTTGACAGCAGAGATAAATTGACATTGACGAAAAACGAAGCAATAGTACAGGAAAAGAAGTTATCAAAGGCTTGTCAATTAATGACAGTTGTTTTTATACACTTTTTGTGGCACAAAAGGGTCATCATTTCTTCTACCTCCTCTCCTGTGTGGTAGGTCATGGTAGGATTTTATTCTGAGGTCCTAACCAAACCAGGTTTATGTTAATGATCTTACTTACTTACTTATCCAGCTCCCGATCCTTGGAGGGTCGCTGCCTGACATATTGCGGTCTTCCATTGATTGCGGTCCCTCGCACGCTCTCTTGGTACAGTTGGTACAATTCTCGATTGAATCTTCTCCTCCATTCGCCCTCTTCGCATATAGGACCAAATATCCTCCGAAGAATTTTTCTCTCGAATGTGCCCAGTACCAATTCCGCTTTTTTACTTATCGTCCAGCACTCGGCGCCGTAGAGTAAATTTTGTAAAATTAGCGTTTTGTATAGCGTGCACTTTGTCTTTCGAGACAGGAGTTTTGAACCCATTTGTTTGGCCAAACCGAAGTAGCAGCGGTTCGCTCGGGTAATTCTTCGCCGGATTTCCACTAAGGTGTCGTTCGTGGAATTGATGTTTGTTCCGAGGTAGGTGAACTCCTTGGCTACCTCGAAATTACTGCAACCAACAGTGACGTTTTGTCCTAGGCGATGGACAGATGAGGCTTTGTTTGTTGATAGCATATACTTGGTTTTGTCCTCATTCACTTCAAGACCAACCGATTTCGCCTGTTCATCAATAGCTGCGAATGCTTCAAGTACACCTCGCTGGGAGCGGCCGATGATATCGATGTCGTCCGCATAACCAAGCAGTTGGGAAGACCTGTTGAAGATAGTGCCTTCCAGGTTAACACCACTCTTGCGTACTATCTGCTCCAGGACTATGTTGAAGAAGTCACATGATAGCGCATCTCCATGTCTGAACCCTGTACACGTCTGGAAAACCTCAGATGAGCTGTTTCCCATTTGCACGTTGCACTGCGTATTTTGTAACGTCATGCGGCATACCTGGATCAGTTTTTTCGGGATCCCGAGTTCCGACATCGCCAATAGAAGTTCTTGGCGACTTTTGCTATCATATGCGGCTTTCAAGTCGATGAAAAGGTGGTGCGTCTCCACTTGAAGTTAATGATCTTAGGTAGGTCAATAAGTCCCTGAAAATTATCACAAATTGTGTCATTACCTTAAATTTATCATTTTTTACTTGCGATATATAGGTAGGTATACTATAGGGCAAGTTTTACATTTAGAAAAAAAAATCGAAATCGAGATTTTAATCCAACTTGACATTACGATGATAGAGAACACCAAAAAAGTGGGTCCCGCAATTCCGTCTATCTGTCTGTCTGTACAACGCTCTTCAGTCTAAACGGCTAAAGCGATTTGCTTTAAACTTGGTATTTAAGCGTTTCAGGTGAGTCTACATTTTGGTACAATTTTTTTTTTTACATATTTTGTTATTAACGGTAAGAACTTACTTGCCATTCAACTGTTTTGTTATTTTGAACCTTCTCATAAACGACTCACGGGATTTCGATCAAAATTTTTAATTCCAAAATTTGCAAAAAAATATTTGTTTTGGGTTCTTGAAAAACAAAATGTTTTTTTTTTGAAAATTCACTATTTCGAAAATGGGTGGACGAATTTTTTTAAAAATTCAGTCTTAAAATTTATATCTCTGCTGTTATGGTTAATTGTAAGTTTATATTATCAATTTTGTCTGAACTATAGATATGGTCAATAAAACTAACTGAAAACTGCATAAACTCACCAAAATCAAAAAAACTATCCCGAACCAATAAAAAATTATTTTCTTCTTAAATAATGTTTTGTTTTTTGCGACTCATGGCTGTCAAATGAGACACATTTTTTAAAGGATTTAACAAATCATCAAAATCAACTAGTGATATTGTTATTTTGGACGTACTTCTTATAGAAAATTAAGTAAAAAAAGGCTAAAAAGATATTGAGATGTTTCTGCTAAAAATCTTGTACTTAAGATGTAATCGAACATACAGTGCCGGTAAAAAAATAGCACCACTAGTACAAGTTTCATTTTAACTTCTTTAAATGAGTGAATAGAAAAATATTTACAGCTTCTACTATTATTATGTCATTGCTTGAACTATCACCTCTCTGTGTTGTATATCTCTGGCGTTAAAATTGTAACGGTTCTTTTCTTACGAGGCCATAATGCGCAAATCTCATTTTTTGTGCGGTAAAAATAATAGCATTGATCGCAGTTTTCGTTACAAAAAAATATTTTTTCTTGTACATATTTCAAGGTAAATCTTAAACACAAAATTTACAGTTTTACCAAGAAAATGGGTCGTGGAAAGCATTGTTCCAACGAAAAATGCGAAATTATTAAAAAAATGATATCGGATGACGTACAAAGAGATTCGACGGTTTGTTGGCTGTTCCAACAAAAAGATTTGAAATACAATAACATAAACACCTAAAACCGAATCTAGTGAACGAAAACCTGTTATGACGACAACTCTCATCAGGCCCCTAGACCGAAAAATCCATAAAAATCCATTTAAGCCTGCAACTGAGAAAAAAAGAGGAGAATATTACAGCTTGGGTGAGAATAGTTCGCCACAGATTGAAGCAGTGATGGCATATCGTGGGGAATTCCCCTTTTGGTGGGGAATTCAAGCCAAAAATTTGGTGAAAGGGGAAAAGGGGAATCCAGTGGCTTCTAAACGGTGATTTTTTAAGAGCTTGGTTTTTGAAAATTCAAAAAAACAAATAAACTTGTAAAAAGTGAATAAAATTTTTATTTGGATCGATAAATCAATTTCTGCCATTTACTTTTTAAAAATAATTTCACTTAAATGTTGCCCGCGGCTACGCTTCAGGTGGTCCATTCTGAAGGTCCAATTTTGGCAAACTTTTTCACACATTTCGGCCGGAATCTCACCAATGACGCGTTCAATGTTGGCTTCCAAGGCAGCAATCGTGTTTGGCTTGTCCCCATAAGCAATAGACTTAACATAGCCCCACAAAAAATAGTCTAACGGGGTCAAATCACATGATCTTGGTGGCCAATTGACGGCGCCAAAACGTGAGATCAACTGCTCACCAAATTCGCCTCTCAATTGATGCATGGTTTCGCGTGCAGTGTGGCATGTGGCACCGTCCTGTTGGAACCACATGTCGACCGAGTTTAATTCTTGCATTTTCGGCAAAAAAAAATCTGTTATTATCGAACGGTACCTTTCTCCATTGACTGTAACCCTGCGCCCTTCATCGTCCTTGAAGAAGTACGGCCCAATGATGCCGCCTGCCCATAAACCGCACCAAACAGTGCATTTTTCGGGATGCATTGGTAGCTGCTGAATTGCCTCTGGCTGCTCTTCACTCCAAATACGGCAATTCTGCTTATTCACGTATCCATTTAGCCAAAAATGAGCCTCGTCGCTGAAACGGACGTAGCTTGCGAAACACATTTTTCACAGAGCACGAATTTTGATAATAAATTTCAATAATTTGCAAACGTTGTTCAGGCGTAAGTCTATTCATGATGAAATGGCAAACAATACTGAATCGAAATGTCAAATGTTCGTGGAATTTGTCATGTGTGATCTGTCAAAAATATAAACGTCAAAAACCAAGTAGCAAAAAAATCACCCGTTAGAACAAAATATGGGGAAAAATGAGAATCTTACTTATTTTAATTCGAGTTATAAAAAATGTCTTTGGTCTTTGTAGTTTTATTGCATTTTTTATTTGTATACTTATTTATAAACAAAAACAGAATTTGAAGGCAACGACAAATTATACCAGACAAAAACAAATTAAATAATGTTGGGCAGTTTTTTTTTTTTTTTGTTGAATGTCAGTGGAGAAAATATGACATTAGAAAAGGCGCGTTCTATGAAATAAGGTTTTTTTCTTTTGAGAATCTTCTACTTCGAAGAAGATTTCAATGAGATTAATTTCTAATCTTCATTTAAGGAGATTAAAATTTGTATGGGAAATCTTCAAGATTTAGAAGATTTCAAAGAGTATTTATGGTTAATCCACTTAAATCTATATTAGGTGGTAGGTGAAAACGTAGTATAACACAGTGAATATATGCAGAGCATCCGCAATCTGGACATGTCATCCTTATTGCATTTACTGGAAATGTGATTGTGTGTTCTCGGTTTTTTGTGTATTTACCATTGGAAGTGTTTTTTTTTTGAGTTGATCGGTTTTTCTTTAATCTTTGCGTGTTTTTTTTTTAAATCAAACTAGAAGTAGAAAATCAGTTTTTGATAACTTTTACAAGTTATATTATAAGAAACATATTAATTGCAGATAATGAGTAATGTTAAAAGAAATTTAGATATTTCTTCATCCTCAAAAATATTTCAAGACTCAAGATTGGATCTTCCTGATTTCAAGAACTTGCTAGATCCGGTGAAAGGGCAATCTATTAAGTCGCATTGTCGAAGCTAGAAAAAATATGATTATTTATTTTATCTGAACAAAATTAAAGTTAAAAAAAATTGATTTGTACGTACATATATTCTTATTATTATAATTATCGAGGGGAATTTGGGGGGAACGCCGCTGACAAAAGAGAGGAAAAAGGGGAATTGGAACATCTCTAAAGGGGAATTTCGCTTGAAGCGTCTGGCAACACTATAATTTAACTACTTGTAGTACAAGAAAAATCCCTATTTTAACTGCAAAACATGCTAAAGAGCGTTTCAAATTAGCAAGACAGCAATTGAATTTGCCAGTAGAGAAATGGCGCAACGTTCTATGGACAGATAAAAGTAAAATCATATTGTTTATCGGTAAAGGACACGTTTACTGTTGTCCCTTATGCAGAGGAAAAGATGCCCCCTTTTGTGGGTCTTCCAACAGGACAATGACACCAAGCACAAAATGGTTTGGAGATCATTCAATTAATGTGATGGAGTGGCCAGCGCAATCGCCTGACCAAAATCCGAATGAAAATCTGTGGGCTGACATGAAGAAAGCAGTCTCTGAAACCAAACCGACTAGTAACACAGAACTATGGGCTGGAGTAAAAGTCTCCTGGCAGAATATTCCGGTAGAAAAGGCCAAAATTTGGTAAATTCAATGACCAGACGTTGTGAAGCAGTAATAGCCAACAAAGGCTATTCAACAAAATACTAGTTTTGCTGGACTATCCCTAAAGAATAAAATCATATAAAAGGCTTTTATTTCTATGATGTTTTAGTTTTAAGTGAGGTGCTATTCTTGTTACCGCTTACTTATTTGCGTTTTCCGAAAAAAAAAAATATTTTAAGTTGATGAATAAAAGTTCGAATTCTTTTTTAAATGTGAATTTTTGGACTTAATATAAGATTTTCGCATAAGGCTTAATCTTTAAACGAAATCTGGTTTTCGTAATGGTGCTATTTTTTTTACTGCATCTGTAAGAGCAAGTACGTGCGATCGAGTCGTGCATTTTATTTTTTTGTCAATAATCATCTTTCAATGTTTTTGGTTAAAATAAAACAAAAAAAAAGGAATTTCGTGTGTTCATTAAACATTATTTTTTTAGAGAAAAAATTATTACAAATGCTTGACAAATATTATGAGTACTTTTCACAATAGATTGGAATTATTCACCACTGGTCTTATTAAATTTCGGTGGGGTCGTCCAATTGAGGTCACCACACCAGAAATGGTCGACAAATGCCAATCCAATGGTAATGGACGATCGGCGAGTGAAAGTGCGCGAGCTTGAAGAGGCCACAGGTATGTTACATGGCTCAGTGATTTCGATTTTACATTAATATTTGGATATGAAAAAGTTTCCGCAAGATGGGAGTCTCGTTTGCTCACAATCTTCTACCAAAAAGATAACTATAATATATATAAGCTAGGTTAGGTTAGGTTAGAAGGGGTGGTGAAACGGCAAGCCGCCTCACCTCATTCGGATCTCAATGGATCCATTGCGGCCCCAGGGCAGGAAGGGAGAAATTTAAGGAGGAGAGTGAATTGGAATATTTAGGTTTGAGTTTGGGGGGCCTCCTTAAACCATCCTGACCTTTGAATAAATTTCACGATATGTTTAAGAGGCTTATTCGAGATATCGCCCAGTTCGTCGAAAAAATACTCTCCGGGGGCTTATTTCCATGTTCTGCCTAGGCTGGGGCATTCACAAAGGAAGTGATATGAGCCCTCTTCCGCGTCTTCGTCCATACAACCTCTACATAAGTCAGATATGCTGCTGCCCATTCTGGTTATGTAGGTTCCCATTGAGTTGTGACCCGTTAGGATGCCCATTAGAAGGGACAGTTGAGGTCTGTTAAGCCCTAGTAAATAATCTGTTTTTTTCCTAAGATTTCTCGTAACCCGAAAGCTGTCAATTCCTGACCATCTGACGTTTGCAGTTTTAATTAAAGTTTGTTGAATTTTTAAATTTTCTTGAGCCAGGGGCACAAATATCCCAGAAACGATTTGGCTCGGTTCAAGTGATGATCCGGATTTTGCCAGTTCGTCTGCTATTTCATTGTCCTGGGACCCAGATTAGGGTGACTAATTTCGATTCGCTTAGCAATCTTAATTCATCAGGAGCGGATCACTAGATTTGACTTTGTAATAATTGAGAAAGTGGCTTTGATTGCCGCCTGGCTGTCTACGAAAATATCTATATTCCTGTTGTTCATTTTACATTTCGAGAGGGTAACGCTTGAGATTTCAGCCGGATTCGTAATTCGAGGGTGATGGCTGATAATCTTGCCATCTTTGCTGACCGTGTCTTCAGGATCCGGCGGCAATAATGGCACCCTGTTAGTCCTTGTTGTAGACATCGTTATGTTGCCAGGGATTCGCCCATTGGACTGATTCGTAGCTGGACTCGACTCCTTGTTCACATGGGGTCTTGGTTGATGGCTTAGTATTGGTGTGGGTCTAGGGTCAGCTGCGGGTTATGTTCTTTCCAGGCACCCAGCTCTCTGCCAGGTTTGGATCTCTATGATCCAACTCCCTGAACATCTGGCTTGTTACTGTTTGGGCGGGAGGGTGACTTAATTGTCGCATCCTGACCCACCAACTACCAGCGGGTTGTTCACTCTACATTCTACTATTCATCAATGGTGAAGGTGTCTCTTGTCCTGTGTTTTTAACCCAGTGGCATTTGGACTGAATCTATGCTGATACTTCTTATGTGGGGCGTGGAGTGCCTGAGTATGTTTGCTGGGATAGCTCGGTCATGCACCAATAGGTGCATCGATCAGGGGGGGCATAGCGTCTGCAGTGACTCGCGAACTGACCAGTGGCATAGTGATAATAGCTCTGTGTGTCCTTGTTGTAGTGTTTGGCCATTTTGTTGTTGTTTTCGGGAGGCGCACGGCAGGGATGAGTGCATGTGTTATGTGCTCGTGCTATCCTTTTTGGGAAGTGACTCCTTGTGGTGGGTATTGAACGGCTTAGGTAGTATATGCCTGGGTCTGATTTCGTGAGATGTTTAGGTAGTCTTTTCCGTTTGAGCATACGAGAGACTAGGTAGGTAGGTATGTGCGCTTGGCCATTGTCCACTGCCTCGGTAGATGGTCCGGGTGTGCATACCTGAGGTTGTTTGGCCTCGAGTTTTAAGGGACTCATCCGAAAGTGACCTTTACGGTTGCGAAGCTCCACCGGAAGCTATATTCTGGTACCACGGGAGACAGGAGCCCCCGGGTCATTTCGTTTTTCTGCTGTTATTAGGCACCAGACGTCTTGATGTCGGCCTGTCTGAGAGGTAGGCTCCCTAGTGGGATTATCGTGGTGGCTGTGGTTGCCCTCAACATGCGGGAACGTTAAAAATTCCAAGTACTCTGTTTAACATCTATGAGCCTTGGATGGTAGAGGTGTTAGATAGGCCTCGCCCTTAGCAAGGGGAGATGGATAGACCTTAACCTTCCATCGAAGTTGAACTGGGGCACAACTTTTTTTTGGCCCTGGGGCGCTGGTCAACGCTTTTCTTGACCCCGACAGCGTGTGTAGGCCCACCGTGGGATACAAGCGTTAATTCGCAGGCGCCCACGTTAAGCCTTTATTCATTTCTGTCCATTTTACATGCCGGACTGAACCAGGGCAAGCGGGCTTGGACGTGCCTAGTTAGTCCCTCCACGTGGATTCCGATGGAAACGGTTGGTAGTAGGCATATTTATATACAAGTGAACCCTTCTGGCAAATCTAACAGGCTTAGCGCCTCTTTCTGGGGCGGTTAGAGTAAAAGTACGTTTATAGTGCGCCAAGGCAGTTAGAGTTTATATTTCGAGTGATTGTGGAGGCTTGGTGAGAATCGTGAAAATTGATGAGAATGTTAAACAGATGGGCATTGAGTTTTTCGAAGGTGTCGAAGTTTTGTTGCAACCGAAGAGTGAAAGTGATTGCTAGTAGCGTTGGGGGTAGAGGGCGGCTACTCAAACTAGACAATCAGGTATATGGAGGGTAAGGAGTCTATACGTTTAGCCGCTCCAATGCGCATACAAGTAAAAGTGTATGGATGTATGTGAGTGACTGTTGAGTGAATGAGAGAGAAATTTTAGAACCAAAAATACGTATGGTACAGAGTACCATCATTAACTTGTGAAGCAAGGTAAAAACAGTCTAAAAGTTACGGAACAATTGGATGCTAAAGAAGAATCTAAAGATGGTTATATTGATTGCGGGTTGAAGCCAGTATACTGGTGATGTACTTCGAAAAATAAAAAGATAGTGACATAAATTTTAAATTGGCTGGTAGTGGGATACTAAGCCAATATGCATGGTATGTTGCGAATCATGTAAAATTAGTGAAAATACGATGATTCATTGACCCGATGGTGAGGAATAGTTTTCACTTAGGTCTCCTTGTTCCTAGTTGAGACAACACAACAATATAAGGCAGGATTATCGTTCCTGGGTAGCTAATTCGCCGAAGAGACCCTGGTAGTGCATTATCCACTTAGGTGGATGAAAAGACTCCAGAAATACCGTAATTCGGTACTGCGGGGGTCTGTATCCCATTAATTGCCCGAAATTTCAGACCGTGGGTAGCCCTCCTTGTGAGAGCATCGCAGTGGCTAAAGGTTATACAATACAAGGTACGCGTATGGCTACCGGGGCAACCTGGTAGTTAGATGAAAGGCTGCGGGTATTGTCCAATGTCTATAAAATTGTGACCCGATATGTGGGTAGGCCCCCCTTGAGATAGAAGCGTTAGCTCGCGGGCTCAAGTAAAGCTTATTTCCTATCTGACGATTTTACATGCGGAGAGATGTTTAGCCGCCTCACTTATTGCTAACACCACCGACCGCCTGAAATACTGAACAATAATGGACGTCTATATGAATTCGCTAAGGGAGGATTTTTCGAACAGATTCCTAACCGTACTCCCGTTTTTCACTTAGATCCGCCTGTAAATATCTAAACATCATGTTTGTTGATGACCCGGTTTTCCTTCCAGCTTTCCCTTTTCTGGGATAATAGCTAAGTTTATACAAACTTATCATTGCGTATTCATACATACAATATATCTATTCAAGTACCTACCTAGGGGCCTTGTGTTGCTCGTTAGAACCTATCCTATAGATTTTGAGTAAAAGAAATCGAAAATTCCGTTGAGCTGCAAGGTGTAGGTATGCAAATTGGGTAAATAAGGTGGTGTAAATTATAGGTAAGGAAACACCTATCTAGGTAGGTACCTACCTACCTTTGCTATTATCTATATGCGTCAAAATTTAATAAATCAGCCAACCTTATGTGTCACCACTTCACCACCATCCGTCCCCAACAGTAAGTGCAGGCTCACGCCATTAAAGCTGCTTTACTTAAACACAAACAAACAAACGAAAGAAACCATCGTAGTGCGTTTTTATAGGCATTTTTACAGTTCTAGTTTAGGTATAGAGATGTAGGTATGTACATATTGTGTGTATGCATGCATGCGTATTTTATATAAGAGATAAAATAATCCCCAAAACCATTTACTATTTTATATGCACAGTGTTCCACATTTCCCCTTGAAATCAAAACGTATGTTTATATATCTGTAGAACCTACCTACTCCTTTTTTGGAGGGGAAATTGTAAAAAGTGCGTTTTTATATTGGCAAAAAGAATACCTACTAATACATGTCTCCCTAGATACCACCTATAGCTACATAACTACTTATTTTCTGTTTTCTGATGATTTGGTTGTTTATGTTTTCGCTTGATTCATAATGAAAGCGTGTTCTTCTTCCCAGGCTCCAGCACCAAATATAAAGGTTGCTTTGATATCGTTCGTATAATTCGAAATGTGATGAGTATTATTAGACACCTATACATAAATAGGTATAATACTAATTAGTATAGACATATCTATTAACATAGAAATTAAACCTATGACTAAAAAGGTTAGATGTTTGCTTGCACATTTTGAGAACTCTACCTATCTAAGGCTTGACATACCAAGGTACATTGTATGTAACACAAGAGCTTCATTCTAGGTAGGTACCTACCTTATGTTTCGTATTCATACACATAAAGTTTGTATATTTTCTTCGGAATGTGTAAAAAGTCCGATTGAAATCTCAATTGCGAACCAAGGTTAAGGCTGCGCGTACAGTGGTACGACAAAGCGATGCAACAAGCGATTAGAGATGCGATAATTACCTATAATTTTGGTCGATGTCTACCGACTCAAATAGAATTTGCAGCATATATATACTGCAAATTATATTTTTCTAGGGGAATTTGGTTAAATTCATGCAATTAGAAATATGTATTGATTTTATGCCCGTGGTCTGGCCAGTAATTATATTCGAAGAAAACGCAAACAATATTTACATATCATTTTTGTTTTTGTGGACTGTGTGGATTAAAGCCAATTGAAATATTTTGTGACCTATAGTCCATTGTTTGCGTTTTATGCGACATAGTGCGCACAATAAGAGCGATTTTGTGTGGTTATGTTGTCCGATTGTTTAGTGTCGAAAAAATATGGATTCGTCATAAAAAAATTAATTTATAAATGAAAATTTATATTTAAAGTTCTTAAGAGCAAGAAAAAGGATGAAAACTCACAGAAATTTAATCGTTTGATTTTTTTCGCCAATCGTCAAAACAAACAATATCAACCTTCTCGCACAATCTCGCTTGAAAAATTGGACAGAAGAGTTTGTGAGCTTCCGATAGGTCTGCGAGAAATTCGAAACACTCGCATCAAATGTCGCAAAGTGCAAACGTATAGAAGAACAAGGCTTCCATACAGTAGTGCGAGAAAGCGATGCTAGAAGCGTTTGCGAGGGAGAAAAATATTAACATTTATTCTTATATACGTGCGTGCAGAGAAGCGATATTTCATGCGGTTTTCACGCAAAACCTGTCGCAAGCATTTCGCTCACAAACTCTTCTGACCAATTTTTCAAGCGAGATTGTGCGAGAAGGTTGATATTGTTTGTTTTGACGATTGACGAAAAAAAATCAAACGATTAAATTTCGGTGAGTTTTCATCCCTTTTCTTGCTCTTAGGAACTTTGAATATACATTTTCATTTTAAAATTAATTTTATAAGACGAATCCATATTGTTTCCACTCTAAACAATTTTCGCATCTCGAATCGCTTCTATAGTATCTCATCGCTTTGTCGCACCACTGTAGGCGCAGCCTAAATGTAAATATATTTCTCGCATGCAAACGTTTCTCGCATAGCATCGATATTAGGCTAAACTGTGAAACAGATTAAATCAACATCAGTAACGTTTGTTAACAGCAAAAGCGGCCGCAATCATCTTAGAACCAAGGGCTCATTATTTTAAAGGATTTAGTACCTAAGATGTTAAGGTAGTTTTAGTATGAAGCAGGTAGGCAAACTAAAAATAGGATATTAGTCCTTTGGTGACGTTCCGTTGGATCTCATTAAACGGTCTATTTTGGTACATGTTTCCCTAATTATTTGATTTCGGTATCGGGTTCCTCTTATATAATCAGACTACACCCTTGGCGTTTACAAAGATCAGCAGTTATAAGGCTCCTGGTGGCACTAGATCAGCAGGTACGAGGACCCTGGTAGACATATGCCTATGGGGGCGTTCGGTGTCGCACAGCTCTCTGATACATTGCTGCAAAATATTTTGTGCGTTTGTGAACGTATAAAACCCAATAGGTAACCATTTCTGTCAAAAGTCAAAACAAGTTAAAAAAAATGAATCAGGAAGTAAGAACCACAAATGTTTCAACCGATTCAGAAGAAGAAGATATGATGTATTAAATACGTAATTAAAGTTCACAAACAACAATTGAAAAAAAGGCTGATTTCGAGTCAGCTGTGCACTACGATACCTAAGTATACCAGAAATTTAGCGCTAGCTTGGCTTCGTTATGGTCGTCAGGTATTAATAGTCAGTTATTTAAAACATATTACAACAACAACGAACATATTGCACAGCAAAGCTATGCGCCACCGAACGCCCCCAATGCATATCCACCGACAAATCAGCTGGCACCAAATACCCTGGTGGCAATTAGGACGTTAAGATTCGAAACAACGATTCCTTACCCGAGTCGGAAAAACAGAGGAACAAAATTTCAGCTGTCTGGTAAGCTAAATTTGAGCTCATCAGTTTGAAAAGTGGCAAACAAGTGACTTTCCTCCACAAAAAGTAGGTCCTCATATTATATTTCTTGGTAGGACTAAGTGTGAACTATATTGAGGTCTCTAGCGATTTTGTATTATATTTTCGAAGTGCCATATCTGATATCTCACTGATACTTTGGTGTGGTCTGCTGCTGCGGTGACTGCGGGAGCTGTATCACGATCGGAAATGATTTAATTCGGCATGAAATGGGTAGCATGTAAAGCTTCGTTATAGTATTCTACAGGTTCCACTTTCGACTAGCCACGAATGACGCCGAGCCCCCTCAGATAACGAATAAAATTGAAATTTAAAGGAAAGCCCATCATCTCAAAATCTAGGGGGTAGGGAAGGGACCAGTTATAGCGATCAGGAAAACGAATCAGGAAAAAAGTTCTTATGGATAATTTAACGCGTTTTAAATTACAAATGCTATACTAATCCATGACAAAATCAGAAATTTTTTTTGAAAGAAATATTTGCAATAGATCAATTATTTTTTTGTGAAAAATGTATTTAATTATTTTGCTGATGAAAATTTATTTTTCGTGCCAGCTGATTCCCATTTGACATAAAATGAAACAAATCATTCGGGGGGTGGCCGTGGCGCGATAGTTGTGTGCTCGCCTGTCAACCTCGTAGTTGCAGGTTCGATTCCTGCCGTTGTCTATGTCTTCTTATATTCCATTAAAAACCAATTCTAAAAATTGTCATAAAATAAGTTGCTGCTTTGCTCATTACATGCTGTTTAGGCATAACACTGACAACATGTGATTGAGTAAACTAGCATACCCATAAAATGTGACAACGAAATAAATAAAATAATGCGAATTATAAGGGACATAAATAAATAAGCCACGGTAATTCTCTCCGCATTAGTTCAGCCGCCATCCCTGGAGATAAATCTGAGACATCAACCAGCTCTTGTCTCAAAACATCGCGCCACACATCTTTCCTATCCTTCTTTCTCTTCTTCCACCGAATGCCGCGCTGTGTTAAGAAAAAACATATTAAGGGTATTCATAATCCCTTGAGCGCGTGAAAAAGTTATTAAAAAAAAAAAAAAAAAAAAAATCCAATGGGGACGTTCACTCAGATATTCTCAGCAATCTGGAATAACTTTCTGTTGTTGTAATGCGTGCAAAAGCACATCTGATGAAAACAGAGCTGCAGTGCTGCTATTAAAAAAAAAACATAGTTTTAAAACATGATTTGAGATAAAAAAAAACATGACGGACCTATCTCGTAGTTAGATACGCGTTCAATGAAAATCAAAAGAAAGAATTCAAATAGACAATTTGGAAACCATATCATGAGTATGTAAAACAAATATGGATCACAAACGCACCGAATATTTTTCAGTAATATATCAGAAAGCTGTACTGAACCGAACGCTCCCATTGCGTCGCTCGAGTGATAGCTGAGCTGTCAAAAATATTGCAATCCCCGAAGCGAGTGAAAGAGTGCATAGATAAAGTGTCATATTGAAAAATAATGTGTTCTCTTCACTCAAAGACACTACTTATATGAAAATAAAAAAAGCAAAGAGTAGGTATACTTACAAATGAAGTATTCATCCTGCTCTTTGCTTTAAGTTTCGTGTTTGTGTTTTTGTAGGGTAGGTTTGCACATGTTGGGTTTTGCGATTATAGGGACAAAATTTGTGTCAGAAAAAAAACATGATTTTGGACTCAGAAACATAAAAACATTATTTGGGTCTAAAAAACATGAAAATCATGATTTCTGGCAGCCCTGCAGAACTGTTCTCGTGAAAGACATCTTGAGTTATCCTAAAAAAATTGGGAATAACTAGCTATCGGAGAACAAATGTATAGAACAGTTGACTGCAAAATTGATTTGGTATGCGATTTGTTCTGATTTTTTGACAGCTTTCAGCTAACCTATCTGATTCGTCTACAGATATACCTACTCCAATAGCTTAGTATCTGAGATAACATATCTAATAAGTGAGTGAATGCCCGCAATGATTTGGGTCCCAATGGGGACTTGGGTCCCGATGGGGACTTCACTCAATTATTTTCAGCAATCTGGAATAACTTTCTGTTGTTGTAATGCATGCAAAACCACATCTGATGAAAAAACAGCTGCTCTCAAGAAAGCTATCTTGAGTTTTCCCAAAAAAATTGGAATAACTAGCTATCCGAGACCAAATGTATAGAACCAGCTGACTGCAAAATTCGTTGGTATGCGTTTTGCTTTGATTTTTTGACAGCTTTCAGCTAACCTATCTGATTCGTCCACAGATATACCCCGATAGCTTGGTATCCGAGATAACATATCTAATAAGTGAGTGATCGCCCGCAATTTCTCTGGTTCCACTGACAGAATTGTGGACGAAAAACTTTTCGCGTGTCTTTCAATCAGAAAACTCGATGGCAAACCATGAATGACCGAATACAAGATTACGACACTTGTATTTTTTCCCTTTGTTGTTGTAATTTTTGACAACTCGTGTGACGTCACACGAGATTTAAAATGAAAACGAGAAAAGCGAAACAGTTTGAAATTGAAAAGTTTGGATTTTGTTTTTGAAATTTTATATTTTGTTTTTTTTTGTGATATAGCTTAAAAATGTGGTGTGTTCTTTGTAGGTGTAATAACAACAAAAATAAAAACAATAAGAACAATACATTAAGGAGAGATTATGTGTGATACTACACTCTCCCAAAAGTTCCAGTATTGTTGAAAATTTGGATTCGTTTTTGTAAAAGAAAGGATGCTTTTAATCTTTAATGCAAAAACAGCTAGAACCTAGTGACCACTTTACTGCAGACGATATAGAACCGATAACTTCCAATTTGAATTGGGTAAGTGCATTTGAATTCCTTTATAATAAATAAATTAAAAATATATTCTATCTTCATAGGCTGCACGAATATAAAAAAGCCCTCGCCTTAAACCTGGTTCTATACCAACAGTCTACAAAGCAACGGGAAACGCTGATTTTTCTGACCGGTCAACTAGGGGTTTGGCCAGGGACAATACAAAAATAGTGTACTATGTACTGGACAGTGAAGAAGTGTGCCTTGAGACTATTATTTCTCAAGAAGATGCCACAGAATCTTTTGATTTATTCGGTTGCGAAAATTGTGTTTCTTTTAGGGCACAAATGGACATAATTCGCCTTGAAATGTAAGTTTTTTTTAAATTTTACTTAAATTTGGTTAATTTATTTAAGTAGTAGCCGGCCTCCATGATCATCCTGATCGAGAGGAATTCCGCTTTAGGTTAAGGTTCCACATTTTAGGACGCAACGAGGGTGTTATATCGGACGCAGTAAATGTAGGCTTTGACGATACCCCAGATTTGGAAGCGCTATTGACCGGTTTGCAGACATTGCTTTTGCTTATACAAACAAATAATCTTTAATATCTTTTTAGGTACTATATTTCAAAGCACTGCTTGGGAACCAGAAGAGGTTAAAACTGATGGCAATAAAGACGATGAAGATTTGGACACTTTATATAGCGATGGCCTAGAAAATATGGCCGGATACATATGCAATAAATTAATACACAAAATTCCAGCTACAGAAAATGTCGCATCGTATTCATAGGTGTACCATCTAAGTTAAGGCGGCTTGCCAAAGCCATCACCAAGGATGTGAATGACTTGATGAATTTGGACAAAATCTTCAAATCCTTCATCGGAGAAGACTTAGTAGTTTGTCCAGGCTACCAAACAAATCTACTTGAATTGGCCAAAGACATTGACTGCGATGTAGAAAAAAAAAAGTTTTTTGCCAAGCGAGGATGTATTTTAGAATAAGGACACTTAACCAAACCATTGTAGACTTATCAAAATGCAAAAAAAAAGAAAATACAATAAAATTACAACATAATTAAAACATTTTCCATTTATTTAATCCACAAATATCTACACAAATTGTTGTATTTTGGCTAATTTAAGTTGCTAACTTAGACGTGTGGGTTCGATCAACCACGCTAGGCGCATTCTTTTCTATACCTCCAATTTTTATTGGATGCCGCCCAGGGGTTAAAAATGAGACAATCAATACCTGGTTCTCAAATCCACTGTGCCAAACTAGTGCCGTGCAATTCAGGTTTCATTTAAAAGACCTTAGGTCTTACAGGCAATAGTTAAATTAAATTAAAATTAAGTAAAATCTTCGATATCTATTTAGCACTCTGACTTTCTTTTATTCTTGATTTTATCGCAATTATCTTGAATTCAATTAAAGTAAATTTAATTCAACAATATTTAATTATTTAAACAAATTGTATGTTTATATTATTCGCACTCGAAAAATCATTAATCCACATCGGGCCCACAAAACAATTTCTTTTGCTCAGATTTTTTAATCTCGCGTGACGTCAGCAAAATAAATACAAACAAAGAAATGTCGTAATCTTGTTTTATTTGATTCATGATGGCAGACTAAAGTTGAGGCTTGCCAACTGACATTATTTTCCTGTTTGCTATAAACGACCATCAGAAAAAAATATTCACTTTCATACTGTTTTAACTTTTCCTGATGCGTTTTCCTGATCGTTATAATTGGCCCAGGTACCTACCTAACATACTTTTCTATCAATAACTTCTAACAGGCCTAGTCACTATAGGTAGTAGATATAAAAGCTTGTAAATACATATGTACTTACCTATCCAACGAAGAGTAGGGAAACATTTCAATAGGTAGGTATGTAGTCACCCTATGTTCCTACGTAGGTACCTATATATGGATACCTACATATTATACCTAAGTACCAATAATAGATAGGGAGGTAACCACATACCTACATATATGGACATGCCTATCTATCTACCTTTGCCTAAAACAATAAGATTCAGATCTGCTGATTTAAGCTACTCGATCATAACAAGTTTTTTCGAATTTCGTTGAAGATTTTTTTTTTTGTTTGCTTCTAAGCGCTTATGTAGGTACTTAACGCAAAATTCACACAAATTCCTCTGAATTGTAGATACATACGTACACTAATGCCATTTGCCCACATATACATACATAATATTCTCCATTTTACGTAGTGCGTTGATAATTTTTTTTATTTTTCTTTAAAAAAAATTTTGGCAGCAAACGAATTCTGCAATGGCGCTTGTGCTTTTCCAATAGGAAGCTACGCAATACACGCAACACGCAGCCTAACGAAAACCAACCGCAAGGGAGCGAGCGAGATGGGACAATCAAATTAAAAAGAGTGAGGCCCGAAAATAGTGCGTGTTTTTAAGAAGCGTTCATATTCTCATACACAAACACATCCAAATATAATAAATAAATGCGTGGGCTTTTTTGTAGGTACAAAATTTATTTGATATGAAACTGCTATAGAAAACAAAAGCATGATAAAGTGTAAACAAGTGCACACATACTCGCATAATACATGCAAAACTTCTTATGCTTAACGCAACGCGCCCTCTAAGCTCGTAGTGACAAATTTTAAGAGAATGTTATTGCTCTGAGATATTGTAGGCGAAAAGCTTTCGTTACTCGCCGAAATGTTAGATGGGAGACGGAATGGAATGAAGGTAATATGCATGGGACTTAAGTATAAATAATAATGCAAAAATAATGCAGGAGTATTAGTGTCCAGGCCTGGTCTGCCAGCATGTTGCTGAGCAGAGCAGAGGAGTAGTGAGAAGAGCTTATGGATTTTAACTGCTTTATGTTGGTTGTATAAGTGTAATTCAGTTAGATATGGAGTATGGAGATGTTGAATTTTGTACTGAGCTGGTGCTGGAGCTCTCTTTAGGGGGATAGTTTTTCTGAGCTCCTGTCCGGTTGTAAGACTGAGACAGAAATATTAAATGTGGTGCATGGGCGTAGGTTGTTATCTATTTGAGATGTGACCGGTTCGAGTCAGTAATCAGTATAGTACCTAACCACAACTATATGTATAGGTACTTATGCCTACTCCTGCTGCCTTTCATGTTTTGCTGCATACCTAGCTGCTCTTAAAATTATTGTAACGATGATTGATTTAAGATTGTGGCTGTGGGACTAAGGACAAGGACACTGCTTTTTTTGTGGAGTGTAAAAGAATAGACATGTTGAGCGGTTGAGACAATAATTTTCTCACGCTCTCACGCTGCTAACTTAATTAGTACGTAACGTATCTTCTATTCCGTTCATTTTCATTTTGGTTTTTTGGTACTGTAACAAGAGGAGTAGGTACAAAAATACAGAAGAATTTTAAAAATAGGTAGGTTGTAGGTTCCTACCTAGTGCTTACAGCTTACACAGTCAGCAGACATCTTTTAATGTTGGAAAAGATTGTTTTTATCTAGGTAGCTACCTTGCATAGAATGATGAAATTAGGTAAGGCATTTTTACTTTATACCTACCTATTTATAAAATTTAAGTAACAACTAAAATTGTCAATGCTCGCTTAAGTCAGCTTAAGCAACATAGGGAAGAAATACCTACCTACTTTACCCAAACACTGTTATTTGAATAGGTAGGTAGGTGCCAATTTCACGAAGAAAAGTGTCATTACAAAAGGAATTTTGACAACTCCCTATTTGTTTTTACATTAGAAAAACATTATAGTTGCCAAAGTAAAAGCCAATGTTAGAATTTTTGAAAAATGACAAAACGAAGCGTCTCATTTCAATTGACATCATTGATTGCATAAGTCTTGGGTTGTACCTAGAGTAAAAGTTAAAATTTGTATTAAAAGTGGTATAAATGTAGGTTCTTGTATCGGTAATTCATATCATAATCACAAGCAAATAAAAGAGAAAATGTTCTCTTATGCGCGCTTATTAATTCCCTGAATTAGAATGATGGGGTTGTGACTGAAATGCCTATGTATTTTTCGAATTTATGAAAAAGTGGTAATAATAAAATTAGTAGATTTGACTGCATAAATAAATATATATTTTTTTGTTATAATTTTGCACGCGCTCAAGGGATTATGAATATCCTTTATATATTTTTAACACAGCGCGGGCATCCGGTAAAGGGACAGGAAAGATGTGTGGCTCGATGTTCTGAGACTAGAGCTGGTTGTTGTCCCAGATTTATCTCCAGGAATGGCGGCTGAAATAATGCGGAGACAATTACCCTGTCTTATTTATTTATATCTCTTATAATTCGCATTATTTTATTTATTTCGTAGTCATATTTATGGGTACACTAGCTCAATCACATGTTGTTAGTGTTTTACCTGAACAGCATATAATGAGTAAACCAGCAACTCATTTTATGACAATTTTTAGAGTTGGTTTATAATTGAATATAAGAAGACATAGACAACGGAAGGAATCGAACCTGCGACCACGAGGTTGACAGGCGAGCACACAACTATCGCGCCATGGCCACCCCCTATACTAACCAGAGATGCAAGAAGATTTAGCCTAAATTTCTTATACCTAGATCTTAAAGATTCACCATATGTACAAATTTAAATCTACTCAAATAGAGATTTGAAATTAATCCTATTTAAATATGCATATAATCCTTTAGTTGAAGAAATCGAATCGATTATTTCTATAATCGAAGAAGTTTTGTTTTCCCTTCGGTTGACACAGGTGGGTTGACTGTCTCATTTCTACTTCATAACAGAACATGGAATACCATTTGGATTTTTAAATGTGCTGTCAAAATTTATCACCTTTTCAATATTTTTTTGTTGTAAAGACATTAATTTAGATAGTGAATCTAGTGCTCTCCGGGAAACTTTTTAGAATTCCTACCAAAAATAAGCCGAATTTAATGTTTCTTTTTAAGACAAAATGAAAACTCAAAGGAACATAGCTACCTAATAAAATATAAATAGCTTTATAAAAATGCTTATTCTTGTAGGTATAATATTTTCTACAATGGCCTATTTTGCCGTTCACTAACGTACAAAAACGGATCATTTTTCTTGCTCAATTTAGATGAAAACCTCCCATACGTGGACAAATTTTATTTAAGGAATATTTGTTCTTAACAAATGAAACGGTAAGAACGAGTGGTCCATTCTCGGTATAGAGTAGTACAAGTGGCCGGCCCCTTAAGGAATTTTTCGTGAAAATATGGAACAGAAGCTGCAAACATCAACCTTTTTGTTTCATTCTTGAAGAGAATTATTCTTTATTTATCGCTCAATCAATGAAAATAAACAAAAA
Organism: Philhelius pedissequus; assembly: GCA_910595825.1. NCBI lineage: Eukaryota > Metazoa > Arthropoda > Insecta > Diptera > Syrphidae > Philhelius > Philhelius pedissequus. The sequence goes on along the minus strand of OU343160.1, from coordinate 316,722,026 downwards.
TGTGTACACCTATTTATATAAACCAAACAATTATTAAGTCGGCAACTCCGGTTAAAACAAGATTTTTTTTTATTTATATGGAGCGGCCGAATTTAGAACCAAAATCCAAATATTCGGAAGCCTAGTTTCTTCTTACAAAAATACGACCGATTTTTATTTTCGGTTTTTCCTCGAATGTTCGTGTTATTGATTAAAAATAGCTTTTAACGGCTTTTAGTCCAACAAAAATTGGCGTTTCGTCACGGCGATCTTACATGGACTCATCAGCTGCCTAGTGAGGACCTTTGTCAATACGCAATTTTTGCCAAGTTCAATTCATCTTACATAGATTTCGTGAAGAACATCTAGTGCGAACTGTATCCAACAAGACTAGAATTCCTAATCATTAAATTGGAAATGTTTGTTTTTTTTAAAATACAAATTTATATAATAAGGTTTAAGCAAAGTAGAAGACTTAGCACTATAATATTTGGACTTTTTCTCAAAAAATTAATGTTGCCTATTTTCGGCGGGTGCGATTTAAGAATTGGATTTCCTAATTACAACGCTTGAGGCTGGCTACTGGAGGGGGCCGACAATAGGTGACACTACCTATACATATCTAGTTTCTGTTATTTTTTTTAAATACGTAAGGAAATCCATAGAAAATCTCCGATAACCGAACGCAAAGCTTTATGCTCTAATAACCGGACAGAGCAGTTGCGTTCAATATTTATTATGGGTTTCTCCGGGTTACTATATAAGTCCCTGTAATTTGGAGTGTATGGATCCCTTTTATCATTCGTGGTCCGTTATTGCTAAAAGTAATTTTTTGATTGATTTCATTTCTTTTCCCAACCGGACAATTCTCATATCCATACAAAAATTGGCTGAACTTGACTGTCCGCTTATTAGAGCTTTCATTGCATTACCTTCAAGCAATTCGATTTTTCTGTTTAATGCCATAGGTACCTATCAATTTGTTTTTGTTGCGTTCAATTTCTCATTTCTTAAATATAATCTATGTATGATGTTGGTCAGGTGGACTTTATTTCCAGACTACGGCAACACCCAAATACCTAGCAGGATATTCAATGTAGGTATATTTGAACCTATGTGTGCGTGTTCACCCATGTAGGCATTTAACAAATTTACTCTCTTTACCAAATGCTTCTTGGCTTATGTCATCACAATACCTACTTTACTCGAAAGAAATATTTAAAAAAACGCAAGTATCCCAGCACCCAACGCAATGCGCCCAAACATAGCCTAAACGATACGATAATACAGCAATAATAATAATAAAAAAAATAAACATCCCCAAACATCCATCCATTCTAACACACCATTTCCACACTATTTTGTATGCCGTTATGGCTCACGAGCGCCGAGAGATTGCTTGTGGTTTTGCTGCCTCTCCAAAGATATTATTTCTCCGGCACCTCTCTTGGAGCACAGAAAACTTTGAAAAAAAACCATAACCGCAATCACTCCTTTGCCAATTCTTCTCTCTCAAATTATGCTCAATATGTTCACATTCCAAACAACTGCATAGGATAGGAAGAGGAATACGAACAACCCATAGAAAAGTGATAGTGTGTGTGTAAGATAAAGCTTATATACAAAACACTTAATAAAATGAATTGAAAATACAGGTAATGTATGCGTATGTTCCTAATAAAAGGAACAGAACTGCCAGCTAGGAATATTTAGGAAAGGATTTTCGGATGAAACAATGAAGTTTTTCTTCATGTATTCCTAGGCACGTATGATAGACTAATTTTAACAAATTACCTAAATATATATGTTATTACTACATATCAAATTATTTACTACGGATCTATAAAATGGATCGACTTCAATTAATTTGGAAAGGGGCATCGCTAAAATATGCCCTTTTAAGAGAGAAGACCGAAATATAAACTTTTTGAATGATAACACTACCCCCAACACAAACACGAATTGCAAACAACCGCAACACATCCAAAAGATCCAAGAAATCTGCACTTGCTCTGATGAAAGCAAAGCAAAGCAGAGATGAAAAAAAGATATGTTTTAAGAGTTAGGATGACTATACAATTTTTGCCAAAAAAAAAAATGAGTGACAAGCTTCAGTTGAGTGTGGATTTATTTTGTGGAGCTTCACACTACTACATTGTTGATGCAAGCAATATGTATAGGCGTGCAGCTTTCTGTTCATTTTGCCTTTCTTAGATGGACGTTTGGTGTGTTAGATAGATGGTAGCGGTGTTTATTTTGTGATGAAGTTTTTTCTTTAATTTCGTTATATGAACGGGGAAGCATTTTGATTTAAGTCTCTTGTTTTGCCTAGGGGTCTTCTGAATATTCAGAGTTGCTTTGGTGTAGATTTTAAATAGCTTTGATAGTAAGAAAAGTACTAGGGATATTAATATTTGTGTAATGTATGTACTAAGCTAAAGTATGAACATAAAGGCTAAACCCTACTAAATTCTATGCAGGTAGATAAGTATTTTGCTTTATTATCTAGGTTAGGTATTTATTTATTAATTTTTTTTATCTTTCGCATGCCTCGAATGTTTATTATACAGTAGTGCGAACGATTAGTAAAATGATGTTGGATTTAGTAGGATATGTAAGACATAATTCATTCGTGTTGTGCGGCTAAGAAAGAAATCTCTGTACTATGACAGTAGACTGATGAGCATTATTAAAAGCATGGTTGAATTCCTTAAGAGTAGTAATGCAACTGGCTATTTCCTAAGAATAATATACGAGTAGCGATAATACAATAAAATACATGAAATATTGCGAGTATCGAGGCTTAAGAGTTACAATTGCTCGTTCTATCATAACTCTATTTTTATTTCTATCCAAGTCGCAAATGAGTTATGGACGCTCCTGTTCAGGCGTGAGAGATGGCAAAGAACATGGGGGTCATGTGATTTGTTTCTTAGCTTCAACTTAGTTACACGCTTTAGCCTACATTTTCATTTCAATTAGCTAGTTTAAGTTCCTTGCAAGGTAGGAATATTCTTTCTTTCTGAATGACCTGCTATAGGTACAGTTGCAAAAAATAATTTTGTGAATTCATGTTAATATTCATACGGTGATTACTTTTGCAATAGGGTGAGATAGTTGCCCTTCATGATAAGCAAAACAGAAAAATAACATATTATTATTATAGACTTCTAATCCGCATCATATAGCAAATTTTACGACGTCACATAAAACATTTTTTTTTTAAACAGTTAGTTTTTAAGTGATAAAACCTGTATAAATAAAAAAGGTAATAAAAACAATCAAATGGCATTATATCTTATTGTTTTTGGTTTAGTCTCCAAACAGAACCAGATAATTTTGACGTCACCCGAAAATTAAGCATTCCTAGATACCTCGTATATATATCATCATGCATAATCATACAATATAGGGTTTAAATATGTTGTTTTATATTTGAATTTTTGTTTCTCTTTAAGATAAACACATCCAAAATGTTATTTAAAAATACGGTGAACGATCCCAATCTCTTACCTACCTAGCCCGCTCTTATAAAGCTTGGTCTTGTAGCTCTAAAAATATGTGTTTAGGTACATACTTCCATATATTTAAATTTTCACAGTGCTGCGAGCAATTAGATACGCTATTAACGAGACTAGAGAAATGTCAAATATAATATTTTTATCTTATTACTTTATTAAACGAGCTAAGTTTGGTAAATGTATATGTATATATGTACATATGTATTTAAACATGATTGGTTTCTCGGAAACGGCTCTAACGATTCGGATGAAATGTTCGCAGTTTGCTCCTATGAGCGAAAAAAAGACTGATTTGTTTCATTCCACTCACTGCCACGCCCAATATTTTATTTCATGGTTTCTCGGGAGCGACACTAACGATTTGGATGAAATTTTCAGTTTATTTTTATGAGTTTCAAACAATATTTTAAGTGAGATCCGTCAACTGCCAATCTCCAGTTATTTAGTTTCTCGGAAACGACTCAAATGCTATTAAGTAATTTTTCAGAATTTGTTTGAATAATAATAAACTTTAATTTAGCAAAATCCGCCCACGTCAAGACCCAATTTTTTAGCATTTCTTAATGTTAACACGGCTCTCATGATCTGAATGAAATTTAGTTTGCTCTTATGATCGAGAAAAAATAAAAATTAGATTAAGTATAATCCATTAATTGAAACAACTAATATTATTATTTCTTAGTATCTTTAGGAAGTGCATTATACAAGATGTAATTTTGTATGTAGATAATGTTTTAAATTTCAAGCTTATCTAAGTGTGTGTTATTCAAAGCCATATCCAGAGGTTGCCAAGAAATGTTGATTTTTCGGTTCTCATTACACGCTTCTGGTCTTCTAGGATTTTTTTTAATGTAGGTATACAAAAAATTCAGACTACATTATAAATATTATTGAGAATGGGTAAATCCTATCATACCTATCTAAGGAAAGAGTAAATGTATTATGAATTTTTTTTTATAATCTACACGCGCTCAAGGGATTACACTACCCTTTAAATATTTCCACAGAGCGCGGGCGTAAAGTTAAGGAAGAGAAATAATGATAGGAAAGATGTGTGGCGCGATGTTCTGAGACTGTAGGTGGTTGTTGTCTCAGATTAGATCCCCAGGGATGGCGGCTGAACTAATGCGGAGAAATTTCCGTGTCTTTATTATCCCTGTTCCTAATAATTCACATTAATTTTTGTATTCTTTGTCATATTCTAGCGGTATACTAGTTTTACTCAATCACATGTTGTTAGGTCTATGCCTAAACAGCATGTAATGAGTAAACTAGCAACTTAATGTATGACATTTATTTTTAGAATTGGTTTTTAATGGAAAACTAAGAGGACAAAGGCAGGGATCGAACCTGTGACCATGAGGCTGACAAGCGAACACACAACTATCGCGTCACAGCGAAATTTTAGAATTCTAAGTAGGTATTAACCCTCACACTAACATTTTTGTTATATTTCCTTTCCGAGGACTATGTTGTCACTATGGGGACACCTTACAGTCGAGCGTATATGGGTCTTAGAAATATACAGCAACATTGAAAAAAAGTAAAATTCGCACTTGGTTTTATCCAATAATTACATTCTTGAATAATTATTTTTCCAACCGACTAATAAAATAACGTTTTCATGTCAAATTTTTAGAAAAAAAAACTTTGTTAGGCCTAAGATACCTTAATTTTAAAATGTATAAAAAACAACAATTTAACGAAGCAGAGCCCCTTCTGTGCTCGCAGATATATAATATTAGACTAAAGAATTAATTATTTGTAAATATGTACCAGTCTGTAAAAATTTGAGCTGATTAAAATTGTATATAATTTTCAAAAAAAATTTCAATATAAATCGCATTATTTGACAGATCTACCTGCCTAAAATGCATTTAACTACGGCATTAATAATGTGATACCTAGCAACTATTAGTGCATTCGAATGTACCTAGTCTATTACGATGGTAACACTTATAAAAAGTTTGCTCTTTGAAACACTTTCCCCTTTCAACCCCCTCTTGCAGAAACATTCAAAGTTTACCAACAATCTCTTCTTTTAAGATCTAACAAAACAGCAGCAGAACAGCCCTCCAATTCTATAAGGTAGTTTAGTTTTAGCTACACATTACGAATACGAACAAAAACCGAAAACAAAATAAGGAAAATTACCTAACACATCGCACTTTGCGTTCGCAGCCTCACACAGTCCAGTTCTCTTCTTTACCTTTTTGCTTATCGTATTTTTGGCTTCTTCTTCAATCTACACACTTCGCAACTCTTCCGAAAAATAAGAAAAAAAAAAAATTTTTTCTATCAAGAATTTGCTTTCGCGGCCGCCTTACAAGAAAAAAAATGCACTCCTTCTGTGTGCGTGCGTAGAATGTACCGTGCTCGTGCAATTCCTCATTCATTTCTATTCATCATACACTATACAATCGTTCATTCATTCTTTCGCACGCATTTCGCGCCATCGCCCCATCTTAGTCTATCGCATTTTTCGGCAATCCAAAACCTAATAGGTAGGTATGGTATTCCAAAAACCGAATTAGAACCAAAAAAAAAAAAACCAAAACTTGCCGGAGGCAGAGGGTTGATTATCGTCGGTCGGTCGTCGTGTAACAATACCGATGAACAAGCGAGTGGATAAAACCACCACAACCCATACACTTGCAACATATTCGCTGAGCGCAAAGCAAAAGCAAAAGCACAAAACAAAACAGCTCGCAACTCGCAAGTCGCAATCGCACACACCACCAAAACCAAACCCAAAACCAAAAGCAAGCAGCAGCAGCAGCAGCATTATTTTTCGTTAGAAGTACAAGTAGAAGCAGCAAAGGCAATGGGAATAATAATATAACAGAATAGCAGCATAGCACCAGCACGAGCACCAGCACGAGCACTCAAGAAGAGAATAGCATTCGACGCAGGCAAGTCACACACAGTGGTAACTCTGGTTTGTGGGCCCCCAAAAACGCAATTCACGGATTTCATGTTTGTCTATTCGGCCCTAGGTTTCGGAGGTGCTCGCAGCGCAGTAGTGTGCACTCGTCGTCGTCGTCAATAAAACGTTTTACTTCTTCCCAATTAAAATTAAATAAAATTAAAAAAAAAAAAAAATACCACACAAAAATAAATATAAAATTCTAATACCTACTAAAAAAAAGTACACAAAAATCTTACAAAAAAAAACAACAAATTCAAATGAATCATAATCGCTCGCGCAAAAATGATATCGAATAAACAAATTTAGTGTTAAAGATACACACATTGCATTTATTTTTGTTTTTAATTCAAAAAAAAAAACATCGTCTACTATATTATATTATTATAACTACTCACCAAGCAATTTTGTAATATGAGTGAAACAATTATAACAGTGGATTGTTGTTAGGTGTGGATGTGAATGCATTTTCACCCTTATTTTCCAAAATTTGTATCATTATTATCAGTTCTCTTTTTTGGGGTTACTTTTTCGGTGGTTATATTTTTTTGTTGTTGTTGTTACACTGCAGTAGTCGTGTGCTTGCTGCAAGTGCGTGTGAATAAAATTTACCTACCTACGCATAAAATAAAAAGCAGCAAAAAAAAAAAAATCGATAAATCTCGCAAGGGAAATAATTTATGATAAATTAACTACCTATACTCCACTCCTTTGCAGCACTGCATCTGCATACCAACATATTTTAACATACGTACATAATAAGTGAAAAGAAAGAAACAAAAATTTATGGTGAGGAGATTTTTAATTTAAAAAAATTGATGCAATTAAAATAAAAAAGACTGACAATCTGTGGTTTTTGGGACTCGGATGGGACTGTTTACCCCAAGATGCAAAATATTATTGTGAACAAAATTTCAAAGTGTATTTAAAAGTGATTTTTGTGAAAACCGCCACTTTGCTTTTAAGTGAATGTTTAAAATTGGATTACGATTTTTGTTTGGATTTTTACATAAAAATGTACCTACCTATGAGGAAAAGGAAACATCAAGGATATTATGTTCTTACCTATACCTACCTGCTAAAAGGATAACTGGCGACTCTGCAATATAAACCCATTATAGATACATACACCCATCGTAGTTTATCTGCTGCTGGTGTTCTATTTGTAGAGTGTGTATAATGAAGATAGGTACCTACTCCCAGATTACTCTATTCTACTCTATTCCTAATTTAGCATATCCTATCTTTATAGGTATTTCCTTTAATGTCTACCTCCCCACAGGATTTTTTTTTATCATTACATAGTGTATAATTAAATTAATGTTTTTTTTTTTTTTTTGTTTTTTTAACTTAAAAAAGCTTTTGCCTCCTGCCTCCTGAAATAATTTTAGTTTTTTTTTTAGTTTTTTTTTTGCACATTCGTCATGTGCAGCGCAATTAGCAGGTACATACATAAATTGTGAGTTCCTTTTCCTAGTGTATTTGTTTTGTTTAAATTTGTGAAATCAATTTCGGAGAGTAAATTCTTATCAGAACCAATTGAAGTTGTATGCCTATGAGTTGGTAGGTAGGTAAAAATTGGCGGCATCTTGTTATGCTCATAAAACAGAAAAAAACCTAGTTACTTATTAGCTTTAGATACCTATATGTATACATGTGATGTTGTTATAAACGTGGATTAAAACAATAAATGATAAGAAATTGAGCCTATTGTATTATTTAAAAAAATATATTTCTACCTAAGTTCAATGCTTCAAAGATTTTTAAGAGCCAATTTGTCAATCCTGAGTTAAATAGTCAATTAGTTGTCAAATTTACTTAATCTTACATTATATAGGTACCAGGTACGTAGTTAAGTATGAATGCACGTATGTATGTATGAGGTAGGTAGGTATTTGTTGACATTGAAATAATATTTATGAAGGTATACCTTTGTATATCGAGGTAGGTGGAGGTATTATTCAGAATAAGTTTTTTATATTTCTCTAAAATAAGTTAGTTATTTTTCTTATTCCTATCTAGGATCACGTTGTACCTATCTACCTATCTGGCTTTTAGAAAATTACCTATCCACATACCTACATATTTTGTTCTTACTATTTGTAGATTTAACAAAAAATTGACAATATTACTTAAATTTTAAAATTGAATTATTTTTTTTTGTTAGAGCTTTTACCTATCTATACAAAAATCAATAGGCATGGTAGGTATATGTACATATACCTTACTACAATTACAATTATTTTTCATTTCAAGTGCATAGGTACCTAACTATCTATTGGAACGTATTTTAGAATATTCGAAAATTGATTTCAACTTAAAAATATTTGTATATTCATGTTGTAGCAAACACAATGTAATGTACATATGTATTTATCCTACATATATGTACACCTGCTCACCTATATTTACACATAGTTTTTAGTTACTTACATTAGGAAGGTAGGTAGGAACTTAAATTGATATAGGTACATTTATGTAGAGTTATGTATAGGTATGTAAGTACCAAGGGAATATTTTTAGTTATGGTTAATAAGCTAATTTTGAATTTCAAATATTTGCAATCATTTGTAAGAGGTAGGTATTTGTATTGGCCGTGACTCTGGATATGCCAACAGTGTGACAGAAAATTAGAGTCTTTGCCGTAGGGTTAAGAGGGCATTCTACTTCCGGGAATTAGTTCTTTGATACAACAGCCTACTATTGTAGTCTTGTAGTTGTCATAGGTCACTCTGCTGATAATTAGTGCTTTTCTAAAAAAATCACTAAAGGGTGAACAAAATTGTTGGTAATAAATTTTTAAATTTTCAAAACTTTGTAACCAAGGATGCTTACATGTGTTTTTTCCAATTTATGTGCCACCGAAATAAAATCATATAAAAATGTATTTCATTAGAGAGACCTACCATTATTTTTATATGCTTTAACTAACAATAAAATGTAAATTGAATGTTTATGTTGTTCTAATTTGTGTTGTGGATTAAGAAACCCTTTCCGCAACTAGACAATTCCGGAAACGTTTTCTTTAAGTTAGAATGTAGATGCAGGTACCTTATTGTAAATATGAATATTTATTTGCGCATTTTTACAAGTTTAATTATAAATATGATTTTAAAAGTTATTTAAGTAAACTATTTCCCCTGACACGCCCACTTTTCATATATATATATTCTTCTTAATTAATGTCAGTAGAATAAGAAATCAAATTAGGTACCAAGGTATTTGTAATCTAGCTTCATTGAACTATGTCCATATTTTTATATTTTTCCCACATACTGACACGCCCATTTTCTTTTGGTAACAAAAATCAATTTATTTTTAATTTATATATGTCAATAAACTGATTTTGACAATTTTTGCTTTCAATTGGTCAAAAAAATTGATTTACTTATTGAATATAAATCAATTTTGCAGATCAGGATTTTTCGGCAGATCTACCCTTCTTTTACGAACACCATCATAATTGACAGCCATCAGTTTGACAAGTTCTTGTTTAATAATAATTTGTTTCGGTTGCAATAAAGAATTAAAATACATGGTTTTAAGTAAATTCATTTATTCGTACAGCTGATCTTCAGACTTACAAACTTGAATTTAAAAACAGTGTTCGAGTCACAGCTGATACCACTTGCTAGTTCAGAGACACAAATATGCACGAATACTATAGTAAATAAAAATAAATCTGAAAACGTATTCGATTCGTTACGAAAAAAATCAATTTATAGATTAAAATATAAATTTACCAAACGAAAACCCCCTTAGACTAGACTGTGTTTTTACTTTTTTTTCAGAGAAAATATTTTCTAAAGTATTTTGTTATAAATCGAATTATAATTTGAACGATTCCCGCGACATGGCCAAAACTTTTGCAAATTACCTATATCAAACTTTCTTTAGGTAGGTAGGTACATATATATATCTGTATACTACTCGTACTCATTTATTTTATTATGTTTGTAGCTTTAAATATTCCACCAAAATATTAAAAGTATGTTATATTCGTTTGTTCCAAAATTTGAGAGATACTTAACGGTGTTAGGTAAAAAAGACAAAAGGAACAATTTAGATATAACATTCCAAATTCATGTAGGTTGAGAATGTTATGACCTCCATCGTGCTGAATAGTGTTACATGTTCTTAGGTTCTTAAAGGCAAATTGCAACTAGCTATGTGTTTCCTATTAAATAAGAAAGTAGCTACTGAAAAAATAAGAAAAAAATATGAAACCTAGAAACGATGGTTTAAAGATGTAAATGTATCCAAAATGCTTCTGGGTAGTTATCGCCTATTATTTTGAATGCTATTCTTTCCAATATACTAAAGTAGATTGTCGACATAGGTGGATATAGGTAGATATGTACTCTATATCCATAAAGCTAACATTTAGAACAAAAATGCCATCGGTTAATATTGCCCAAAACTTTTAATGTTATGCAATTTTGGAGCAATAACTTCTTTTTCAAATCAATTTACATATGTTAATACTCACAAAAGTAACAATTTTGTGCATTCGCTTATAGCAAGATACCTGTCAAGAATTTTCACAAGAGTCACTTTAACAATCAGCTATGTGCAAATATTAATTATTTATTTCATTTCTACAGATTTAACAAAAAAATGATCGCATTAAAAAGAACACAAATGAATATCTGCGATAGTGTGAGAATAAAGAGTTAATTTGTTCTTAAAGATATAAATGCTCAAAAAGAACTCAAAAAGAACAAAAAACAAAGGTTGTATAAATTTAATATTAAACAAAAAAATAAAATAAACGAATATATAAACTTTTTTAAATAAATTATGCAAAAAATACCTATATAGTTTTACGGGACAAAAGAAAATTCATATAAATATTTTATATAGGTAACATAAAGTATGTAATAAAAATTAAAAAAAAAAAATAATCAATTTCTTCTAGACTACTTATAATCAATTTAATTATATAAATTACCAAAAAAAAAAAAACATCAACATAATTTAAACTTTTGTAATCCAAAGCAAAAAAAAAACGAAAACGGAGAATTCATAAAATACAACAAAAATTTAATCCTTCAAAAATAAAATTTTCAAAATTAATGGTTTGGAATCTATATAACACCGCACGATAAAATATATTTTAAATAAATTTATTAATAACTGTGTGTGTATATCAAAAATTACGTTTCGGTTTTATTTATTCGCAAAGTAAATACCTACGTGTATCGAAACCCTATATATATATATTTAAAAAAAAATATATATATTCATGAGAAAAAAAAATAGTTGGTTTAGCTGAATGAATAAAAAAATTAAAAAAAAAATAAATAATAAAAATTATGAGTGAAAACATTGTATTTTCAATTAAGTAAAAAATAAGTTGTGACTGAGTGAAGTTTAATAATAAAAACAAAAGAAAAAAAAACATAAATAAATCGACATAAATGAATATTCAACTTTTAAAAAAATATCAACTTATGGATGATCAAGGATTTGTCATACTAGTTAAAGTATTAAACATAAGGTAAGTGAAGATTTTTTTTTAATTTTTTAACAATTTCATTAAAATTTAGTTTGAAAGTTCACTGGAGATTATTTTATTTTTAAACCTATCTATACATACTGTTGTGCGGAAAAAGAAGTAAGTTTCCGGAGGAAAACCAAAACTTAACGGAAAATATGTCTCAAAGGTAGTAAACATTTTAGGTCATTTAACAAAAAAAAACAAGAAATACTGTTTCGCTTTGGATTCCAATTTACACAAATCCGATGGCGCAGAGTAATCTGCCGCAAAATCTCTGTATAACAAATAACTCGGAGAATTTTTGTTAGCAAAAATATTTGCAATAAAACCATTATTATATTTCGTTAAAAATTTACTTATTTAAATATTCTCCTGATGAAAATTCATTTTTCGTGCCAGCTGATTGCCATTTGACACAAAAAGGAACAAAGTATTCTAATTTAACTATATGGCTGTAAGACCTAAGTTCTTTTAAATGCAACCTGAATTGCACGGCACTAGTTTGACACAGTGGATTTGAGAACCATGTATTGACTCTCATTTTAACCCATGTGCGGCATACAATTAAAATTGGAGGTATAGAAAAGAATGCGCCTTACGTGGGGATCGAACCCACACGTCTAAGTTAGCAATCAAGCACTTTATCCACTGCGCCATTGCCACCAAATGATTTGGGTACCAATTTCTGTCGTTCCACTGACGAATTGTGGTCGAAAAACTTTTTCATGTGTGTTTCAATCAGGAAAACTTAATGGCAGACTGGAAGTGAGGCTTGCCAACTGACATAATTTTCCTGTTTGCTATAAAGGACCTTAGGAAAAAATATTAATTTCATGCTATGCTTCAACTTTTCCTGGTGCGTTTTCCTGATGGCTGTAACTGGCCCCTAAGCCATTCCATCTGTCCATTGATGCATACACTCCCCTAGTTGATACAAAAGAGCATTTTGTTAAGCATATCCTCACAAAAATGGAAATTTTCTTCTCCCTCTAACTGTAGTCCAATTGCATTTAGTACTCCTATTTTCAAGATCATCAAAAATTGATTAATTATTCATCGTAAGAAATATAGGTAGGTTCCTACTTTACTTCTGTACCTATATCTTGAAGAATGAAACCATCTTAACGACCGACAGTTTTCCATTGGTAAATTCAGAATTTAATATTTTTCGTGGCAAATGGAAAGCGATTTGATTTGATTTTTTTGTTAAGGTATTTGGCTTATAATGTCTGTAAAACTGGTAGTTGTCAAGCTAAATCCTTCCAATTGAAATGGTGTTGGTAAAAAATTCACCGAAAAATATGAATCTGCGAATTTGATTCCGAATAAAAAAAAATTGCTTGCCAAATAGAAGGACTTAATTGTCGAAATCCGTGTTTTGGCAGATTTGTATCAAAAAAGAATTAAATTCTTGTACCAATTGAAAATCACACAAGATTGTTGCGCGTGATATTTCAAAAGTCTTTGATAGATTTTGGCATTAATCGCGAATTAGTGCATTTGGTGCCTAGGAATCTCTTCTTCACTGATGCATTAGAAATTATACTTCGGATTGGTCAATTTGGAAAAGAAAAATTCTGGTGTGGCCCAGGTTTCTGTTTTGTTCTCGACTCTCTTTCTCATTTCTATTAACGTCTCTTATCTGGAACTTTCCATTCATTAAATTATGTTGGTGACGACTTTTTATATTCGTTTCTGGATTCAGCTCATTGTGTTTTCGCGAACTTCATCGCATTTGCATTCTCCTCCTTTTTAGCTATTTATGCGTTTTACTATCAATCATGCATCATACAAAACAAGATTATGACACTTCTTTTTTGTCTTATTTTATTGACGTCACCAGAGATCAAAATCTGGAAATTGTTATTTGTCCGATGTGGATTAATGGATTTGGAAGTGTCGTAATCTTGTTCTTGGATTCATGACTGTCAATTACAGATATTCTTTCTTCACTCTGTTGTATGGCTTTAGCTTTTTTTTTCTCTATTTCGACTTTCGATGTTGAAACATGTGAGTGTTGGAGTGACTTTTTTTTCGTTTTATTTTTCTTCGAAGTTCCGATCTTCGAATCTGAGTTCGACATTTTGGGTAGAGGCCTCTTAAGCCCCACATCTCTAATGCGGAACACTTTAGTTGGTTCTATTCAAAACCAACAGTTTTACATGAGAGCTACCACCGATAATTTAGAAACGTAAATTCTTCAAAAATTCGTAACCAAATAGTTTAATAGGTAGTTTTTATTAATATATCAGTACCTACTAAGAACAATTTGGTTTTTAATTGCCATTGTCGTCACGTCATGAATTGCCTTTTGATTGTCAAACTCAATTCACGGTTCACATAGATACCATCCACTGTTCACCGAATTAAATTGTTCATTTTTAAAACGTCATTAGGAACGAATAAAAAAATAGGTACAAACAAATAAACTAAATGTCAAAATGAACGAATAGGTAGTCGAATATTTCTTAATTAGTTGATCGCTCTCATGTAAATAATACCAATTCCTGAGCTTCCTAATTCATATAAATTTCATAGTTTTAAAATTAAATTCCTAAAGTTCTTCCAATCTCTTTAATTTTTATGTTTGCGGGTCTTGAACTGATGATAACATAAAACTGAGAGATGGTCGTTTTTTTTTTAACAAAAAAGTAACCTACTTAAATTTTTTGTTTGGTTGGCTTTTTTAGATTAAAGAATTGTTTGTCTAGTTGTGTCTGCATATAGATACCCACCTAATGTTTCTAAAACTGCTATACCTAGGTTACTTAGGTAAAAATACTTAGGTACGTTATAAATGGCGGTATATACAAGTTCATAAAAACCCCTTCTGCTATTTTACTTACTTAACTACGTAACTATCTAGACAGGTACATATGTACCTACTTATCTATTAATTAAGTAAGTACCTAACTAGTTAGCTACGTGTACCTATCTTTATTAAAATACAAGACAATACCGTATGTAGCATATCATATGTAGGTAGGTGGGAATAAATTATAATTAATCGCAAAATTCCTCAAACAAAAAACAAATGCAATAAAACTGTTCATATTTTTGTCAATGTCTATCGCATTACATCATAGGCATATTTTTTTTTCTCCTTCAAATATACTTATCATATATATGTATGTGCCTACATATTTATGTATAGGTAAATATGTACATATATATATACAATGTACAAAAATAACTGGCACATAAATGATGATCAAACACATATACAATTGCATGCGGAAAAGCTTTTCGTTCGCACTCACGCATCTATTGTGTAAAAAAAAAAAAAAAACATCAAAAAAACCTTGAATACTCTTACGCACATAGCAATAGACCAGCAAAATAGAAAAAAACAGCATATAGACGCACCGCACCACAAGCACAACCCAGCAGCGAGCGGCACAACCAAAAATTTAGAGAGACACATCGGGCCGCAAGTCGCAAGTGGTGATTGCAAAACAAGGTCTACACACAGAACCTAACCAGTCTGCCCTTATGGCAACAATAACATAAATTTACAACTCAAACGCACACATCAATCCAGCAGCGAATCCAAGGCGTAAGCGCACATTTCCTAATTAGTTAAACTTTTTTTTTTTTATTGTTATTAGTTTTTTTTTTTTTTTTTTGAAAAATTTTAAAGCGCACATGTGTCATTCATAGGAAGCTTATTTTTGAGGGCTAACTGTCATGCTTGAGACTTGCGCTCTTTGTTTAAGTGAATCGCTTTACGCATTCGTTGTGGGGCGGGTAGGAGCGGTAAGTGCGTGTAAAGTTTAAATGCGCGCATAAAGTGGTCCAAAGCTTTTCGATCGAGCTTAACCTATTGTGCGTTCGACGAGTAGCGCGTGTAGTATATCATTCATACATACCTACCAAACTATAGTCTTTTTTTTAAGCATTTTGTTGTTAACTTAAAATAAGTCTGCGTTGTTAAGCTTTTTGCGGTTTGTATGAATGTTGCTTTTAGAAATCTAGGAATTTTTCGATCGAATTAGACGATCGAACATAATATGCAAACTTAAAACAAAAAAAGTGATTCGTGAAAAGTTTTCATTATGTGTAAAAATTATTTTTATCAAGTTTTTTTGGAGGTAGGTAGGTACCTAGTCTGTATCTATATCTAAGCGATAATCAGTTTTTTTAATACTTTTTTTTACATAAAATATTTTGTTTGCATATTTTGACAGTCTCTCTATCTGTAATGTACCTTACCTACCTTGTATCTACTTAAAAACAAGTCATAGACCCCCAATGGTGCTGCCAAAATGTTGACGTGTCTATGAATTATTTGTGCATTCCTATAAATGTATGTGTATTTATCTATAGATAGGTGCCACCTCAAGATATTTACTTACTTTCCGCCATTTTAATGTTTTTTGTTTATCAGCTCACATACTAAAAAAGCCACTATATTTATTTTAAGACTTTGCATCTTAGTAGGTACCTACGCATACGAAAAACCCACACAAAAATGGCACAAATGTTGCGATTATCGTTTGACAATTCGCATAAAAAGTAGGTTAGGTGTATATAACATTTAATACCAAGCTACACATACATACCTACCTATGCTTTATGGCTTCCATATGCAGAAAAAGTGAAGCACGGCCGCCATTTTTGACAGGGCGTGATTTCCTACCTATTATGGAGAGTTCTGTGGGTTGTTTCAATTGTTTTTGAAAATTATTAGGGGTATTCACGATCCGATGTGTCTGGTCTTGTATCATTGTAAAAGTGTGGCATTTTGTTGCACTACAACAACAAAATATACTGAATGTCAAAGTTTTACACTTTTACACTTTTACAATACCTAAACCCTATTGTAACAGAAAAATACAAGAGTGTCATATATTTTTTAACGCAAACTAAGATAATTCAAAACAAATGTGAAACAGATTTTCACATTTGCTTCAGTGTTGCTGCAGATTAGAAAAGGTGTGTGTACAGTCTGTTGTTGTTACACCAGATCGTGAATACCCCTATTATTTTGAGCAATAATTGTCGGCCGGTTTGACTATATTATTTCGTTAAGCCTAGTACGCTAATATGCTAAACCTAAAATCCCATACAAAAATGACAGAACGAAATCATAAACGAACATTTTCGTTCTGCAGTACGCCTTTCTGTGACGAAATTTAAAAAGTTTCCACTCACTATTCGCAGACAATTTATTACCCAGACCAATTAATTGTTTGCGGAAAAGCACATTTCGTTTTTAGTCGTTTTTTGTTTTTTTCTTTCATCGCAATTAGTTTATATTTGATTTTTTTTTGTGATTGTGTTTGTTTTTTTTTTCGTTCATGTTTTCGTTAGCATTTCGTTCTCCAGTGGATCCACTCAAAATTTTCGCTTCGCATCAGTAGTGTACTTGTCTTAAGGGCGAATATTACAACAATATTTTTAAAAGTCTACACACTTTTTTTGTGGAGAAAATTTTACTGGTGTGATTTTGTTATCTTATTGGAGACTAACGAGCAATTTTGAACGAAATTGTTTACTGCAGAACATTATTTTGAAAAGTCTCCAAATCTTCACGACTAACGATTTGGATTAATATAAACAGTGATAGGCGATATGCTGTAAAAAAATTCTTTTACATTTTCTTTGTAAACAACGGTAAATAGTGGTAAATAACTTGTACAAAATGTAAAACAAAAAAATGGTAAAAAACTGTACAAAATGTATTCATTTTTACAGATTTTCGTAGTCAAAGTGGGACAAATACATTCAAAATATATATTGAAAGTGTCAAAGAAGAAAAACCATTGTTGGATCCTGATGATAAATGATAAATTTCTGTCAAAGTCATAATGCATCTTCAGCAGACTTTGTTCAAAAGTGGATAACATTGGAAATACCTGGGAAATGCAGAATTTAGTCCAATTTCGCCAGAATATGGCACTGCATGATTATGTTCTAAGTGTATATTAATTACATCGCTTTTTTTAATAACGAAATTCTATCAAAATGGCAAGTAGGGAATATTTCTTTTGGAAAATTTATCAGGAAAAGGAATTGAAAATTGAACCCTTTGAAGGAATTTATGAAATAAGAAATAAAAATCTCATTTTTTTTGGAGCACTGCCGAAATTAAATATGGACATCTGCTCAAATTTGCGTTAAAGTTACTAAACAAATCGAACTCAAATCTAGACCCCTATTCGAAATCTTCTAATCTTCTAAAGGTTGACAATATTATTACACGTTTATTTTACGTTAAATGGCCGCAATTAAGCATTTGCTATTGAGTTTGTTGACGACGAAGTCGATGAAATATTTAAATAAATATTTTACCCTGTAAAAGCTTCTAAAATTTAAAAGAATTCAATATATATGTTTATATTTAATGTTTAATGTATAAATCCAAAAGTTTTTTTACAATTTTTTTTACCGTTTTTTACATCAGTGGACTTTTTGCAGAGTTTCTTACGGTAAAAACTCGGTGTAAAAATCAGCACACCACTGAATGTAATTTTTATTTTGAAAAATTGGCTAAATTTTGATTTGTTCCCATATCTCCTTAATTTTGTTCCCATTTTTCATACTTCTTAGTAGTAAACAACAAAGTAATATGGTCTTAATAATAACTAATGCTTTACGTCTTCTATGCTTAACCACATTATTTAGGTACACAATTATTATGTACATAACCTTAAACCACAAGGTTATCGTTGGTGCATGTGTTTCAGTTGTGCATACATACATGTTTTTGTGTTGAAACTGATGAAGCTCTACGTGAATACTTTTCCGCTATGTTTTAATAGGCTTTTCGTTGTCGTACAAGCAACCATGTGGTTCCATTATTTGCTTTAATTAAGATCAACCCAGTCGAACAATTGACCAATATCGTGAATGATCCTCGAAACTTTCTGTCGTAATTCAATGGTATCGGGAACAAAAAAAAGATTCACAATAGAGGATAATATTTCAAGAAAATTTCTGATAATGCCCTTTTTATTTCTCCTAGAAGTTTTGTCCCCTCTTTTCCAAATTATAACGTTTTTTCGTAAAGTTTCAGCTTAGAAGGATCTTTTCACGTAAATATGCATCCTCCACTTAGACATTTCTTAAGGACACATGTCGCTTTCGAAGACGTGAAATCAAGGTCGTCATTTTTTGACATTTTTCGACGCAACTGGTGCTGTCGCGTCGAATATGCATTCGTTCGACTTGCACAAACTCTTTTTTGATAAACGTCAAATGCTTTAACTGCAAGCTCATCTGACGTTTTCGAACGTGTGACTTTTCAAAAACAATCTTATACAAGAAAATTCGTGATATCGATTTCGAACAGCTTATTAACACAGAGGTAACGTTTTCGATAGGTTGCGCAAAATCATGATCCTATCGGATAATTCTATAATATTCATGCAAATGGCGGCAAATGTCAATTTAGCTTAATAGTCCTTAAGAACCTACGTTCAAGCCACCTTAAATCTCGGACACGAGGGAGACAACTTTTTGTGGTGTTTTTTGAATGGTCTTTAATTTTGGCAGGGCAGCCACTTGCAATGTCAAAAATGTGTAAATAAATTATTGTGGTAGGAAACAGAATTCGAAGGTTTATCGCACACAATTTGACATTTCATCCCACACAATTTGACATTTCATCCCACACAATTTGACATTTATTAATCAAAGATTTTTTTTTAAAGATTGGTTTTAGAACTCTCCCAACATTCTATTACAATTTTTTACCAGCCTTCAAAATGTTAGAATTTAATTGAATTGAAATTTTGTTTAAAGTAAACACGACTAGAGGAATGTCAATTTAAAACGTTTGTATAACAGTTGGTCGCCATTCAAAGTGTAAAGTATTCGGTTGTGTTGTGACTCTAGGCATGCCAATGTATAACAGTTCTGTTTTCGAAAGTACAGTTTATGTGGCCCCGCAGGTTCTAAAGGGAATATTAACCGCTTTTAATCGGGAAGAACTGTTATAAAACTACTATAACTATTATATATTGGCACTTCTATAGCCTCGTCCGAAATATTCACCGATTGGGGGTCGACTGAAAAACACCATCTTTCTAAGTTCCGGAAGTCGAATGGCATTCTTACCCTCCGGGGCCTCATAAACATAATAACGCAAAATCTTAGTCGATTTAGTAATATGTTAAATCATTTTGATGATACTAGGTTTATTTAAAGCAGTTTAGTATCGTACTATTTTCTTAACATTTTACTAAAGTTAAAATCACAAAATGGCTACTTTATTTTTTTAGTATAGTACTAAATCCATATGCCACTTTCACATTTACAAACGTGTTATGTTCGCTTACTTTTTTGCAATATTTTAGGCGTGTTTAGTTGTAGTTTATTAGGAAATATATTTAGTATGGTGCTAGTTAAAAAGTGTTTAAAATTAGGAAAATATTAGTAAAGTGCTTTAGTATTAGCAAACTGTTAAGTAGTATCATGCTAAGCCCTTAACATCAGGTTGTTTAAAATTTTGCGCCGATATTTTTATAAACAGAACTGTTATAAAATGGCATGTCTGAAGTCATTTCATTTTCTTAAATCAGATAATCGAATCTTACCCCTTTTTTATATGGCTGGTACTTGGCGTTCATTTTTGTGTGGTGCATTCAAAATGGGAAATTTTTAAAAGATCAGTTTGCATTTTTAAAGTCGAATTGTGGCAACTTTGCACTCGGTCCCTTTATGTGCAAAGCTTGCGCTTTAGCTTGCTAATTTGTTGCATACACAATTACACACACCAATGCATAAAATAAAGCGAAATCAGTGTTGCCTCACAGATACAACGAACAAGTGTGTTGTTCCTGTGCATAGAGGGGTCTTTATATATGATTTCTTTTTTTTTTTTTGGGCAATGTTGCCGGTCCTCTCTCCAAAATGATATGCTATGCGTGACATATTTTTTCATCCGAAGGCTTCCCCTACCATGGTAATGCGTTTTAATTAATTAACGTACTCAACAGAGTAGTACGACAACGATGACGATGACGATGCCGATGACGATGATGGCTGTGGCAGGCGGCGCGTAGTATGTTAGAAAGTAGGTATAGAGCAGAGCATAGCATGGCTTTCTGCACTGGTTGTTGGTTTTGTTTCTCGTGTGAAGACGCAGAGCTTAAACAAAAAATACCTATGTACTAAAATTTGACTGGTATAGTGTAGTCTGATAGCATAGTAAGTATATTATAGAAGGTACCTTCTCTGCAAGCATGCGTGTATGTACTCGTATGATGCATTAAAATGCGCTTAAGTTGGAATTTTCCGGCCAAAAGAAAATAAATATCACGCAGTTGTTTCGTTGGCACATAAACGTACATAAATATGTATATACTACCAGTCAAACAGATGGATCTTTATATACATATACATAACTATATTAAATTTGGATAGACAAAGATGGACCTAATATACTGCGTACTGCGTATTTCAGCTACTGTCTTTATATAGTATGTAAGTCGCATTTTTGTATGTACAAGCATTAAATTATGCGTTGCCTCTAATCTAGGTCACTAGATGTAATTGTTATTCATGCCGATGATGTGACCAGTCTTTGGAAAGAGTTTTGTTAGTTGCATGCGTGCAACATGTCGTTTGGTTAAATTAAAATATAATTGCATTAGATTGGGCATTAGGTATAGAGGAAGTACAATTTTTAGATTTTAATGATACTAAAAAAAAAAAATCTAGATAGGTAAATATATGTAACCTACATAAGTAGGTACCAAGTATTATGAGAATTTGACATTAAGCTCTTAGGGGAAAACAATTGCCCGAATAACGATTGCTCGCAATTTTTTTTAGAATTTTTCAGAATAGTTTCCCGCATAAAGAAATAATAATTCATGATTACCCGAGTAACGATTGCCCGGAAAATTTGAAAAAGTAGGTACTATTTCGTACTTATCAAATATATTTTATTTATTTTTTTAATATTTTTGTTTTTTCTTAAAATATTTAAAAAAAAAACCTTTTTTACCAACTTTTTTTTTTTATTTTTATTTTAAATGATGACAAAATCAAAAATCCATAATTCATTTCTGATTAGTTTCTCAGCTAAAGGTAGTAAATGCGGGGAATTTGTAATCGTAATACGGGAATTCGTTTTGCGGACAATCGTTACTCGGGAAATTGTTTTCCGGCAATCGTTATCCGGGTTATCTTTATCCGGGGAACTGTTTTCCAGGAAATCAAAAATTGCCAATCCTTTTTTGGGCAATCCTAACAATTTTTGGAACTTGATAAAATAACTGTATCGGTTTGCTAAGTAAAAATCTTTTTAGTCAAAACGTAAAACTGTCAGTCTAGTCTTGATTATAACATTCAGAAGATATCTGTACAGAAGTCACTTTATGTTGTATAGGGTGTTAAACCTTTTTACTTGCGATATAGGTATTAAAGGGCAAGTTTTGCATTTGGAAAAAAATCGAACTCGAGATTTTAATCAAAGTTGGCATTACGATGATGGAGAACACCAATAAAGTGGGTCCGCCAATTCCGTCTGTCTGTCTGTTGAACGATCTACAGCCTGAACGGCTGAACCGATTTTGTTCAAACTTAGTGGTTAGGCGTTTTAGGTGATTGTCCAAAATAGATTTTTGAATCGTTGTTTTAGCCCCAAAAATAACGGTTTTGGGGGTGGCCGTGGCGCGATAGTTGTGTGTTCGCCTGTCAACCTCATGATCACAGGTTCGATCCCTGCCTAATGTCTTCTTATTTTTCCATTAAAAACCAATTCTAAAAATAAATGTTATACAATGATTTGCTGGTTTACTCATTACATGCTGTTTAGGCATAGAACTAACAACATGTGATTGAGTAAAACTAGTATACCGATAAAATATGACAAAGAATAAAAAAAAATTAATGCGAATTATAAGAGACATCGATAAATAAGACACGGACATTTCTCCGCATTAGTTCAGCCGCCATCCCTGGAGATAAAATCTGAGACAACAACCACTTACAGTCTCCGAATATCGCGCCACACATCTTTCCTATCATTCTTTCTCTTCCTTAACCTCACCCTCACGCCCGCGCTGTGTTGAAACATTTAAAGGGTATTCATAATCCCTTGAGGGCGTGTTGATTATAAAAAAAAAAAATGGTACTTGCCATACAAATTTTTCTACCATTTTAATTATCTCGAAAACGGCTCTAATGATTTAGATTAAAATTGATGTGTGTACTTATTTGAGTATGTTCATATTTAGTTATTAACGGTACCTGCCATACAACCATTTTATTGATTTCCGACTTTCTCATAAACGGTTCAACAGATTTCGATAAAAAATGTTATACAGGAGCTCCTTCAAATTCTAAATAGTATTGCATTTCAAAATTTTCGAAAAATAGTTTTTTTTTGGATTTTTGAAAAAAAACATATTTTTTTTTTTGAAAACTGAATATTTCGAAAACGGGTGGACAATTTTTTCTGAAATTTTGCTTTTGAATTTATATTATTCATACCAATTTTTTTGTAGAAAAAAATTAAGAATTTTTGTATATAAAAAATTAAGTAAAAAACAACTTTAAAAATATTTAGCCCTTTCTATTAACATCTATTAACAATCTTTTGCATATAATGTAATCGAACATAGGAGCAAGTACGTGCGATCCAGTCATTCATTTTATTTTCTATTAAGTGCTTTAATTTAAGTGAGTATAACTATGATAAGTGTCAGACCTGTAAAAAAAAATTACAGTAGAACTAGCTCGACATCTCGCATCCTTCTATTTCTTATCACTGCAGTCGTACAATTCAGTTAAATTGATGAATTGATCTTACATCTTGCATCCTAGATAGTAAAATAGTTTGAATTGGGATGGACTTAACATTGTATTGCGTTGCAACATAGTGATTAAAAGCGCGTATGCGTTGTGTGAAATCCCAGAAAATAAAATGCACGACTGGATCGCTCGGATCTACTCTTATGTTCGATCACATCGTATGCAAAAGATTTTTAGTAGAAACTGCTAAATATATTTTAAAGTCGTTTCTTACTTAGGCCCTTATTGCGAGTGTCGTCTTGCTTTCGACGAACGAATTTTAGCGATAGTCGAACATCGAACATTTATTTTGGTATTGCCAATCTCTATTGTGAACGAAATTTTTCGTCTAGACATTCGATCTTTGTCGTTTGCATTTTTGTGTTCGACTTTTTTCTAAAAAAGAGAAAATTATATGACAGTCTTAAATAAGACTAAAAACAATATTTTAAAATTGTTTCGGAATATGTATTGAATTTTCAAAAAAATCTTTTTTTTTTTCAAAAAACAAACAAAATATTTTTTTGCAAATTTTGGTGTGCAGTATTCTTTATAATTCGAAGGACCTCCTATATAAAAATTTTGATCGAAAGATTATGGCAGGTACCTACGCGTTAATAGCGAAATATGTTAACAAAATAAATTCGGACCAAAATGTAGACTCTACCAAAAGGAGTGCAAACATTAATTTTTTTTTATCAAAATCGTTAGAGTCGTTTTCGAGATAATTAAGATTGTAGAAAGATTGTATAGAAATATAAGGTTAAGTACCAAGCTTGAAGAAATCGCTTGAGCCGTTTACGTTGTAGAGCGACCTACTGACAGACAGACGGAATAGCTGGACCTACTTTTTTGGTGTTCTCTATCATCGTAATGTCAAGTTTGATTAAAATCTCGAGTTCGATTTTTTTCGCAAAAGCAAAACTTGCCCTATCTATAGTATGTACCTACATTGTACCTACATACATATATATATACATACATACCATATAACTTAATAAACCTAAATTTTGGAAGATAATAAAGCCTCGCCAAAATGCAAGTTTTGCAAAAAGTCAATATTCAGGTTTATTGAAAAATATCCACGACAAAATTAAAAATATGCAATTTACTTATGCATTTATTATGCAATGCATATGCAAAATATGCACTAATGATTAAATACCATTTTAATCCAAATTTCATGAGTTGCAAATTAATTTGGTTTTAGGCTCCTAATTGTTAAAAAAATAAAATGTCGACTGGATCGTACAAACTTGCTCTTGTAGCTAACAACTTTAGTGTTACCCACTGACGCTGTTGGTAGCCTATAGTTATCCTATGCAGGTTTAATGCCCATTTAGGTAATATTACCTTGATTCTTAGTATAATGAACGATTGAAGGAATAGTTACATTGGTACCTACCTACTAATGCATATTTAAATTGATTTGAATTATGTAAATTAGGAGGGTAAAAAGTATCTCGAAAATTGTAGGACGGGTTTTGATGAAATCCTGTTTATTATTTTTAGTTTTTTGAAAACAATTTTTTTTTGAAATTTTGGTATGCACTTTTTAAGAGTTTATTATTATACATGCTATTATACAATTTAAAATTATTTTTTTGATTAGTTTTAAAAATATTGATTTAAAAAAAAAAGTTTTAAAAATTAATTTTAATTATGAAAAAAAGTTCTTAACATTTTTATATATATAATTATTTTTATATGTATAATTAGTAAATTTAAAATAAATCCAATGTACCGTTACGGAGAAAGCCAAAAATTAAAAAAAAAACGTTATATGAAAAGTACCGTTAATAGACTTTTCCGGTAAACTTTCTCAATTCTCAAAAATTTTCATCAAAATCTATGGAGCGTTTTCGAGAAAAGTAAGGATTTTTCTAAATGCTTATATGACCGTTATTTTTAGCCCTAAAAATAAAATTTCAATTTCCCCTCTGAGGAATGCCAAAAGAATCACACATACCAAATTTGAAGGTTATCGCTTAAGCCGTTTTTAGGGTGTAGCTCGTTATAACGGGTGATTTTTTTGCTACTTGGTTTTTGACGTTTATATTTTTGACAGATCACACATGACAAATTCCACGAACATTTGACATTTCGATTCAGTATTGCTTGCCATTTCATCATAAATAGACTTACGCCTGAACAACGTTTGCAAATTATTGAAATTTATTATCAAATTTCGTGCTCTGTGAAAAATGTCGAAATTATGAAATTATCGCAAAATTGTCTTCAGCGACGAGGCTCATTTTTGGCTAAATGGATACGTGAATAAGCAGAATTGCCGTATTTGGAGTAAAGAGCAGTCAGAGGCAATTCAGCAGCTACCAATGCATCCCGAAAAATGCACTGTTTGGTGCGGTTTATGGGCAGGCGGCATCATTGGGCCGTACTTCTTCAAGGACGATGAAGGCCGCAGGGTTACGGTCAATGGAGAAAGGTACCGTTCGATGATAACAGATTTTTTTTTGCCGAAAATGCAAGAATTGAACTCGGCCGACATGTGGTTCCAACAGGACGGTGCCACATGCCACACTGCACGCGAAACCATGCATCAATTGAGAGGCGAATTTGGTGAGCAGTTGATCTCACGTTTTGGCGCAGTCAATTGGCCACCAAGATCATGTGATTTGACCCCGTTAGACTATTTTTTGTGGGGCTATGTTAAGTCTATTGTCTATGGGGACAAGCCAAACACGATTGCTGCCTTGGAAGCCAACATTGAACGCGTCATTGGTAAGATTCCGGCCGAAATGTGTGAAAAAGTTTGCCAAAATTGGACCTTCAGAATGGACCACCTGAAGCGTAGCCGCGGGCAACATTTAAGTGAAATAATGGCAGTAATTGATTTATCGATCCAAATAAAAATTTCATTCACTTTTTACAAGTTTCTGTGTTTTTTTGAATTTTCAAAAACCAAGCTCTTAAAAAATCACCGTTTACATACAGACGGACAGACTGACAGACAGACATTTTTTGTCAATCACTTTTTTAGGCTTCTCTATGATCGTAATGTCATGTGTGATTGTTAGAATTTTTTTAATCGCAAGTAAAAATCATCCATTTGCATGGAAATTCGGTCCATAAGTTAAAGAAAATAATGCCTTTTTGTCCGCAATAGCTATAAGCCTTAAACCACAACAAAATGGTGCTGGAATTTTTTGAAACAAAATTCCTGGAAAAGCATTTCCTCAAATGAGAATTAGTTACACACTTTTTTTTTTTAAAATGTGTAAAATGATTAAGCTCAGTGCCAGCGTTAGGACACTATGGAAGGATGAAAGAGAGGATACCGATGCACATTGGTTTCGAATTTCTGAATATCAAAATGAGAAGGGGAAATAGCGTTTTCCTTATACCGTTTTCTTTTTATTATTATTTTTTTTCGAAGAACTAAATTATTTGGGTGGTTTTTGTTTCTTAATAATTTATTTTTGTTGATAAGTTATAACTTTTGATTTTTGTGATAGATTTTTTAGTATAAAAAATCGAATGAAACTTTACTTGTTTTTTACTCTGGTATACTTTGCAAAAAACATAGCTTTTAACACTTGTCACCCTAGAAAACTCGCTATGCTCCTCTTTTCGTAATTTTTAATCTGGTAACCCGGTTTTTTATTTCCCATTTAACAATGATCTCGAGATCTTAATTTAATGAGCTTATCATACGCTGCCGTTGCAAGTGAGAGTACTGTCATCAACAAAACAATTTAGTGGACTAGAAGTTCCAGATAAGTGATCATTAACAAAAATAAGAAAAAGTTTTCGAGACAAAACGAAGCCCTGGGGCACACCAGGATTTATTTCATGCATATCAGACTTGAAACCGCTTGATGCCAAAGGCCCTATTACGATTGTCAATTTTTAATTTGATTATTGATAAACACTGAAATTTGGTTTTCAAAGCTCGGCTTATTAAAAAACTGCACAACTATTTAATGGTAATTATCGATTTTCTTGTAATTCACATCATGGTGTACATCATACTCAAATACCAAAACTCTTTATCAATGAGGTTATTTAATATTACATTTGGGTATTTATCAACCATCAATTTACAAATGACAATCATAATAGGGGTATATGTCTATGGTTTTGAAATATCAAGCGGAACAATTTTACTTTCTCCAAAACGATGTAAAGAATTTTGCCACTGTTCGGTGGAATATACTATCAGATCTCCAGTAGACCTATTGCTACAAAAGCCATACTGCCGCTTATTAAAGAGCTTTCGGTCTTCAATATATTTCTTAAGCTGAAAATTAATCAGCGTTTCCATCACATTGCAAAGAAGGGACGTAAGTACAATTGGACGGTCGTTAGAGGGTGGAGAAGATTCGCCTCTTTTAGGCACGGGCTTGAGAAATACTGCTTTTATTCACTCCGAAAGGTACCAGAGTAGGAACTGGGCTGCGAACTAATTCCTTTTTCACGGAGCTGCTTCATAATATTTTGTTTCACAAACGATACCTCGAGCGCAAATTGAGTTCCTATAGGAACTTATTCTCTCCTCACAGATTTTTCAATCGCATTCCCCGATAGGGATGTTGCTTCCATCAGCTCAATTTTGACATCTTGCTTCAATTGTAATTAAATCTTGATAGGTAATATAAACTGGATTTCTTAGAAACATTTTTCAAGCGGTTGAAACTTTGGCTTGAAAAAAATTACCTCAATTACAATACTTTCTGTGAGAACAGAGAAGATTTTCCAAGTTACATTTCTCTAGAGGAAGTAAACTTTATCTCTTCATCTGTCTTGCCTGCAATTTTTAAGCTAAGCTTTTATTATCCAAAACCTAATTAAATTGAAAGAGTATTTCAATTTAGATACTTTTTTTTTAAGTTGTAAAATTCGACCATACCGACTAGACGGATAATAAACTATCTGTGGTAATGCATTTCTAAGTCTACATATCTACATCTCTGGTACCTACATGCAAATGCTTTTTCGGTCATAAAAAAAGTCTTCTTGCTAAACTCTTGTTTGTCTTCTGAGATAAAATAGTTAAAATTCAAATTCTATTCGATGCTTGGAAAAATTGAAAGGCGTGCAACTTCAGTACAATATATCGTCGCGTCGCGGCATTTAAGAGAAGAATAGAAAATAAAAAGGGTTTACTGTTCAAATAATATTGCAACTGTGTACATAATATGAGCAACGCACAATCAGCGCAAACAAAGCGCAGTTTTCCGGTGGAACAAAATATTTGTTTTTTTTTTGCTTTTGTTTACACGATGGGAAAGTTTTCGAAAGTTTTTTTTTCCTATTTTTTGTTTTTTTTTTGGTTTCATGATGATTGCAATGGGAAACGAACCGAAAACACGACGACGAAGATGATGACGATATTTTCTATGAACACCACTGGTGGTGCGGTGAGTGTAACATATATGAAAAGGGACTGCTTTTGTGATAGGCCTTAAGCCCAAGGCTGCTAATGAGTTTGTATTTTTAAATCAATTTCTTAAAATCACAATGCAATTCGTTGCCTTAGGTCTGAAGACGAATATAACAAAAAGAAAAAAAAATAAGAACATCTTCCGCTTGGATGTTTATGTTTTATGAACTTTTTAGTTTGCTTAGGAAATTTATAATAAACACACACACACAGTGTACATACATACAAATATCAATTAAATTCTCATGAGAGGGAACATTCAGTCTCAATTGCGAAATGAGTTTTGTTTGATTTAACGTTTTTATAGTCGGGATGTGATTTTCTAAGAACTACGATTTTTTACTTGCGATATATGTAGGTACTATATATGTACATGTGTATATAGAGCAAGTTGTGCATTTGGAAAAAAAAAATCGAACTCGAGATTTTAATCAAAATTGACATTACGATGATAGAGAACACCAAAAAAGTGGGTCCCGTAATTCTTTCTGTCTGCCTGTCTGCAGAATGATCTACTTACAGCATAAGCGGCTGAAGCGATTTTCTTCAAAATTGGTACTTAAGCCTTTTAGGTGATTCTCTCAAATAGTTTTTTTTTAGCCTCAAAACTAACATGCCATACAAATTTGTTTCCCATCTAAATTATCTCGAAAACGGCTCTAACGATTTTGATAAAATGTGTGTATACACTACTTTAGGTATAGTCTACATTTTGATAAAAAAAAATTGTTTAGTTATTTTGTTATTATTGTACTCATAAAATACCAAAATTTTCGACAAAATATATTTTTTGGATTTTTGAAAAAAAAAATTTAATGTTTTTTGTATTTTTTTTTAATTTTATTTATTTCATTATTCGTATCTTACAAACTTTGTACTTAATATAATAATAATAATATAACAATTCAAAAATAAAGAACGAATAGTTAGTGACATTTGTTTTTAAAAATAAAATAGTGTTAATGTCACATCACAGAAAAAACAACTATTAGAATGTGGGGTGTACAACAATTAATTACCAATTTAAAAAAAAATAAATACAAATTAAATGAAAAGCAAAAGATTCGTTTTTGTTTTGCGCAAAAGGCTTAAGGATAAAATGAAAAAATATGAAAGCTAAGTTACATGCATATGAGCATAAGAATACATATGAAAAAAAAGTAATTAAGTGATATACAACAGCAGAGTTTTGATTTCATGGTGATTGAAATCTAGAAGCCAACTTTTAATTCTATTTAGGAAAATAGGAAGAAATGTGTAGTACGAAATGGAGGTGGTACAACAGAATTGATTGAATTGGTACGCAAATACCTAGTGTCATAGTGTCAGAAATTGGACTCTGCATATAACCACCTCTCAAGAAAAATATTTTTAAGACTTTAAAAAATAATATAAATGTTTTTGTGGCAGGATTCCCAATGTCTTAAACAGAACCATAGAATGAGCCAAACGATTTGCTCTGAATATTTTTCTTATAGCGGACTTTTGTAAAACAAGGAGTGGTTAGAGAATTGTGTCGTAAGAGCCTCCCCAACAGCTCAATCCATACTGCAATCTTTATTGAAATATTCCGAAATAAACCGTTCTAAGTATTTTATTGTCGCAGAACTTTCTGAGTCGATAAAGACTACGACTAAGGTATATGTACAGTACATTAGGTACCTAATATAGGCCAATATTTGTATTTAGAAACAAAATATAAAGCGAACAAACTTGACATTAACACCCCAATTCCGCCTGTCTGAGTCTGTCTGGTCGAACTTCTGCCATAGAGATTTCCTTAAAACTTCTCCTAAGCGTCTTAGGTGATTTTCTCGGTATTTTTTTTAAATCTCTTTTTTTGTTGGCCCCATAAATAACGGTACCGGCAAAATACAATTATCGTAATTATCTCAAAAGCGGCTCAACCGATTTTGATAAATAAAGTAATAATCTAGAATTTTGCTAAAAACCTGCCATATCGGCGCATTTTTGTGGAGGAGATCCTTCCAATTCTAACTTTCGAAAAATAATATAAATTGTCATTTTTATTTTTATTTAATTTCTGGCAAATAGCAAATACTGAGGTCCAAATTTCGAGCACTCTTTGTGGCAATTGCGGTTGTTAACCAAGTCGTCAATCGATCGTCACAGAAAATAGTATACCGTTGTTAACTGGCACGCGCTGTGTGACATTTTCCGACGACGCACGTCTTGTTGAAACCAAAGTACCACCCCCCCCATCAAGGCAATTTAATTCAGGAACGTAAAAGTCATTGGTCATAGCTTTACAAGGGTCGCCATTGACTGTAATCGTTTGACTGGCATTGTTTTTAAAGAATCACGGAGTAAGGACCAATATTTCACATCAATCTGTCAGTTTTTCCGGAATGTAACATCGGGTCCCAAAAATGACTTAAGAATTATTCACATTTCAAATGCGGCAGTTTTGCTTATTGGCGTAGCCGTTCACCAAAAATGAGCTTCATCACCGATCGAAATTGTCCTGCAAGAATCAGATTCAACAGTAAATCTGAAATGGAAAAACAAACTAAAGATAAATCACATGCCAGATGATAAAATGGTTGTCAATGATAATAGTGCTGCCAACTTCAATTCTATGGCGCAAAATGTTAATCGATTTTGTAATATGTTAAATCATTTTTAGTATGATACTAGGCTTAAAGGAGGATTTTGCTAATTTTAAACCAGTTTAGTATCGTACTATTTTCTAAACATTTTACTAAAGTTAAAATCACAAAATGTCTACTTTATTTTTTTAGTATCGTACTAAATCAAAATGCCACTTTGACATTTACAAACGTCAAAAAGTTATGTTCGCTTACTTTTTTGCAATATTTTAGGCGTGTTTAGTTGTAGTTTATTAAGCAAATAGATTTAGTAGCACCATACTAGTTAAGAAGTGTTTAAAATTAGGAAAATATTAGTAAAGTGCTTTAGTATTAGCAAACTGTTAAGTAGTATCATGCTAAGCCCTTAACATGCTGTTTAAAATTTTGCGCCTATATCTCTAAAAAAGAAAGTATTTGCATACATATGTACACGCCCTTGAAGTAAAACTGGTTATTATTTTTCGGGTCCTACTAGGGCTGCCAACGAGACCGAGTCGAGACTATACTTTAAAAACACCCGAGACGAGACCGTATTTTTGGTAACGAAAATCACCGAAAGCCTTGCTGGTCTCGGTGGTATGGTTTCGGTTTTCGCTAGAAGAAATATTTTGTGTTTAATTATTTTTTAGTATCTACTTTTGTTCAATTTTTATAATATTCACAAGTTTTTTTTTGCGAAATATTCTATATTAACATATGTACATAGTTATACTTAGATAGGCGAAATGCGAAAATGGATAGAAGAATATGTACGATTTATGTATGCATTTCGTTGGAATAGAAATCGCTCATTTTTCCGACATCGTTTCCTCCTTCGGAAAAAGGTGACTTGGCTTTTAGGTGACACTTGGAAAAAATATTATCAAAACTTCAAAACATAGTTTTTTACCTACCTGTGAAGCCATAAACTGTCAACATTCATTGAAGGATGGCTCCTATTTAAATGGATTAACAAACCTCTACAAAATTCAAATCATACCTCAAAAAATTCGAAATTTATCCAATTTTAAGTTGATTTTAGGATTTTAAGTTGTGGTCTGGTCTCGATGCCAGCCCTAATTCCAACCGTTTTGAGCTCTAATGTCGTTTTCGATTGTATTTTCGGAGTGTTTTTGAATTCAATCGAATATTAAAATGTCGTATTCACAAACAAAGTTGAACATCACCATTCAAAAAATGGCGTCTTTAAACAATTATTACTTTTGACAAATAATCCAATAAAAAACCTTGAATGTATATCGTATATATATGTGTTTTGCTTTTACTCCCTTAATTGAGAATAGAAAAATATTCCGAAAACTTTACCCTTGAAACTCAGAACCATTTTAATAATCAAAATCAATTAAGAAGTTTATAAATGATAGTGTTTTGTATAGATATAACACTTACAAAAATTCGTATTATTCTATTTTGAATTTTTTTTACTGTTTCATACAAAACATTAATATTTTAAAAGTGTTAACTTTATTTTATTGATTATAGCTTTCCAATTCCACTCTGTCCAATAATAAAGAATTCTTCCAAATGCATGGCAATGCCATTTTATATTTGTCAGCGGACTTAGGATTTCTTGTTTATGGCAATGCTGGTCTACGTTTGCATTTTTCTGATGTTTTGTATATTAAATATTGGTTTTAGCTTAGATGTAATTTCTGGATGGAAATTAAATTTTGACCATTTCTGTTCTGAATGTTTTTTCTTTTATGAAGCAATCCATTACCCATTTATTTTTGCTATTTCTTTGATTTTTTGAATTTCATTTTCTTACTTTTTCTTACTTTAAAAAAACATCTTTGTGATTATTATTGTCTCTCGATATCTATTTAATGAATTCCTTGTGTTCCACAGGGTAGTCATTTGGGTCCTCTTCTTTTAAGTATTTTCCCTATCTTATTAAAATTAAGATAACTCGAGTTCCAACTCGAAGCTAAAATAATCTCTCATTGAAAAAACCCGGCTTTGCTTTAGTTGTTTCAAAGCTAATTAAAATATCCTTTATACGAATTCCTTAAAAAAACATATTCTCTATTCACATATAGAGAGACACATATGCACATGTTCCTAAAAATAACTTACTTACTCATGCTAAATAACTGGCCCTTAAGTCATGATTAGCCTTTTTCTTTGCAATTCAATGCTTTCACATTGAATTATCCTTGAAAATAAAACGTAAATTATTTCAGGCAACTTCAACCAGGATATTCGCCATATCACCCCATACAAATACAATATCATCTTCAATATTCTTTCTTTCCTTGTTTTGTTTTCCGTTCTGCGCTCTTGTTCTTAATCCGTCTTATGTTGGTTGTGTTTTTTTTTTCTCTCGCGCATATAATCACCGAAGAAGTGTGCCCCTATGTGTGC
This sequence comes from Philhelius pedissequus, assembly GCA_910595825.1. NCBI lineage: Eukaryota > Metazoa > Arthropoda > Insecta > Diptera > Syrphidae > Philhelius > Philhelius pedissequus. Next base: position 316,687,975 of record OU343160.1, on the reverse strand, counting down.
CTGCTTATGTAGGTACTCTAATTAAATTTACACAGGTGAACTGACTGGGAAGAAAAACAAAAAAAAAAAAAAAAAGATGCTACTGCAGTATGTTAGAGATGCAGCACAATGGGCTCATCCACGAAGGTCGACCCTTGTTGTTACTCGTATGGTTATGCAGATTGAAGTTCTTTTTTACTCCGACCGAAGCCGAAGGGAATATTTTGGAAGCTTTAGCGCAATTGTCAGGGAATTGCGCTTGAAAATTTGTTACAATCGACTGGGTCTCGAAGGAGAACTCTTCAGATAAGATGCGGGAGTCTTCGTTCATAAATCATCTCGGTCCCCTTTGATGCATTAAAGTGCAGATTTTTACAAGCATCCCCCTTTTTGTTCGTTAGCCGAAAAAGTGCAGCATACAACCGCTAATTAACAGGTTTCGCTAGAATGAGTGTACTTTAACTTTTTTTTTGTTTGTGAAAACAAAAAAGGCAGCTTAGCTTAAAATTAAGCACGACCGACGACGACCGACGTCAAAAAAATTGAGTGGGTGGTTGGGCGAAATACAAAAAAAAATACGTAAGGTGCGTTAGTAGATACATTTTTCAACCCAGGGCTGTTCCTTTTCCGTCATACAAAGCTGGGAGTTGTTTGTTGTTCTATCTAACGAATTAGCATTGTAGTCGCTGTTGCATGAAATTATATGCGATGCAATTTACTTAACTGTGAGATATATTTTTTGTGGTTGGGCCTTTTTTGTGTTTATTTTTTTTTGTTGTCAGAAAGTTACTTTGAACTCATTTTTTAGGAGAATTTTTTTTTCTACTTCTTCGTGTTCAAAATGAAATTGTGGCGAAAGTGTATACCTTTTTACCTATGTAGGTAAGTATACTTAAAAAAAATAAAAAAAAAAAAAATGGAAGCTACGTGATGTCCCCTCAAATTCATTTTATTATTTTTGTTTTGCTCTAAACAAAGTAGGTATATTATATGCAGTGTTTGTTTGAAGTACAAACGTACTGCGCTTTAATTAGGAGTAATAAAGGTTCTTTTTACTTTTCTTTGTTGTAATTTACTTTGAAGTGCACTTCAATTTCGTTGCACAGATGATTACGGGGCTGACAACGGGAGTTTTTGGGGGTTTGGGGCAGGGGTGCTCTTTCGAACGGAAAAATATATGTTTTTGATTTACTTGTTTGTTCATTTTTAATTTTGTGTGGAATAAAAACATGTAGGCATCTCTAAATGGTTTGTTGTTGTTTTTAATGAAAAAATTTAATTGATGTGTCATAGTATCTTTTTTATGTGAATATCTATGTATGCAGAGATTCTTACATATATAATTTCTTCCCAATTGTTTAGGTACTTTAGATAAATATACAAAAAATCACTTCTAAAAAAAAGAAGATTTTTCTTTCAGAAATGACATACAATCTACCGAATCACCTCCTCAGCTCTGAATGTTCAAATAATGTACATTGTTTTGCATCACGTTTTCAAATATTAATTGATGTTATTCTTCAATTGTTGGTGGAGTATTTTTGTAGATCTTAGCTTTTACATAACCCAACAAAAAAAAAATTAATTTTCAATTGAAGTCTCAATTCCGAGAAAAATATTGACCAGAAAATTTCGCACGCAATAGAACCATTGATTTAGGAGCTGTGCGGGTTTCATTTTTGTCGTTATTTTGATGCATTTCATAAATTATCCCAATGACAGCAGTTAAAAAATGAAATTAAGAAAAAAACCTGTTGTTGGAAGACCCTTTATCTTCTTATTTATTTTTTTTTTTGACAATTTGAGGGAATTTTTTAACCGGAACCATATCAAATAAAATGCACGACTGGATGGATCGCACGAACTTGCTCTTATCTTCGATCACATCGAATGCAAAAGATTTCTGACTGACTGACTTAAACTTAAAAACAAAATATTAAATCGGCTTGATCAAAGAAAAAATAATTAAAAATTCTGAAATAAATACTTAAACTAATTTAAGCTCAAAAAAAGAAAGGCATTTAATTTGTTAGATAAATTTGAATTTATGAGAAAAAAATTTTAAAAAATCTGTGGAGCGGTTTTTGAGAAAAAAAGTTTTTTTTTAAAAACTTTTTGAAAACATTTTTCAAAAAAAAATCAAAAACGCCAATTCATAGGTATTCAATAAATACATATTAATAAAATTTTTGAAAAAAAATTTAAAGAGCAGTTTCCGAAATATAAATTTAAAAAAATTGTTTTTTTAAATGATTTTAAAAATACCAAAAAATACTAATTAAAAATATTGGTACGCGGTATAATTTGGGCAACCTAAACCTATATATGTGTGAAATTTCGAAAGAATCGGTTAAGCCATTTATGAGATAGTCGAAAGCATTTTTTAAATTAAATTTTTTTTCAACCATATGATCGGTCGTACCTAAAAAGCTGCACTGATTTTTTTTAATCAAAATCGTTAGAGCCATTTTCGAGAAAAATAGGCTTTAACATAATGGTTATATAGCAGTTACCGTTATTTTTTGAGCTAAAAAAAATTTCAAGTCCTTCTCTGTACAATACCTAAAAAACTTTATATACCAAGTTTGAAGCAATTTGGCCCACCCGTTTGGGCTGTAGGTACAGACAGACAGACATCTTTTTTCCTCTTCGCTATTTTTCGACGAATGCATAGTACCTACCTATAACCGCAAGTAAAAAAATGTTTGACTAAAATGTAGACTACCTAAACTCACTTTTTGTTATCAAAACCGTTAGAGCCGTTTTCGAGATAATTAAATGGTAGACCAAATTGTATGGCAAGTACGGTTAAAGAACCAAGTCAAAAATCTATTTGAGACAATCACCTAAAATGGTTAAGCACCAAGTTTGAAGAAAATCGTTTCAGCGGTTAAGATGAAAGATTTTGTTAGATATGTTACATAAATTAATTATTTTATTGCCAGAATTGCACTGAAAGATATTTTTTTGCCGGGGTATATTTTATTCTCTCGGCGACATTTTTTCTGTGATGGTAAAACTTCCCTCGGATAAATTTCTTTCTAACAAAAAATCGTATGAAATTTTAGCGAAATTCCCCTGGAAAGCCTGTTTTCGATACCAATAAATTCGAAGGGAAATTTTCGATTATCAATCATGTTCCCTATGTTCGAAAGCGGAAAACATTTCGGGTGAAATTTTTCATTCATGATAACATTCCCCAATGTAAATTTAAAAGTGGCACCTGAGTACAATGTTCATTGATTTCTGAGGATGCTTTGTCTTTGTTCAATTCAAAGCAACACTAAAATAGTGTGATGGGAAATAGCTGGAAGATTGGTGGTATCACACTCAAGTTGCTGTTTCATTTAAGCATCATAAGATGCAGCGAAACTTTGCAGCTTACAGCGAATATATTATCATACTATAAACCTCTTTCTATAACGTGATGAAAAATTTATCACCTTTTCGGATGATGCTAAAATTTTTGGTAGTGGCGTCAAATGTCAATATTACTTTGAAATTTGTGAATTATACTTCTAAACAGGGTTGTCAGGTTTAAAAAAGCGAAATCGACAAACTTAAAATAAAAATCGCCAAAAAATCGCCAAATTAAAAAATTTCCACAAATACATCACCAAACTCAAAAATGGTAAATTAAAATAAATGAAAGCAACTTGCAATTTTGGAGTCAAAAAAATTTATTTAAAAAAGAAAACAACAAATACATATCGTACTTAGCTATGTACGTACATTCATAATATGAAAGGAACTTCACCGAACAATTAGAATTTGAATATGAGCGTGGTTACACGAGCGTAAAAAAGAATCAGTTTTGTGGATACACTCAGAAAACAAATCGAGTGAGCATGCAAGGGAATCGGATGGTAAATTAGGAACCCAGTCTGTTACAAATACAACGAAATGGAAATGTTACGAGGCAAAGAAGATATTGGGTAGTACCTTTTCCTTCGGCGGCAAAATAAAAATGAAAATATATGCCAAACGGGAACGTTTTACAATTAAATATGATATTTAACGCAATACTTATATCTGAAAATGAGGAAAATGATGAAACTTGGCCTTTTTTTCATCCCTTTCTTTCAGTCGAAAAATCATCCGCTCTCTTTCTTAAGTTAGTTTTTACGCTCGTGTAACCAGGCACTATATACATACTGCATTGCACAGATATTTGGTTTGACGTTTGACGTACGTCATTTATTTTAGGGAGGAGAAAGAAGTCGATCTTCAGTGGCTGGTTCAGAATTACTATTTCGATGACTTCATTCAGCATGCAGGAATAGAAAAGATATAAAGTTAAGTGCAAATTAGAAAAAAGAAAAAAGTATTAGGATTTCGATTCAAAAAATTAAAACCGCCAAAAAGGTGAAATATTGCTTTTTCTAGGGTACACCGCCAAATAAGTCGCAAAAATAAATTTCAAATCGCCACATCTGACAAGCCGAATAATTGGCGCAGATTTTTCTGGGCAAACACTACGCCGAACACCGACATTTAGCTGTTCGCTTAGAAGAGCATGTGACAAAACAAAATGCTGACAGGTCTGGACGGCCCCAGTCTAAGATCTATATTTACGTTTCTTCGAATATCTCGTTTTCGCTTTTTGCAATGGCCGATAAGATCGCCTGATTTAACTGTACCAGGCTTCCTTTTGTGTTTTTTTCAGCCTCAGGCAATTCAAGCCCTTAAAGAGAATATTGGGCAAGAGTGATGGAAAATGATATAAATCGGACCATCAAATAAACATAATCCAAACGCAGAACATCGGCTGAGACTTTTCTGTAGGTTATATATTTAAAAAACAAAATTTTTAGTCGTCCTTTTTTTAATTTTATTTTATTTTGCTTTATTTTAAAAGTTCATTTTTCAACCTGGATAGCATTGCGGGTATAAATTAAAAAAAATTAAATTTTTACCATAAAAAAGTTATATTTTGGTTGTATAACGTATAATGTCTTAAGAAAATATTTTCTAAAATGTTGTGTTAATATCATTTTAACACGGTTTTTCTGTAATAGAAAGTCTAAACGAACTTGGAGTTTGTATTCGTTTTGTAATGGGTTGCACCCCCCTCTGACCAAAATCTTTCTTTCGGTCTTTTCGTAAATTTACCTTTTTTAGTACTAAAGTACATTTAAGTACTAAATATCTTTTATATATAAAATTGAAACTTATTCATTCAATTTTCTAATCAAAACAGACAACTAAAATGGCGATGTTGACAAACACAACTTCTACTTTTAGCATAATTTTGTGGAAACAATTCGACGAAATAAACTTGTGTATATATATATATTATTGGTTTCTTGGAAACGGCTCTAACGATTTGTATGAAATTTTCACAGTTTATTTAAAACAAAATGCCACGCCCACTATTTTGTTTGATGGTTACTCGGAAATTGCTCTATTTCTTGGAGACTATTCAAATGAATTGAGTATTCAATTTTCAATTTAAAGTTTGTTCTTTTGTGCAAGAGAAAAATTGAAAAAAAAATATTTTATTAAAACCCGCCCACCACGCCTACTTTATTTTTGTTTTGGTTTTACGGAAACTACAAACGATTTGGATGAAAATTACAAAATTTGTTTTTATAAGCACTGCCACTGCCACGCCCACCTTATTGCTTATTTTTTCGAGTACAACTTAAATGATTTTAATAAAACTTTCATAGGTTTTTTGTATGAACGACAAAAATTAAGAATTTGGTTTTAGTATCTAAAGTTCACCTACATCCACCCCTTTCTTTTCTTTCTTTCTTCGACATGGCCTTAACGATTTGGAAAAACATCTAAGAGTTTGTTTTTATGGGCAAGAAAAAAACTGCAAGAAAGTAAGCCCCGCTTACTGCCACACCCACTTATATAATTTCTTATTTTCTCGAAAACAACTCAAACGATTTTAAAGAATTTTTCAGAGTTTAATTTAATAAACACAAAATTAATAACTCTAATTTGGTAAAATCCGCCCAACTCCACGCCTAGTTTCTTATCATTTCTTGTTTTTACTTGCGATTATAGGTACCATAAGGTATTCGTAAATTTTTTTTTCTAACAATCAAACATGACATTATGATCATAGAGAACACCAAAAAAGTGGGTCCCGCAATTCCGCCTGTCTGTCTCTCTGTCTGTCTGTAGATTGATCTACAGCCTAAACGGCTGAACCGATTTGGTTCAAACTTGGTGCTTAGGCGTTTCAGGTGATTGTCCAAAATAGATTTTTGAATCGTTGTTTTAGCCCCAAAAATAACGGTACTTGCCATACAAATTGTTCTACTATCTTAATTATCTCGAAAACCGCTCTAACGATTTTGATAAAAATTGGCGCGTGTACTACTTTGGGTATGGTCTACATTTTGGCTAATTTTTTTTTTTAATATTTTGTTATTAACGGTACCTGCCATTTTATTGATTTCCGACTTTCTCATAAACGGCTCAACGGATTTCGATAAAAATGTTTGTACAGGAGCTCCTTCAGATTCTTTTTTTTTTTCTGAAATTTTGTTTTTGAATTTATATTATTAAACATTTAAAATGTTCATACCAATTTTTTTTTAGAAAAAATTTAAGAATTTTTGTATAAAAAAAATTAAGTGAAAAACGACTTTAAGAATACATTTAGCCGTTTCTATTAAGAATATTTTGCATATAATGTGGTCGAACATAGGAGCAAGTACGTGCGATTCAGTAGTGCATTTTATTTTTTTTTCGGAAACAGCTCGAACGACCTGAATGAAATTTAGTATGCCCTTATGATCGAGAGAAAAGTTTTAAATTAAATTAAGTAAAATCCGCAGATTTCGGTTTTAACTAATACTTACATTCTTCAATTGTATTTCTAACCGATTCTTCTAATCTGACGTATAAAATATATTTTAAATTTAAATTTATATTGAAAGAGTATATTAATATCTATATATGCCTATTATTGGAACAAGCAATAACATTTTTTTTAACAACAAGTTCGAAAGATCCTGAGCAAAACTATACTAACTTTTAAAGGCATCAACAAAATCTAAGTTTAATTCTTAAATTTTTACCGACGCTACCACGTGACGTTCAGAACGTGTCATCTTATGTAGGTGATCTTTTATCTATATAAGTATGCGGCAGACGGCTTATGTAGCCAAGTTCGCAATTTTTTTTTATAAGAAATACTGTTCATCATGCTGAGAAATAAAGAAATTATCTATCTATCTATAAAAACATTTAAGGCGCAACATGATAACAATCTTACTGTGTTTAGTTGGTGTTTGTTTTACGCACGAATAAAAGTAAACACAAACCTGGTAACATTTTTGGTGAAGCATGAAGCAGTACTCTTATTTATACCAGTAAGCTGCAAATGCTGTACGTTTGGCGACTAAACTAATTTGAAATTCTTGAATGCCACTTAACCCGTATCATTATCTCTACACAACTAACTATAACTGCAGTGAACTAAATTTGTATTACATATTTTTTTTTTTTTTTGTTTATAAAATTTGTTAGATAATAATTGGTACAAAGTTTACTGATTACATCATCATTATACCTACCTGTCTGCTAATAGATTATTTATTGTTTCATTTCAGGTAAGCATCTTAGCAAGAGAATAAAGTGAGTAAAACTTGTTCATAAGTGCATTTAAGTATTCTTAACATTTCTAAGTTAAAAACTGCAAAAACCGAAGGTATAAACTAATTACATATATTTTTTTTGCATAGTGCAAATTCGACAAGACAATTTAGTATAAAATTGCAAAGTGCATTACAGGAAATATCTTATATCGAATCCATTTTCCTTGTATACACATATACAAATCTGCAAACGACTTCTGCAATAATGTTCTATGTTGAATGCAGACCAAGACAGTTAAGAGAAATAATAAAAAAAAAGGAACCGGAAGTTGACTTTTAACAGGAAATAAAAATAACGAGGTAAGGTATCTCGAGAAAGACTAAACCAGTTTATGGTGGGTAGAGATAGAGAATAAAGTTTTAACAAACAACAACCCACTATTACAGAGAGTTATCCACCCTTATAGCATTAGGGTGGTTCTCAAAGCAATAAATGACGCTAAAAGTCATCATCAGCAACACATATACCCACCAGCAGTCTATCTGCAATATACCAACTATTAGAGCCAGACTTTTGAGGAGGCAATGCAAACCCCTACAACCGGTAGACAAGATATTTTTAAAACGACAACGACGAGTGTCTAGATATATATACCTAGTGCTGCATCCCGATTTGCGAGCGAGCAAAAAAAGACTCCCGCCAATATTGCCACCCTGAAACATCACTCTCTCATTCTTCTTATTCACAAGTTCATATGAAAAGCTTCTGCATTATATGGCTGGCTCCCTGGCTAACTGCACATCATCTCCACCATAAAGTGGGGTCCAAAGTTTTGCCTGCAAGCTACAACTAAAGCATTTTTCGGTAGTGGGGGGTTTGATAAAATGGCAAAAAATGGTGAGCTATCGCAGCATACTCGTACTTCTTTGGGGACCCGACCGACACAGTAGTATAGTCAAATCATAGTCAATGCAGCAGATTTTCCAACCCTTAGATATAGGGGTGGCGGCTCGGGCGGCGAGTAAAGTTTTGCTTTCTCTTTCTCTTTAGTCTGTTATGTGCAATTTCAAAAAGATGACGAAGACAACCAGGCTAAAGCAGCAAAGCAACGTCAACGACGACCAACGACGACGTTCAAAAAGCACTAACGGGTCTAGGCGGTAGCATTGGATGAGGGCTAAAATAGCATTGAAAGTTGTTTTTTTTTTTCAAAGCGCCAAGAGTTGGGTGGGTGCTACCATGGGGGGGTGGTATTGGTTGGGTGAAGAATGACTCTGTGGCGCATGTAGACACGATGACGTTACCTTTTTTGTTTATTTTCTAAATTTAGCTTGCAACAACGACGACGACGACGACGTCGCGGGGTCGGTCGAGAACACCATGAAAAGTGAAAGTTTCCCCCCCTTTTTACTCCGTACTGGTGTACCGTGTACCGTGCTGGCTTAGAGAATTATTCATATTTGTGTGATTGTGTATAGTTGCTGCATAAGAGGCGCCGCCTGGCAAACATTGATTTTTACTCACACAACCAAAAATGCATTCAACCAACTATGTGTAGATACGAGGGTTCGGGAAATCCCAGGAAAATACAAAGTACAGAAAAAAACACAACGCAAGGGTTCGAGGAAAATTAGATAGGAAGGTATAGATGCAGAGGATAACTTGTACAGTTGAAAGCAAAAAAAAAATAATATAGGTAGGTATTAAACTGTTTGAACTGAGTTAAGCATTTTTTTTTTGACTATATTTTTGTTGTATGTAAACATGCAAAGACTAAACTACCTACTCATTTTCAAACGTGTTGTTATTTTTTTTTGTTTGGTGTTGGCTTCTATAAATATATCCTTAATATGATCACTAGCCACTGCAAAAATGCCTCGTGCATGCAAATTAAAAATAAAATAAAAGTGAGAGTTTATAGACTGTAATGGCTGAAATTAAACGAAAGTTGTTATTTAATGCAATTATTTTGTCCTCATCAAGGACTTTTTTTTTAAGTTCGTGTTAGGAAAAAAAAGGTTTTATTTTGGGTTTGCTTTTCAGTTTTAGAATGCACTACGCCTACATAAATCGATATATTGCCGAAGTTTTAAAAACAAATTGTATTTAAAAAAAAAAAAAGGATTGCTCATGCTCTGGCCATTTCGTTCAGACTTTTGTAATGGTATTCATGCATACCTGGTTAAAGAGTCTAAAATTTGTATTTAAATTGTTTTCGATCATCAGTTATAGCTAACGTTTACTAAAAATCAGTCATGGGAAATTTGCTGTAAAAGTCAGCTTTTTACATTTTCTGTGTAAGGAACGGTAAAAATCTTAAATATCTTGTAAACAAATGTAAAACAAACTAAAAGAAATGTTTAAAACTGCAAAAAGCATTAAAACAACTGTAAAAAATGTGTAATTATTTTTACAGAATGTCATTTTGTGTCACGCTTTTCTTTAGAGAACATTGTCAGTGTGAAAAAAATGGGAGCGTATTGGAATCCCGGTTTTTAAAACCCTTTTTTTCAAAAATCCCGAAAAAAATATTTAAAATCCCGACTTCTAGGTTAGGTTGAAGTCAGAAAAACAACTAATCCTCTAATGAGGCGGTGTAGCCGGTGAATCTCTATGTGTTTAAGATCACTGTTGTCATCGAAAAAGTATTCCCCCAGGTGCAATCTGGGTCCTTGGGAGAGATCAGGACATGAGTAAAGAAGATGGGAGATAGTCTCCTCTTCCTCCTCATCCATACAGCTTCTGCAAATGTCATTGGAGAAAACGCATAGTCTTTTGGCGTGTCTGCCAATTATACAGTGTTCAGTTACGACACCTATTACGGAGTCAAAATGTTGCCTGCTCAAAGAGAGTAGACCTTTTGAGCGTCTTGGGCCTATTATTGGCCACCTGGCTTCTAAAATACAGCTTTTCTAAAATCCCAAGTTTTAACATCCCGCTTATTCAAAATCATGATCTGTTATAATCCCACTTTTTAAAATACCGAATTATCCCGTTTAATCCCGCCAAGCTCGTTTTGTACTAAATTTTACATACACAATTTTGAATACGCCCAAACATGACCCCACCCCACATAATTTCGGGCCAAGCATGGGGATTATGCTCCGTCCTTTTTGCACCTTGTATTGATTATAAAAAACGAGATTATAATAGATCTTGACTTTAAAAGGCGGTAATTAAAAAAAAAAATTTTTGAAAAAAAAAACGTGTTTACAAAAACTGTAATTCTAATTCGCTTTCGGAAAAAAATACATTAAGAATATTTATTTAAAGCATCAAAAGAGAAAAACCTGTATGTGAAATAATAAATTTCTGTCAAAGTCCTACTCCATCTTTAACAGATTTAGCAGACTCTGCTCAAAAGTGGCTAAAATTGGAAATACCTAAGAAATGCAGAAGTAAGTCCAATTTCGTCAGAATATGGCACTGAATGAATATTTTCTAACTGCATATTATTTAAATCCCTTTTTTGATAACAAAGCTCTATCAGCTTGTCAAAAAGGGACTATTTCTTTTGGAAAATTTATCAGGGAAACGAATTGAAGATTGACAAGATTTTAAGAAGAAAAACGGTCGGACTCTTTGAAGTGCTTTATAAAATAGGAAATACGATCTCATGTATTTTGGAGCACTACCGAAATTATAAATCGACATCTACCCAGATTTGCCAGATTTGATTTTAAAGTTAGTAAACTAATCGGACACAAATTCTTACCCCTCTTCGCCTAACATACTAACTAACATTCGATAGGTTGACAGTATAAATACACGTTTATTTTACGTTAAATGCCAAATGCAATCAAGAAGACGATGAAGTATTTAATTAAATATTGAACCCTGTAAAAAAGCTCGTAAAATTTAAAAGAATTCAATATACATATTTTTATTTTTATTGTTTAATAGATAAATCCAAAGGAATTTACAAAAATTTTGTTTATCATTTTTTATATCAGTAGTTTTGTTGCCGAGTTTTTTTTTACTTTGAGTTACTTGCATGTAAAAAAAATCCGGTTAAAAACTCGGTGTTAAAAACCGATATATCTTCAACACTGCCCAAAATACTAACCTCTTAATTTTGTATGTGAATGAAAAATTCAGTGTACGTACATACATCAATATTCAAACAAGGAGAATGAATCTGAAGTCAGTTTCTCAATTTGTTGAAGTTTACACCATCGTCGGTTGACAGTTAAAACTGAATATAAGTGCAAATTTGAGCTAAAATGATACTTTATATCACTAATGACTTAATTTTATGTTCAACTATCGCTGGAAAAAACTCATGTTATGTCCATTATACGGCCTTAAGCACCAGTTTCAAATTTTTAAATATTATCAACTGTAAGAATTTTAGTTGTTACGATTCATTATATCCAATGAACTCTAAATGAATTTAGTGAATTTTACTTGCCAACTAACTCACCTTCTACAGATAAAAGTATAGTGACCGTCTTGAGGTGGTTCGAATCTTATGGGAGGTGTTGCCATTCGAATTGCTTCTAGCAAGTACCTACCTAAGTATAGGAAGAACCCCGAAATGCATAATAAAATTCAAAAGAATGGTCTAACCTCTTGCAATTAGCAATCGCTATTCTGTTGAAGGGCATAAAAATTCATTTAATCAACCAGTTATTTTATGAATTCCTCGGTCACGAAATATAAAAAAACAATCGTACGGCATCTTCAAGGCCGTTATATATTATCTGGTAGCTCTTTTTGAACCCGAAAAATTCCGTCGATGTTTCTGCCTTCACAATATTGATTTAAATTCACGAACATCGTTTTTCAATTCATTCAATTCATTGATCTGACCGATGAATGGGCCAATGTTCGAACCTATTGGGCCGAATTCTTCTTGCAATTCGTTCTCCTCATTAGAGTCGCGCTTACGTTTTCTAAAACTTGCAGTAGCAATATCACACCCAGGAATATTTGCTGTGGTATTCACTGCCTTCTGGGCAAATGAAATTAGGGTCGCTAACATTGTTTTCGTCGTCAAAATCATCTTCACCGTCAGTGTTTTCCACACTCCAAAGTGAGTATAACAAGTTGGCAATTTCATCATCCGTCATCCTCGACATGAACCTAAAGTTTCTGCGTTGCGCCATTACAGATGTTATTTAGAAAATTCCATCGATAAACGTTTAAAAAATAATAATTCTTTTTTGTGGTCTTATTAAATAAAATCCACGGCTGGATCGCACGAACTTGCTCTTATGTTCGACCACATCGTATGCAAAAGATTTCTATTAAAAATCTAAATATATTTTTAAAGTCATTTTTAACTCAATTTTGTATATGCATATACAAAATTTCATTAATTTTGTTCTAAAATAAATTGGTATGACAATATTAAATATTTAATAATATAAACTTAAAAACAAAAGATTAAATCTGATTAGTTAAAGAAAATATAATTTAAAATTCTGAAATAAATACTTAAACTAATTTGAGCTCAAAAAAAAGTACGCTATTTTATTTCTTGGATAAATCTGAATTTATGAAAAAAAAATTTTTTAAATCTGTGGAGCGGTTTTTGAGAAAAAAAGTTTTTTTTTTAACTTTTTGAAAATATTTAAAAAAAATAAATTCAAAAACGCCAATTCATAGGTATTCAGAAAATATAAATAAATATAATTTTTGAAAAAAATTTAATGGACAGTTTTCGAATACTACATTTTTTAAATTTTTTTCTTAAAAATGATTTTAAAAATACAAAAAAATATTAATTAAAAATATTGGTACGCGGTATAATTTGGGCAACCTAAATCTATATTTTTGTGAAATTTCGAAAGAATCGGTTAAGCCATTTATGAGAGCAAAAAAAACGGTCCTTGGTAAAGTACCGTTTGTAGACATTTTTCTATTTTTTTTTTTCATCCATATGATCGGTCGTAGCTAAAAACCCACACTGATTTTTTTATCAAAATCATTAGAACCGTTTCCGAGAAAAATAGGTTTGAACGTAACGGTTATATGGCAGGTACCGTTATTTTTTGAGCTAACAAAAAATTTCAATTTCCCCTCTGTACAATACCTAAAAAACTCTATATACCAAGTTTGAAGCAATTCGGCCCACCCGTTTGGGCTGTAGGTGTCTATACAATACATACAGACAGACTGACAAACTGACAGATATACAGACGGACAGAATTCTTAGACCATCGGCGAATGCATAACTTGCCCTATAGTACCTATAATCGCAAGTAAAAAAGAACATTTAAAATAAAACAAAATCGGGTAAAAATAAAATGGACGACTGGATCGCACTTGCTCCTATTTTCGATCACATGCAAGATTCTTAATAGAAAAGGTTAAATGTATTTTTAAATTCTTTTTTCACTTAAGTAAATAATTTTAAATAATTAATAATATAAATTTAAAAACAAAAATTCAGAAAAAAATCGTCCATCCGTTTTCGAAATATTGAATTTTCAATTTTTTTTTTTCAAAAATCCAAAAAAAAAAATAATTTTTCGAACATTTTGAAATACCGTATTACTTATAGTTCGAAGGAGCTCCTTTATAAAAATTTTGATCGAAATCCTTTGAAACGGTTATTGGAAAGTCGAAAATCAATAAAATGGTTGTATGGCAGGTATCTACCGTTAATAACAAAATATTTAAATTTTAATTTTTTGGCCAAAATGCAGACCATACCAAAAGTAGTTCACACACCAATTTTTATCAACACCGTTAGAGCCATTTTCGAGATAATTAGGATGGTAGACAACGATTCAAAAATGTATTTTGGAGAATCACCTGAAACGGCCAAGCACCAGTTTCGAACAAAATCGGCTTAGCGGTTTTGGCTGTAGATCGTTCTACAGACAGACAGATAGACAAACGGAATTGCGGGACCCACTTATTTGGAGTTCTCTATCATCGTAATATCAACTCTGATTAAACTCTGGAATTTTTTTTCCAAATGCAAAACTTGCCCTATAGTACGAGTACCTATACCTACGTATATCGCAAGTAAAAATGACAAATGCAATAAAAGAATTACCCTACAAAATGCACCGCTATTCAAAAGAACTCTGCTGTCATTCAATGATATAAGTTTGTGTGTAAGTATATGTATAAACATTTCAATCTGCGCTTTATCAAGAATACAAAAGTCGGTATAGCTACCAAAAATCATTTTCTTCATCATCAATGAATAAACTCAAAGCCACAACAACAAAAGATTCAAAAATTTTAAACCATGGCATATACCTACCTTCATATATATGTACATATTATATGAATGTGTATATTGCTTTGCAAGTTCAAGTTCAAGAGAATTTCATTAACTTTTATCGCATGATTTACTCTGTTTTCAACAAAAGAAGAAAAAAAAATGAAAAACGAAAAAAATTAATAAAACTATGTTTTCATTTTATCTCTTTTTCCCCAAGCATATCTATAGCCCAATATGCGAAGGTACGAGTATACCTACATAGTTATGGAAATTTTAAGTTTTTTTTTTGTTTATTTTTAATTTAACGTAGATAAGAGAGGAAATGAAAAGAAAAGTAATGAAAAAAAAGCTTCAAGAGACATCATCAACATTTTAATGCAACATTTTGGGCGCAAGAAGTTGGATGGATGATATATTACGTCTTGTGTTGTGTTCGGTAAAGAATTCAAGTTTTCGGCATTTCTCATGATTCGGTGTGTCATTTGGTATGACTCATCATCATGCAACTCGTAACATGACGCAAGATATAACTACTTATCTTCTAATGGGCTTTATTTGAATAGAAATTACGCACGTGTTTTTTTTTTGTCATAAGTTAAGGATATCCTGTTTTTCTTTTTGCATCATTTTCCACTACTTATCAAATTTAATTTGTGTTAAATCTAAAAATAATGGTACAAGTTCTAAGTGAGCTAATTATAATTAAATAAATAATAGAAATGTATTTTAAGAAACTTAATTCTTGGATAGTAGGTATGTATCGACTATTCTAATGAGTCGAACAAAAAAAACAGTTAACTCCCTCATAACCGATCACGGAAGACGATATCGACAAATTTGACCTTACACTATGCAAAAACATTAGGTTGGGAAGACATCGATTAAATGGAAGAATTAATTATAATATTAATTTCTGTTAAGATTTGCCAAGTTCTAGCACTAAGCGCTTTTTACATGTAAAAATCCGGGCGATTTTCTACCTCCTCTGACTGAATTATCAAACAGAATAAGAAAATTTGCTCAGCTGATCCAACACTCGCCAAATTTCAACTCATTAGCTTTAGTGGTTTGTTAAAAAAAAAACTTTAGAAATCGCAAAAACTGTAACTAACTCTCATTATTCACTGACAGACCATCATTCCCTTTATATACAAAATCACCTTAATTTAAAAAAAATCGTATGGCAATTTTAAGTATTTAAGAATATCTATAAATTAAAAAAACAAAATTTCCACTCATTTCGAGAATTGAATTTTCAAAAAAAATATTTTTACTTTTATTTTCGAAAATGTTGGTATAGGTATGCAGTATTATTGAACCTAAAAATTTTAAATGAAATTGTTTGTGCCGTTAATGAGACAGTCATAAATAGGAAATACAAAAATGGTTGTATGGCAGGTACCGTTAACATCTTATGTAAACAAATTTTTGGACCAAAATGTAGACTATACGTACCATAGTTCAGGATTTTTTTTTTAAACAAAAATCGTTAGAGCCGTTTTCGAGATAATTAAGATTTACATTTTTGGCAACAGCAAAATGTATAGCAAGTACCGTTATTTTTGGTGCTAAAACAAAAGATATACATAAAAAAGAAAAGAAGCAATCACCAAAGACTCTTAATTACCAAGTTTGAGGTAAATCGCTTCAGCGGTTTAGGCTGTAGATCGACTTATAGAAAGACAGACAGCCTGAATTAGGGAACGCACATTATTTTGGTGTTCTCTATCATGGTAATGCCAAGTTTGATTAAAATAGCGAGTTCAGTGTTCAATTTATATGCAATTCTTGGCATATAGTATGTACTTACATATATCGCAAGTAAAAATCGATATTTTGAGATTTTCATTTAGGAGGTGTGGCTTTAGACTCCATTTCCCAACAAAATTTATTTGCAGTTGTTTCACTATTAGTCTATTTTAGTTTATAAATAGTGATCCGCTTGTATTTTGTTCGTTTAACAGGAAAGTCTACTGTTATGAGAGGTGTCCACTTACAGAGAATACACTGTATTCCTACACTGCGAAAAAGTTAACCAAAAAAAATTGCTTTAAACATAAAAACAGATTTGCTAAATGTTTTAATTACAAATTAAATTATTTATGCAATATAATCTAAAACACGGCAAAAAAACGTTTTCTCGTTTATTTTAAGAAACTATATTTAGGTAAAGAAAACAATAATTTCGGAACGTATGTTAAACTTACTTTAAAAAGGGAATAAGTAGGTACCTACCTACTAATATTTCCAGATTCCATAAAATGAAATTAGTTAGGTATGTAGGTACTTACTTTGTGATAACCTCAAGTATAGCGAAAAAAACGTCTTTTGGAACATTTGGAAAGCGATATCTTGTAAGGGACCAATGTATCCATTGTGTTAGCAACAATGATAGTTCTACTTTAAAAATGTACTCTCATGTAAACACATTGATTGTCATGATGACGTCACTTATTACAATATAATAGTCAAAGTTGACCTAAGTTCAGAAACAAACGAAACACAAATTTTCATCGGCAATAACAGAATTACCTACCTACCAATTTTCCTAGGTAAGACATTCTAAAGTGACTCTGGTGACATTTAGAAATATCATTGCAGCAATCACTAAATCGCACGATATTCGTCTTACCTCAACACATATAAATGTAACTACCGCCCAGTGGAAAATGTTCAAAAATTCGCTACGGAAAAAGTAGCTTTTTCCTCAAGGAAAAAAAGTATTACCAATGAATTTTCTGAGGAATTCTATAATTAATTTTAAATTGGCTTTGGCCTAGGAGGTAAGTAGGTGCACCCATTTGCGATGAAGATTTTGTAATGAAAGCGCAGGTTACATGGAATCATGAAATTCATGAGTTCATTTTGTTGGTAAAGAAACTGATGATTTAGTCAAAAAAAGAATACATTTCTCTCAGATACTGTAATAAAACATTCACTTATTTGTTAGTTGTTTATATTCAGTTGTTGTTTTTTATTATTGTTCAATTAATTTCACTCCTATCTTGAATTCCAAACAACCAAACATTCGATTTTTTCGGAGCACAATTGAATAATTTCTGAATAAAATCTGTCAAAGCAAATCTGGCGTTTTTAGCTAGATTTCATAGACTTTACTTTGAAATGGTTGTTTCGAATTCGACATTATTTTATTTTTCACAACTTACATTTTTTATTAGAACATTTTTTGACGTCTGTCCCCTATGATCCCAAAATATAAATGAAATCATTCAAAAATGTCCCTCTTTTTCTCACATATGTATGTAATATTTTTGTACCTTTGTCAATATTTGTATACTATCTACTCTTTCCTTTAAACACAAATAAATCTTAACTGTTTTTTATTAAATTAATTAAAGCTGTGAATACTTTCATCATAGTAAATACAATTTTCACAACTGAATACATCCATTTACTTTATTCAAGAAACGTTGCCAACTTCACTTCAATTGTTCTGTAGTGTCACTATCACTACGTGTGCATTCAATAATTCTTAGCTTTTACAAGTTCACTGTTTCCGACCATATTCACAGACTTGGAATTTTCGTTTAAGTAAAACAAACAGAATACATTATGTTATAAATTAGTTTATCTGATAGTTTATTTTCTTAGGCCAGTTTACTTGCCGTCATATGAAATGCCAAAAAAATTGCGAAATTCTTGCAAAAGAAACTCAATCGTCGAATTGTTGTCACAATATCATGCATTTTCAATCGCCACGGACTCATCCAACAAATGCAATATTAAAATTTTTTCTCTCATTATTCAATATTATACTAAAGAAAAGGGAATAGAAACGAAATTATTTAGATTTTATGATTTGCCAGGTGAAACGTCAAAGACATATAAAAATGTTGTTACTTCACTTTTTTTATTCGGGTTTTGTATTTTTCAAAAAACATGTTTTGTCACTCTTTTTGAATAGCCCCAGAAAACTCGCTAAGCCCTCCTTTTCAACGTTTTCTATCTGGTAACCCTAGCTGCATTAAGTTCCATGAGTTAAATCAATGCATACCTATTCTCTCCTATAAGTATGACTGTGTCATAGAGGATTTCACTAAAGGAATTTTTCATTGAGTAGTGAATTTGCTATACTGGGGGTATGTAAGTAACTACTTACAAAGGGTCGCCACAGAATGTAAACATGCTTATAAAATTCGCTCTCATAGTAAAACTAGTACAATTCCATTCATCAATCATGTCTCATATGGAACTTCTGCAAAAATATGTACCTAACTATCTAGATAAATGAGGAGTGGAGTAGGTACCTAGTTACCGCCATTTGACAGCTTTAGAAATATATACAGTGGACGTCCAGTTTAACGAATGCTCAATATAACGAATTTCCAATATAACGAATGAATTTTTCTTTTCCATGAATGGTTGTAACGAATGGTCTGTATAACGAATATCTGGCGAATTTGTGTAGGCGCAAGTTAACTGCGATATTTTCATTTCTTGTATGTATCCTTACTTCTACTCGTAACAACAACGAGTTTTTTTGCGTGTATCTTTTTTGTTATTTCCTGGTTCTTATGATCAGTTATATACATACATTGATGTAATTTTAAAGGAAAATTAACTGTTTTAGTTTATTAGGTTTTTTAAGTTTTATTTTCACGTCTGTCATTTCGCGAAGTATTTCTAGTGATCGATTGTGTTTGCAGTTTATTAAAAAATAAAGGCGCAAAATTTTAAACAAGCCATTGTTAAGGGCTTAGCATTTTACTAGTTAGCAATTTCCTAAGTGCTTATTGAATGAATAACTATTTTAAATTTTTTAAACCTTTTCTAAACTAGTAAATTGCTAATTAAGTAGAAAGCTGAGCATTTGTAGGGTTTGAATTTTGATAAACACAATTATTGTTGTTATGCGTTGTAAAATAATTATATGTTGATGAAAACCCAACGTGTGCTCTAAAAAGTTATTAGTTATTTCTATTTTCATCATTTTAACTTCATTATTTACAAAAACAAAAAAAATTGTGCATCAACGGGAATCGAACCTGTTCACCCCGCGTGAAAGGCTGATATACTATCAGATTCCATAAGGATTTAGCAAATTGTTAAAAGTTAAAGTATTAATTGAAGAAAACGCAAACAATATGTTTATATTATTTTTGTTTTTGTTTTAGTGGACTGTGTGCATTTAAAGCCAATTGAATGAATTTGTGACCTTTAGTCCAAAATGCGTTTCGCCCAGGTACTACAGCTGGGCTCATCAGTTAGATGCTGTAGTACTTTTTTAAGACGCATTATATTTTGATCGATGTTTACCGACTTTAATAAAACTTACAGGGATTACTCACTGTAAATTATATTTTTCTAGGGAAATTTGGTTAGATTCATGCACCTAGAATTATGTTTTGCCCGTGGTCTGGCCAGTGAATTAATTGAAGAAAACGCAAACCATATGTTTATATTATTTTTGTTTTTGTCGGTAAGTCGGTAAACATCGATCAAAATATAATGCGTCTTAGAAAAGTACTACAGCATCTAACTGATGAGCCCAGCTGTAGTACCTGGGCGAAACGCATTTTGGACTAAAGGTCACAAATTCATTCAATTGGCTTTAAAAGTTAAAGTAGCCATTCCGTGATTTTAACTTTAGTAAAATTTTAAAATCGTTTAAAATTAGTTCAATAAAATTTTTAGCTTAGTAACATTTTACTAAATCGTTTAAAATTTTGCGCCAAAGTAAATAATTGTTATATGTAATTGATTCCTTTACCAACAGCTTACTATTTCATTTCTATTTTCGTATAAATAAATAAATACATTTCACTGTAAAAATCACTTGTTTTTTATATTCAAGCATTGACGATCGTTATAACGAATGACTGCATTATATAATTCATTATACTGGACGTTCACTGTATATATATAGGCATAGATACATGTTTACTCTCAACAGGCAAACCTATAACTTCAAAAACTTTATGTACCTATGCCATTTTCTTCCCTATCAACCCAAAACTAGTCTATCTACCTAAAAGAAAACACTAGCTAGGCACCTTCAATGAACCACAAATGTCTAAACTTGTGTAATATTAGGATATCACTCCAACTGCACCTCTTATATTAATGTGCCATTAAAATTAGCAAAAATATTCGCGAATGCTCTTAAAAGTTCTATCCTACCTTCATCAAACCCGAATAATGCAAACAAAAAAGAATCAAAAAAACAAAAAAAAAACAATGAGAGAATTGCTAAAATTATTCAATGATTGCATATTTGAATGGGGTGAGACCGCTGCGACGTTGACGCAGAAAATTTGGAAGTGGGACACTTGTGTGCATGCGATAAAGTCAGGGTCATACAAAAAAACAAAAAAAAAACAAAAAAAAAAAAAAAACAAACAAATATAACTAAGCACACGTTTCGATCCTGCATAAAAAATAAAGAAACAAAATAAACAAAGATCAAAAATTCAATGTCATCATGCACAGGCACACACATAAAAGAAAACATTTGTTGGTAGGTATAGGTACCTATACCTACCGACCGAAGACGTCAGTCAGTGAGCTGAGCAACGCAAATGGGGCAAAAAAGCAGTTAGAACAAGCTCTGGCACATCGAAAGGGAAGCGCAGAATTTGTCGCAAGATTCAGTTGAATATATAAGAAATAAAAAAAACAAAATCAACAGCAACAATATAGGGGGATAGGGGTACCTACCTACCAAATTCACATGTGCAATAATGACCATGCCAATGTATAGGTCTTTCGCCAAAAAAATTGATGTTTAACACACACCTAAACAATTTCATCACTGCGCGGCGCGCCGGTAAAGAGAAAACCGAGAAAAAAAGATCAACACAAAAAAACAAATAATGCAAAAAAAAAGCAACAAGGCCATCAAACGATATAGAGCCCAAGCCCGAGCCATAGGCAGAAGCGCCCCCACAGCCAAAACGATCGCTAGTATATTGGTAGCTTTTGTGAGGGTAAAGTGAGTTGCGCTGATGCGGAGGTGCATTTTGTGTGTTTTTTTTTTGTTGTTGGCGAATTGCACATGCCGCCGTTTTGCTCGCGCAAAAAATAAAAATATATTGCACTCAAGGTCATTCGGATGGGACTCCCCGCCAATAGCATTATGGCAGTCTGTTGTAGTAGTCAACCGGATAGACTGGCGCAGCAAAATTGGCATTGCGCAGCGCAATTCCAATTCCACAGTCATCAATATGTGCAAGCGTTAGTTATAAATTTTATTTGGTTTATTTTTTGTGATCATCATTCCTACCTATATAGTTACTACGGCTGCGCAGTGCAAATGAGCCAATAAAATGACGAGTGATACTCGTGAACACTCGTACCCGAGCATTTTTGCAACAACACACTATTAATATTACTCTATGTGGTTGGTTGCACTTTTGTGTTTGTTTCTAATTCTCTATTACTGTGGCTGCGCTTTTTTTTGCCTTGTTCTTGTTGGCACTTCTTGGCTGACAGTCGGTTTTAATTGTTCTAGTTGGAAGATAGTGTTGTTACAATTGGCTAGAGTGATATAGAAATAGTAAATTTAAAGTGCAATAATAGTTGAGATTGCTCATGTGTAAACGTAGCATATGTATATTTCTAAAATTGACCAATCAACGTTACCTTGTAATAAATAGCTTTACATTAATTGGTTACTGCGAAAAAGTGATGATAGTTTGTTGTTTTTAAAATGGTTGCTGCATATCTACTTATGCATTTGTAAAACCAGTTGTATATGGTGTAAACAAGCTTGTGAAAGTTATATATTTAACAATTGTTTATGATTTTCCTGTTAAAGAATATCTACAAAATACGGATATGTGGTAAAATTGTACAATCTAAAATTAAATGATGTGATTTATCAATCGTTAAAACGTATTTTTGATATAGAGTATAAGTTATCTACCAACAAAGAATTACAGCAGTCGACAAAATTTAACCGACAGTCGTAACACCAACTAGACTGTTTTTCCAAATGGTTTTTGATGCGCTATGATCATTATTTGAATTTTAACGTTTTTTTTTAAAGTGTTACCGAGATTTACCTACCTATCTATTAAATTGGAATGAAAGTTCAGAATTGTTCTAGGAAAGCCAGGATTTCGAGATATTCTAAACAAAACGAAAAAAAACAAAATTTTTTGAACAAATAATTATTCAAGGTGTTACGTAATAGGTATTAAGATAGATATTCCGAAATATAATTGTTTCTCTGCACAACAATTTTTCGTTGAATCGAATACCATAAGATACGATTACAATTTATTGGATCTGAAGGCAAATTAATATAGTATGTTTTTTTTTTAATAATTGAATGAAATAAATTAATTTTTTCAATATGTAATTCAAAATCTTTTTATTCATTTTGTGTGGGAAAAAAGTCAAAAGTCTAATAAAGTCATTACCAATAATGCGGAATGAAAAACGTTTAGACGCTTAGGCGTTATGGGAACCTAGGTACTACCTGCCTGGACAAACATTTTTCTCCCTAAAATAATACTACATTTTTGTAAATATCTACCTCAGTGCTACCTATATTGTATCCAAATTTTGTCAAAGGCTTTATTTTTATTTAAATTATAGATACAGTGTGAATAAGAGCCAAATTGTTCAATAACAAACACTTTTAGAATTATGCGAAACCAGCGCCATCTAAACATTAATTAAAATAGAGTTACTCCTTACAACATCAGCACTATCGGCCAGTCACTATGTAACTAAGTAGGTACCTATTTTTTTTTTGAGCTAATCAAATAGATGTCATTTAACTCAGTAAAATTCCAACTGTTCGTACTCATACATACATCAAAAATATGGTGAACGTTGAATAATTTCATTTATTTCATATTCGATTGCAGACTCATAATAATTACGAATATTGTTCGTTTATTTCAGTGTAAACTTACAGACTCAGAGAGTGTGATGCAGAGATACACAACACAAACACACACTGCACTCAATCTATTGTGCCAGTGCTGTCGATAAAAAATATGATTGTAGTAAGATAAAGTATAAAACGTAGTGAGCAAAAAAATATTGCCAAAGTATTAAGTATGGGACAAAAATTGGCGTAAAATTTTCACAGCATTTTTTATTTCTATTAAGTAAACATTGATTGCATATGCTAGGTATTGAAAATTTGTCTGTTCGCACAGTTCTTATTTAATACTTTTTTTTTGTAATGATGCCTAAAGGGCGTTTGCCAACCGTTAAAATTATCAAGTACAAAACATTCGCGTTGTACGGCTAAACAAAGAATATTAGTACATATAGTACGGCTGAAGGTTGGCTCAATGGTAAACTGATATGCATTGATTGCTAAAAGCGCGAGTATTACGTTTGAATAGTTTTAGGATAGGAATTTAGCTGCCTATTTCATTAGAACATTGTGCAAATAGCTAAACGCAAATCTTGCGCATAATATGCTAAGTAAACTGTTCCTAAACGCAAACTGAAAAATCTTTGCTAACAACACTGTTCCAATACGCAGTTCATTCTTTTTTCTTTCGCAAGCTTCATTGCAATTGTGCAAGTTTTAAACGAAGTTTTGCGCACTTCACTAGCTTTTTAATTTTTATCGGGTTCATGCATTTGCTTAGCATGAGACTTGCTCTGCAAATCTTGCGTTTAGGAATTTGGCTATTGTTTATAAAAATTGCGATAAAATAATGAGGGACATAACATTTCGACGGTGTTCGACAGAAGTAAATGGTAAAATTATAGTTTTCTTTCGCTTATCATTCTTAGAGCTCTATTTTAAATATTGTCTAAAAAGTTTCAAATGAGTCTTAGAAGGTCCTGCACAAATGGCCATGAAACATTTATAGATTTGTACCAACGTCTGAAATTATTTTACTTGTTTATACTACGCACTAATACTATGCAATAATATGTACCTATTGTGTTACTTCCTAGCTAAAGCTATACAAAGTAGGTACGGATATACATATGTATATAGGCACATTGAATATTGAAATGACTAGAACCCTGTGGTGAAAGGTACCTTCATGTAAATTTCCTATTAGCTTCATGGAATGCAGGCATTTAGAAGTTAATGAAATTTCGTTTTCTCTACATAGCTACCTACATTCATATTCATACATATGTATCTAGACCCTACCCACCTATTTTTAACTTTTTGCTGAATTCATTCATATACAGAGGGTATGTTAAGGATTCGAAGAAAAATATTAAACTCGGTATTTTGATAAAAAAAAAGTGACATATTTCACTTTCTTACCTAGCCTACTTTATCCTGAGAATCTACTTGAATGAAATTATTGCAAGAAATGTGTCATGTATAGTTTTAATTTCTTGTGCAGTCACCGTTATATGTCTGTTCTTATTTCTGTATTTATTTCTTGTCTTCATAGCAGAAATAAATGGAGAAACAAATTTGGACGTTTCGTGACATCGTAAATCCATCATCAAATCACAGTCCGTATACAAATGCATTTTCGCATCTGTGGTCCGTTAATTTATCTGTATTATAATATCTTCATGTTAATTTTAAAGTTTGGTAATGAATTACATATGGCCTGTATATGCAACTATATTTTTTTTGGATGCCACCAAAACACAAAGTGCTGACCTTAAAAGTAAAAACAAATCTGTTATTTAACTTGAATAAATGAAGGTATGAATTTGATTGAGATCTATTGAGCCCCCCCTACATAACTGGATGAGATTTCTCATTCTACAGTACGTCCTCCAAATTATTTCCTTTGAGGAATTCTATTATCTGTAGTATTTCAATAGAGGGTAGTTCCTCTTCCTTTATTCGGTGATGTCCCAGAAATTTGTATCTCTGGTGAATGATGGCTTCACAACTACCTAGGATGTGGTCAGGAGTTTTCTCGTGAACCTTACAGAACCTACAGAGAGAATTGCTCTCCCAATCCAAGGATATTGATATGGCTGTTCAATTTGCAGTGGCCAGTGAGGAGACCTGTTAGTACCGTTACTTTGTTCCCACTTATGTTAATACAGGATAAGAACCGTTTTTGGTTGTAGTTCCCAAGTAGAATATTTGGCCTTCTCTTCGGATCTGATCTTGTTTTTAATTACGTTTTCTCCTATTCCGCAAAAGGTATCTGGTCCCATTAAAGGTGACTGCTCCTATTTGTGCTAGGGAACCTGCCTCTTTGTTGCCCCAGATTCCTAGATATGCCCAGGTACCCAATGAAGTGAGACTTTATTATAATTGCCCACCTCATTCAGTCCGCTCACACATTCCCAGTTTTGAACTGATTGAGTAAGGGCTTTTTTTTGTATAACTTTGTACGCGCTCAAGGGATTATGAGTACCCTTTTTCTTAACATAGCGCGGGCATCCGGTGGAAGAATAGAAAGAAGGATAGGAAAGATGTGTGGCGCGATGTTCTGAGACTAGAGCTGGTTGTTGTCTCAGATTTATCTCCAGGGATGGCGGCTGAACTTAT
Source organism: Philhelius pedissequus (assembly GCA_910595825.1). Lineage (NCBI taxonomy): Eukaryota > Metazoa > Arthropoda > Insecta > Diptera > Syrphidae > Philhelius > Philhelius pedissequus. Next base: position 316,661,834 of record OU343160.1, on the reverse strand, counting down.
TGCCTTTAGTGCAGCTTGACTATCTGACATGGTGTCAATGTTTTGGTTCCTGTAGTATTGCGGTAAACTCCACCTGAAAAATGCTAGTGGAATGTCCCAACGGAGCGGAGTTAAAATTCTCACCTACCCATTATTTTTTAGAACTTAACTCCGTTCAAAAGTTTTTCTCGAAGTTATATTTCTTGATCATATCATCTCTTGGACTGTCCAAGACGTTTGTTCCTGTAGACCTTTAGCAAATTGCAATATGGCGCTTTTGGCAGAGTTTTCTACTACATCGTACAATGGAATTAAGTTGATAGTCAACTTGCAACACGACCAGTGAATTTGAGATCAGAAAGACTCAATTAGCGAATATGTTAAAGAAATAAAAAAATGAACTAAGTTGAACTGCATATTAAAGTCAATTTTAGTGGTTTTGTTGAATCCAGAATGAGTTTTTTTTTTGACGAAAACAATAGGCGTTTTTCTTTTTTCGTTCATAGTAGAACACTGAACAGAGTTCGAACACATAAATTATGCACTTTACTTGTTCCAAACAGAGCGAGCTCTGAACACTGATATGTTTTTTAAACACAATTGAACCACACAAATCAGAAAACATTTTCATTTTAATCATAAAAAGCAATATAACACAAAACCTACCCTTTTTTGTAGACTGAGACACACCCAGATACAGAAAATCAACTAGCGATCACCTTCTTTCGCCAACTTATGTAGCTAATTATTTTTTTCTTCCTATTTTCCTTCTTGACACACATGGCATTTTGTGCGTTCAGCAATTTATACTCACATTCTCAGTCAATTATCTTCGAGCACGTCGAGTGCGATCTACATATGTTTAGAACGAAAAAAGAAACTCACATTTGGAGCTCTGAATGCTCTGAGTTAAAAAGAAACACAAACAAATTTTTTGACAACTCAGACTGCTCTGAACTAAAAAAGAAAAATGCCTAATATTGGGTTGTTTACAATGATAGAAAATTTAAATAATTAATTCTACTTGTACGATTATAGGATATAAGACGGACGGCTTAAATCTTTAAGTTTTTAAAGCCTCAATCATATATCTATGGGATGTACGTCCAAAATGACATATACGGACAAAATGACACACTGCTCTTATCTTGAAATCTACAATACTTATACAATCCGCTCCAATGTCACTAGTTGGCTTTGATGATTTGTTAAATCCTTTGAAAATTCTGTCTTATTTGGCAGTCATGTGTAGTCGGAAAAAGCAGAACATTATTTAAGAAGAAAATAATTTTTTATTGGTTCTGGATATTTTTTTTTGATTTTGGTAGGTTTATGCAGTTTTCAGTTAGTTTAAATGACCGTATCTATAGTTCACACCAAAATTGATAATATAAACTCACAATTTACAATAACAGCAGAGTTTTATGGAATTTATTAACAAAATTTTGTCAAAACTATGGTATGGGCAAAATGACATACCTACGTACACGAATATTGTTTCAATTTAACCAACATTTATGCCTCATAATTATAAAAGGAAAACGGATCGTCAGTCCTGGAGAGTTGACTCAATGGAGAAGGCCATTGAAGCTGTAAAGGACAACAAAATGGGATGGCTTTTATAATCTAAGATGTTTGGTGTCCTTCAAATTACAAGCTTGGTGTCCTCAAGCTACCTAAAAAGACACGCATTGGCTAAGAATAAAAATTTAAGTCCCAAAACTAAAGGACTGGAAAGATATAATCTTACATTCCCGCCTGATGTTGAAAGACATTTGGCTGAACACGTTAAGCTCCAAAAAGATAGCCTTTTTGGCTTTAGTCGCGCAGTTGGTCAAGAAAAGCTTGGTTACGCTGTATAAAATGCAATCATTGGGCTCATGCATCTTGGTCTGACGCGACGTGCCAAAAAAAACTCTAAGAATATCATTTGCGAATTATGCATGTAATATGAACTACAAAGTATATATTTTCAAAAAGTTTTATCCAGCAACAAATTGTTTATTTATTTATCATCAATCAGAGATAATATTCTTTTATAGACTTAGATATAATTATTATACATTAGTTTATTATTAAATACATAACAAATTTTTAATTAAATAAACTTAACAATTATAATTGATTCGTTACTTCATTGCAAAATTATTTCGTTTAAAGCATGTAATTTAAAAGTTTCTCTTGAACAGTTTCTAAAAATGTCTATTCTATAACAAACAGCATTAGTTTCCCTGATACAACGAGTAATTGGCTCATTCAGGCCATAGTTAATCCGATGAAAAAATTCATATAATATATTAGAATACCGAACATTTCTTTGATCAACTCGAATTTTAATAAGATTTAATAAATGTGGGCATTTTATGTGATACGTTAAAATATCTCTGATAAACATAACAGAGAAGCAAGAACGTCGACTTTCCAGAGTTTTTATACCAAATAATAAGCACCTTGTGTTGTAAGTTGGCATGTCAATTCGCCAATTTAATTTATAGAAAAAATATGTAGTAAAGCTTTTTTGAACTTTCTCAATTCTATTACAGGAGTTTCTGTAAAAAGTATTCCAAACTATACTCGAGTATTCCAAAACAGATCTTACTAGAGAGTTAAAAAGAGATTTGAGCGAATGAGGATCTTTGAATTCTCTTGTATTTCTCTTTAAGAAACTAAGCATTTGATTAGCCTTATTGACCATATAATTAAAATGTGGCAGAAACGAGAGTTTTACATCTAAGATTATTCCTAGATCGTTCTTACGATCAACGCGTTCTAAACATACATCATTTAGTTTATAATTGAACAGAATAGGCGTAGAGTGTCTGAAACAAGACAAAACTTGACATTTAGATACATTAAGATGAAGATCATTACTTTGACACCATTCAGTTAAGCTAAGTAAATCTTCAAGAAGTAATTGACAATCTGATAAACACTTAATTTTACGATACAACTTTAGATCATCTGCAAATAAAAGAATTGGGGAAGATATAAAAATTGACGGTATGTCATTAATAAATAATAGAAATAATAATGGACCCAAATGACTACCTTGAGGTACGCCAGAAGAGACAAATATATTATCAGAACTTCAATTTTTACAATCTGAGTCCTATTAGAGATATAAGATTTTAACCAACTCAGTAACTTAGAATGAAATCCAAGCGAAGACAATTTGTGTAAAAGCACCCTATGATTCACACGATCAAATGCTTTTGCAAAATCTGTGAATATAACATCTGTTTGTATGTGATCTTCAAAATTATTTATGATGTAATTAGTCATCAAATATAAATTAGTAGCTGTTGATTTACCTGACACAAAACCATGTTGGTATTCCGATATATAATTTCTTAGTTGAAAAGATAACCTATTGCAAACAAGTTTTTCAAATAATTTAGGCATTGGAGAAAGTTTGCTAATAGGCCGGTAATTTCTAATATCTTGTTTTGATCCAGATTTGAATATAGGGGTTAAAAACGATATTTTCCAACAATCTACAAATTTGCCCCCAGATAGTGATGCATTAAAGATGTCAGTAAGTGGTTTAGCCAGTGAAGTAGCACATTTAAGCAATATTAAGGGTGGAATACCATCAGGACCTTCATTTTTACTTGCATCAAGTTCAAGAAGTACTTCCTCTACTTCAGAGACATCCAAGACCATAGAGCCTATATCAAAAACCTTCGAAACAATTGGTAATTCGTGATTTGAAAAGCAGTCTAACGAGTAAACAGATTGAAAATATCTAGCAAATAGGTTGCATATTAAATGAATATCACTGGTTGTTGAATCTTGGAATTTCATACAGCTTGGATAACCAGTAGTTTTTGGCTTAGAATTGATAAAATTCCAAAAGCATTTACTATTATTCTTTATATTAAATTCGATCGTGAACATATACGAGTTATATAAAAATTTATTTAAGATATGAAATTCGCGTTGGATGACAATATAATTTTCTCTTAGTTAAGCGCTGTTATAATTTCTTTTATGCAATTTAAAAGCCTTATTTTTTTTATTTTTGAGATTTATTAATCTTTTGTTGAACCATACAGGATTTGAACTCGTTTTCAAGGTCTTACTTGGAAGAAATAGATGTATTGCTTCTTTGATAGCTTTCATTAGATTTTCATTAACGATTTCTAATTGTATATCGCTTTCGTATAAGAAAGAAGAAGCCCAAGGAAAATTAACAAAATAGTCATTCATTGCATCAAAGTTAGCTTTACTGAAGTTTGGAACAAAAGTATTATTAACATTATTTTTCTTAATAAAATCATAAAAATGAAAAATACCTTCTAACGCAACATGGTGCAATTGTGACTATTAATTAATTTATTTTAGCAAAATGAAACTTGTTCATAACTATACACTTACCAGATATGAAATATGTCATTTTGTCCATTCTACATGGACAAAATGGATTTTCTTATAGTTTTTAATAACAATTTTTTAATTGTTTCTATATATATTATATTTTAAACTGAAAAAGTATTTTAAAATATATTCAATGAATTCAAATATGACATTATAAACATTACATTACGATAGATACCCTAAATAAATTTTTGTTAATAAAATAGCTAACAGTATGCCATTTTGGACGTACTTCCCCTACTTATGCCATAGCATAAACTTGCAAATGGCGAATACGTGAAATTGTACATTTTCAACAGTAGGTACCTCTCAAGACGATGTCTCGTAAAGAACAAACATGTACATTTCCACATTTCAATTTTTTCCCTTTGACGGACAAGTGTTTTCACCGTCGCTGGGAGGCTTCACTGTACATAAAGTATGTACCTATCAGTAACCGCATAAGGATCTTATATCTTAGTTTTCTAAAGAACAATTAAACCATAAATTATTACTAAATTGATACTTACAAAAAATACCTATTTCAAAATTGCCAATTGTTCAACACAAACAAAAAATTACTCGGCAACACTGATATATTGCCTCTTGTGCAATAAAACTCCTAACAATAAACATCACAAATCGCTTCTCACGATATTGCATAATAATAACAAAAAAACAAATGCATCTGTGTGTTCTTCTCGCTGAAGTTTTAAAATCTCTTCACACTGACACTACATACGAGTAGGTACCCCTACCATAATCTGGTTCTTGTTGTTCTCTTTAAAATCTAAACCTCACCGGCCCTCCCCCACACCCCTCCCAAGGAACCAAGCAGCCCCCCCCCCCCCCCCCCACCTAGCCACCACCGACCGCCTTGCATTTATGTGTGCAATAGATAGGGATGGAATTAGAATTGAGTGTATCTCCGGCTTTCGTTGTTCACTTTTGATTTTTGGTATTCAAATAAAAATAAATAGGTACCTATACCTACTTAATGGAATTTATGAAATAAATTATTCTGTCGGCACCACGCGCAATCAAGCAACATCGTTCGTTCGTCGTCACCGTCCCGTCCGTCGTCGCAACGTTTGTTGCTTGCTGTTGGATTGGAGTGTAGTATAGTAATACAAGCCAAGCACTTGTGTTGTTTAGTTTTATTGCTCGATTTTTCTACTCGCTACATATTTAGTTGTGTATGTATGTATGTTAACCGTCAAAAACAAGGTCAAATGCAATTTTGTGTCTTCCCGTTCTTAGCCTGTTTTTCTTTTTTATTTTGTTGATCAAATGGTAGGTAGTTATATTATGTTGGTATACCTACAACGGAATCTCTAAAAAGTTGAATCTATATTGATTCTATAGTAATATTTGATGAGAATGTATAGGTGCGTTTATATGCATGTATGAATTATACTTTTTAAAGGATCATTTTGGCGTTTGAAGGCATATTTTTTACGTTTCGCGATCCACTTTGTGTTTTAATTCTTCTTTGGCCTGCGATTCATAATTTTGTTTTCTTCTTTTTCTTTAGAAATTGACAAAATTCTCGGAATTTAGTTATGTGTGAGTTTGTTTGGGAATTTATTTAAAAACAACAAAATAAAAAAAAAAGTTCTTGAGTTTTTTTTCTACTCTTCTTGTTTGAATTTATTAGCTTTTTAGATGGACTTTCTTTGAGTTTTGTTTTGTTTGTATTTTGAGTGCAAGTTGTGAGAACAACTGCGCTGGCGATTGAAGAAGTTTTAAATTTAGAGCGAAGTCAAAGCGGAAATGATTGTTTACCTATTTCGAAGAAGTGTGGTAGAAGTAGGTACCTACAACTGATATATCATTAGAAGTAAGATATAGGCGCCTACTGGCCTTAAGGGTCAATTGTAGAGATCAGGAAAACGTATCAAGAAAAGTTGATACCTACAGTAAAGTGAATAAATAGGTACATACCTACTAGGTATTGTTTTCTCATGATCATTGACCAAGGTAAATTATGTCAGTTAGCATGTCAAATAGGTATAGGTAGGTATGTAGACTCACACCGTGTCTGTCACCAAATTTTCCTGACTGAAATCCACACAAACAAATTTTACGAAGAAAGTGTTCACTAGAGATTAAAATATTTCCCTAGCCTGCGAATTTAAGCCCAAGAAATTTCTTTGAACAAAATTATCAAGTCTTTCAAATGATAGATATATAATGCCGACTGGATCCCACGTACCTACCTACCTACTTCCTACTTGCTCTTTTGGTCGATCGGCGAAATATATTTTTAAAATCGTTTTTTTGCAGAAAATTTCATTAAAAAAGATGGTATGGTATTACAGTGAAACCCGCTTAAGAGAAACTCGCTTAAGTGAAAAGCCCACTTACCTACTTAAAAACATTCAATTATCCCTGATGTATTTTAATTGGGTTTTTTGATCTTCTTATTTGTTATGCAATTAATAAAAACAAATTAAGCCATTTTTTAAATTAGTCTCGACCGTTAGTAGTTTTCCAACTTCTTAAGAGGGTATTTTTATTAGACTATGTATGTATATGACATCACTGTAGATTGCGCTCCTATATCTCCATATATATCCCCTTGTGTATTTATATATAAACTACTTCGCTTAACTGAAACCCGCATAACTAAAAAAAATCCCTTCAAATTTGCTATTTTTCTATAGAAAACAGCAAATGGAAAATTAAAAATCGAACAAAAAAAAATTAAACGGGTGCTGAATTGTTTCATTTTGTATACGTTCACCTCCACTTCCATTCATATCTCACATGTACATAAATGCTAAGTTTTATAACCATATGGAAATTACAATTAGCACAGGTTGTTTTTCAACCTGTTGTTTCGTAACACGAAGTCTGCTTTACTGAAATATGTCTTTAGTTATCCGAGACCCGTTTAAGTGAAATATATTTTCACTTATCCGAGATCCGCTTAATTGAATATTTTTTTCAGTTATCCGCGTTCCTCGTAAAAACCCCGCTTACATGAAACAAATGTTCTGATTTTTATCGTTTCGCTTAAGCGGGTTTCACTGTATCTAAATAATAAAGTTGATTGTTTTTTTTTCAAAAATCCAAAAAAAAAAGTTTTCGGAAATTTTAGTAGGTACTAGTATTGTATTGTATGCAGTATTGTTTTACATTTGAAGTATGTAGGTACCTTCTTTCTGGATAAAAATGTTGATCGAAATCCGTTGAACAGTTAATGAGAAAGTCAGCAATAGAAAAAACGGTTCAATGGCTGAACCAAAACTACCTACTTTTGTCAAACTTTTATCTGTCTGCAACAATTTTACCGCCACTCTTAAAAAAATGACAGTCCATGTATTTTTGTGCACAAAGTACGGCAACACAGCTATATCATAATTGTCGTAAAAAATTGTCAAAAGTGCTACTGTCGTATTGATAATGTATCATAATATATCCATTTGTATAAAGTGTGCTTTGACATTTTAGTTTAGGGATATAGTCAATTGCTTGACAATAAACGATAACACAGCAAAATATATAGCAGAATTTATATGTGTAAAAAGTTAAAAAGAAACATTTTAATTTATTTTAATTGTTTTATTTTATTTTATTTTATTGTATATTATTTATCTTTATTTTATTTAATTTAATTTTATCTTATTTTATATTTTTTTATTTTATTTTATTTTATCTTATTTTATATTTTTTGATTTGTTTTTATTTTATTTTATTTTAATTTATTTTGATTTGTTTTTATTTAATTTAATTTAATTTTATTTTATTTTATTTAATTTTATTTTATTTTATTTTATTTTGATTTGTTTTTATTTAATTTTATTTTATTTTGTTTTTATTTTATTTTATTTTAATTTATTTTGATTTGTTTTTATTTAATTTAATTTTATTTTATTTTATTTTATTTTATTTGAAAAATGGTTAATCACGGAACGTCAAGATATTTTGCAGTCACTGAAATATGCGTGCAAATATTTCGTACCCATATCGACACAGAAATATGCACTAGGAGCACATATTGTGTTAGATTTAAAAAAAGGGGTGTTGATCAACCACAATGCCTCACTTTGTTATCAATTATTTCATTGCGATTGTCACCAATTTCACACACAAGCGCATTTTTCTTGAAATTGTATGATTCATAATTTATTAAGATACACAGCGTTGCTAGTTTTTTTTTTTGGTTGAGAACCCCGAAACTTTCAATGAACATCATTACCTAAACATTAGATACATATACCTATCTGTGTTCCTGCATGTTGCTCAATCGTTTTGAATGAATTTATAAAATTAATTTCGTGCATCATGATCGTACTGGCTGCTGCCATTCCCCGATTCCACTAAAGTGCTCTCAACTTTGTCTGCGAGGTAGAAGATCTCACAGTAGTACCTATACAATTTAGAATTTTAAACCTTATTTTTGAATCGTTAGTTTGAAAATGTAGTTTTGGAATTTTCTTGGGGGAAATCTAAAAAACAAATAGGTATAAAATGTCGTCAAAAAAGTATTTACATTAATGGCTGAAGCATTGCTAATATTTTGTTCGGTTGATGTCGGTAGGCAGGACGAAAAAAATTCTCCATCAATTTATCGAATATTCGAGCAAAATGAAATTGAAGAAATTTGCATAAGAAAGAATGATGGAAAATACCAAGAAGTCGATCGTGCGCATCGCCAGGATAACCACAGACTGTCGACTTGAAAATAAAGGGAGTGGTATAAATTGTTCACTTAGCCACTTGCAAAATGGTCTCAGAAAAGATGGACAATATCTTGTTAACACTATACCTACATGACTATACGAGAAGGTACCTACGTCATTTTGCAATTCTTTAACCGACACATCTCATATTACATACTTCATATTTGAGCAGCATAAGAGTGGGGATGTATAAAATCTTACACACATGCAATTTGTGCAGTGGGTTGTAAATAAAAAATAAACGTGGTGAATTTTTTTTTCCTTAAATTCAATATGATTCTGAATAAATATTTGCCCACATGCAGATAGTGTAGAATTTTAAGATGGTTTGCTTAAATTTGATTCGCTGCGGCGAATTTAAAAATTTAAAAAAATAGTATAGGTACCTAGTTACATTGTGTGTGTTTAATGATCTTATTATAGCACATTTGGACACTTGCTGGGGGCATGTGCATTTGTGTATGTAACCAATAAAAATGCAAATTGCAATAATTTGTATAGCTAGTTGGTGAGAAATTGCAAGATTATTTGTGTGTTGGTTGACAATTAAGTGACAGGGGGTTAAGTGTACATAATGCATCTGTACTCGTAACTGTGTATTTATTTATTAATCAATTGATTTTGAATTTATTTATACCAAAAAAATATTTGAAAGGTATGATTTCCTTATTTATTTTAAGTTACGTTACATACCTACCTAAATTATTATTACACTTTTTTAGAGGCTGTACTTATAGGCTTCTCAAAAACTTGTATGGATGGCAGCCATTTTGTGATTTGTTTGGCTTCTATGAATTCCCTAGGAGGCAATTTTGTATTCACCTAGTTATTTTAGTTTTTCTTTTTTTTTTATAAAAAAAAATAGTTATGACGAACAACTGTCAAAGTGATTATCGTTTTTACCGTTTATCTCGGTTCACGTTCGTCGGAGCTAAAAAACTCTGAACATAACTTTGGTAGACAAATAAATTTCCTATAATTTCAATTAGGTACCAGTCTAGTTTTTCTGTACGCCTTATAGAACACAATATACCTATACCATTGCTATATCGATATTTCCCATTTTGAAAAAGGGAATTTACCCCATAAAGGAACTTTTTAATTTAAAATTTAATTTCAACACATCAGCAAGTTTGTAAAGATGTGTTTTGTGGGCGACTGGAACAACTTAATGACCTCACCACTGCATCGCACAGAAATGTTAACGAAACCTCGAAAATAAAGGGTTATCCTAGGGCTGGAATTCGACATCTTTCAAACTAAGTTGTTAAACCATTTTTTTTGTTCAGCTGAAAGTCTGACATTTACGAAAATGGATCGCTTAACTATCGCACAACGCATAAACATTGTTAAAACCTACTACAAAAATGGTGATTCTGCCACAGCCACATATCGTGCTTTAAGATAATCGTCCAACTACGCAAGCAAATGGCAAAATTGTGAAGAAATTTGAAGAGACTGGATTGGTTACAGATAATGTAAGGCCTGTGCATCATCGTTTCGCTCGTACCACTGAAAATATCGCTGCTCTAAGTGAAAGTGTTGCCGAAGACCCGAATGTGTCTATTCCTCGTCGTTCTCGGGAATTATGACCGTCTTACGTCACATTATGGCGTATTTTGCATTTGATCCAAACACCTACATCCATATAAAGTTCAGCTCACACAACAACTGAAGCCAGCTGACCATTCACAACGTCGTAGATACGTCGACTGGGCGCTTGAACAACAGGCGGTGGACGGTGATTTTTCAAACAAAATTTTCTTCAGCGACGAAACACATTTCTCACTCGGTGGGTATGTTAATAAACAAAATTGTCTTATTTGGGGTTCTGAGAATCCTCAAGTAATTGAAGAGAGGCAATTACATCCACAAAAAGTCACTGTTTGGGGAGCTCTTTGGTCCGGAGTTGTGATTGGACCTAACTTCTTCGAAAACGAGGATGGAACGACTGTCACCGTCAATTCGGAGCGTTCTGTTCATATGATACCCGACTTTTTTATCTGCTATTGAAGAATACGACTTGGAGAATATGTGGTTTCAACAAGGCGGTTCCACATGCCACACAACTCGAGCGAATATGGCTTTATTGCAAGAAACATTTCCTGGCCGCGTAATTTCTCGTCGTGGCGATATCAACTGGCCTCAATGATGATGCGATTTGACACCGCTGGACCTTTTTTTTGTGGGGCTACGCGAAAGACCTCGTTTATGCAGATAAACCTTTAACTCTTCAGCACTTGAAATCCAACATTCGTCAAGTTATGGCTGAGATACCGCTCAATATGTGTCAAAAAGTGGTCGAAAATTACCTCAAACGAATCGATGCTTGCAACAATTCTCGTGGTGGTTCAAACTTTATAATAAAAAAGAAATATCATGAAAAAAAATATTTTATGTGTTTTATTTACGTTTACTTTTGAAACCGTAAAATAGATAACCCTTTACATTATCCGAACCTATATGTTAAATTTAATGATTAAAAACGTGTTGGGGAGGGCGAATGGAGGCGTAAACTTTGTATGCAATTTTGTAATGGGTCATTACAATTACCTAATTTTGTCGCTTACCTATCGTTAAGGTAATTGACAAAATGGTCCTATTCCTATTGGTATTATATTGTGAAATCATATAAAAAACATAATTTTTTACTAAAGTAAGTTTAATGTTAATAACAATTCGTTAGATGGCGCGGAGCAATTCTTATTTTGTTCTATCAGACTAATAGATATCAGATATTTTTGGATGGAAAGAGCTCTGGGATTTGGACAAACGTTGTATTTTTATCCGTACAAAAATGCACAGTTCCAGTGGGGCGGTTTATTTGTGAATGTTTGGATGTTAAACGACTAAACGGATTTTAATCGAATTTTCACTCATGGCATTATATTCCCGTGAGATAGAAATTCCGTACCAACGAACGCGTACCTAAAACTCGTCTTATAATTGCATTTAATTACAATACTATTAGTTTCCCACTTGGTTGTGTCACTTTCAAGAAGCAACTTGATTGAAAGGTTCACGACTGTCAATTCTGTTAACAAAAATTCTGATTTATATCTGTTTGATCAGATTCCTCTATTCTCATTTCTAAACTTTAAAACGTTTTCAAGTTGAACAATAGGGTACAAACTGTTGTAGTTGACAGTGGTAAATCTGGCCCATTCTTATTAAACTCTGGATTACCTCAGGGTTCTGTTTTGGGACCACTTCTATTTTGGCTGTTTAGCAATGATTTTCGGGATCTTGTCGAAGATTGCTTAGTTCACATGTATGCTGATGACATTTTAATCTTCTTACATATCCCACTTCGATTGATAGAAGATGCTGTTGTCCGAATTAATGAAGGTCTTGAACGAATTCAACTGGACAAGAGGAAATAAACTGGGTAGATCCTACCAAGACCGTTACTATGCTTTGTTCCAGAAATGAAATCAATTTTGCCGATTTTTCCCCTATTGCTTTCAACGACGATATAATAATGTAATTGCCTTAGATAAGGTTATCTATTTGGGGCTTACTGTGGATAGCTCTCAGTTGTTCTGATGCGGTCACTATAGGGAAAATATATGGAGGTCTTTGGGGCATAATATAGTCACCTCGATTGCTATTACCTGATACATATGAAGTTACGTTAGTTTTTTTAATGTTGTTGAGAATAGATAAATGAAAAAAAAAATAGATAACAAACATGTGCGTCTCGGGACGCCCGACAGAAGTGATAACTAAACTAATCTAAGTTGAACTATTTTCTATTTAATATTGAAATTGTTTAACTTGAGAAAACGTTCAAAAGTTCTTCGTTAATTTGATTAATTTCAAAAGTTCTCCGTATGCGTGAGAGAGGGAAAAACGAGACAAACTGACGGCGCAACGCGTTACGTAACGAAGCGGTTTACCCTCCAATAAGAAGTTGTCACTTCAAAAATATAAAATCTATTCGAAGATTCAAGATGAGATGAGAGAATCATTTAAAATTTCGTCCAAGCCACAAGTTTTAGAGTTAAAGTTGATGACGCATCCAAGCATGAAGGTGATTTGGCATTTGATTCAACTTTGTTAAAAGGCGGCCGAACCGCAGATTCTGCATTGAAACTGCCCTTAAACGTGCAAATAAACGAAACACCTACTTTTGCAGCATTGCTAAAATTAGCGGAATGGTGAAGATACTGCAGAGATGCATATTAATTGTTTGGGAAGAATGTACGATAGCATACTGGTTGCCCTTGATAGGATGTAGAAATCTTCGTGGCAATCAGACACTTTTTTTAGAGCCATGATTCTGATATTCGGTGATTATGGGCACAGTATATTTCCAGTAAGTCCGCGGTCAACTGTAGCTGACGAACTTAAAATGCAATCAAAAATTTGTGGCGGAATGTGAATACCCTACTAATTACAACTAACATGCGAGTATTTTTTCAACAAGACGCAGATGTTTTTTTGAGTCAAATATTAAAAATTGGCAATGTTAAAATCGCAGTTAACCTCTCACATTGCCTACAAATTTCTGCCAAAATATATAAAATATGAAATTCACATCCTTTCAAAATGTTCAGCCAGCTTATTTTCAAATCCCTGCTCTTTATACTAAATAGCGAATTTTAAATATTTTGTGTTATGACGAAAACCGTCTTAAATCTTTACCTCACCTTCACCGTAATTCTTTTAAATATTCTTTCTAATTATTTTTTAAATTCATAATCCATCTTGAATAAAATAATTTGAATAATTAAAAAAAATATCTACTTAATTTCATACAACTTAGAAATTACAATAAACCAAATTTTGAGATTTTTAGACCACAGAGACACCTGCCTATTTTTATATTTTGCATATTTATCTGTAGGTATACCTACTATGATGTCTACTTAATAGGTATAAAACGTTTTTCGTCTTTTATCGCTCTGTCACAAGAAATCCATCCATCCATGATGCTTATCCTAAATCGCTTAAACTGTACTTCCACAATTTAATTTCCAACCCTTCCTTCGCTTTTTCAACCCCCATACCTAGATATGGTGGGCTTAAGCCTTTTTATCATTTTACATATATAGAACCACTCGGTTGCTTTCCTCCATTTAATTTATTTCAACTTAAAAAAAAAAACAACAACACGGTCAGAAATCAGGCTAATTAGACTGTGAAAGTTCTATACACTCCGAATACAAGCAAAGGTATACAAGTATACCTAGAAGCATTTCCATTTCCAATTCCAATTGTTTTAAGCTAAAGGTTGTAATTCGGTCCTTTTCCTTTGGATTTTACCGAAGCCAAATTTTTTATGGGATTCTGCAAAAGAAGTGTGGCAACTGCCTTATATTTATAAACGTCTATACTCCTTTCATTCATCGCCAGATTTGATTATGTTGCGGAGTCCTTCAAAATTTTTGACAGCTTACATCAAACACATTTTACATTACAAGAAGCGGTGAATGCATTTCAATGTATTTTATCAACTAGAAGGAAAATCTGTGCTTGGGCGGATTGGACGAAATAACTACCTAGAAGTTGGTATACCTACAAAGGGCTTTCCAAAAAAATGTGGTTCAATATTTCAATCGTTAAAAGAAGGGATGACGGATGGGGTGGTTATAGGTTGGTAGGTAGGTAGGTATATTATTATTAAAAAGTAGAAACGAAACTAAGTCGCACGTGCTGCAACGAAACTTATTATTGTAGCATGTTTCAACTGAACAATGTAAAACGCAATTATTGTGACGATTCATCAACATCCCTTGCATTTTACTGCATCCAAAGATTTATATACATATAGTTATATATATTTTTATTCAATAACAAGAGTACAGAAGTATAGGGTTTGTCGGCAGGCAACCCCTGTGCTTAAACAAAAAAGAACACACCAACCTCATCCTATGGCGCTATTGAATCTTCCCTATATAATGCACATTTTTTTTTGTTAGCATTATGCACCGGTGCACTTTTTTCCTAAAATCAAATCGTCCTTTTTTTTTTTTTGTTTATACGCTTCCAGAGGCTTTAATCAAAATCTAAAGGGTGCATTTTACTCGTAGTTCAATTTATTCTTTTTCACTGCACGCGCAGTTTATGTAAGGGATGGACCGTGAAAAATCGATAAATACGGTGCTCCCCTTGAAAAAGGAAAGAAAACTAGTTTTTCATAGGTACACATCCACATTCATGTCTATGCAGCACCAATACATCATCAACCAACAAAAAAAAAAAAAAAAGCACCCCCATATTGTGCGTGTGACGTGTGCATTCAATGTCCTCTCAGCATACGCAGTCGCCGCATGCAAATATCTTACTTTACTCAGAGTACCTATACCACTACTCTATAATTTGTTCGTACATCCATATACCTACATATGCAGCAATACACATCTCTCATACTCTCAACCCTTACGCAAAATGCTCCTTTTGTTTTTTATGAGCAGGCTCGCTGCATTGACATGCGTTCATCAACCAATTAAAAAACTACGTACTTTATATTAATACCAGAACAAAAACATGCATACAAAACACAATAATGGGATATATTTTCCTATTCCATATCTATATACAGGCCATAAGGTGATAAGGATAACGATTATATTACACGGCTGTTGTTTTAAATACTCGTAGGTACGAGTATAAGGGCGAATTACCTTTCTTCTATACTAGGTATCAAAAAAAAAAAAAAAACAAGAGAATCATAGTAAAACGCACTGCAAGAAGAGTAAATTTCATATATCCAGTTCACAAAAGGATGATGAAGCGAGGACCCCTACGCATGTCGATTGTATGTGTGTCAAGTGTGTGAAAGCTAGGTACATACATAGATTAGATATCCGAAGGATAATGGGTAAGGAGGAGGAGGAGGTTTTTTTTAGTGGATTGCTGTCACCAAGGACAGTTATTGAAATGATAAATTGGTTTCAATATTTTCTTTATGTCAGGACGTAACCTCTCTTCCTGTAACGAAAAAAAAAAATAAATAAATAAAACAAATGTTGTGTCGGAAGAGTGCAAAAAAATCTAGTGGGAATTTTTTTTTATGGCTTAAAGGTTGGTACGGTGACTATGGCGAATACACATACAAAACGCATGGCGTTTCTTGTTTTTTTTTCTAAATGAGTTTTTTATTGGTTAAGTTTATTGTCAAAAAATTGATTCCGGCACGATAAGATGAGATTTTTAAGACAATTCAAAACTAAAGGCATTCCTATATTTTCCCGTGTTTTGAATGTGGGACATTTTGCAATCGCAAACATCTTCAGCCTCACAAATAAAAAAAAACGGGATTTTCAATTTTTCATTTTTATTGGTTTTAATAATTAGGTTGTCAGTCGAACCAAGAATTTAAGTTGATATACCCTATTTTTTGTTATTACAACTTTCTGTCAATATATTGAATTAAAAAAAAAAAACTTAATGTCATTTTCTTAACATTTTTTTTTAAGTTAAACTTCCCCGGCGAGAATAAAAATGTTTTAAAAAATGACAAGATAAAGTTAGTTGTAAAGTAGTGCTGGTAGCTTTTTTTTCTAGAAATTCCCTCAACCAGTATGAAAATTCCTCTTTTTTTCAGATTCGTTGGTAAGTTATATGCCTAGTGTAACTTATCAGAACTTTTTTAAGACAGGAATTAGATATTCAGATATTTGTTAGATGATTTCATTTTACGAACAAGAAATTCCCCCCATTTTATATCAAGTTGGGTTTTTCTTTATTTCTATCGAAGTGAGTGAAAGGATATTTTCCAATGATCCTCCAGCACTGCTTCAGAGGTATTACATACAAAAGGCATTTAGAAAAACAAACAAGAAAATTATTTAGTTAGACAGGATGAAGTTAGCTACAGTATGAGAGTGCTAGACACATCATCAAATTATTCTCTTATAAGCGATAGCCTGAGTTTGATTTCAACATTTTGGAAGGAAAATGTTTTTTGGACATGGGCTTATTGTATATTCATTTTCCTTTATTAGGTGGGCAAAATCTACACAATTAAGTTGTAGGAAAGTGTTTTTTTTTTATTAAATATGCCCTATTAGAAATCTTCCAGTATATTTCGTTTCCAACGGAATATTTTATTCCCTCGAAATTTTTCCTGCGATTGTGAATCTCCCACATAATAAATTTCCCCTCAAACAAGAAATCATAAGAAATGGCAGCAAAACTCTCGATGCGCCAATTTTAATTCACCGATGTTGGCGGATGAACTGAGGTTCAACCATGATGTTTCAAGATAGCCAATTAATCGTTAAACCATCGTTGAACCATAGTTAATCCTAAAATCCTAAACTAAAAGTTGAAAATTCCTTGAGAAAGAAAAATATTTCTCATTTCCAAAATAAGTTTAAATTTTGAATTGGACATCAAATTCAAGTTAAGTGTTTGGTAAGTGGTCTTAAAAATTGATATAGGTTTTTTAAATTTTCTTGTAGTTTTTTTCTTCAATTATTCCCATAATCCGGAAGAGATGTGATGCTTCTTAATGTTTTACGGGTGATATAGGTAGGTACTATAGGGCAAGTTTTGTATTTGGAAAAAAATCGAACTCAAGATTTTAATCAAATTTGACATTACGATGATAAAGGACACTAAAAAAGTGGGTCCCGCAATTCCGCCTGTTTGTCTGTAGATCGTTCTACTACAACGGTTTTATTCAAACGGTACTTAAGCTTGTTAGGTTGCCAGGCGGCAATAATAGCCATTTCCCCAATTTTCACTAAATCAAAACTAGTAGGACCGTTGCAACTACGAACAAACAACGAATCGAAATTAAAATTACTCACCCTAATCTGGTTCCCAGAACATAGTGACATAAAAGAGAATGAAATCTTAGATGAACTGGCCAAAACCGGATAGTGTCAACAAACTTTCCTCAAATGACAGATGGTCTGGGATCTACAGTTGGTGGGCTTAACTGTCCCTCTTGATGGACATCTTAACGGGTCAGAATCACAACTCAAAGGGAACCCACACGAACAGAATGGACATAAGTAAGTACATCTGACTTATGTTGAGGTTGTCGGACGATAAGGTGGAAGAGTGCTCATATCACTACGTTTGTGTGAATGCCCCAGCCTATATCGAACCAGAAGAGCATCCCTCGGAGAATACTTCTTTGATGAACTGGGCAATGTCTCTGCTAAGCCACTTAAACATATCCTGAAATTTACTCAAAGACCAAGATGATTTAGGCAGGTACCCCACAGCTAATATCCGAACTTACTCCCCTCCTTTTTCTCTTCACCACCTTTCTAATGTAATCTAAACATTTTAAGTGGTTGGCCCGATTATTTTTTCTAATCTTTTTTAGCCCCATACTATTTTTGTACCAAGAATGGGAAATCTTAATTTTCTCGAAAACGGCTCTGCCGATTTGTATTAAAATCTTTCACACCAACGGTTTAACAGATTTTGATCAAAATTCTTATACAGAAGGTACTTCGGATTCTTAATAATACTGCATATCAAAATTTTTGAAAAATATTTTTTTTGGATTAAAAAAAAAATTAAATTAATAAATTTAACAACATAATATTAAAAAAAAATATATTTTTTTCAATTTTTCATTCTATTTTCTTTATAAAAAAAAATTAATGAAATTTTATATTAAAAATTTAAGTAAAAAATTACGATTTTAAAAATATAACAAAAATATATCTAGCCTTTTCTACAAAGAAAGTAGTACTGTTTTTTCATGAATGTTGATAGGTTTTCCTTCCATATCTGAAAATAATGATAAATGTATCTGAAGCTAGCAACATTAGATTATTCAACACAGTAGATAAATTAAAATATTATTTATTTGTGTGCACATATGTTCGTGAAGGTTTTCTTTTTTCATTTTGAATTCTTGTAAATAATGAATTGTATATTTTGAAGTTTAATAAAATTCATTCAAAAATGTCATTTTGTGTTTAAAGCATTGATGTTTTCTTAGTTATGTAAATACATATTGTCTTGCAAGCTGAGTAATAAATAAACAAGTTGTATATTAAATTAATTATATTTTTTTTCGTCAGATACAAGTATCTATTTTTTACCTTGACAATTTCGACTAACAAAAATGTAGATAAACACTGGATCACAGTTTTTTTTTTCATTGCCAACTCGTTCGAATACTTTTTTTTTGTAAACCATTATTTTGAATATTATTAAGTTGATGTGTAAATTTTTGAGCGAGTTCAAAACAAAAGTATAGTGTTTGCTCAAGAATGACATGTATTGTTGTGTAGAGTTTATTTAAAATGTTTATTTTAAATATTGACATTTGTGTTTTCTATTTTAAATGTAGGTACTTAGATACCTATAGATAACATGAACATTTTCCCGCCCTTTCTCAACAAATCTCACAAGCCCTGCGACGTATAAAATATTAAAATTTAAAGGATTCCATCAGGGTTCTTAATACAAAGTACAAAAAAAAATACAAACAATAGAAGTCTTCTTAAGACACAAATTTTGATTAATTGAAAATACTTTTTTTGTGATAAGTTCGAAAACGGAAATACATTTTTAAATTTCTCACCCACCCACCCCCCTCACCTCGCCCAATACAAAAAAAAAATTTATGACCAAAATATTTTTGTATTAAAGATCAATTCCATTAAGTTTTAAATAACGAAAAAGCTAAACTACACAAGTCAGGAGTTTTGACGTTGATGCGTTGATATAGGTATAAGTTTATGCCTTAAAGATACAAAAATATCTTTTGATAATAATATTGGTATGTACTTATGCCTACTCTTAGATTTATGTGTGTATACGCGGATTATGCAATGTCGGCGGTTTATTTTCATCCAAGCTTAAACCCCCCCGGGGGATATATGTACATACATACATTATATAGTAGGTATGGTGGTATGTATGTTTGTATACGAGTAGGTAGGTTATATTCTACCCGTCATTCTTAAATTGCACAAAGAACAAGAACAAGATGAAATTCCCTTGTGTGACACTGTGACAGCAAAAATGTCCCAGAATAAATGGAAGGCACATAATCCCCCGGAAAGGATATAACATTATGTAGTTCCTTTTCTATTATTTTGTATGTATGTATGTATGTATGGGTAGGTTTATATATATATTTTTTTTTGTATTTTTGGCATTCAAACGTTTGCGTTGCATGAAAATTGCGATATACCAACTGTGTGTTTTTTTTTGTCGACTTTGGTGTGGTATACCATAAAAGGTATGAAGGATGGGGCGGGCTTGGAGATTCTACACAATGACGTAAGCAAAAATGAAAAATATCAGCAAACTTTAGTTGCCATTGCATGCAATCTCATTCCACACGCACACACAGTTAAAAGAGCCATGCCGTTTCCCAGTTATCCTGTGTGTATGTATCCCTGATGATATTTTCTAGTTAGTCGAATTCGAATGTAGAGCCTTGAAAACTCTTGCCTGATGGCGGACGTGGTCGTTTGGGGAAATAATTCATTGAAACCGACCGACCAACAACGGCAATGCTTTAGGGTAAGAGTTCTTCTTTCACTTTTTCTGCTGCTGCAGGGTATTTTTTTTTTGAACGACAACCTTTGTCGTTGTGGCCCATAGCCCGTTAAAACAACGATAACATCGCCACTCTATAATTTTTTTTTTACCTTGACTGCTGTGCTAAAACATCATTTGAAAGTTCTGTGATAGGTATATGTATGTTTGGAGGTGGTTAAAGCTGGTGGTAGATGAGTGGACAGGTTTGATTCGAACGCCCGCCACGCGAGCACGATGAGAAATTGCATAAATGGAAAAAGCCCATGGCTTGATTATATTATGCCCCAACTCCCCTTTCACCTATAAGCACGGTTGCCACCTGGAAATAAAACATCTGACCAAAATTTAAAATAAAAATGAACAAAACCAGTAAAACTTCGTTATACACAGAAAATTAACTTTATCCATATTTTTTTTCATTTATTATCGTTAATAGTTCATTAAAAAATAACTAAAATAAATAAATTAAAAGGTACCAAATAATTCACTAAATTACTTTACACGTTAAGGGCAATGTGATCGATCCTTCTTCATAACAATTTTGAAATTCGAATTATAATTTCGGATGTTAAATAAGCTATTCGATTTAACATCGGAAAGAATAATATTCATTTTCAGCCAATTGCACAATGAACTTGAATGAATCTTATTTTCAAAATCAACTGTTTGAAATTTACTGACATTTATATTTGATTTAGTATGACCAAAGTGACTTTTTTCGTAGAAATTTTGTTTACAAAAAGTTGGTCGGAAAATAAATCATTATTATTACAGAAACCCTATCGGGAATCTCCCAGGGAATTTTATTTCCCACGGAATATTTTTTTTCCTGGAAATTTTTCCTGCGATCGTGAATATCCAATGGAATAAATTTCCCCCGAACAAAAAATGGTATGAAATGACAGCGAAATTCCCTGGGAAAGCTTATTCGCGATACCAATAAATTCCGAGGGAAACTTTTGAGCATCAATAAAATTTTTCTATAAAAAAATTCTATGGAAATTTTTATTGACGAAATCTAAGTATTTAAAAACAAATCTATAAAAAGTTCGTTTTTTATTTTGAAGCATTTAGGAAATAATGGCAGTTTATTGATGCGAAAAAGAATCAAAATAACTATAAAACTTTTGTATAATAAAATATAAGATTTTTGCTGATATTTCATTTCACTTAAATTGTGTTTAAAAAAATTTAACAAAAAAAAAACAAAACAGTTGTTTTACAAACAACTTCAGTCTTTATAAACTCTACACACACCTGGGTCCTATAACACAATACATAAAGTGCTTGTTGAACAAGTGAAATTCAACAACTTTTAACAAATAGTGTAACATGGAACAACAAACCTAGGAGAACTATAACAATTGTTTTGGCTTCAGTCAACAAGTGGAACATTTTACTATTTCAGTGCTTCTATAACTAGAAACAACAAGAGTTAAGAAAAATGAAAATAAAGTTGTTGAATAGTTGATAATTTTCAATCGACGGTTCCGGACTAGTTCAAAGTCAACAAGTTAGAAATAAACACTTACAATAGTATTAATTAAGTGATAACATCGGACGGAATTTGAGAATTTATTTAGTGGCCTAGAGTTTTGTAAACAAAATTTTTTATTCTGAATTGGACAATGATAGTGAGAGCCAAGGACAGGAAAAGTGTTCAAGGAAAGAATAAACTTTGAAATAGAACCCCATGTGTTTTTTTCGTCTGCCGTAGAAGTTGGTGATTATCTTACCGAAAGTCTCTCCCACAAATTACGTTCCCCACTAATAACAATAAGTGTAATGCAGAAAATATTGATAGCCTTACATTGGTTTGAATCTGAATCTCAATACCATATTATAGGAGATGTTCATGGTGTTCACAAAAAGACAGTTTGGTGGTGTATCAAAGAAGTCACATTTGCAATAAATACTTATTTTTTCTTCGGAATTTTAATACTCATCTTGGTAGATTTACTTGTTCAACTGATTCAACAAGTGAAGTGGAAATTTTTTATTTTGACAATTGTTAAGATTTTTATTGTGTTACAGAAATGATTTTCACTTGTTGAACAAACATAGTTGAACAAGTAATAGTTGACTAGTTGACTTGTTGTTCTGTGTTATAGGCCCCTGGTCACACTTGTAAATTGCCTAGACAAAAAGTAAAATCGCTTGCCGCTAAAATTGTTAATTTATTTAGAAAACTATTAAATAAGTTGAAGAAAAGCAGTCTGCAATTGTTTTGTGTGTGAAAAGTAAAGTGAAGACAGCGAGGAGCATCTAAATTGGAGAAGTATTATGGATTCAACTAATCCATTCGATATTGAATTTTTTTTTAAAGTTTTAGTTATATCTACTTTTACAAGCTCAAAGCGCTCGGGACAACATCTCTGAATTATTTGTAAATTTTTTGTATTTGTTGTAAATAAAGCTGTTTAAATTTGAAAAGCAATACTCGTTTAACCCATTTTTTAAAATTTAGCCAAGTTATGATATGAGAATCTAAGCAATTTCCATTGCGTTACTCTACACCTTCAGGATCGGTCTCAACCAAGTATGGACAAAAATCACTTAACATCACGTCGAAATTAAAACTTCGGAATCCGACAGGATACTTTGACAATAAATGTTATTAGAAAATTTTCTCAAATCATTGTTATTGAGAGATCAAATCGTAGTTATTTTAAAATTTTTAAATTAAAAATGTCAAGCGTTTGTTTAAATTTCATTTTTGATAAAACTTGTGAGGTTCGATTATTTTGAGAAATTCCCCAGCTTTGTTTCCGTCCTCTTTTCGGGGTTCTTAAGTCACAATAATAAACTTTTTATAATGTTGTTTTAATTTTACAAGATAGTTTTAATAATAACCGGTGTTTTTTTCATACATGTGGTTTTCAAGAAGAAATAAAACGCATATAATTTAATGTTATGGCCAAGAATTTAGCTTTATTATAAAGTGTTTGTCATTATGTTTTTAAAAAGAATTCGGACAAGTGGCTGCCGAGCTGCCTCGAATAAATTCCAGCCGAGATGCCCAATTCTCGACCACTTTTTGTAGCAAATGTCAGTCTCGGGCTTATCTGCGTAGGCAAGCGAATTCAAATAACCCCACAAGAAATAGTCCAGCTGTGTTTATATCGCACGATCTTGAAAGCCACGCCACAGACCCACGACGCGAGATAATGCGCTCACCAAAAGTTTCCTTCAATAAATTGATTGTTTCGTATGGCATGTAGCGCCGTCTTGTTGGAACCAATGGTCGTCCACAGCAACATCCTCCAATTCAGGCAGGAAAAGGTCATTAATCATGGGTCTATAGCGTTCCCCATTGACTGTAACATTATGGCCGCTTCATTTTTAAAGAAATATGGACCAATGAGTGCCTATGCCCGCATATCACACCAACCAGTGACTTTTTGAGTATGTAACGGCATCTCAACAATGGCTTGTGGATTAGGAACACTCCAAATACGACAATTTTGCCTATTAACGTACACACTTAACCAAAAATGAGCTTCATCGCTTAACAAAATTTTCTTGTAAAAATTGGGATCGGTGGCCATCTTGTTTTGGGCCCGTTCACCGATCCATTTTTTATGATTTGTTTTTAACAAGAACCAACAAGCGGAGACACTTAAACGCCTATTCACAAAAATATTTTAAACTTTCCATCTGTCAATAATTTTCAAATGAAGAAAATGAATGCATTCAGCCTTTGTCTATTCGGTGATTGTGGATGGATAATGTAGTGCGTTCTATTTAACACGTAAAAGTGACTAGATAGAGAACAAAATTACCAAGTGACCAATTGAAAACAAAATTACCAAATTTGGTCACAAGACCAACGTGGCAACCGTGTCTATAAGCCAGTACATACCATAGTAAGTTTTCAACAACTAGAAATGAAAAATCAAGGAGAAGGTAGTTCGTAGGTGGGAAGGTAGGCACCCAGGTATGTAACTAAATAGATATGTTAAATACATTTGAAACTATTTTTGTAACGAAATGAAGTTCAAAACGCCTGAAGTTCTGGACGCGTCTCTGATGACAGCTGTGCTTCTAAAATATAGTATATCTACATATATGTCTATGTACCCACGAACCTATCTTAATAAAGGCTTAATATCGATTGCACTACTTTACCTGCATCCACCTACATATTTTTATTTGAAGGTTATAAGTATGAGAAGGACCTGTAAAGCAATTGGAACCTCATAAAACGACGAAAACACTTAAAACGCTTAACTTTCACTTAAAACATATATATAGATATACCAACCTATTTACTTGCACCTGACAAAATTCTTAACACCCAATCACACTACCTACCCTCTTTTAGGTACAAGTACAAGTAAAATTCAAAGAAATATTTTGTAATAACTTCCCTTTGTGAATTAACCTTGCAACCACAAAAAAGAAAGTAAAAAGAAAATAAAATAATAATAAAAAAAAAATGATAACAAGTAAAAATTCCTTTTTTTTACCTCTGTGTTGTTTACCTACTCATAGAAAAATGAAACCATGCACAAAGCACAAGATCCAAGTCGCAATGCTTTTCGCATAGTTAACGGTATTGTTACAGCACGTTCATACATACATACATAATATAGGTAAGGTACCCACCTAGATACATATACATAGTTACTCGTACATCCGTTACTAGGATTTTCACTTTCATTCGAAGTCGTCGTATAGTCGTCATCGTCGTCCTTGTAGGTATTAAATTTTATTTTTCTTTCATTGGGAAATTCTTTTTTAGCCTTTAGACGTCGCGTCGGCGGGTGGCGCGGCATCGCGTGGCGTCGCGTCCAAGACGAACGGTGGCTCTCCTTCATTGGGAGGGGATGTAGGTGTGGGTAGGTATTATTTTGTTTTATTCTTTTTTCACACTTTCTTATGTTGTTTTTGTTGCAAGAAGGATTGATGTTGACACCACGTGGGTAACCCAAACCAAACCACAAAATAAAGAGAAAACGAGAGAGAGAGAGAGAGCGAGAGTGAAAGGAAAGAGTGTATAACACCTACCTATAAAGCGAACACAAAAAAAAAATAAGATGAAGAAAATATAAATAAACCGTAATCTTTATTAGCTCCACTCACGCAAATTGCATGAGGGGGGTCATGGTGGTGAAAATACAAAAAAAGTGAAAATAGAAAAAAAAAACAGAATGCGAATGAACACACAAAAGCCCCCGGATAACATCATAACAATAACAAAGTATTTGAGAAATTGAAAAAGGACTTAAATTGGAACTGACTCGTCATCGTCGTCGTCGTGTCGAATAAAAATAAAAGGAATTGGGGGAGGGGGGATTCATTTGCTTAAAAAAAAAACAAGTGAAAGTAAAAGTGCGAACATTGAACAAATGGTGTTTTGTATTTTCACCTTCAATTTAAACATCATCGTTTTGATTTGTTTAAAAATGTAGAAGATACAAAGTTGCATATGTCAAAAGCTTCTTATCAATGTGACAAGGCTATGGTAAATGAACCTTAGATGAAATGAATTATGGGTAGTAGATAGTTTGTCAGATATCACTTGCTTTTTCTCTTAAATTTGACAAACTTTGGGACTTATTGGAAATGTAGTAGAGAATTTCGTTTCCCACGGAATATTTTTTTCCCTCGAAAATTTTCCTGCGATCGTAAATCTCCCACGGAATAAATTTCCCTCGAAAAAGAAATCGTATGAAATGACAGCAAAATTCCCTAGGAAAGCTTATTCCCGATACAATAAATTCCGAGGGAAACTTTTGTACATTATTCACGTTCCCAAGATTCGAATTGGAGAAAAATTACCAGTGAAATTGGTATTCACGATAACCCCCAATAGAATCAATTCCAGAACATATTCATCTAATTTGAGGTGAGATTGAGAATACCTAAGTTATAGGTATTGTCATGATACACTACATTAGGTCCCCTACCACCCCCATCACCAGTTATTAAACATACATGAAAACAATAAACTAATGTGTTGCTCCTCCTCCATACAACACCCTAACCTCAGAAGCCACCACTGCACTGATGAAGTATACTCGTGTAATTTTACTATCATAAAGCGAGAGAACTTGTTGCCTACCATAATGTGGTATTTTTACGCACGTATTAATTATAAATATTTAATGTGTAAAATTTAATTCTTTAATGTGTAATTTCAAATAAAGATTTAAAGTAAAAATGTGTATTCGTACACAGTTTTTTATATATAAGCATAAAATGTGTAAATTTAAACTTTTTATGTTCACATTTATGGCGAAATTCAACAAGTAATGTTGAAACTCCCAACAAAATTAACTACATACTTCACAAATTGGTAAATTTTTTGTACACGATGAGATGGAAAAATTTTGTATATACCTACTATGTGTTCGCCAAAGGTCTGATCATAAATGAAATGAACTTGCAAGAATATCATCACCGTCACAAACGATTTGCAAATTTACATTTAAATGGTAGTAAATATAAGCATTGTTTGTTTAATTTCAAACACTGTATGTGTTGTTGTCATAAGGAGCTTGAATTTAAACAATATTTGTTTAATTATAAACTTTGTGGGTGTAATGCTTAAACATTATTAGTTTAATATTGAACAATGGTGATTGAAAGGTACACAGAGGTTGAAAATTTGCAACAAATGTTTGTAATATCCAACATTATGTGTTCCATTTTACATATTGTCATGTGTATAAATACGCAACTTGCCTACTTTTACAATAAAAATTACATACAATTTTATGGTAAACTTACACCCAGATTTTAAAGTGTAGTTTTTCTACAGTTTTATAGTTCACGCTCACTGCGAACCAAACTATGTATAGGTAAGGGGAGATCAACAAATGATGACAAATCGAGTTCCGTCGAGTTGTACCGTAGTAGAGAGTACCAATCTATGGTGTTAGAGTTAGGTTTCCCACTTTTTGAAGGCCAAGGTACCACAGCTGAGCAGTGGATGGCCAGGTATATATGAGTCAAGCGATAGAGTGAGTGTAGATAGCACGACATCATAACTTAAGACTTTCTTGAACTATCCAAAGAATCAGAGTTCTTCTTTTCGATTTTGACAGATAAATTAACTTTCTCCAAGGTCATCCTTGACACAATCCAACGAGTTTGATAGGGAAACCTACTGACATTCTGGTCTAGTATCTAAATTGACTTGTGCGACTTTAAAAATCGATTAATAGAGATAGTAATTAGATATCGGTCTGAAATTCAATGGTCTTTTCCAAAATTTGTCGAGGATTGCAGATTTAGTCAGTAATGGTGGACTTGCCAGAAACCTAAACCGCTCTGACCGGGTTGATTAGGTTGTTTGTATAGTGTTTTAGGCATTCACACAGACCGAAAGATTTTATTAGAAATAACTTAGGAGTTCCATTCATCGGTCGTTTATATATTTGTTCGACCAAATTGGGTAAGTTGATATATGCTCAATACCAGTTCATCTCCTGTAAATTAAAAGAGTTAAACAGGAAGGACATCAGGTTCAGCTGCTTTGTTGGACTTAAGTCGAGTGGATTATTCTGCCTGAAACCGGCAGAATGTAGGAGTTTTTGCCGTTTAACAGTCTGCAAAAGTGTTCTTTCTATGTCCTCAACACCGACTTTTTCTTTCTGCAATCTTTGTGCCATCAGGGTTGAGTTCGGGTCTCATATCTCTGGATTGAATAGATCCTTCTCTTAAAGAACTTACGAACATTTCGTATCTAGCCTAGTTCTACTCAATAGATTCTATCACTCGCTTTTTTTTCTTTGTTGTGTTTCTTCTGATAACCTTGTATACCTCCATTGTTTTTGCCTGTAGATCACGGATAGCTCTCTCAGTAATTCTGGTTCTATATTCTGCAATCTAATTGATAGGCCTGGTTCTTCGTTACATAGGCCATTCCGCAATTTTCATCGAAGAAGTTGTTGCATTGTGGTCGCCTGTTGAAACAAATGTGCGTCTGACTTGGCATGTTCGCAGTTCTGTCACTGGTCCTTCATTCTTTTTCTTGCTGAGAGGAGAAGCGGTCAACAATGGATTAGGCGGTCTCTGGCGATAACTGCTTCGTCGCTTCCAACCTTCCCAAAATATTAAGCTTCTAATAAGTAGCGGTTCGAGTGTACGTTGGTTTGCCCCTCGGAACTTTCGTACATTCAGGATATTGGAAGCATGCCTGCCGTCGATCAGATCAGATCAATGGTTTACGGTTCGTTAATCAAGAAACCTCTGAATGTTGCTGAGGAAATTTGGTGCCTGCTAAGATGACGTAACATTGAACCAATTTTTCGAAATTTAATGGTGCATGTTCGTCCGAGGCTTTGAAATCGATAAAAAGTTGTTGAGTTTCTGTACTTGAAATTCTTTATTCTTTTTGCCAGCATTTATTCGCACTGTGAAAGTTTGGTTAAAGATTGATCTGCCGGTCAGGAAGTTACACTGATATTTGGCGTCTATGGTATTGTAGAACAGTTTGAGATCTCATAGTTCGTTGGTCGAAAATATGTCCCCATATTTCTTGGACGACTAAATTAATATTGGTAAGAAATAATCTGCAGTATAGAAAAGACTAGATAGATATTGCTGGCAGCTGTTTGCCACAACTGTCTTTTATAAGATGCGTGTGTTTCCTATTTTTTTGTATTGTATTTCCTGATCTGTTTATAAAATGGAAAAAAAACTAAAACTGGAAATGTCCTTTGAAGTATTAGGCTCGCTTTGTTAGCGACTTAATTTGGTTTTACCATGTTTCATGATGTTTAAAAATTATATATACCGTCAATATGTGGTTAAGTAAATTTCTTGACTTCCAAGGACTAGTTTTATTATTTAAGTTGATTCACAATAATATTCCCGATTGCCCTCTTGAAAACCTACTGTTTAAGGAAGTAAAGTTTTAATTGCACTAAAAGCGAAAGTTGTTTGCACACAAAGTAAAATCAATAACTACAAAAAAATGCAAAAATTTGAATATGAACACACCAAATAACAAACACCGAGTACCTGCCATTAAATAAAAACAAAATAAGATTCCACATATGACATCAGCTTATCTGGTTTTAAACCTTTCTCAGGGTCTTACAATGCGTAAGGTCTCTCCTAGACTCTAGAATATTTTTTTTAATAACTAAATTTACATTCTAACTTGTCTATGCTGCAACTATTTCGTCTGTTTTCAGTATCGGTGCCCTTACCATCTGCTATTTTGTAAAATTTCCTCCTTAGAATATATACCTACCTATAATCTGTAAAACAAACCCCGATTCTTGTTTTTTACCATCAACGAATTAGACTC
The DNA here is from genome assembly GCA_910595825.1 of Philhelius pedissequus. Taxonomy (NCBI): domain Eukaryota; kingdom Metazoa; phylum Arthropoda; class Insecta; order Diptera; family Syrphidae; genus Philhelius; species Philhelius pedissequus. The sequence goes on along the minus strand of OU343160.1, from coordinate 316,632,074 downwards.
AAACTTATAAGAGGGTTGGAAATAGCATAAATAATGTCTGCAAACTTTATCTAGCAAAAGGGTGTACAACTATCTTCATGTCGGAATCTTGTACGCCAAAATTCCTCACAATACTGGGCTTCTGCTTCAGTTCACGCTTTGATTGCACATTTATTAAAAAAAAAAAAAATTACAAAAAAATCGCACGCTATCGCCATCATCCCACACTGACTTTCCATTTCTTTTGCAAAGGAAAATTTTTTAATTGGATTTTTCTGAGGTTAATTTTTTAGTTGCGAATTCCGTCCGCCCACAAAACTTAATTAGTACATGCATCGTTTTTCTTTCGATCCTATTAACAACTTCTTGAATGCAAAAAAATAAAAAAAAAACAAATAAAATAAACACTAATCCACCCTAATACTTTGGCATATCACTCTTTATATATATTGCCTTTGATTAAGTATACCTCGTTAGCATGCAATTCGATCGTTAAGTGTTGCGCCTAAGATTTTTTTTCACTGATTACACAAGGGGTTGGAATTGGAATGTGATATACAGAGACAATCTAACCAGCAAATGAAAATGAAAGTAAAAGTGAAATATCGCAAAAATAACAAAACAATAACTTCGTCGTTTTTTTTTTTTTTTGTTACAAATCCTTTTTATTGAAAATCGGAGTGGAGGAAAAGGATTGTTTGATATTTGCTGTTATGTGATTTGTTTGCCATTTTTTCGTCTTCAATTCCATACCATGCGAAAATTTTAATATAGGCATATGTATGGAAATGACGTCTCGGCATCTAGCTATATAGAATCAGGTAAAAACCAATCAAGAACGTCAATAAAAAGGACGACGTCCATCAACATCGTTTGACCACCATATATAGTTGAAGAGTCCTGCGTGTTGGATTTTACTGCTGTGATGGCGATAGCAACGTCTGTCACTCAACGATAAATGAATGGGTACACTCATATATTTTAGAGAGTGTGCATAAACAAATAAAAAAACAAGAGTAAATAGAGAACGTTAAAAAAAAATTGGGGTATTGGAAATCATAACTCTATATGTCGCCCCAAAAATTATTCAAAAGCTATAAAGGATTCTTCTATTTCTTTTTTGCTTGTTTACTTGGAAGCCAAGCCGCCTCGCATATGAAATTTCGAACCACCATTATTTTCACACCCCTTAGTTTTACCACTTATCATCCCCAACAACATAAAAAAAACACAGATATCTTTAAACAAAAGGCTAACATCGACATGAGAAATTGAAAACGCGGCCTTACGACAAGTACCAACAATTGTTTTTTCTAACTCTCCTACCTATTATGACTCGCAAATTTTTAGATCAACTCCAAAAAGGGGTAAAAACAAGAATACAATAATTCCGTTATGACATTAAATTTCTGCCCATATTTTGGACCTCCTTTATGAGCTGTACCTATATTAAAAAAAAAATACAAAAAAACAGGGAAAACAAAGCATCCTTTACAACCGCCGCCGCGCCGCCATCCAATATACCTATATCCTTTTATGCAGGACGAAACTTATTGAATAAAAAAAAACCCATAAAAATGTGCGTATATTACGTATGTCTGGTAGGTGCGTTTGAACAATCATGCTACCTCAGTAATAAAAAGGCTTGGAATGGGCTATTTCGAGCTTGCAAGGCTTTCAGTATTTTAATGTTTTTTACTTATGATGTATTTTGTGGGACGAATGTGAGTCTACTAAAATTATAGCAAGTTATGTATTCAGAAAAAAAAATATAAACTCGAATATTGAAATATATTGTCCCTACAATTCTGTCTGTCTGATTGACTAAAACAGTTTTTTGAGCAAACATTTTTAAATTGTCCTTAAAAACAAAAAAAAAACGTTATATTGATTTTGTTTCTATTTCGACTTTCTCGAGAACCGTTAAACCGTATTCTAACTAACATTTTAGCTTCGATAACACTTCGGTAAATATTTTTAGCTCGATAAGACCTTACCGAAACCTATTAGAAGGTGCAATGTCAGTCATAATACTTCCGGAACTTTAATGGCGCAAAACTGTTATAAAACTTGTATAACTGTTATTAATTGAATTTTCTCTTGTCTTGTCCATGAAACATTTCGGCAATGTCGGTAAAGTAGGTTGAAGTTTTGTTTGAATTATTGATTTCATCTGTATTACATTTAAATTTTGACATTTGTTTGCTGTTGCGAATCATAAATGCTTATGTTCAACTCAAAAGCAAGGCGCTTATATGATCTACTTCTCTCTCTGGGTAAACTGTCGATAAGTCCTTATATAGAACTTAAATGGTTAAGTTCTGTTTCCGCAAATGATTAGGTACAAAAATTGTTGGAGATCCAATTGAATTTATTTGTTTTTCTAAGACTTTTCATCAATAAACAATGGAAAGCACTAAAAAGTAATTTAAAATTAAAAGTAAAATAAAATCGTGTAAATTCTGAAGTTAAGCTGAATTTTGTATACAGTAAAAGAACAACAACAAATCGAAATCTATTTTGAAAAGATTGTGAAAGCCAACCAGGAACTTTGGCATTTTTCAAAAACAGATACACTTAAAACCTTTTCAGTGTTTACTTTTTGAACATTTTAAAAAGTGAGGGGTGTAAAAATGTTTGGAGTGTATCTGTGGAATGGCTTGTCCTTCAAATTTTGGTGATACAGGGTGGCCCACGAATCGTGCTACCATAAGAAATTTAAATAACTTTTATTTTAATCGATGTATTTCATTAATTTTTTTTATTGGATTAAAAATTAACTTTTATTTTAAATAACTAATGGTTTAAAGATGATAGACCGCAAATGACCTCCACGCTCATCCACGCATTTGCGGCACCTGATCAGAAAATTGTTCATTGCGGCCTGAAGGGTTGAAATTGGGATCGCCTCAATTATTGTCTTAATGGAATGCTTCAATTCAGTCAAATTCCTGGGTTTCGTTTTGTATACTTCCTGCTTTACATAACCCCATAAAAAAAGTCTGGTGCAGTCAGGTCAGGCGACCTTGGGGGCCAGCGGAAAGTGCAGTTTCTGGATATCAATTTGTTTGGGAATTTTCGTTGAAGCTCCGCCATAACTTGTGTGGCTACGTGTGCACTTGCTTCATGCTTCCTGCTGAAAGGGATATGTCTTCGGCGAAGTTCTCGGTAAAAAAAACTCCTTCAACATCTTTAAATAACGGTCCCCGACAGTTTCTTTTACACCGTTTTCTTCAAAGAAGTATGAACCGCCAATACACCTTGATGAAACTGCGCACCACACAGTGACTCGTTCTGGGTGCAGTTCTCATGGAGCATTTCTGGATTAGATTCACTCCATATACGGCAATTTTGCTTGTTAACATTGCCGTTTAAGTCAAAATGGGCCTTATCAGACATGAACAAACAATTTATTAATGTGTTGTCTTCTTCGGCCATTGCAATCATTTTTCGGCAAAATTCCAGGCGAACAGGCAAATCCTGAGGGCTTAACTTGCTTGTAATTTGGACTTTGTACGGAAACAAGTTTAAGTTTCCGTTGTAATGACCGTCTGCTAACTCCAATTTGGCCCGATAAGTTTCGAGTCGAAACACTTGGACTTGCCTGTATTGTCGATGCAACAGCCACGACTGTGTCCTGAATCCGAACATTGGGATCTCGATGATACGTTCTTCGTTCGATGCTTCCAGATTCGGCAAACATGTTCCCCAGCCTCATAATGCTCCATCTACTCGGGGGAGTACCGCCAAACTCCAGCCTAAATTCCATTCGGACGGAAATGACGAACAAATTCGGTGAATGAAGAGAATGTCAAATATTTCTCTTCGATCTTTCAGCGTATTCAGGTTGAGAAGTTTGATTCGGTCTTCATTAGGAGGTAATATTTAGGATTACTCGAATTACGACCTCGAAGAGCAAATCGAACGAAACGGCGTTGTATGCTCTCAATTCTGGCAATGTGTACTTGTTGGTAAGTCGACCAGACTTGGCAAGCGTATTCCAGAAGGGGACGAACAAGTGATATGTAAAGTGATCGGGTAACGTAGGGGTCTGCAAATACCTTGGACCATCGTTTCTCGAAGCCAAGTGCTGAATTTGCCTTAATAATTATAACGTCGATATGTTTGAGAAAATTCAGCTCATTGTCGCAATGGTGATCACGGATCACCTGAACGGGGGAAATAGCTTGACTGTATAGAAGATAGAGACGGGGAGGATATTTGATGCGTTTACGTGAGAAGGTAATTGATTGGCACTTGGAAATATTAAGCTCCAAGCAATTTTTCGACCATCATATTGAAAAATTGTCGAGATACTTTTGGAAGTGGGAAGAGTCTTCAGAAGAAGAAATTACCTTGTAAAACTTAGTATCGTCTGCGTTCAGTGAGAGGGGGGAATGTTAGACTATCATCGTTGATACTGAGAATGAAGAGGAGAGGGCTTAAATGGCTGCCTTGGGGGACACCGGATGTAGCTAAAAAGAAGAACGGCTTGATAAGACGGATCTGAACCGAACGCTGTAAAAACGGTTTTCTAAATAATAAGAAATCCGTCTCACCAGAATGGGTTCAAAGCCGAGGGTGGAAAGCTTAAAAAGAATAAGTTTGTGGGATCTGTTGAAATAACATCGACCTCTTTTCCATTCTCCAAGGCTAAGAGGAAAAATGAAATAAAATCAACGAGGTTTTTTGTTATTGTCCTGCCTTCGAGGAACCCGTGTTGTCTAGGGGAAATTAAAGATCTGCAATGAAAACTTAAGTTTTCATACAAAATGCTTTCGTATATTTTGGGTATATGCGATGGTTTAACAATGGGACGATAGTTTTTCACATCACACTTAAGACCTTTTTTGTGAATGGGGGTTATAAACGCCGTTTTCCATATTTGAGGGAAATCTCCTTTGGATATGGACAAACTGAAGATTTTTGAGAGGGGAAAAGAAATAGTGGAGGAGCATTTTTTTTAGAAATATGACAGGGATACTATTGGGCCATGAATATACATACTCATCATTCGTTAAGATGAAAATTGTCAACTTTTTGACGGAATCTAACTTTGCAAAAAATTAAATTAAATTAACCGTGTGAATAATTGGAAAATTTTAAACAAAAAACTGGTTTCGGATGGATTTTTTAAAAACTTTTCTAATATGTTCCGTTTTTCACTTTAAGCTGAGCGACTTTCACCACTAGCAAGTTCGTGCGACCCAGTCGTGTGTTTTACTCTTTTTTGTTTTTAATCAAATTGCTAGCTTGAAATTAATATATTTTTATTTTTAAATTAAATTTCAATCCCATGTCCATTGTGGACTGGGCTTTAGATACACTCCAGCCTCGAATGAGCCGCGTAAAGAGCCAACTTCAATTCGTATAACTGCGATGGCAGCGCGGCGGCAGTGGACGCCGTTACCCCAAACTTGAACTTCAAAAAAAAAATCCTATATTACACATACGTAAGAGTATACCCACCTATCTGAAGTAGTATAGAAAAAAAATCATAATTTCAACACAAACACTGGCTGTCTCTCATACCTACCGTGAAAGCCCTTAGTCTCTCATATATGTGCATATATAGTGAATCATCTCCTCATATGCATAGACAAAAAGGATTCGCAGAATTTTACATTTATAAGCGGGTAAATGTGAACGATGTGAGGGTATACATATTGGCAAAAAAATTTGTTTATTACTTACTCGCATCCTGCATCCTATGGGTAGCTTTCAGTTTTTTGCTACTTCAACCCCTTTTAGGTTGGCCCTAGCTATACCTCTACTACATGCTTTAGCCCCAGCTCTTGCATATATACACCAATTTTTGTCCTCTGTCCATAGAAAGGATTTTTTTCCCATTTCGATTTTTCACATAATATACATACACATATACATTTTGCCAGGCCGACCCATATCGCCAGTTTGCATGCATGGCAGCCAGGCTCCATTTATCGTTGGGCAGAAAAAAAATCTATAGAAGAGTAACACAACACACAAAAAAATATCCAACTGCAGAAGCAATAGAGAATCCCTTTTGCCTTATAATTTTTTTGTTCGTTAGCCTTTCAAACAATAAAAAGTATAGGAAAGAAGAATACTCGTAGGTACATAAACAAAAAAAAGAGAAAATATGTACTGGGAAGCACCGTAAAACCTGTGCCGAATGCTTTTACTATGTACATATATTTGTTTGACCAGCTTGGAGTCGTTATTAACATTCACATCCTGATAGGGCAGCTTGGCAAGTTTTCCGCCTACTAGCAAAGTGCAAAAACAAAAACCAACAACAAACTCAAATAAACTGCAGAGCCTACAAAGCAGAAAAAAAAATTCTGGATGATATTAAAACAAAAAAGTATAAACACATTTTGCCTTCAACGAAAGAAAGGTTCTCTTTTAAAGATCTTTTCTATTATAACTACCTATACCTACATAACATCTAAACTTCTTTGTAAGTCAAGACATTTATAAGCGAACAATTTTTTTACTTCTTTCACTTTGCTATCCAAACAAATGCTAAGTCATCACAAATAAGAGATTCAGTATACAAGTTCGTTAGTGTAAAAGTCAGTTCTTAGAGCTTAAGCTCTAATCTCTTATGAAGATGCAAAGTTATGTATGGCACTTGCAAAAACTATATACTTCTACAGGGTGCTTTGCACAAGAAGCGATAAAAAGGCGAAACGTGCCCTCAATTTTCCTTAAGGCGGAAGGAAAAGGAAATATTTCAACTAAAAAATGTATCTAAAATAAGAAAAATCTTCTATCCTTTAGTTTTTATTCTAAGAGCCTGATTCACAAAGTCTAAAGTTCTGAATAGTTATCTGGCACATTAATATGGGCGCAGGATCATAAGTAGTCTAAATGTCCAAATTCACAATTGTGGCTTCAGCACCTCCATTTTTACTAGGGCTTAACAGAGTTTAATTGTCCCTCCTGATGGGCATCCTAAAGGGTCACAATTCTATGTGAATCCATATGACCAGAATGACCTGACTCATTTAGAGGTTGTATGGATGAAGAATGGGAATAGGGCTAATATCACTTCCTTTGTGAATGCCGCAGCCTAACCCGAACCAGGAAGGAAGCCCTCGGAGATTACTTCTTCGACGAAATGGGCGATAATTCTAATAAGCCACTTAAACATATCTTGAAATTTATTCAAAGGTCAGGATTGCTTATGAAGTCACCTCAAACATAATAATCTCCCCATTTACTCCCCTCCTTAAACTTCCTTTTTTCTACTCCGGGGACCGCAATGGATCCATTGAGATCCGAGTAAGCTGAGGCTTCTAACAAAACCCAAACCTAACTTAAGCACCCACCTCAATTTTTCCTCTAAAATAAAGTTTCCAAAAAATATTCTCACATGAAATTTTGAATTTTTTTTGTCAGTTACAAGCAAGTTACCGCCTCGAACTTATCACTTCTGCAATGAACCCGTTCCTGTAGTTTCATCTATCTGTGATCTTGGCATTATATTGGATAAAGGGCTAAATTTCCGTAGGCACTTCGACCATATTATTGCAAAAGCAAATTCTTGCCTTGGTTGTATAAAGCGTTGGTCTAAGGAATTTTCCAACCCTTATTTTACTAAGTCACTCGTCACCACATATGTTAGACCCATTCTCGAATACGCCAGCCAAGTATGGTCTCTTTATCAATCCACCCACTCTAATAGAATTGAAGCTGTTCAGCTGAGGTTTCTCCGTTTCACTTTACGTTATCTTCCTTGGTCTGATCCCCATATCTTACCCCCCCTACGAACATCGATTGCAATTAATCAACCTACACACCCTTGCTAAACGCCGTGCGGTCACTGACATACTCTTTATCCACCAACTTCTTACCGGTGCCATCGACTCTACGGCGTTTCTTGAGCAAATATTCATTAATACCAATCCACGAAACCTTCGATCCATCCCATTCTTTCACCTTCCTACTTATCGCACAAATTATGGCCATTACAACCCAATAACTAGAATGCTAAGCTTAGCCAATAATGCACAGCACATATTTGACTTCAGCCCTAGTTCCTCCTCCCTTAGAAGAAATTTTTACTCCACCTACCCATACGCATCCGTCTCATTAGTTATAAGTTAAGTTAACTTTCTATATTGTTTATGTAATTATTATGTATTATGAATTAATTAACTAATTTTTTTTCTATTTTTGTTTTATCGCTTGAATTAAGTCAGTAAATAAATACAAGAGCATAGTGCTCAATAACACGGGGAAGCTCAAACCCTCACACTCCGACTTTTCTTGGTCCTTGATGGAACTTAAATTTTTATTTTTACCACATTTATTCGAATCACCCTGTATATAACATTTACAAGCTCTCATGTAATAAAATATAAATACAGAGATGAACCCAATGAGCTCAAAGAGGCTTATCTAACTTTGTTCGGAAGGACTTAAATGTCATAATTTTCTTGTGTAAAATGCGCTCTTTGACATACAAGTTACTATCTTTTCTTGTCCTATAGAGAATTATAACATTTTTTCCACTATCAACTACCAAAAATAACCTACCACAATCGAATCTAATCCATATAGTGTACCTTAGCACAAATTAAATGTTGGGATATGGGTGTGTATGTGAATAAAGTAGGACTTAGAGGTTTATAGAAGAGTTCGAAAATTCCGAGAGTCCTCTTGCAATATTTGTTCCTAAAATCAATTCTAAGAAATTCGTATTTTACCGATGGATTGCACACAGTAAGTTAAAAAGGAAACCCTTTTAGCTTTTAGATCGAACACAAGTGGAGTGCCACAGGCTTCTGTTTCCGGTCCTTTGCTTTTTCCATTCTATGTAAATGAGTTTCGGTAAGTATCCTTCGATTCGTTAAAAAAATAAACCAATAACAAATATATAAAAAAACACATCTTTTTATACATAAAAGGAATGCTTTTTTGCAAAATAACCACCAACATTAATCGACGCAACATTTAAACATATATCCTCACTAAAAAAAACACATGAAAGTAGTTGTTTTTAAATTAAATCCAACAAAGAACAACCACTAGAAACGAAAACCATTTTTTCCAACAAAAAAAGAGAAGACAAAAACACCAACACCAACAAAAATCTTTTTTTCAATTGTTCTTATTTAAATTAATAATAAACACTAACCCCCAGGTTCACAGTGCGAGTTTAAACTTAAGATCAACTGAACCTTAAACTGAGTTTAAATTTTTGGATTAATTCCTCCGGTTTCACAGTGAAGTCTGATCTGATTTACAATCAAATCATTTGAACTTCGTTTAACTACATTTTATAAAAAAATAGTTGGCAGCATTTTTATTGCCTCGTCATCCCTTTCTCTCTCTCTGACACAAAAAAAAAACACGCGTAAGAACGAGAATAATAAATAAAATAATGTTCAAAATCACTATAACAACTCGATAACATTTGAATACCCAATTTTGTTTTATTCATAATATTTTCTGAAATAAAAAAACAATACAAACGCTGAACTGCAGTTTAAACAGCAGAATAATCTAGGTTAACTTAAACTACAAATTGAACTCAGTTCAAGGTTTAAATGAAACTGTAAAACCGAAAAAATTGTTGATCTGAAGTTTAAACCAAAAGTTGAGTTTAAACTCGCAATCTAACTCGGTGCTTTAATACAATTTCGGTAAAATAAAAAAAAACATACAAAATAAACAAAACAGTTGATAAACGTAGACCATCAGCATTGCCAAATACCAGGAATCCTAAGTCCCCTGACAAATCCATAATAGTATTGCCATGCCTTTGGAAGGATTATTTAATCTTTGAGAGAAAGAATGCAATAGGAGTGATTATGACGAGATCTCGTCGCCATGTGTAACTTTTATGAGGTTACAGATAAAAACCCCCTTTCTCGTGGTTACGTTACGTTAAATTAATTGTAAATCAGTTCGCGTCAATATTATTTTCTTAAATCGAGTCCTGAAAAGATTCATCCCATTGAATTGGGAAATGGTTACGCTTACAGTGACCCATGTGATGCCCTCGTCTCATTTTTGAACGCATTGTGAGACAACCCTATCCAGATTTCGGATATTTCACTGAGTTAAATAGGTGAGATTTTATTGCTTTACCCCGGATCAATATTTGAACCAACATTGAACCTCACTTAACTCGCCGAAATCGGTGAGCTAAAACTCGTCGTTCTTTGGCCGATTTCTATGAAACTAAATATGTTGTAGCTGACACAGAATTATGAATGAAAGAAAAAATTGTTTAAAATTAGGGTGGGTCAAAAAAAAAATTAAATTTTTTAAAGAAAGCAATAAAACGTGTTCGACATGAAATTAAAAAAAAAAAAATTGAATTAAAACTGGTTTTCGAAAAAAATTAAAACCAAATTTTGTATAGGTTTAACAGTTAGAAAAATTTCAAAAGAAAATCATATGAATTCTTGTAAGTGTTATATACAAAACGCTGTCATTTCAAAACTACTTACTTGATTTAGATTATATGAAAGGTTCTGAGTGAAATTAAGCGCTCTAAGTGGTAGGACCTGAAAAATAAGAAGTTTTACTTCTAGCCCATGTACAATAGGGTACCATTTTCGATTTAAAAAAAAAATTGTGAACAAACAATGCATTGAGCAGAAATTATGTAAATCGGAAGGATTTCTGAAAGTTTTCAATCATTTGTAAAAAATGACGAAGTAAGGATCTGTGTGCTTTGAAGACCTTGAAGACAGACTTAGATATACCTACATAATTTAATTAAGAATCAACTTCATAGATACATAAGTATCAGAGTCTACTTATTAATGGCATTTTTAACCACATTTTTAGACCATATCAAACCTTCTTTGCACCAGGCATCTGGCACAGATAGAAATCTCTTTCCTCGCGCTTGCAGAAGCACACATAGACATATCCTCGATAACAAATCTCAATCAAATGTCAAAAAGGTAGACAAGGATTGCTACATAATTTTTTATTCCTAGGTAGGTATACTTGATACCTACGTATTTCTTATAACAGAGTGAAAACTCACATGTTTTACCTGCCTAACCTACGTACTTACAATATAAATTTCCATATCATAAATGAAGAGCTACAACATCCCGTCACCTTATCGGGGGCTAATGCTTTGAGGTATAGCAACTGAAATGTCACGGGTAGTTGAAAGATATAAAGAAAAAAAAATGTACCTTCCAAATTGATGGCTATCGAATGTGAAAGCCATCAATGGACGTGGCCGTTGGCCAACAAGACCCCCCGCGCTCTGCCCTATCTCCAGAGAATAGCAAAAAAGAATTAACCAGCAGCTTGTGTATGGTAATAAACGATTGCCTACTAAAAATTAAAAACAAAAAGAAGAACTAAGTTATCTAGTATACGACTTGGTACAACAAACTACCCCTAACGTTGTATTGTTTTGATGGAATGAAAAAATATTTATTCGCCAAGTCATAACACAGACCTTCTCCAAGTTCGAAATAATATGAAAACAGAATGATGAATGCAAAACAAAACAAACAACGAAAAAAAGCAGTTTCTCCTCCCCCAAACTTAAAAAAAAAAAATAGAAGGGTTGAACGTGTAGATCTGTCAAAATCCGTCCAAGCGGACATCATTGGATTTCCTCTGCAAAGAGACAGAGATAGAGAGAGAGAGAGGGACAGAAAAAAAAAGGAATCATATTGTATATGTTTCCCAGAGGATAGAGAATGAGGCTGCAAATAAAAAGCTTGGGGGTATATCGTCAAATGTCGCATGGGGCTGCTGATTGTGAATACCCTATATCTACCTAACCTACCAAACAACAGTTAACAGCGGAAGAGGCTGAGCAGCAGAGGCAGAGTGGTTTTTGGTGTTCGATTAAGCCAGCGGAATCGATTCCAGGATCAGGATAGGCATTCGGCTTTTTTTGTGCGATTTTTTTTCCATTTATTCGGCATGGCATGCCCGCCTAGCTAGCCTATACCCTATACCCTTGTACCTACTGCAGCATTGGCAGAATACAGAGAACCTCACTCGTTATATTCGTACGATGAATCATTTTCATTTGCCCCTGAATACAGCCGCTGTCTTTGGTGGAATGAAACAAATGAATTTAACCCTATTCGTCGAGCAATAATACATATGGATCCAACCTTCTGTCGTACAAATGTATCTACAACACAAATGTGTATATGTCCAGCACTTGATTAGTAAATCAAGTTTGAATTTTTATTGAATTTTCAAATTTTCCCATTTGCTGTATCGTTATGATCGTTATCACAAACTGTTGGGGGTTTGCCGATTGTCTGTCTCCAGCTTTAGGCATACATACACTCAGCCATACCTACCTACCCACACGTGTGCTGTCTTTCTACAAAAAATTTAATTTTTTTTTTGTTCGCAATGGAATGAATAAAATTTAAATGCATGAACGGTTGAATGGGCATATCCTATGAAAATTTAATGCAACGTTGCACAACTTTACTTAATATGGATAAGATTGGGAGGATGAAAGAATTTAATTTTTTTTTTCAACTTTGTAAGTACAATATCTTTCGTAAATAAAGGATAAATTTATTATATTTGGGATACTTAAGGCAAGGATGCCAATTTGTCAAATTTATCACAAATTGTTTTTTTGTTTTTTAAGTTACGGATGACATTCGAAAAAAGAAGTTAGTCCAATTTGACAATGACTTTGCAATGTTTTTCTTTTCCTTTCATTCATTTTGAAGTTTCAAATCGAAATTATATAAATACGAGGTGCGAAAATCGTCAATTTAACATAAACATTTATTAAGATCCTTTGAAATAAGTTTCGAATAGTTTTTTGGGCAACATTAAGGCCGGTAAATATTTATGTTCAACTTACAACATTTATTAGCTCCTTTTTCCTCTGCGTAAACTGCCAAACTGGTAAAAATGTCAACAACTCGTAAAGAGCTGAATAAAACGACGAATTTTAGCGGGAAAAGCAGAGAGGGAAGCTACGCAAGCGGAGAGTCACTAGAATCATCTCGTACCGTTGAGGAAATATAGATTAGGTTTTAGATGTTTGTATCAGACACTCGTTTAGATCAGAAACAAAAGTTTTCCAAATTATTGTATTCTCAGTTTGGATAAGGAGGGACACTTGCAGAGGAAATGAAGCACTGTTTTCTTCTCCAACTGATTTTTACAACTGCGGCATTATGTGTTATGGAGAATTCCCAGCTTGGCTGCGAGCTCTCCCAAAGACCACTGTCCAGTGCCATCTGTTGGATTCCGAAAAGAAAATTGAAAGAATTTTGCCCTTCATAGCAGCAAGTGGGATAGAGACGCTCTCCGCAAGTGAGCTATGAACGGCTGATCCTTGTCTCGCCAGTTTTTCTGTCCGTCCGTTACCCTCGATTGTACTGTGCCCTGGAACCCATCGACTGTGGTTAAAGTCCAGGTTAGCAATCTTATTTTGGCATTTGTTGAACCAGTTCCGAATATATTTTTGTTGAATTTCCGGCTTTTATATCCGCTTGGCTGTTGCTTGCATGCTTTTATTATACCTCAGACACTCAGCAACTCTGAGAAAATTATTGCTCGACATGGAACTCAATTTTTGTTCCGTCGTCGCCTCGTCGGTAAAGATTGTTGCTTTGAAATCTTTCAACACGTCGAGTCGTCATCTTTCTAATTTTTCCTGGACGGAAAGATTACTTCAAAACTTGTCACATAAGTACTTAGGTATGTTAAATTTAATTTCTTAAGTTCTTTATCACAAAACGGAGCTAAAGGCAGCAGTTACGAGTATCTTCCTAAATATGTACATTGTTTACCATATAAGTTTTTTTTCTAAAGAATTATCAATAAAAAATAGACCTTCTCAAAATGTGCGTTAAGGGTTAACATTACAATACAGAATTGTCAATGACAAGGACAACTGTCAGTTAGCCGGAAGAACGATCGACACCATGATATACCAACTGCGTCAAAAAAGTTAACCTCTGATAATAGATTCTGTAGTAGTTTTCTATTCTACAACTTTTAGTTATTTTTTTTACAACACTTACAATTTTACATCGGTGTATGTAAACTGTATTAATTATTTACCGCTTAATTGGCCTACAAAAATGCATTAGAAAATTTCATGTATAATTCTAAAAGGTTTTTGAAGTGATAACTTCTTATGGGAGGGTAAACCGTTTCGTTACGTAACGCTTTACAGCGCCAGACTGTTTGGCTTCCTTTTCTCTCACAAATACGGAGAACTTTTTGAATACTTTAAATTAACAAAGAACTTTTGAAGCTTTTTTCAAGTTAAACAATTTCAATATTTTATATTTCAACTTAGATTATAGTTTAAGTTGTCACTTCTGTCGGTCGCCCCGAGACGCATATGTTTTTGTTTTGTTTCATTGAATTACTTTATTAATTGATTTAAACAAAAAAGCAGCTTACAATCTAAAAACATGTAAATTTTTCGGTTCATTGAACGAACATTTTAAAATTTAAATTTGAATATTAAACTTTTTTTTTTCACTTAGAAATACCAAAATTGGCAGCACTGCTCATTGGTAACGAATGCAGCCAAAGACAATCAATTATAAAGACAGACAACCACTGGCATTTGTATTTGACTACGAATTCGGAAATCCGTTGATTTTCAGATTTTTGTAAGAGTATGCGTTGTTTGCCTTTCGCTTGGCTCTGAATTTTGTACTCGTAGGTATATTGATTGTTTGTAGATGAATAATTATTTTATTCATTGTTACGAGTATGTTTTACTGCATCATCATGGCTTAGTAAAAAGATTTATAGACCGATACTTTCTTCCCTTGTGAGGAGTCACAAACTCTTAAAGCTATTCTTTCTTAGGATTGTTGTTATTCGATAATATTCTCGGTTGAATAGTCACAACGAAACTCACCACTCCATGGTGAATTTTTGATGTGTTAACATCTATGCGGTTGGGTAAACCAAAAAAGTCGGTCTAACGTATACGCTCTGTGTATCGCTTTAAAGTTACACGTTCCGTTTAGCACGTTACCTTAGGAAAGATTGCATTTAAGACCCTGTTTACATTGGGAATGTTGCGTACGTACTACATCATGTTTACTTCGGTTTTTTTTTTAAGTTACATCGATTTTTTTAGTCCCAAAACTAACGGTACTTGCAACACAATTGTTTCTACCATCTGGATTATGTCAAAAACGGCTCTACCTATTTTGATAAAAAAAAATGTGTGCTCTATTTAAGGTATAGTCTACATTTTTAGAAAAAAATTAAAGAATTTTTATATATAAAAAATTAAATAAAAAACGACTTTAAAAATATATTAAGCTGTTTCTATTAAGAATCTTTTGCATACTATGTTACCGAACATAAGAGCAAGTAGGTACGTGCGATCCATTCGTGAATTTTATTTTATTTTGATTGGTACGTATCAGATATATCAGATTTTTAATGTGTTTTAAGCTTTTGAGGGTTTGATTGGACCGTAATATAAAAAAGTAAGCTTTCAGAGCTCGAGTTCTTAATTTATAATTAAACGTACCCATTAACTACTACAAGCATTTGCCTTAGTTAAATATTTATTTTTTAAATTTTGTCGTTACTATTTTATTTAATAAAAATACAATCTCAAGTAGGTACATATAAATAGAAAATTACCTACCTAAACAAAAATTGAGCAATTGTAAAATTTTAATTGTGATCTAGCAGGAGAAGGAGATCACAATTTGATTGTTTTTGTGACTCTTCCACATTTTGATTGTGGGGTAGAATCAGATAGAGTAAATTAAATAAAATAATCTTCTTGGGAATTCTGAGGTAAGCATTAGTGATATTTGGGATAATGGGTCTAACAACCAGCCTGTAAGTGTCACGTTTGCTGAAACTTAAACGATTTAACACTAGCATTTATGTAACTTACAGATTAAGGTAAGTTCATGCTTTGCATGGCAAAAGCTTAAAACAAATTACTTAATTTGAAAAATGCACTAATAGATAATGAAGCCCTAACGAAAACCTATATGCTTGATGCTTGCATACCTTCTTGCATAGCATATTACATACCTACACAAACGTACCTATAAGCCTTAAGTAGAGCTTACCTTCAATGAAAACTCAAAACGCATGACGATCGAGAACCTGTACGAAAAAAATATTACCTATGTTCATCTGCACCCCATCCATCAAGAGAAATTGTACATTTCTTCACACACACTGCATTATCTTCATCAATTACAGTGTTTGTTCTCTTCACTTCATAACCCAAAGAAAAAAAAAAGAAATACCCAAAAGTGTCATTTTTAACAAAGAAAAAAAAAAACTAAATTAACGCCGCCGCGTGTTGTGCATGCATTTCAATGGTATAAAGTTACCCGCGAATAAGCTGCGATCACATCTTGCATGTTAAATTACCTACCTTAGAAAAAAACAAAAATATATCTCCGCGACGGAAGGCGGCAGCGCATCGCATCGCATCGCAACGAACAAGCGAAAAACTACCGAATCATTCTGAAGTGGTGTTTGTGTTTCATTTTTGTATGTCATTACCAGTTCTGATTAACTGAAAATTGGTGTAAAAGAAGATATAAAGAAAGAATAAAATAACCAAATTATTTTGGTAAGTGACCACGAAGATCACATCATAATGCTTGGTAGCCAGAGGATGACACAATGGGGGATCTCCCCTCAACTTCTTGTCTTTTTCTTTAGTGTGATAATTATCACAAAAATTTAGATTCATCATTTGAGAATGCAAGGGAATATTTTTGTTAGGTGTTTGTTTAGATATTTTATTTTATTTAGGTGGCCGCTTATAACGGTGAATGTTGTAACCAGTGATTACACATGCAACGGAAACAAAAGATAGGGTGCCGAGGGGATCAGGTGTATGCAAAGCATAATCGCATTTACCTATGTTAAAGGGAATATGAAACTTTTATATATTTTTTCTAACTTGTTTTTTGGCTTGAATGCCTTCATGGTCCAGAGGTTACGCACATTCTGAAAGCACAAAGAAAGACTCAGACCTTAAACATAAAAAGAAAATTTCGCTTATCACACCCAATTCAGCATCAACAAAATATTCCCAATATTTATAGTTATAAAATTACTTAAATCTCACTTTCATTATTTAGTTTTGTTTAGGAAACTTAGGGCCAGTTAACTTTAAGTTAATCCAGATCTAGTTCATTTAAAAATTAAATAAAATGCACGACTGGATCGCACGTACTTGCTCCTATGTTCGATCATATTCATATTATATGCAAAAGATTCTTAATGGAAACGGCTAAAAGTATTTTTAAAGTTTTTCACTTAATTTTTTATATATGTATAAAAATTCTAAAATTTTTTCTAAAAAAAAATTGGTATCAACATTTAATATATTTAATAATATAAATTCAAAAACAAAATTTCAGAAAAAATCGCCCACCATTTTTCGAAATATCGAATTTTCAGTCCAAATTAATATGCGTTTCGCCCAGGTACTAAAGATGGGCTCATCAGTTAGATGCTGTAGTACCTTTCTAAGACGCAATATATTTTAGTCGACACAAATAAAATTTACAGCTTTAAAGCACTGTGAATTTTATTCTTCTGGGGGAATTCGGTCGAATTCAGACACCTAGAAAATAATACCCGTGGTCTGGATTGTTTAAATTTAAGAATAAATGCAAAAAATTTTTTATCAAAATCGTTAAAGCCGTTATCGAGATAATTAAGATGGTAGAAAAATGAAAAAAAAACGATTCAAAAATCTATTTTGGACAATCACCTAAAACGCCTAACCACCAAGCTTGATCAAAATCGGTTCAGCCGTTTAGGCTGTAGATCGTTCTACAGACAGACGGAATTGCCGGACCCACTTTTTTAATGTTCTCTATCATCGTAATGTCAACTTTAATTAAAATCTCGAGTTCGATCTTTCTTCCAAATGCAAAACTTGCCCTATAGTACCTATATTGCAAGTAAAAAAAAAGCAACAGGGCATTGTGAACTTTAACTTCGAAGATGTCAAAAATGTTATCGCACTTTCACTATCGAAATCGTGATGGCGCCATCATCGATATTCGATATATTTTTTTTTGACAATCATATTTTTCAGAAATTTGAATTCAGTTAATCTAGAGTTAACTTCAAAAAGATATGGCCTAAAAAAACTATTTAAAATTCATTCGTTAAGTTTCACATAACTGGCATACTCACCGATTTGCATAAGATAACCTTTTTATAGAATTCCTATTTCAGAAAATGTCGCTGTCAGTTTTTCCAAATGTATCGATTGTTTTCTTCGACCACTTCGCATCAGTGTATCCTCTGGCTCCAAAATTCTGAAGTTTTTTATCATCATCCTTAGCCTTTTTGGAGACTAGATATGTCAATTTATAACAGTTCTGTTCATACAAGTAATAGTTAGAAGCTTATTCCGACCTTAGTTGTTTTTTCCGGTATTTCTACAGACGCACGAAACAATGTGAATGTTTTATACGTTTAATGTCTAACAACTGTTATAAAACTGTTATAAGTAGATATTTCTCACAATTTCACTATTCGTTACAGATGTAGTCCACCTTTGTGACGTTTTGGTATATCTAACAATTATCTCACCAAACAATGGCTGCCCCCAATTTTCAGTGGCTGGGTTAAATTTTAGCTAAACCGGAGTTACTTAATTCTGCAAATAAATAAACCCTGATTCAACTAAAATGTTGTGTTTCAACATTTAATTTTTCAAAATCGCAATTTTTTTAATCGAAATACTGACGGCAACACTATTGAAATCGACCATTCCCAAGGTTTGCTCAGTGATTTTAATTAGTTCTTTGACATCTTTCAGAAATATCAAACTAAATTCTTCACAAATTTCTAACTAAATGGTAGAAATATAATTTATACTAATATTTAAATACTAACATTTGCTTTTTAATTGCCAAATTGAGATTAATTTGAGAAAACAAATTAGAACTCGCGAATTGCAATCTTATTATTACGAACTGTCAAGCCATATTCGCGTTCCACATACAATCCACACTTCAACAAGTGTGGGGCACGACTAACCATCAAATCGAAGATTTATCAATTATAAAACATCATTAGCCACGAAAAGCCATGTGAACTAAAGGTC
Organism: Philhelius pedissequus; assembly: GCA_910595825.1. Classification (NCBI taxonomy): domain Eukaryota; kingdom Metazoa; phylum Arthropoda; class Insecta; order Diptera; family Syrphidae; genus Philhelius; species Philhelius pedissequus. The sequence continues at coordinate 316,613,044 of OU343160.1, read as the reverse complement.
ACAATGAACAAATATTCGTTAATTCGTTGGTCACTCTTATTTGAATGTCTTTAAGGTTACTTGCAACTGTACCCTGTTTTTGTACTGACGAAATATGTCCACATAATTAGATAGCTTGTGAACCAGCTTCTTTTCTCTTCTCTTTAACACAGGGAATGCAGTTGCCATTCGGAAAGCTATCTCAAATACGTGCCTGATGGAACATATCCGGTTACTTACCTTAGCCTATTATGCCATACCATGCCATAGATATGCTTATATTTCTTCAGTGTCCAGTTCATCCAAAAGTCTTCTTGGTATAACGCAATTCGAAGTTGATAGTCCTTTGGAGACATTCAGTTTTGATGGTGGAACATAATAATGTACGAGTAGTATTAGATACCTATTCTATTCAAACTATGGAAGTTTTCGAATTACTGGATACTGCTTTTGCGGATGCTAATATTTTAAATGAAAAAGCAGTGTAAAGTGGTTTTAAGACATTTAAGTGCAAAAAAAAGAATGTCGCTTAAGAAATTCTGAAATTTTAAAATTTGACAATTTGGTTGACATAACAGTTGATAATTCTATGATTTCGAACATTGGATTGTTCGAAATTAATTGCTTAATCCACAATGATCTATTAGTTGATTTACATTATGAAACACGATCAATGAATATTTTAAAAAAGCACAACCACCAGAACCAAAAACCAAAAATGTTTTTTTTACAATTGTTGAAGTAAAACTTATTTTGCGGCTTTGAGGATAAATAAATTTCTATGGAGCAGTCAAGCCGACCCACATCTGATGTGATCATGTGTGTTCGTTGTGTGGATTTCATAAATGAGTGCTGATATGTATATATCTGCATTGTGTGTATTCGGTGAGCAATTTTTTTTTGTTGGTATTGTGTTGTGGATTCTCATTCTGTAGGTACCTACTTCAATTGTGTGTATTCAACCAGAAATTCTAATTCTTTTTTTTTGTTTTCTTTTGATTCAATATTTCTTGCAGATTCGTTGTGGATTCGCATAGATTAATGTAGTAGGTATACGCATTGTGTGTATTCGACGAGGAATTTTTTGTTGGTTCGTTTTGTTGATTAGATTAGATTAGTGCGTTTGTGTGTATTTGACGACCATTTTTTGTTTGTTTGTTGATGCTCATACATTAGTTTATTTTGTGTTTTATTAATGTGTGTAATGTTTAATTCGATGGTCTCGTTTGCAATGCTTCTGTGAATCTACTTCCTAGATTTATTTATATACGGAGTAGTATAATGTATGTAATGTAAGATTGCTAAACCATGAATCAAAGTTCGAACGCCGCGACGACGGTGACGTTTGTACAATTGAAAGATGGGGTCTTCATGGGCGATGTATATATGTAAGTACAGGGCTGGAACCAAAAAATAACAATTTCGTTGTTCTTTGACCGGTTTCCATAAAATTAAAATACATATACAAATGTTGTAGCTGACCTAGAATTACGAAAAAAACAACTGATTCAAATTAGGGAAGTCTTACTTCTGGCGCGTATACATAAGTACACACACTCTTTTTCTTAATTAAATCAATTAACAGTTAATTCTAAATAACACTTTCACTTTTGTTATAAATTACTTGCAATCTAACAACTTAAAATTATCAAATTTCAAATATATAAATACATAAAAAAAAATTTCCAAAAATAAAAAAACATACAAAATAAACAAAACTGTCTTGTTGACAAACCTAGACCATCAGCATCGCCAAATACGAGGAATCCTAAGTCCCCTGACATATTCGTAAAAGTGTTGCCATGCATTTGGAAGAATTCTTTATTCTTGAACAAAATAGATGCAATAAGAAAACGAGGATGTGAGTGTGGCTAGTTAGCGTCGCATCGTGCTTGGTAAATAAGTGTCGGAGTATGACGAGGATAGACATAACAGGGCAAGCCACGGATCATTATTTTAAACAACGTTGAACCCCACTAAACTCTCTGAAATCGCTGCACTAAAATTCATCGTTCTTTTCCCGATTTATTTAAATATATTGTAGCGGACATAGAATTATGAAAGAAAAAAAAATTCAAAATAGGGTGGTTCAAAAAAAAAAAAAAAAAAATTTAATTTTTCAAGAAAATAATGAAACGAGTTTTACATGCAAATTTAAAAAAAATTGTTTGAACTCAAAATGGTTTTTAAAAGCGCTTAGAATATTTAATTTAAAAATCAGTTACAAACTTCAAAAGAGAATCATAAGAATTCATGTAAGTGTTATTTACAAAACGCTATCATTTAAAAACTGCTTACTTGATTTATATTATTACAACGGTGACCTGAAAAATAAAAATAAATTCTTCTAGCGCACACTCGTTATGTTGTACACAATAATTTTTATCTATAAGCGGTTGCACTTGCAAAATTTGTATTCTAAATTAAAGAGAATAAGTGCGGTTTTCACCTTAGCCATTCAAATCCAGCAATAAATTGTAGAATTTCTCCATTCCTGCCGATGAAAAACACAATACTCGTACGCACTCAGGAATGATTGAAAGTTGTAAGACAAATATGCCCTGATTCTCCACGAACTGCCGCGCCTCTCAACTTGATATTTCACATACCGAAGTATAAAAATAAAATACCCTATCTACCCATTTCCAAAGTTTACTTTGTCTTAAGTCCTATAAGATTTCCTGTCGTCGAATTTCAAATGTACAAGTAACCTATACCTACCTCAAAACTTAATCAACCATATACCAATGTATATACCTACCATTATTGATAAACTCCAATATCTAACATATAAATGCTTTTAAGGACATTAATTTAAGTTTAAATTTAGAGACTGTTACTAGGAAACCTCCCACATAAATACATAAAACATTTCTAAAATCCAAATGATATAGGTTTTATTATTATTTATCGCGTAGGTAGGGTAGTTAGGTATAATGTCAGAAATTCCATGAAACCTTTTCAATAATTCCTTCCAACAAACAAAAAATATATTTCCAGGAAAATCACAAACACAAAAAATATAATACATCCTCTCTCTCTCTCTTATTTAATGAATTGAATTTATATTACAACGAACGGAAAAAATATCCAATATCTAACTAGTATCAATTTTTCACAATTAAAATAGATCATAGAAAAACCCCTAAAAGATCCTTCGAACTATTATTATAGAATTCTGAACTAACATTTTTTTTAATTCACCAGAATTCATTAAAATTAAAGTCCTTTTTTAAAAAAAAAACCTTAATATCATTTAAAACCAAAAAACTAACTATACTCATATATATGTAAGTAGTAGGATGTATCTATGTGCTTTATGTTATGTGGCTTTTCTTATGTATATAACGAAGCCATTGGGATAAAGGATGAACATTACTAAAAAGCATTAAGGTAACCGTGTAACCTAGTAAAAAGTTATTTTTGTATAAATACATGTCCCAAAGACATCAAAGGACACACACAGAAAAGGACACCGCAAATAATGTATCTTTGATGAATTTATCGTATCCTATAGAGGACGGAGCTAGGTACCAGTACTATTACCGGCATTAACTACCGACAACGACAACACAACAATTTTTTACTCAAAAAAAAAAAAACATTCTTGAAATTATACTCACTAAAGAATACCCTCTAGTCCTTTTTTTTTGGTCTTGTAACCAACTGCTTCTATTAGCAGCCAGTAGGTAATAGATATAGGTAGGTGAGTTGTGAGTAGGTGGTGTATACATATAGGTGGAGGTACCTACAAAGAATGTTGTTTTTGTCTTATCAATTTTTCTGGTATTCCATGTATCTATGTATATGTGTAGATATAGAATTTGGCAAAAAAGGAAAATGTCAATGTTCCTCTTGCGTCTTGGATGTTGTGTAGTTCTTCTTTATTATTTTCACTTAAGTTGTTCACTTTCATCCTTTATTTATTTTTTTTTACTGTTAAGTTAGTTGCTTCGATGATTTTTCACTAAAAATACACCAAAGAAACACGAAAGCATCTTAGAACGCTTTTATATCTACACAAGCAGAAGGAAGTAACATAGTACCCTACGAGTATATGTATGTAGGTTATAGGTAGATATGTCTTCCATTTTCCATCCATTTTCACAGAAGTAGCATCAGCAGTGCCATGCCAATGCCATTGCCATCTAACATCTACCATCAACCATCTAACATCTAACATCTATAGATGTGGAATGAGGATTTTCTTTTTAGAGAAATTGTGTGCGTTGTGCGTGTACCATTCAATGCACACCCAATAGCGATTCGTCAGCTGAATCTATACAAGGGATGAAAGAATACAAGCATCCAAAGGGTGTGGGGTTGTCATGGGATGGGTATGGGTATGGGGAGGGGGGTGGTGGTGTTAGAAAAGATATACGGTTGGCATGGGATTCGCGTGCTGCTTCCTTTCCATCTACTCGCATATACCTATTTTCATCCTTGAAAGAAGATGTAGAAATTGAGGGTCTTATGGTGAAACTTTAATAAGCAAACAACACTGGATGTCTAAAGACTGAAGACTGAACTGTGCTGCAGGGAGGTGATGTTATACAACTTTTGACACACATACAACCGCTCCATCTTGCAGGCAGCCGACCACCCCCTTTGGCATCTCATGCTCTGATTGCGTGGAAAATTCGTTGAATTGCAAACGTAGAACTTAAGAAGAAGGAAAACTTTCAAGTTGTTTTCCTTTACGCATTTTCCTTCTCGCATTTCCCAAAAAAATATATTTTCGTTCGTCTTTAAATTCGATAATACATTTTGAACAACCGTCCTATAGCTATTGTTGTGAAGTAATGATGGTATAGTGGCAGGGCTAGGGGCGGTTTCTAGGAGCTCCATTTATAAGGGTAGAAGAAGAACAACAACAACAGCACAGCACAAAAAAAAAATGACACCAGGAGAGAAATTGCTTTTATTGTGCGCACCAGTGTGTTGCAACAGCATTGTGTTGTTGTTTGGGGGTGGGTGGGGAGATGGTTCTGTGTGATGAGGAAACTTTCTTCTTGGTTACTGTATAATTCAGCAGGACGACGACGAAGAAAGACGAGGCACGAAATAATATCTACACCAGAAGGGAAAGTGAAAGTTTTCTCTTGTTCGTCTTATGTAACACAAGAAACGAGGATAGGAAGTGTGTTTTTTTTTTACTTCGTATTTTTAGTGAAAGTAAAAGTGAATTCAAGTGAAAGTGTGGCTAGAAGGGAGGCAGGTGGGGTGGTGGTTTTCTTGTTCTTGACTGTACTCGTAGTCGTAACATGACAGCCAGGAGCTGAAGATGGTTGTTATAGTTGGTGGGAGGGCTGTGGTGCGTTTTGTTGCCTTCATTTCTTGTTTTTCCTATCCGAATTAATTTTCCAAAAAAAAAGAAGACGTAGATTATAAAAAGAAAATGTTCCCAAGAGGTATAAGATACAAGCACCGACATAGAGAGAGAGAAAGAGAGGGGGATGATTTTCAGATGTTGCAAGTGATGGTGGGCTATTCAGAAATTGGGACAAATACATTTATTTCGTCATCATGCTGTTTTTTTTGGTTGTCCTTCCTTGAAAGGAAAGTGAATTTTCTTGGATAACTAGAGAGATGCATATAAATATATGTACAGTGTAAGTAAGTAGGTATACCATGTAATAGCTATGTAGACCAAACTTAGAGGAAAACTTTAGTCCTGCACACTAAGGGAATATAGAAGGTATGTTGCTTAGCTATAAGTAGGGACAAGAGTTGGTATACATATTCTTCTTGTCCGGGGAAAATTGATGTTAAGAGGGTTGAAAGTTTAGAATTTTAGAATGGACAACTGATGGATGATGGGTGGTGGTGTGATGGTGTGATGGTAGTGAATGGTAGAAATGTTGGTAATGCTATGGGCTGTGGGGATTGGGTTAGTTAAGAAGAGTTGGGCTTTTGGATACTTGACATCAGTCTAAACTTCAAAGAATGCCATCAGGCCAAGCTATGCTACGTTATACTAACTTTTTCATGCTGGGTTGTATAGAGGTTTATTTACAATATACATATATATCTCTGTAGGTATGTATGTATAAAGCAACAACGATTCTGTTAGAATTGAAAATGTATAGCAGCATTTGGCACTTCAAGAAAGTTTTTGACGGCTCCAAATGTTTTTAGTTTTTTTTTTTTTTGTTTATAATGTAGGTACCTATACCTATACGTATACTTCTGGTTTTGGTGAAAAGTTTCCTATACAAAATTTTATAATTTCCTGCTGGCAATGGTGATAAGGATGACTGATGAAATAAATGCCATGAACAAAACTTTTTCTAAGCAATTTTTGCAGTTTTAGTATTGGGGGTTTTATTGGATAGAGGTATCGGTATATACCTACGTAAAGTATTTTTCGGGGATTGCGTTAAGTGGGTCTGTTGGTTATGTTTTTCTTTTTCTTCTTCTTTGGAGTTTATATATATCTTTAAAATGACTGGCGTTGTCGTTTAGAAGACAAAAAAGGTTAAAAGGAGTTAATTGATCAGTAGGTCTCTACTCCTATTTCTGCTCGCAAAATGACTTATTGAGCCATTTGCGCAAAAAAGGAAACTACTCTATTACAAACCACAAGTTCCCTACTCTTTCATATACCAATAAATCTGCAGTTGAAAAATTATGCTGTTGAGTAACTAGGTACGAGGGCGGGTCAATAAGTCCATGACTTTTTGAATTTCTGACCTCTTTACTGAACACTGCTCCTGTCAATAGGCATCTGTCAGTTGACTCCTGTCAAAATTTAAACTTGCTGCGTCAGTTAGTTTGTGTTTGACAGCTATTTTTATCAGACTACTCACTAATTTGAGGAGAAAATGGAAAAAAGTGAATTTCGTGTGCTTATTAAGCATTATTTCTTGCGAAAAAAAACCATTACCGAGACCAAGGCTAAGCTTGATAAATACTATGGGGACTCTGCACCATCGATTTCAATGGTAAAAAAGTGGTTTACTGAATTTCGTTGTGGCCGTACAAGCCCTGAAGATGCCGAACGTCCTGGACGCCCAGTTGAGGTCTCCACACCCGAAACAATCGAAAAAATTCACGATATGGTGTTGGCCGACCGAAGATTGAAAGTGCGAGAGATTGTGGAAGCCGTAGGGATCTCGCATGGCTCAGTGGTTTCAATTTTGAATGATCACTTGGGCATGAGAAAGCTTTCCGCAAGATTGGTGCCGCGTTTGCTCACAGTCGACCACAAACGCAATCGTGTAACAACTTCACAGGAAGGTTTGGCGTTGTTTAATCGCAATATGGAGGAGTTTTTGCGCCGTTTTGTAACCGTGGACGAAACATGGATCCATCACAACACACCAGAGACCAAACTACAGTCAAAACAGTGGGTTTCTAAGGGTGAATTGGCGCCAAAGAAGGCCAAGGTGGGTTTGTCAGCCAATAAAGTTATGGCGACTGTTTTTTGGGATGCACGCGGGATAATCCCGTTGACTACCTTCAAAAGGGAAGAACAATAAATGGGGAATATTATGCTAACTTATTGGACCGATTCAATGACGATTTGAAAAAAAACCGACCTCATTTGGCCAAGAAAAAGTTCTTTTCCACCAAGCAAATGCAAGGGTGCACACATGTGCAGTTGCCATGGCAAAAATCCATGAATTGGGCTATGAATTGCTCCGTCATCCACACTATTCTCAAGATTTGGCTCCGAGCGACTACTTCTTGTTCCCAAACCTGAAGAAATGGCTTGGTGGAAAAAGATTTGACTCCAATGATGAAGTCATCTCGCAAACAATGGCCTATTTTGAGGACCTCGACAAATCATTTTTTTTGGAAGGGATAAAAAAATTGGAGAAGCATTGGACAAAGTGTATAGAGCTCAAGGGAGACTACGTTGAAAAATAAAATTATTTTTTTATCAAAAAATCTGTTTTATTCCAAAAGTCACGGACTTATTGACCCGCCCTCGTACCATGACGATGATTCAGAAGAAATTTGAAAGAAATTCAAAACCGTATTCTTCCTTATTTCTGTACTTTTTATTAGATATTCAGGAAAAGTGAAATACATTTACATAAATTTCAGATTAAAACTTAATCTGTAGATTGTCAATCCAATTGTTGGTTACATAACCATTCTCTGTGATTTCCTTTTGTTTTGGAAAGCCAACAACCAAAGCTAAATTCTATGCGAATTGATTATTAAATCACTTCTGCGTGGTATTTTTTTGTATTTCTTTACTAAGCGAAAGGAGGCCCTCTGAACTGGACCAACTGCAGAGGTATTATTCGCATATAGGTTGTTCTCTACATGTATTGTGTGAACGCCTAAAGTCGTTCGTCACCAAGCTGATAGGCACATTCCAGTATGAATTTAGGCCAGGAAAATCTACTATCGACAAAATATTCACACTACGGTAGATATTAGAAACACAGGAGCTTCAGATCGATACACTCTACTCAATTTTAAGGTCGCATATGACAGCATCTAGATTGACGACCTAGAATGTCTAATTTTGGCATAACTCTGTTCCATTAAGGTCGGTGAAAACTTCGCCGATACTTTGGCTCCCGGGAATTACGCCAGATTTTTTTTTTGGTAAAAACGTCAAAAAATTCTTCATACAAAATTATGGTCTTTTTTCCTATGAAAAAGAGCCAAAGTATTTGATAATCTTTCCCAAATTTCTGGCTTTTTTTCCAAAAAATTTCTGGCCTTTTTCCATTTCCTAAATTGCCAGATTAAAAAATTGGAAAAAATGTCAGAAAAAAATTCATGCGCTTTTTCCTTCCTCCATTCCAAAATATATTTGGGACTTTTGTCCCACTATTAGTTTTTTTTTGGTACTTGTGTGAAGTGTTCCTTGAAATTACGTTCACGGCGTACAAAAAGCTCGCGCGCAACCCATCTGCCTGGCTCAATATAGGATTTGGGATGGGTACAATTTGGGTAACAATTTTTTTTTGGATTTGAGGATTGCTTTTTAAAAAGTTCCAAAAAAAAATTTGCATATAACCAACTTTTTACCCACCCCAAATCTTATATTGAGCCAGGCAGATGGGTTGCGCTCCGAGCTTTTTAAAATTTATTGTTTACATTTGAAATCTATTTTATGTTTGGAATAATCATTTCACAATGTGTAATGTTGCCCGCCCCGGCTGGACGCGCAACCCGCGTTCTTCGTCTTGTTTGAAAATACCTTAAAACATTTTATGTTTTTTTTCCAAAACGTTATTTGGAAATTAGGCCAGAATATACAAATTTTCGGGCTTAATTTCTATTTTGCCTTCAGGCTTTTTTTTTGTACCTGGCACAGTTTCCAATATTTGTAGCTCATAAAATTCTGCTCTTTTTTCCAGTTTTGAGCCAGAAAAAAACTGGCGTTTTTTGAAAAAAAAAAAAAAAAAATCCGGCGTTGTTTCAAAAAAAAAAAAAAAACTGGCGCAAATTCCTCTTGCGTAATTTCCAGGAGCCGATACTTGTTGACGCGCTGTCATGTGATTTGTTCAGCATCATACTTGAAAGAATAGTGCAGAATTCCCCAGCCAACACCAGATGAACTGTGTATCAAAAGACCGTTCAACCACATATTTGAATACGCTGAAGATATTGACATAATCGGAAGAATACAGCGTGATGGCCATGACGCCTTGTGAGTCTTTAGACGGAAGGGCGGGTTAGCAGTAAATGAGCGCAATACCAAGAAGAGCCAACGTCGACGTCTTGGAGAGAATTTGTCCATCTAGATCCGTAAAAGTTCAGCAAACGATATCTGGGCTGAAATCAAACGAAGAATATTTCTTGCTAATAGCTGCTTCATTGGTCTTAGAAGGCAATTGAGAAGCAATTTCCTCTCCTCTCTCGTGCAACTAAAGTATCCCTTTTCAAAACACTAATCATGTTAGTCCTGCTTTATTCGTAGACCGAATGCAAGGAGTGGAAGAATACATCAACCAACTTAGCGTTCGAAACTGGAGCCAGGTAGTTAAAGACCGAGCTGCTCGAAGAAGCTTTTTTGCTTAGGCTCAAGTCCACACAGAACTGTAGCTTCATATGAAAAAGAAGAGTCAGAGAAAATATCATGTTAAATTAAACAGAAATCTATAATTTTTTTCTAAACCATTATAATTACTCGTATGTTTAATATTTAACAACATACAATACATAACCTTCTTTATATGATACTTTTAAGCTTTCATGTTAATTAGAAATAGTAGTTTACAATACTTTTGGTATAAATTAACATGACGCACTGCAAATTCAACACTGCTTTATTACCAGATGATATATATTGGTAGTAAGATTAGAATTAGTTAATCGGGTAGAAATAACTATATGAAATGCTTAGTCATTTAAATGCCGCAAACGTTGTCAATTCTACTTTGACATTTCTGAAGTAAACTATGTTCCTAAATAATGCGGAATTATTATTCCGGTTGCTATTTGCCGCCATTTGAATATAATAAAAAATTAATTTATATTATGTAGGTTGAAAACTTTTGTGTAACCTTTGTTAAATTTAATCTTACATCAAAAAACAATTTTAAAATAAAAACTTAATAGGAACTAACACTTTGGCCATGTTAAAATTTGTAGAATTCCCCTATTTATGAAAATTGTAATTAAAATAACATGACATCTTCTTAAATTTACAACAACATTGTTATAGTTACTTCGTTTTATTGTTAAATTGAAATTGGGTAAAACTTTATAATAAAACGTGAACTTTGTAAATTTAACAAGACACACATTTAATTTTATAATGCCGTTTTTCTCTAAATGTGCGACACTGCGATATCAATAGGCCGCCGCCAATAAAATAATTATAACAGGTTCTTATTGAAAGTATTGAAGTAACGATTTAGATAAAATTTTCACAGTTTGCTCCTAGGAGAGATAAAAAAATGAAAAATAGATTTATTCAAATCCACCCACTGCAAAGCCTACTAGGTTTCTTCGAACTGGCTTTAACAATTTGTATGATATGTTAACAGTTTGCTCTTATGACCGCTGAAAATTCCCTTTTTATCATTTTTTGATTTCTTCAAAACGGCTAACGATTTGAACGAATATGGAGTTTATTTTTATGAGCAAGGAGAAAATTTCAAAAATGTTTTAGGTTTTTTTGAAACGCACACTTATTTATTTTAATTTTTCGGAAACGACTCAAACGATTTCAAACAATTTTTCAGTCTTTTTTATTAGAAAAAAAATAATACTACTACTAATACCTAAATTTAGTAAAATCCACCCACTTCCACGCCCACTTTTTTATCATTTTTTGTATTTTTTTAAACGGAAAGAAGAAAATTTAGGCTACATATGAAAGGGGACTAGAGGGATAGAGCGTATATGCGTTTTTGAAATAGTCCTACATTGAATAACTACAAAATTAGTTCTTAAAAGAACACATGATTTCGGTCTTACCCAATAATTACATTCTTCAATTATATTTCTAAGTAACTTCTTCTATTCTTTTGTATAAAAATATTATTAAATTTAAATTTATAATAGAAGAGTACGTAAATATATGTCTATTATTGGAATACATATGCGGGAACTAACATTTTCATGACAAATTGGAAAGATCCCGAGCAAAGCTCGGCCTCCCAGCAACTATTAGTAATTTGTAAATGTTAAATAATAAAAATCAATTCTTACATTTAACGTTTTTATTAAAATATCTATATAAAGGGTAAAAGGGTGTTTTTTCTTAAAGATCACATATTGAAAAGCCTGAGATTCAACAATTCATTCTGGTACAAGATAATCAATTTACGATCACTCTTGCAGTGTGCTTAAGTATACAAAAATGATTTCTTTAATATGAAATGCACTTAAAAATATTTGTTCATTTATTCCTCGATTAAAAAAAAAACATTTGAACTGCCCATTAAGAAAACACCCTTTCCACCATAGATATTTTAGCAAACTTTAATGGCTTAACTTTCCTTTAGGTGAGCACTAATTTTAACACGCGGATACTTTTATTCGGTATATTTGTGCTTAAAAACAATGGCGCAAAACTTTAAACGATTTAGTAATATGTTAAATCATTTTTAGTATGATACTAAGTTAAAAAGAGGATTTTGCTAATTTTAATCTTATTAACGCTTATTAATGGCTACTTTAAATTTTTCGCTAAGTTTTTAATGACCTACTATTTTCGTAAACAGGTTGTTTGATAAAGATAACATTATCCCCGTCCTCTCCCCTTCCAAAAAAAAGAACAATATTTAACCATATATGCATGTAATGTATGAAATATTTTTACCAAGTTTCACGAGACTTAGTTTTTTTTTAATATACATAATTTAAATACCAACAATAACACATTATCTCATAATATCTAATCGCTGCTAAATTTGTGCATATATAGATTTATATCTACGCAATGTCTTATTATGTAGGAAATAGGTAGGTACGCATGTATAATTTTGGAACCTGACCAGACCATGCGTACGAGGTGTGCAATTTATACATAAAACGATATACCTATCCAAATAAAATTAAATTAAAAAAAAAAAACAACTACAACGCATCGATTGCGTAAACCCACTCAGCTATATTGTTTTAATTAGTTTCGCAGTGGGTAATAAAAATGCAAAATTTTGCCACTATCAGTTAGGAATACATAAGTATTTTTTTTTTCAAAATAAAAATAATTATACGTATACCTACTTTGAAATGTATCTAATCAATTTATAGACTGTAGTATAGGTATGTTTGAAAAAAATATATATGAAAAAGTCAAAACTACACATAAATTCAAGGTTAAATATCAAGGCAATCTAGTCTACGCATTCTTTACGCATATAAACACTCACTAATACAAAAAAAAAAAAAATATAGAGCGATAAATTACTGCATATCACCTTCCTGTGTTTTCAACTTCAAATTTTGTATTTTTAGTTCAATGTAGGTACCCTACTACACAAAGCTACATACCTATAGTCTGTCATTTTATTTGAAAAGCACATTTTTATAACGCATTTGTTTAGCTTTTATGTATCAAACAACGAATTGTAGGTACTTAAAGTATTTTTTCAACATCATGCCAACTCTGTCATGTACCTAAGTATATAGTATGTGCGGGCATAGCTTTCATATTTTTTTGTTTTTTTTTTTGAACCAATTAAGCCCTCTCTGAAGGGCATATTAATGATTATGCGTAGAGCTTCCTATCTCTCGCATACATAGACAAATATTATCTATACGCATTTCTGAGTGGTTTTAGATCAGTTAGATCGTTAAACAAAATGTAGCTTTAGATTTGGTGCCGCCCCGCCGCGCTGACTGTGTAAACCCAGCACAGTCGACACAAAAGTGGTGCTACTGTTACACAATTGACACAACGACCGACCGACGCGACGTGATAGCTATACGATACGACGAAGCCGACGCGACGCGACGCGCGATGCGACTGTTGACTTTAGTGATTTTGTGTGCCCATTGTCATCATTGCGTTTTTTGTTAGATAGTAAAGCGTGTTTATGTTTCGAGCGCACTATTTTGTTTAGACTTGACCTAATTTATACCACCGCCGCAGCCATGCTGTTTTATATATATATACCCTCATAACGTATCTACATTCATACATATATCAACCACCGAAGCTTTATTTGAAATACATAGGCACATGCATATTTTGATATACAATCTATGCATAGTATAATATATGTACCTCAGTTAATGTGCGTCCGCCTGTTTTGTGCGTTATGTCAATGTGTTACACGATTAAGTTAGTATGTATCTTTATAAATTTAAGATGTCCCCCAATTTGTTATGAGTAAGTGTTACCTACGAGTCGATGTTTGTGTATGCATGGGTTTTGTCAATTCATTAGCTAGTTTGCATTATTTCCGCTTGACATTTTTTTTCCTTCTCCAAATATCATTGGGTAGGTATGATGAATTCCGCCATTACGTTGTATAATTTTGATTTGTTTATTTTCCCATAAGTTTAAAATTTTTTAATTCAAAAAAGAAATCCGATGGTTATCCTTCAACAGTGCATTACCTACACTCGTCATCTTCAGACCCAAAAATGATATCGAACCTTTTTGCTGATTTCTTTAGTCAAGCCTTTTCTACTAATAGTAATGAAGTACGAGTAGATAACAACTATTTCAATTATATGAACAATTGCATTCAAACTTCTTTATCTTCGATTAATATATCTTTGTCTTTTGTTATTGATAAAATCAATCTGCTTAAGGATGACTTTTCTTCTGGTCCCTATGGGATACCTCCTATTGTCCTTAAAAATGTATCTCCAAATTTTCCAAACCCCTCACTTTACTTTTCCAGCTATCTATTACAAACGGTGTGTTTCCTAAACAATGGAAGGACTCGTTTATCATTCCCGTCCATAAAAAAGGGTGTAAGAATGATATATCCAACTATAGACCCATTGCCAAACTCTCTTGCATACCTAAACTATTTGAGAGTACAATTCATGATACTTTGCTCCTTCATTGTTATCAGATATTCTCCATGAAACAGCACGGTTTTCTTAAAGGTAGATCAACTATTACCAATCTCACTGAATTCGTTTCAAGTACTTTATGTGCCTTAGAAGCTGGTAAGGAAGTCGATGCAATTGCAACTGATTTTAGCAAGGCATTTGACAAAATTTCCCACAAGATTATTGTGTTTAAACTTAAAGCATATGGTTTCCCTGCTTTGTTTATATCTTGGATTGAATCATATTTAACTGATCGTCATTATACAGTTAATTTTAGATCCTGTTATACTAACTCTTTCTGTTCAACATCAGGTGTCCCGCATGGTAGTCACTTAGGACCTTTGATTTTCCTGCTAACTGTTAATGATATTGAACTTATTCTTCAGCAATCAGACCTCCAGATTTATGCTGATGATATGTGGATTTCAAAACACATTTTACACACCGCTGATGCACAATTGCTTCAAATAGACTTGAATAATTTCTTTGTCTGGTGTCAACATAACTCCCTCGAGCTCAATATTAACAAATGTCAAGCCATTACTTACTCCCGTAAACACCCACCCCTATTGCAACGCCAATATCTGATTAATAACCAACCAATTGCCATCGTATCTTCCATTCGCGACCTAGGTGTTATTTGTGACAACCAGCTTAATTTCCGGGATCATTTTGATTATATCATTAATAGAGCCAATTCTACCCTTGGATTTGTCAAACGCTTGTCTAAGGAATTTTCAAATCCCTATGTCAACCAAATCTCTTTATATATCTTTTGTTAGGCCTCTCCTTGAATATGCCGCGCAAGTCTGGTCTCCATACCATCAGATCAATATTCTTCGTATTGAGGCTGTTCAGCACTTCGCTTTACGGGGCCTTAGATGGGACGACCCTTACCACTTACCTCCCTACGAAAATCGACTAAAACTAATAAACTTACAAACATTAAACCGACGTCGTGATAATGCAAATATAATGTTTATTCACCAACTTCTAACTGGAGGCATTGATTGTCAAGCCCTTTATGACAAGATCACATGGAACGTTAACCATCGTCATCTAAGATCTATACCACTTTTCGCAATCCCTTTCCATCGTACCGACTACGGCAAAAATTAACCGATGACTAGAATGCTTCAGAAAGCTAATATTTCAAGCATTTTTGATCCAAACCTTTCCAAATCCTCTCTACAACGAGCACTCCAATCTTAAAAATTTCCTTACTGTATCCTGTGTACCTGGTTCCTTAGTTTAAATTTAATCTTAAGTCTTAAATTGTTACCTAGTTTTAAGATATTAATTAAGTAATTGTTAGTTGCTTGCATTAAGCTATAAATAAATAAACTTAAGATTTTAGATATTATATCTACGTCATATGATTAGCCTTTTGGAGAGATTCTTCTTTTGAAATTTAAAAGTATCTAACCTAACTTTTCATGTTAAGGTAATCAAATTTATGGTTTTTTTATGGAAAAGAAAACTATTAATTAGCAAGGTAGGTACAATCTATTCGTTTAGCCGAAAAAGAGTGAATATGGGGAGAATTGACGAATTAGTACAGATAATTTTGAATAATAGTTACTCCATTGCGTTAATGCCAGGGGTGGTCGAATCCAATATCCAAGCCTGTTCGCCCTAAGATCCAAAAACGTTTTTTCTCACGCTTGCTGCATCTTGAGAAGAATTATGGAAATCCTCTTTCTTCATATCGTATCTCTTTTCATATTAGTTTTTTAATTTAGCAGAAAATTGTAAGTCTCCACAATTCCTGCAATATAAAAAGACGCGGATTTTTTTCCAAATGAAAAACTTGCCCTGTAGTTACTCATTTTCTAGAAAACTATTATTTTTGGCTTTAACGTTATGTTTCCAAAAAAAAACTGCATTATCGGCAGAATTACATCTGTGTTATCGATAATTTGTATAGAAATTTCAATTTTAGCTGTTTTTTCTACAAATAATATAAATTTTATCAATTTGCAACAAAATGTACTTGCAATTTACCCAATATTAAAATTAATGGATGTTATTGGGGAAAAAAATTTCCCTAGAAATTGTCCTCTAAATTAGGAGACGTGAATGGTGCTCAAAAGTTTCTATAGGAATTTATTCGTATCGGGAATAAGCTTTCCCAGGAAATTTTACTGTCATTTTATACGATTTTTTGCTCGAGGGAAATTTATTCCGTGGGAGATTAACAATTTCAGGAAGAATTTTGAGGGAATAAATATATAAATAAAAAATTACCTGGGAGATTCCCGATAGGGACCAATAAAATATTCCGTGGGTAACGAAATTCCTTGGGAGGATCTAAAAGATTTAAGAATTAGTTTCCTGGAACTTTAGTTTTTGATTATTCTAATACTTTGACTCTGAACTCGTAGGTCTAAGTATTCAAGCCTAGATGAAGGCCCATTAAGTTTTTTTTTAAATTAAATATACGTTGAATGAGTTAATTTTAATTGAGCCCATGTAAACAAATATTGTTCTTAACGCATTTTTCTATGCAAAGAATTATTGGCTGTAAGCTTGAGTACAATTGTCGTTTATGCGTTGGTGGTTCACTTTATCTCTAGGATAGAATTCAAAAAAAGAACTTTAAAAATGATATGTGATGGAACAATAACGGAAACAATTGGTCCTCTAACCATCGCAATGTTATATGCCGTTGTTTGTTTTATCGCTAAACTGTCTCCAGTTCCCCTCTCCAAATTGGTTGAGGGCATCTTCTACTTCAGCGCACATTCCCTCTGGGATAGAATCGAGGATCTTGCAAAATGGATCATTGTTGTCCATTTGTTGTACATGACCTGGCCATCTTAAACGTGATATAAGGATTTTTGCTTACCAGATTATGTTCACGTGGTTCCTTCGCCTCCAAAGCCCGTTAATGCTGATAGGGTCGAAAATCTTCCGAATAATCTTACGCTCGAAACTACTAACGATATCTTCACCCACATTCTCGGTGTCTGAGAGCAGACCTTGGATGATAAAGGTTTCATTCATCAGGTATACTTTCTTCCGAGTAAACTTTAGAAATGAATTGTACCAGGCTACCAGGCCATCTCTGGCCAGTCAGAAGCTTTGTTGTTCTTAAGTCTAGATATTGTTATCCTCACTTCATTTTGGTAAGCTGAACGGAAGTTGTGTCTGTCCTCGTTCATGTTGAATGGTTCATTCTGTCTGACAGCGAGATTATGGTCTTCAAGCCGTTTAACAGTCTGCAGAAATGCTCCTTCCATGTACTCATCACCGTCTATTGCATTCCTCTACAGGTTTCTAGTGTGCGTTTTTTGCCTTGAAAATGTCTTTTTACCGGTTGGTAAAACTTCCGGACGTTGTTCTTGGAGTAGCATCTCTCAATATCTTCGATCGCACGCGATCTCATGCTCACTCCTTTTATTCTGGTGGAGAAGCCGGTGTTCTTCCCGTTTTTTCTGCTCGTAGAGCTCGCAGCATATCTGATGGCTTGTTTGCAACGTTGCCACTGGTCTTCAGCATTTTATGCTGGCGGTAATGTATTTCTTGAGATCTTACGGGATATTCAATCGGCATAGGTGTTGGTGGTCTTTTGCGTTTCCAGTTTTGCGACGTCATACTTCATCACACTTGTTATGTGTTTGTGGTTATTCGCATTCTTACCTTGGCTGCAATAAGGTAGAGATCCGATTCGATGTTAGTTGCTCGGAAGGTGCGAACATCCAGAATACTGGAGACGATCCTTGCATCGATCGCACCGTGATCAATTTGGTTGAAGGTTGCCTAGCCAATTAGCCTAAGTCCGTTTTAGACGTCGTGTCCCTATGCTTTCCGACATTTTTCATTTAATAAGTATTACAACACGCGAATGAAAATTGAATAAAAATTTGAATATCTAAATCTGTCAAAATCTTCCAAAAGCTCTGTTTGTTTTAAATATTGTATAGTAGAGCCTCCAATTTCTCCATGAGCCAAAGGTTTTTTTTTTACACAAAACTACAATGTTTTATAAAATTTAATTTTTTGAGTTGTGATTTTTTTTACCCAATGTATGTAATATCTTTTACATAATTTTTTTCTGGTCCCAACTCTACACATATCTATGTTCTGACATACAATCAAGAACAACTCTAATACAACCAAAACTTGGTGTCCAAAAATACAAAACAAAAAAATGCTCCAATTAACAAGTTGAAGAACAATCATAAAGAGAACAACCCTTTCTCAGCCCCCTTTTCAACTGATTTCTTCAAAAGATTATAGAGCGCAATAAATATCACTTTTCCCCATTGTTCTTTCATCCCCCCTACTCCGTTATTATAAGGAATTCGAACAAAAGAATAACCTATAACACAATTCCTTTCTATTTAACTTGTAAATGCCCTACATTCAATATCCGCCTTTCAACGAAGAAAACACAAAACAAAAAAAAAAAAACACTGCCTCAATAATTTTTTTAACGAGTTAAATACCCATTTAACTTAACATGAAAACAGGCAAATAAAAAAGAAAAGTAAAAAACAAAATTGGAAGGAAAATAAATGAATAATTCGTTCTCACCAGTTTTTTTTTTTTTATTTTTTTTTCTATTTCAAGTATTGTCTTGTCAAAGTAAATGGATCTCTAATTATCCTCAATGTCGTCCTTTTTTTTTTTGAATCTCTGCGATATGCGTTCCTTCTATATGAAAATCAGGTTGTTGAAAGAGAAGACTACATTGCTGACTATGACTCAAGAATAGAATAATATGCGTACGTGTATGTGTGTATACGCGTCATGATGGTGGTTGGCGAATCCTTTTAATGCAAATTAATATAGTTGACATCTTTGCATTATATACCTACCTACTGCAAAAATAATTTGCATGCAAAGATAGTTCAATATGATGAAAGGAGGGACAACCCATACAAGTTTAATCTATTCTATGTTTTTTTTTTTTTATTTTTTTGTTGTTGATTTAGGTCGAGCTAAAAATCAAAACCAAACGATTATAAGGATAAGTCCACACAAAATCAAAACGCATTAAAAGTTCATCTCAACTCATCCAAAAATGAGTTTCTATAGGAGCAATTTGTGTAATATTCTCTTTTTTTTTGTATGTATATTACGCCTTACCCTATGTTGAGAATAATACGCATTTAAACTGCAATGCGTATATATGCTGCTTGCCATTATTTAACATTAGAACTTAATCAAACAGAAACGGAATTCAGTTGACTCGCCCTAAATGAAAAGCAAGTTTTTTTTTTTTGCCTCACCTCTTCATGATGTCGTCAGCAGCAATTCCTTCCTTAAATATTTTGTACTGCATATATTTTTCATATACAATGTAGTTTAGGTATTCAAAAAAAAAATAAACGTGTGCAAAGTATAAAAATTGTATGTAAAAATTTGCATTGCGTAATAATTGCGTTAAAAAAGATCAAATCCTGTTTACGTGCATCAGGACCCCTTATTATATTTCTACTTCCTTTGTCCCTTAACTGAACCTGGACGTAGGTATAGCTTTTATACCTATAGCAACTAGCGGCGACACGTCCTTCGGTGGTTTCGGTTTCAGCTTATGTTGTGTTGTTGTTGTTGTGTATTTTTTTTTTGTTCGTGTTTCAAATGTCTTGAAATTGCAAAATAAACATGTTCTAGTTAATGCGTCCTATTTATTTTTCTATGTATATGAATATACATATATACATTCCTTTATTCTTCTGTGTCATACACTTCATATGAGTTGATATTATAAATTGTGCGTTTTTCTTCCTTTTTATATTTTTTTTTTTTTTTTTGGAAGACCTCTTTTTTTTTCCTCGGCAGCCAGCAGCGTAATCATCTGAAAACAATTAAGACGGAAGTTTCAATAGATGCATTGTTCGTTGGGATTATTCACGCGTAGATTAAGGATATTTTCTACTTTTTATTGAACTCTTTTCTAGTTCTGATAGAAAAATATTTCTAATTAGAGCTTACCATCTTATTTGGTTATTCAATTTTTGAAAACGTTTCACATGAAACAGAAACATACATGTCATTATAATTTTTTGCTAACAAAAATTGTTTAACAATTTTAAAAAATCCAAGAAAATATTGTTCGAATTTTTTTATGCAGTATTATTTATAATTCGAAGGACCTCCTATTTAAAAATTTTGATCGAAATCCGTCTAACCTTTTATAAGAAAATCGAAAATGAATAAAAGATTTGTATAGGAGGTACCGTTTAAAAAAAAAATGTTTGACCAAAATGTAGACTTACGTATACCTAAAGTTGTGCACACACTTTTGTTTATAAAAAAATCATTAGAGCCGTTTTCGAGATAATTAAGATGGTAGAAAAAATTGTTAGGCAAGTACCGTTATTTTTGGTACTAAAAAAAAAGAATTTAAAATCTATTTGCGTACCAAGTTTGACGAAAATCACTTCAGGCGTTTAGGCTGTAGCTCGTTGTACAGACAGGCGGAATTGTGGGACTCACTTTTTTGGTGCTTTCTATCATCGTAATGTCAGGTTTGATTAAAATCTCGACTTCGATTTTTTTCCCAAATGAACTTGCCCTATAGTATATATCTATGTATATAATATCGTACAAATCAGTGTTAAATGTTTCAACACAGCGCGGGCGTGAGGGTGAGGTTAAGGAAGAGAAAGAATGATAGGAAAGATGTGTGGCGTGATATTTGGAGGCTGTAGGTGGTTGTTGTCTCAGATTTTATCTCTAAGGATGGCGGCTGAACTAATGCGGAGAAATTTCCGTGTCTAATTTATCGATGTTCCTTATAATTCGCATTAATTTTTTTATTCTTTGTCATATTTTATCGGTATACTAGTTTTACTCAATCACATGTTGTTAGTTCTATGCCTAAACAGCATGTAATGAGTAAACCAGTAACTCATTGTATGACATTTATTTTTAGAATTGGTTTCTAATGGAAAAATAAGAAGACATAGACTACGGCTGGGATCGAACCTGTGAACATGAGGCTGACAGGCGAACACACAACTATCGCGCCACGGCCACCCCCAATATGGTCTTTCAAACATGCATTTACATTTGATTTTTCAATATAGATTGATTTAGTCTTCGTATACACAAGTGAGAAATATATTTTCTTAGTATTTTTAAAAATAATTATTCTAACGAACATTTTGTAAATCACTTCATTTCTAATAAATAAGAATATTATACCAAAATTATTGCTCAAACAACGGGAGGGGTTCACTTAGTTCTTTAAGGTTTTAATTTTAGGTTAAAAGAATTGTACTAGTAGCGTTTGACGGAATGGTTAATTCGTTGGATTATTCCGCCAGAGGTCTGGGGTTCTAATCCCAGCTTATGCCACCAAGCGAAAAATCCTTCAAATTTATATATTATTTCGAAAAATTGATTCTATTATCCGTTTGCATTCGATAGATAATTGTATGTCTATTCAATTCCTGTCGATAATGAACACGCTCACAAGAATGGTTGAAAGTTGTAAGTCACTATAGACGTTCGTCTTCCACGAGTTGTTGTGCAATTTATTTATTATTTTTGCAAATCGTTCCTAATCAATTCATCTTTCAGGCAATTCAACTCATTTACCTTTGTGACATTGGTTTGACCATCTCATTTATGTTAAATTTTAATGTATGAGAACAAAATTAATTTATGTTTATAAAATACAAATCTATAAAAAACTAGCTTCCCGGCGAAATTCGCTTCGCTCAAATTCGTTAAATTAATGAAATTAATAGATTATTTGACCGGTTAGTCATTCTTTGTTTAAAATCAATTTTGAAGCTTTAAACATTATTTTATAAGGTTTTGTATCTTACAAATTGAACAAAACGAACATTAAATAAAATAAAATAAAATATAATAAAATAAAATAAAATAAAATAAATAAAAAATTGATGGCACAAGGATAGAATGGAGATCTGAAGTGAAATATCTTGGAGTGCATTTAGATAAAACATTAACATTTGGCTTACATATACAAAAAACGATTCAGAAAATAAATTCTACAATTAAAATTCTTTATCCTTTCATCAACCGCAAGTCAAAACTAAGTACCGAAAATAAGCTTCTGATTTATAAAGTTGTGTTCCAAGCTATCATGTATTATGGTTCACCAGCATGGAGTAATTGTGCAATCAGTAATATACGACGACTACAAATAGCTCAAAACAAGGTTTTGAAAATGATTCTGAAGCTTCCGTGGTCATTTTCAACAAATGAACTTCATTCCATTTTAGCTATGGATATGGTATCAGAAAGAATTGCCAAACTTAATGAGCGATACCTTACATCATGTACTATGTCTGATAATACCTTGATTTCAAACCTAGCTTTACTATAACATTTTATTACCTTTATTTATTCATTTATCTATTTACTTATTTATTTATCTATTTGTTTATTTATTTATATATTTGTTAACTTATTTATTTTCATTTGTTTATTTATTTATATATTTGTTAATTTATTTATTTTCATTTACTTATTTGTTTATTTATTTATTTATTTATTTATTTATTATTTATCTATTTATTTATTTATTTATTTATTTGCTTGTCTATTTATTTATTTTTGTTTATTAATTTATTTATTTTATTTATTTATTTGTTAATTTATTTATTCTTACTTGTTTATTTATTTATTTATTCATTTTTTGTTATTTATGTATGTATTTTGTTATTCTTTCCACATATTTATGTAGTTTTGTTTTAATAATTATATATTTTACCTACTTGTTGTAAGACTCAAAGCTTGGTTTGAATCTCTTTTTCACCGCCCTCCTTTCTTTCATTCTCTTCCTAAGTTTTTAATGAAGGTTTTTATGTAGCTTTTCCTTCAACATTATTTTTTTGTATATGTGTTTGATTAATTGTAATAAATATATTATTGACAGTAGTAAGGTAGCTTTATACCACATCTCTGTAAATTATGCAATTTAGTTTAAGAAAAAATGTTACAAATTGATGCTACAATAAAGATATATCTATCTATCTATCTATCTAATAAAATAAAATAAAATAAAATAAAATAAAATAAAATAAAATAAAATAAAATAAAATAAAATAAAATAAAATAAAATAAAATAAAATAAAATAAAATAAAATAAAATAAAATAAAATAAAATAAAATAAAATAAAATAAAATAAAATAAAATAAGATAAAATAAAAGAAAATAGCGAAAGCGCGACGTTTTGGGAAATTGAAAACGCTAAACTAATTGCTCATGGTATATTTGCAGAATACGTGGAAAAATATTGTTTCCACTTATCGTAGTCTAAATGACTTGAATTGAGATTTTTCGCAATCAAACGCGTTCCATTGGAAATTTTGGTGCATTGAGGTTATGCAACAAACTGACGCGACCTTCAATTTTAAAGTGGTGGCAAGTTCGGAATATACAAATAATTCACAAATTTCGTAGGATAGTTCGTTTTTATCAATCACATATTTTGACGGATTTGTATGAAAGCAAATATCCCCTGCGATATGATTTTGAATAACTAAATTGCAATCAACAGGAATTCGAAATTCAGTAAAATTTCCACTGATTCACATAAACATTTATTTTAGTCAAGAAATAAATAAATTTTATTTCGAGCTAGAATCGACCACTACACTCCAACTACACGATATGTCGTATTTTCAAATATTGATAATTTGTATTTACTGAATTTTTGTAATCTTAAATATAAATTAAACGACACGTTTAATGCAATATTAACAATAAAGAAATTATTTGAAGGGCCAACAATGGCGACGTATGAATGAAGTAAAAGTCGTCCACTTTGACATTTCGCTCAGATGTCAATTTTTTAATTCTTTACGATTGACGTTTAACTTTTATTTGTAATTTGCAATTGTATTCAACCTGTTCATCCTTTTTCCAAAATTTTAAATTTCGTTGGTGTGGTCGGTGAAAAAATCAGTCAATACAATAGTGTGGATGATATGTGGAATGTGAATACAGTTTGACAGTTCGTAACACTCAGATTAAAAATCCTGACGACCAATTTTTTTTTCGCAACATGAATGCATATTTTTAATTTTTTTTTTTACAATTTTTCCTACAAAAGTACAAGACTTTCAATAAATAATAAATTTATAAACGGAATTGTAAATTCAATTAAAAACTGTTAACTACCGCGAAAAATTATAATAACTACCAGTAATTGTCAAATATTTGGTATCTGTCGGTGTTAGAAAATACTTGGAATGCTGATACTAACTCCTCAAATCGCCATCAACTTACCATGCATATATAGGTATTGGTAACATTCTCTCCTGACTGGGGAAAAAAAAGAACAAACACATGTATCCTTCCGATTTTGTGATTTAGTTTTGTGTCCTGCTATTAAGCTACCGCTTTCCATCACTACATATTATAAATTGAACTTAAATATTTAACGATAAACCAATTTGACAGCTCGCGCGCATCAAAGCGCATAATGATGATGATGATGCCATATCCTTTCCTGAGAATTTTGTCCCAAACTGCAAGTTGAACACACATTTTTTTTGTTAAAAAGACTAGAATGTATCTTATGACTTAAAATTCACATGAATTAAATACTAGAAGCAATATATCGGCAAAACCTCTAAGGCATAATGAAACTGGACCAAAAGCACTCCTACAAGAAAACAACCGTATCGCTGAGATACAAAAATGCACACAATATATACCTTTGAAAATACAACAAACCAAAAAAAAAATCAATTCTTCTCTTGATTAGACAAATTCGCGGAAAACGCATCATCGCCGAGATGATGATGGAATCTTTTGGGCTATACACAATACACATACTCGTAGAGAGGTCCATCTGGTCTTTTGTTTCTTTTGCCTATGCTGCGCCTTGAAGATCACATTTTTTTTCTATTTTTGCTTCGTGTTTTACTTTTTTTTGGTTGCTCTTTATATTGACGTTTAGAAAAAAAAACAACATAGCAACTATATAATTTTATTGGTCATCATAGCATTTGAAATTGAGCCCACGATTTTATAGCCAAATGTATTGTTGATAAAAATTCAGTTAGTAGTTAAAATATTAGTATTTTTAATTCAATACAATATGGAACATAAAGTTACTCTTTAAATAAATCCTTCAGAGAAAATGAAAAGCTTTTATAGAAAATCGATGTTTTGACAATTTGATCACTATAGCTTGTATAAAGAATTGATATCATCAAAAAATAGGTCAAAGTTTTTCTTTTTATACAACATTTTTTTTTCCTTTTTTGTAAATTGTTCAAAATCTTATTATATAATTGTAAATTTGATATTTCAAAGCAATAAATATTTCTTCTCTTCTTAAAGTTTACAGTTGTGTGTATTAAGCTGGAACCACATTCTCACGTATGTATGTTGTCTTATAGAAGTGGAGTTTTTTGTCGACCAATAGGCATACTAATCACACATGCTGTGCTTTGCAAACTGTCATTTTTGAACCGACAAGATGGATTCCGACCCTACTCTTCAAAACGTCATTTAAGAAAATTGGAGCGATTAGCAATATTTCTTGCATTTTATTGCAATTGTCTGTCATAATTGTTACTAAAATATGACAGAAATAATGACATTTAACCATTTTAAAATAAATTGAGTAGAAATTAGTACGCGGTTGACAAATGAATCTCTTCTAAAGAAGATTTTATCAGTACACATTCAAAAAAATCGTTACACTATCTGCCTAACGAATATTTTGTAATAGAATATCTGGAAAAGTCTCCACTCTTTTTCCAACAATTGTGTGCGGAAAAATGTAAGGTTTCTTGTTTTATTACCTACACTTGCTAGTATCTACCAAATTAATGTTCAATTAGATTATTCAGAAAAATCTCCACTTGTTTGATTAATTGTATTTGAAAGCTGTTATCGTTTGTTGTTGTTTTTTCATTACGTATGCAGGATAGTACCTGTCTATGCAACATTGTAATAGTTTAGTTGGAAAAGTCTTCATTATTTTTAAATAAATGTGTGCGGAAAAATTAAATTTAAGGTGTTTATGTTTCTTGTTTTATTACCTATCTGCATAAGCAATATTGTAATAGATTATTGAGAAAAGTTTCCACTTTTTTCATGAATAATTCATACAATTATTTTATTTGTAAGCTGATTGTGTTTGTTACTTTCTTTTACGAACGTTTGGTAGAATCTATCCACGCAACATTGTACCAGATTCGGAAAAGTCTCCACTCTTTTTAAAATATTTGTGTGGATTAACTTAAATTGTTTTTCGTTTTTTTAAGAATCATCTTCAATTGGCGCAACTCTCCAATACTTTTCCTGTGTCGGAGACAAATGACAAATTACTATTCGGGTTATTATACTCGTAGTCTCCCACGATAAGATAACTTTTACATCCATTTTAATAAAAAAAACCGTACTACAACCTTTATCCATGATTTTTGTACACCAAAGAATAGAAGTTAATCCGCAAGTTAAAATTTTCTATTAAAAAAAATAAAGGGTCCGTCCATGAAGAAAATCTACTACAATAAGTATAAAATCTATCTTTTTCTTTTTGTTCTATATACTTCTGTAAATATTTCTGAAATGTCATAATTTTTATAAAATTCAAATAACAAATATTATGTTTTATTAATGACATTTTGCACTTAATTTGCGGCTTAAGATAAACCAACACTAAAACGTGTTTTTTTAAATAATGGGTTAAAAGTATAGTGACAATATTGAGAGCACATACTAAAGTTCATGATTTTCCAAACTTGAAAGTACTCGTAGTAGACAAACTCATAACGACTTTTTCAAAACTGTAATCCCACGTAATAAAAACAAGTTACTTACATGCTCAAATCTTCGTATAAAATTTTGACCGGAAATGGTTAATATTTGCTCCAAGACTAGGTTATGTACTGTAATCGCAATGTTTATCGAACAAAAAAAAAACTCAAATAAAAACTTTGCTAGAAAAAAAAATATGAACAAAATTTGAAACTGTGCACAACGAAAGATCAAGTTTCACATTAGCGAGAGATTTCTTGGAAATTAACGATTTGTTGAATTTTGTTTTATTTGATAGGTATAACAGTTTCTTTGTATTCCATTATACTCGTCAGTATACCTAACCTATACTCGTTTGTGCTGTGCATTCTTATCGATTAAGTTTTTATTTTTTTTTTGCAGTATACGAGAATCCTATATGAACTTCTTCTAATGTTACTTTGGTCGGTGTGGTAGTTACTGTATGCATGCGCTGTAGAGATGTATCAAAAATATGCATTGTTTGTTTATGTTTTACCGACTAAGTCCTTTCAATCGAAATTGTGGAATTCCGCTTTTTATTCCACAACAAGTCGTCATTCGCATTTTTATTGCGTTTTTTTTTTAATTTTCTTCCTTTTACCTCCTACCACGTGAAATGCATAATTGCAAACAAAAGTGAGAGCCATCAAATTCAGATAGATATTAGCTTGGCTTAAATGAAACTTCTTATTATTCCGTTTGCTTTGAGTTTTTTTTTATTTTTTCCTTTTTTTTTTAGTATATGATGAGTGGTGGATACGATTCTTTGATTCCGTTAAATGACTCGTTAAGTCGTTTTGGACTAAACGATGACAAATTTTTTTTTCTTGTGTTTGTTTTAGTTTTGAGTTTTTTCTTTGACCCTGGCAATCAATATGTCGGGCGGAAGGATTTCCTTTGTCATAAGAAAGTAACGAAAAAAAAAAAATTATTGCATAATGATATAAAATAGGTAAGACTTCAATTTTGCTTTATAGTTTCGAATGCGGTAGGTTGGTATCCCTTACTTGTATTTTCTCATTATGCTTTTGCCTATTACATAATTTGAAACCAAGAAACGTAGACGAGTTTTGAGTACATACAGGGGATTTTTGAAGCTTACAGTTTTCGGCATTTAAAAAAAATTACAAACCTATTTTGTCATAGCTATGCTTTGATCAGACAGTTTCAATGGATTAATGGCTCAAGCTTGTCATGAAATGCATAGTATCTTTGCTAGTCTGTTATTACACGGCACTTTCTGACTTATCACTATACGGATATTTTCAAACATCGAAATGAATCAGGCAATTTTACCAACAACTCAACTCTTTTTTTTACCTAATTCGTTAAAAATCGTAATGTAAGAGCAGACTTAGTTTTTTTAGCGATCCTTCTAAAAACTAAATAGACATATACATAGATATAGGTAAATGGAAGAAACGAAAACAAAATGCATACTATCTCAGATTGGCATCGATGCTCATGAATATTAAGGAGAGCAAATACTCCTGCAAGATCGTCAAGGCCATAAATGGCAAGCCTTGGCCAGAATATAAAAGTTTATACACCTGCTACGATGCGGCTTACATCGAAAAACATTTAAATAGTAATCTTAAGGAAAACATATTACATTTGGCGTCACCGTTTTTAGAAATAACTAGAATCACTAGATCAGGCAAATAACTGCACAAGATGTAAGTAGCGGGTTTTCCAATAAGAGGTGTTATTTTGAATAGCCCGCTATTTCGGAAGCTGTCACTTTTGAAGCTGTCATTTTTTGACATTTGACAAGTAGAAACTACGCTATTAATAAAAATGGAACGATACACACTTCAACAACGCATTGAAATTATTAAAATTCACTATAAAAATGGTGAAAATTTGGCAGAGACGGTTCGTAAAACTAAAACATTTTTGGGTCGTCGTGAAGCACCTTGTCGGACCGCAATACAGAAATTGGTGGACAAATTCGAGCTGTTGGGACAAGTTAGTGATGTGAAGAATAAAACCCGTGCACGTCGCTCAAGAACAGCTAAGAATATTGCTGTTGTAGCCCAAAGTGTTGAAGAAAACCCAGGTTTGTCCATTCCTCGTCGTTCTTTGGAATTAGGCATTCCACAAACGTAATTACACCGTATTTTGCATAAAGACTTGGGTCTTAAGGCTTATAAAGTTCAGTTAACACAAGAACTCAAGCCGGCTGATCATCAACAACGTCGTGTCTTTGCTGATTGGGTCCTTGAAATGCATGAAAATGAACCGGAATTTCATCGAAAAATCATCTTGACTGATGAGGCCCATTTCCACCTCGGAGGCTACGTCAACAAGCAAAACTGTCGCATCTGGGGCTCGGAAAACCCAAGACTTATTGTTGAAAAGCCTCTCCATCCTCAACGCGTGACTGTTTGGTGCGGTTTATGGTCCCGCGGGGTCATTGGACCTTACTTTTTCGAAAATGAGGCAGGAGCAACAGTTACGGTCAATGGATTGCGCTATCGAGAGATGATTAATGATTTTTTTATGGCCTGAATTGGATGGTATTGATCTGGACAACGTTTACTTTCAACAAGACGGCGCTACGTGCCACACAAGCAATGAAACCAACGATCTTTTACGGGAAAAATTTCCGGACCGTGTTATCTCTCGAATAGGTGATCACAATTGGCCACCGAGATCTTGTGATTTAACACCTTGCGACTTCTCCTTTGGGGCCACGTGAAAGATAAGGTCTACGCCAACAGCACAGCGTCGATTCAAGACCTCAAAGATGAAATTCGTGAGGCTATCGAGGACATAGGGCAGCCACTTTGCGATTTGGTTATGGAAAATTTCATGAAAAGGATATGGTCCTGTAAGCGTGGTCTTGGCGGCCATTTGGCTGATGTTGTGTTCCATTATTAACGGCATACCTTCCTCTTTATAATGAAATAAACATCCGATCATTTATCTCCAAAAACGCCATTTTTCTTTGAATATCAAAATAACACCTCTTATTGGAAAACCCTTTAGTAACAAAGTTCCTGGTGAAGACCGCATTCCGTATGAATTTTTCATAAGATCGACATTAGTGTTCATGGGAGAGCTAACAAAAGCTTAAAATTTATCTATGATATAGGCGACGCACCAAAAAGCTTCAAGAAAAATTTAATTTTCCGCTTTCAAATAAGGGTGACCCAAAATATCGAAGCAATTTTTTTTTAAAGAATCTCAACGAGTGGTTTGTAGTTCCTAGAACTGGAGTGGAGTTAATAAATAAAACAAATAATTTATACCAATTATATGCAAATGGGCGGTGCCAAACCCCTGAATTTAAAGTCTCAAATTTTAAAATTTTGTCCATGCCTGCACTTGGAGCCCTACCACTGTACCAAATTTTATTATTCTACGACAATCAGAAGTGCTTCAAATAATGTATATCAATTCTATGAAAATGGGCGGCTACCTTTGTGCGAAATTACAAGATTCTACGATGTCGGGAAGTGCTCCATAATTTTGATGATCTGTCAGTCAGTGAGTCAGTCAGTTACTTATGTATATCTCGGGAACCACTAAAGCTAAAGAATTGCCTAAGCCTGGTGAGCTTAGCAAAGGCTGATAGTTTGAAGTTCCTGACTTTATTTGTACTGAAGTTAGAGGGGGATCGAAAACCGCCTGAGTTTGTTCATGTAAATAGGGTGTAGTGCCAGAACTTGGCGGGGCACTACCGTGTCCTTAGATAGTTTATCAAAAGAATTGAAAGAATTTTTATTGAAAAATGTCAATTATCGTATTGAAAATTCACAACCGCACAAAGACCTTTATCGTTTTGTTTCGTATGAGAGTTTTAGAATTGGGTACATATTTACAAAATGCACCGGCCTTTTTTTTACACTCCTTATTATCACCATTTCCGTGTATTAATTTCTAATAACTTAAGAATCATTACCCTATAATATTTGTAAACAATAAAGAAACAAAAAGTATTGCTTTGGGAAAACATAAAGTATGTCATAATACTATCCAGAAAGGGCTAGTATTTGTATACCTCATCTGTATAAAGGATTTTCAAAAATAATAAAGTCAAAGGATTGCTGGGAAAAATGAGTAGTATCCTAGAAATGGTTGGAATGAATATTTTTTTTTAATTCAAAAACATAATACAATTTCAAGTTGACAATCTTTATAAAAAGAATAAAAAGAACAAAGATTTCAAAAGCAAACACAAGCCTTTGTTTAATTCACTTTAGTTTTTTTCCGAATTGACAAAAAAAAATGCACTTAGGAATTTTATTTGTGTTTTACTATGAATATTTTTGTCTTTGAATTATGCTCTAGCTTTGAATTTTAATTCACTTTTATTTTTCAATTGTATCATTGCAGAAGTTTCCTTGCACGAGAATAATCATAATTTGGAGCAAAAAAAAAACACAACACACAAACATAAAACCAATTTTAAATGCTTATAAAGCTGGAAACTAAAAAAGCAAGAAAAAAAGGAAAATTCCGTTTGGCGAATAAGAAATTGAAAAAAAATAATCAAAAATTACATTTGGACAAGAAAAATTACAGATTGGACAAGATCATATAATTTTAAAGAAAAAAATAATAAATAAAAAATTTAAATATAGAAGAGAACATCTAAAATCATAAAATATCAAACAAAAAGATAAAAACCCACCAAACAAAAAAAGAAAAACAAAGGATTTTGTTTTGTTTTTTAAAAATTTTATTTAAGTTTTTAATTTCTATAATCCTCGATAATTTGGCAAAAAATTTGGGATTGGAAAAAAAATATTTTCGTTGCACTACACTGAAAAAATCAAACAAAATCATTCAAAATGGATCCGCAACAGCAGTTTTGTTTAAAATGGAACAGTTACTCGTCGAATTTGGCTATGACATTTTCAAATTTATTCAAATCGGATTTACTAGCTGACGTAACGTTATCATGTAATGGTAAGTGTAATGATTTTTTGTTCTCAAATTTCAAACGTTAATTCTAAGATAAATTTTAGTAAATTTATTTATCTAATATTCACCAATATTATGACGAGTTTTTTTGAGTTGAAAAAAATATATATAAAAAGGGTGTATTTTTTAGAGGCATATAATATTTTTTTAAAAATAAGACAACAAACTCAATGGAATTACCTCACAAATTTGATGACATTTAATATTTAAAAATAATTTTGACGTATGGCCTCCGCGACTGTGCCTTTTGAACGCCATCCTGTCGGTCCAATTTTGCACCACTTTTTCGAGCAACCCGGTCTTGAGTCGTCAATAGTGCGTCTAATGATTAATAATTGCTGGTTTATTAGCATATACCAGTGATTTGAAGTACCCCAACAAATATAAGTCCAAAGGTGTCAAATCACACAAACGAGGTGGCCAAATCACAGGTCTATTTCTTGAGATGATTCAAGAGATGGCTCAACAAATTGATGATTGGATGTTGCGCCGCGCCGCGCCATCTTGTTGCATTAATTTCTCTTACAAATGACGGTAGTGTTGGCACCGGTTTCGGATTTAAATAAATAGGCCGATGACGCACTCGGCATGTAAATCGTACCAAACAGTGATTTTTTTGGGATGTAATGGTTTCTCAAGGGTCTCATGAGGATTGAGCCCGCTCCAAACCATTCTGCTTGGTTACATACCCCTTAAGCCAGAAATGAGCCTCATCGCTGAAGATGATTTCACCATAAAAATCTGGTCCAACTTTTCTTTTTCATTATTGGAAATAAATGTCCACAAAACACCCTTTCCATACTGTTGTTTCTTTTTATAGATTTATTTTTATTTTTCCCATACATTTATCCTTTTTTAATTAACTATTCTTGATAAGCCTTGAGTAATAAAAGCATGCCCTTCTTTCTAAGCCTGCGCCTCAATCAGCTATAAATACCAAAATGTAATCAGATTTGACTGTCACGGCTCTAATCCGGCTCGGTTTCTCAATTATCGCGATCTGGATTGCTCTCTTCTATATCATGTTGATAAAATGGACATATTACCCGCAAAACCTGGTAAACGTTTTTTATGGGAGCGGGTCAAAATTCGGGCTTCAAAATACTGCTTTCAAAATTCTACTTTTTTTCATTTTTTCTGCTTTTCAAAATTCTGCTTCTCAAAATTCTGTCCGTCAACAAAAAAGAAAGAAATTCTGCTTATTTTTTTTAAATTTTTAATTAACTTTTTTTATTTACAAAAGCAAACGAGAAACTAAAATAGAACAATGCTATCGCTCAGTTAGCTACTAAATTTTTGTATCAAAATCTCATATAAAAATAAATTACTAAATATAATTACATGGAATGCCAGAGGTGTCCGAAGTAAATACATAGAACTTTTAATTTTTTTAAATGTAAAAAAGGTAGATATTGCATTAATTACAGAGACGTGGTTAGACCTAGATGTAAAAATATCAACTCCAGGTTTCTATTGCTATCGTGTTGATAGAATAGATGAAAGAGGCGGGGGTGGGGGGGATGCAATATTGGTAAGAAAATCAATTCAACATTCTGTTTTATTGCCTATACGTACTTTTTGCATAGAAAATATTGGAATTGAACTTAGATTAGATAACGATAGAACTATTGACATAATTTGTGTATACTTTCGGGGTGGCTCTTCATCCCCATTAAAGAGACAATACTTAAATGCTGATTTAAGAAAGCTATTAATACAAAATAAAAATTATATTGTCGGGGGTGATCTGAACTGCAAACACAGAGATTGGGGTTGTAGCAGAGCTAATTCTTGGGGCAACATACTGTCGGATCTAACAAATATATTTCCCTATTCCATATTGTTTCCATCAGGTACTACTTATATACCTGCTGATAAAAGAGGAAGTCCTTCAGTGTTAGACCTTTTTGTTACTAACACTGCTAACACTGTATATCAGCCTATAGTTTTTGATGATCTTCCTTCTGATCATAACCCTGAGTTATTATAATCCGTCCGGAAGGAATCTCAATGTTGTAGCTAATTTTATAATTGGTGGTGTCCCATTGTTGTTCTGTGGTCTATATTTGTCTTTTATTTCGTCCAAGACAATTTTAAATGTTTCTTTTGAAAGGCGAAACAACTTATCGAACCAAGTTTTTATAAAATAAAATAAGTGTTTATAATAACAAATTATTATAAACACGGTAAGCAAAAACTCGAAGCAAGGAAGATCAAAAGGTGAAGAAGCACTTCTTAATGATTTTCTTCTCAAGTTTGAATTTTAAGATTCTTTTTCTTCCTCACGTTAAGCATTTATATAAATAACATTTGTGTCCATTTTTTATTTAAATAAATATTTTATTACAAAGTTAATGCACCTCGGACAAAACACAAATGATTTTGATTGAAATAATAAATATTCACTGGCAATCAGTAGCATTTACGATTCGCTTCGAATTCGTTAATTGATCAAAACGAAGCGATTCGAAAATGAGATATCGAATTAAAAACGATTCGCTTCGTATTCCCTAATCAGCCCACCGTTTTTTTTTTATAAGAAAGCGGTTTTCCAAGTTAGACAAGCAAGTGGTTTCGGTATTTACCTTTGATTTGATTTTTGAGGGAGATTTTCGCACGGCTGTGAGTCCAATTGTGCACTATGAACTCTCAGCAACACACTTTTTCAAACGCATCTTCTTGCCTCTTATGTTGTTTTCAATTAGATTTCTGGAGTATTTCACTCATTTTTGCTTTTATTCCATTTCAATATATCAAAATCGTAGAAGGTGAGGAATCGATTCTTGATCTTCTTCGTCCATAGAGTTTTTGCAAAAATCGTTTGCGAATATTCCAAGCCGTTTTGCCCATAACACAATTCTCAGCTCTGACACCAATTACTGATCTGATATGCAGTCAGTATAGAGGACCTAAGATCCAGTGTTGGCCAGATCTGTTTAGTTGTCAAGCAAGTGATGATGCTATTCTACCTTAAGGTTTGATTTCTTGATAGCATCTTGTGCAGCATAAGCTTACATGTAGTGATAGGTATAGCGATATCTACCCTGTTTGGGTATAATAATTAATGTTGTTCCACTTTTGGTGAGTTGGTCAGCCTTAAAATTCTCTGGAATGTGCCTTTGGTCTGGCACCCAAAGCTGAATTGAATTGAATTGCTCTTACATCTGTATAAGAGATGATCGACCATCGATTGATCCGTCCATTTAAAAATGTATCGATTAATCTTCCAAAAAGTTACGTTCGAAGGGATATCAACTTGGAAGTTTTTGTCGAACTGGAACTGTTGGATTGTGTAGTAGATGAAACTGAAACTGGAAAACTTGATTTGCTTGCTAAATATATCGAGGCTTGTCAGTTGAAGAAGAAGGTCAAGTGCAGCGGAAGTAGTTGAGCTAACTGCACAAAGTATGCACTTTACTTAGTTCATCGCGGTTAATCGCTTTAATCAAAGTTGTCCACCATATACTGCCACACCCCGTAGGTAAGAATTGATTTAATT
Organism: Philhelius pedissequus; assembly: GCA_910595825.1. Lineage (NCBI taxonomy): Eukaryota > Metazoa > Arthropoda > Insecta > Diptera > Syrphidae > Philhelius > Philhelius pedissequus. The sequence continues at coordinate 316,577,471 of OU343160.1, read as the reverse complement.
ACCGAGATGAACATATAACCAGTGAGTAATACTGGGTTGAAGGCCCCATTTGTTTCGAATATCCCATTTTTTGGTTTCCAATATACAAGAAAGCTTCTTCAAACATTTATTATTTTTGACAAGTAATCCGACTAGTAAATGGAAACCAAAAAATAGCAGTAGGAGAGCGCAATTAAAAAATATTAAAATATTAATTAAAAAATACGTTAGTGTTAGGCATTTAAAAGAAAAGAAAAGAGGGTTAATTCAGGAGTGGAATCGGTTGAGATGATAGTTGATTGCTCTTGGTTTTGATTGTCAGAAATATTTTGTTGTAATGTGTTTGGCTGTTCTATGAAATTCTGGATTTTTACCGAGTCTGACAGCTGCAGCATTGTCAACTTGATGCATAGGGGATTTTTAGTTGAATTATTCGTATAAACAATCTGCATAGATTAATTATTTCTTTAGATGCTTCATTCGGTGCTACTATTTCGGCTTTGGTTGTAGACGTTGCAACCTTTGCTTGCCTTTGATTTAACCATGAAATAGCGCCCCCTGCATTAGTGATAACTACACCAGAAATTGATCGTCCAGTCCTTGCGCATCCACCGAAATTTGCATCACTATAACATTCCATAATACCTCTTTTAATATTTTTTTGTTTTTGTTTTTTTTTTATAACTTTGCACGCGCTCAAGGGAGCATCCGGTGGAAGAAGAGAGCGGGCATCCGGTGGAAGAAGAGAAAGAAGGATATGAAAGATGTGTGACGCGATGTTCTGAGACTAGAGCTGGTTGTTGTCTCAGATTTATATCCAGGGATGGCGGCTGAACTAATGCGGAGAGAATTACCGTGTCTTATTTATTTATGTGCCTTATAATTCGCATTATTTTATTTATTTCGTTGTCATATTTTATAAGTATGCTAGTTTACTCAATCACATGTTGTTAGTGTTATGCCTAAACAGCTTGTAATGCGCAAAGCAGCAACTTATTTTATGACAATTTTTAGAATTGGTTTTTAATGGAATATAAGAAGACATAGACAACGGCAGGAATCGAACCTGCAACCACGAGGTTGACAGGCAAGCACACAACTATCGCGCCACGGCCACCGATATTGTCGATATTCAATTCCCAAGCTTAGAGTACCAGAGCTATGTATCGGAATTCTCTTTTGACTAGAGTGACGTCTTCCATAGTTAAATTCTCTAGAGATCTACACAAGAATCTTATGATATATACCAAGTCTGGTCTCGTTCCCACAATCAGATATATTAGTTAGTGCACCAACTTCTTGTCGTTAAGGGAAGTTATGTTCTTTTGTTTCTTTTTTGCCAGTTTTTGTAGTTTCAACAGACTTCACCATTGGTGTCGAAATTTGTTTGGATTTCGTAAATTTAAATCTATTCAGAATTTTCCTTGCATGTGCTTCTTAGCTGATTTTTATTCTGACTTATTTTTGTTCGATTTCTTATCCCAAAAAGAACTATGCTTTCTTTGATATGATCTTGAATTCATTTTTTAACTCTTCGATGAATATATCAAGTTCGTACTTATGAGTTGATCCAACTAGCCTATCGTCTACTTAGAGAAGAAGTATTATTTTCTTTTCGTTTCTCTCCCTTATATACAAACAAGGATCAGCATCACTTATTTTGAATCCTAGTTTGGAAATGAAGCTCCCAAAATGTTTGTTTTAACACCTTTATGACTGACTGATGACTGTCCTTCAGGCGGCTGCTTCATGTAAATAACTTCTTCTAAATGTCCATACAAGAAAGCTTTTAAACTTAATCAGAAGCATGTTCTCACTTGCAGCAATATTAAGAACTGATTAAAGAGTCCTTAACTTTGTTACCGGACTAAAACTTTAGCCACTGGTCTTGTCTTTTGTTAATCAATACTGCCATCTGTATTATTTTTCATACAATAAACCCACTTGCAAGTTATTGCTTTTGCTCCTCTCGGTAAAGACGTCAGCCTCCAAATTTAATTTTCCTTCACTGATGCCATTTCTCTTAACAAAGCTTTTCTCCACTCATTGTTTTCTTTGCTATTAACTCCTTCTTTGTAGGTTTCAGGGTTTGATATAAAGTTGACGTAATTTTGCGCTTCTATCTGCTCCATAGTATCATTATGTTCATTTTCAAAACTGCTATCTGTCCCAGTTTCGTACTTGTCTGAATATATGCTACTTCCTGCGCTTTCTGGTTCGTCTAGTAATTCTTTACTGGTTGATTCAATGCCTCGAGTGTTGATTCAACGTCTCAATTGTGCTTTTTTGCTTTTTCACATATAATCTGATTTTCCTGAAACTTTACATCTTTTGATAGGATAATTTTATTCTCTCCCTTAACGTATATTCTATACCGCTCATTGCCGTCATATCTTACGAGGTATCCTGTAACAGCTTTTCTTTCCATTTTCTTCCTCTTCTAAACTAGAATATGAGTGAAACATGTCTATCCAATTATTGTCAAATGATATATTCGGGGTTTCTTTCCAATTCGCAATTCGTACGGAGTTACACCATCTGAAGACTTTCCAGTTCTGTACAATATTTACATATATTGCAGAATTTGTAAGCTCCGTCCAAATTGCTTCTGGATCATTAACTTCGGCGCTTCGGTTCTTGAAAGTTCTCGCTATCTCTATACCAGAGTTAGATTTTCACGTTCACTGCCGCTTTTCTGTTTAGTTGTGTAAGGCGCTGTTAGTCTCTGCTTGATTCCATTAGACCGGAGAATCTATTTGACTTCTGCGTTGTCAAATTCACCACCATTGTCACTCAGCAGCTCTTTGATGGAATGACTCAAGATCTTTGTTGCAATAATTTCTTTCAGAATGTGCTTGGTATCAGATTTGTGTTCTATGAGGAACGGTTTGGGGACAACATTCTGCCGGGGTCAAACTTCTTTTAACAAAATTCTGCTTTTTAAAATTCTCCTTACCGAAATTCTGCAGAATTATAAAAAAGAGAACCGATATAAGTCACATTGGTTATTTTAGGTTCTTAGGCGCATTGCTAAAAACATTGTTCTCTTTGCACCTTTGGTTTTTGCTTATTTGCTTGTTTTTCTCTGTAATTTTTGTGCATACTTAAATTTGCCTAATGCATTGTTTTGTTTTATTTTTGTTTCTCGTTTGCTTTTGTAAATTAAAATAGTAAATTAAAAATTAAAAAAAAATAAGCAGTATTTCTTTCTTTTTTGTTGACGTAACTACAGAATTTTGAAAAGCAGAAAAAATAAAAAAAAACAGAATTTTGAAAAGCAGATCTGGAGTAGTTCAGGAGGCTCTAGTGGCACAGCTCTGGTTGATCAGCAGGTTCAAGGCCCCTGGTGGCACTAAACGGCAGGCAAAAGCTGGTAGATCAGCATGTACCGAAGCCCCTGGTGGCAATTACCTAACTTGCAACGAGACGCCTCGGGAAAGCCTCGAGCAAAAATTCTATAATGGACCAGATCAACCTAAAAAAACTAAACTGATTGATTAAATCGAATTTATTTATAACGCATGACTTCAAGTGTGGTGGAAGGGTTCCCTTTCGTTCGTTATTTCAGTTCCTCATATAGAATCTTCAGTTAACAGCGAGTGTGAACTGAAGGGGTGACGAATGAAAATAATAATATGACCTTATGTGCTGGCGTCACATGTTTCACTAGGTGTGAATTGTATTGTCACGAAATGCAATTCATGCTGCATATACCATAGCGGGCATCGGCGGAGTGGAATTAATATTATTTTTTTATTATGTAATGTGTGATTTTTTTGCTACTTGGTTTTTGACGTTTATATTTTTGACAGATCACACATGACAAATTCAACGAACATTTGACATTTCGATTCAGTATTGTTTGCCATTTCATCATGAATAGACTTACGCCTGAACAACGTTTGCAAATTATTGAAATTTATTATCAAAATTCGTGCTCTGTGAAAAATGTGTTTCGCAAGCTACGTCCGTTTTATGGTCGTCATAATCGACCCACCGAGCAGGCTATTCAGCTCATTGTGACCAAATTTCGCACCAGTTTCACTTTATTGGACATTAATCCACCAAATCGTATCCGTAGAGTGCGTACCGAAGAGAATATTGCTGCTGCATTCGCCAGTGTTTCTGAAGATCGCGATATGTCCATTCGGCGCCGATCGCAGCAATTGGGTTTGTGTTATTCGACCACCTGGAAGATTTTACTCAAAGATCTTGGTTTAAAGCCATACAAAATACAGCTGGTGCAAGAATTGAAGCCAGGCGACCTACCACAACGTAGAATTTTCGGTGAATGGGCCTTAGAAAAGTTGGATGAGGATCCGTTCTTTTATCGCAAAATTGTCTTCAGCGACGAGGCTCATTTTTGGCTAAATGGATACGTGAATAAGCAGAATTGCCGTATTTGGAGTGAAGAGCAGCCAGAGGCAATTCAGCAGCTACCAATGCATCCCGAAAAATGCACTGTTTGGTGCGGTTAATGGGCAGGCGGCATCATTGGGCCGTACTTCTTCAAGGACGATGAAGGCCGCAGGGTTACGGTCAATGGAGAAAGGTACCGTTCGATGATAACAGATTTTTTTTTGCCGAAAATGCAAGAATTGAACTCGGTCGACATGTCGGTCGACAGGACGGTGCCACATGCCACACTGCACGCGAAACCATGCATCAATTGAGAGGCGAATTTGGTGAGCAGTTGATCTCACGTTTTGGCGCAGTCAATTGGCCACCAAGATCATGTGATTTGACCCCGTTAGACTATTTTTTGTGGGGCTATGTTAAGTCTATTGTCTATGGGGACAAGCCAAACACGATTGCTGCCTTGGAAGCCAACATTGAACGCGTCATTGGTGAGATTCCGGCCGAAATGTGTGAAAAAGTTTGCCAAAATTGGACCTTCAGAATGGACCACCTGAAGCGTATCCGCGGGCAACATTTTAGTGAAATTATTTTTAAAAAGTAAATGGCAGAAATTGATTTATCGATCCAAATAAAAATTTCATTCACTTTTTACAAGTTTCTGTGTTTTTTTGAATTTTCAAAAACCAAGCTCTTAAAAAATCACCGTTTATATAGTATAGTAAAAAGGTGTGTAACATGTAACGCTTCGTTACAATACAAGGTTCAAATATATTCTGTTCGAACTTGAATTTGATGCCCAACTCCTTTTCAATAATATGTTTGCCTTGTCTCTTATCTTGAAGTTCCCATAGTTCATAATAAATCTGTAACAGCTTTGTACAACGATCCGTTAACTTGACGAATTCCGCGTAGCACAGTAAGATTGCACATCAACTTCTTAATTGGTATCATAAACGGACACTCCCTTATAGACCCAACGAGACTTGGCGTTTATTCAAACGATTTTTGCAGAAGCTCCATGGACGAAGAAAAGGTGGAATCTATTCCTCATCTTCTGTGTACATGCCCTGCTCTATCTCGGAGCCGTAAGCTCCTTCTTGGAGACTTTTTTTTAGATGATCTCAGACATCTAAATAAAATAAACATCTACAATCTCTCACGCTTCATTAGGAGCTACAAATGGTTCAACGAATACGGAGATTATCTCAGAATTCATGTGGTATCACAAGGGACCAACTCTGGTATAAGTGTGTCAGCTGCACTTCAACCTAACCTAACCTAAACCTCGCACCGCGGAATTAATTTCCCTTGAACAAAAATTTTATGAAATGACAGCTAAATTCTCTTGGAAATTTAAAATCCGATACCAATAAATTCCGAATTTATCAATTAAACGCAATTAACGTTGCCAATGTCCGCAGAATTGAAAAATCCCAGGGTAATTTTTATTAACTTTAACTCCCATTTAAAGTATCCGAATATTTATATATCACCTATTTTTTTTGTCATAGAAGAGGAAAACCATTCTAGAAAGGATTTCCTTACTGTTATAGACCAAGAGGCAACACACAATTTATTAGTACAATTGCCGAACATATCAAATGCTGTATCACTATTGTATTTTTTTTTTACCAAAACGTGGCAGTCGATTTTCATTCGAAATCCGTCAGAAACCTCTCCTCTACCTATGTGATAACAAATATTAGGTTTCTACGGCACAAAAAGCACAACCTACATTAACAATAATAACCAACGAGTAGGTATACAATACACTATAAAAAAGACCTCAAATAAACACAACGAATATTTAAAAGACGAGACTTAAAGCCATAAAACAAATACAAACAACAACAACAACAAGAAAAAAAATCGATTCGGAAAAGCAGACGTACATATATGTAGGTACCATAATCAAACGTCTAACGCGAAAAATTATTGATTGAACCAAATAGCACATAAAACCATATGTTTACTAAGTACCGACATATAATAATATTAGGTATAAATATTATACACAATATTATGTTCCTTTTCTAGGGCAGATCACGTCCTTAAAGCAGCTAAAATTGAGGAACAAAAAAAAAAGATATACACGAAAGAAACCCTCATAACGTCGCTCGTTGGCAATAAAAACAAATCCACCTTCTTTGAATAAATTCCATGAATGAAAGCGTAACAGATAAACTTGATTCGGTAGAGACTCATCAGCAGACATATAGTATAACATAAAGTAAATATGTATTTGTATAATAAAATAAAACAACAGTCGTAAACCACCCCAATACCCTCAATACCTCCAAATAAAATAACCAATCTCCATCCCATTCAAAGATATCAAAAAACTTCTCTCCTTTTTCGAGAGTGAGAGTGATAAGGCAAGGCAGGCACAACAGACACCGGCTCTGGCACACAACTTCCAAAAAATTACAAGGCATGTGAATTAGATGGTGTTGGGTACGAAGTATAGTAGGTGCTAGTAGCAAGAAACGACAAACAAAAAAAATGTTCAAAGGGCAGGAAAACAAAACATAAACATACATAAATTATCTAGCAAGGACATTGAACTTGGCAAGACCCAAATTTAACCCACTATATACAACTACACCCACCCAGCTCGTCCCGGCTATTAGGAAACGAGCGCCCGACCGCCCGGCCCTACCACATATAAAAGAGTAAGGTTTCAGAATCAGAACCCGAACCAGAAGCCAAAACAACCAAACAACCAAACAAAAAAATCAACAATTCTCAGCCTCAAAAGTGCGCCCAATAACCCAAAGAACCAAAGGCATTATCATCGTCATCAACATCATCATTTTTTTTAATGATATAATAAATGTTATGGCGCGTATACGTAACGTAGTGTTAGTAGTACTTTCCTCGGCTGCTATGCGAAGAACCCTAATTTTTTTTTCGTTTTTTTTTTTTATTTTTACTTTACTTTACCGGCTTCATTTTTATTTTATACGACATGTAGTTGGAATTTTCTTATTTTTTTTTTCTATTCTCTTGCTTGTCTTCGTCGCCTTTTTCTACAGTTACCGTACCTTCACTCTAGATTACCTACCGTCCTTCTGTCATGTCGATGTGTGCTTCTTGATTTTGATTATGAAATCGGAGCAAAAGAGTGAGCTAGGTTAGGTCGTCGTCGTCGAACTGAGATACAAAAACTTATCACACGAAATACACCGTGTATTTTTGTATCTATATAATCTTAAAAAATGAATAAACTTGGATTGTCAATCAGTTTTGTCTGAATAATAAATATCTGTTAAACCGAGTATATTGTACGAGGACTAAATCTTGTTAAAATTGCTACATGAACTGACATTCTCAAAAAAAAAAAAACATATTATGCATGATTAATAAACAAAATACTTAAATTTTGAATTGGCTTACACTTGATTAGGTTATGTTAGGTGGAAGTGGTTACACAAGGATATTTGGTTTGTTATGATACCACACTTCTTGCCTACTATTTGAACCACTTGGTGGTTCTGATGAATCTCCCGAGACTACTGATTTCTGTACTTGTCGAATCATTGGGATTATTGTCGAAAATTCCCAGACTGCGGCTAAGATATGGATACACCTTACGGACTACCTTAAAATTGAAAGAAACGGCCATATGTGCCTTCTTGCATATAGAGGGGGTCTTCGATAAAATTTCTCATGAAGCTGTAGACAAAGCTCTCGTTACTCTCCACCATAATTAGGTGGATAAACGAAATGCTAAACACTAGAATTGCGGAAGCATACACAGGACATAGTGCCCGAAAAGCCATGACAACTAGAGGTGGAGTGTTATCACCCTTGCTGTGAAGTCTTGTAATCGACGAATTACTAGAATATCTTACTTCTCAAGGCATACGATGTATCGGCTCTGCCGATGATATTGTAATAACAGCCTTGGAGAAGTTTGAGGTAACTCCTTCTGTAATTATGTTTCTCAGTGGGACTAAATGTAAACCCAACTAAGACAACGATATTTTCATGGATCAAGAAGATGAACGTATGAAACTTATAAAGTTAGCACCTTACACTTTATTTTGGAAAATCAACCATAAATATTCCTAGTTCTGATCTCAACTTCTTTCATAAACAAATATTTCTGTTCTTCACGGTTAATTGCGCTTCCTCTCACTTGTCTGCCAATTTCCACATTCAATCTTATAAGGTACTTGCAACAAATTTTATTTAAGCATAAAGAGTTTGTAAGCCATGTGAATATGCGTTGGTATCCAGGAGGTTCTTGCAAACATACATTAAGATCGTTCGTATCCTTAGAAATTGCTTTACATATAAAGCAAACTAAGTTAGGCTTGTTTTGCATAGTATGCCATAGTCTTGAATAGGACATGATTTACCGAAACGGTTTTTTTTTTTAATGATCAAACTAGTGGCTACTAAGGAAACAATTTCTGCTTCCATTCGCCTAAGATCATTTTTACAACCATTTCAATATTTTCTTTAGTGAATTTAAATTGTAACGTTCGGCAATATCTAGGGGAAGAAGTCCTTGAATTGGACCATATTGTGTTACAATTTTAAACCTTTTTCTTTATTTCTAAAGGCACTATACAAATAAGAACTATATCCGAAACACTTGCATCAGGATTCACCAAAAAGTTTTGCTTATAACAGATTCCAGTGTATTACCATGTTACCCATGAAAATATTTTTTTTTTTTTTTTATTAAACTTAACTTAGAATATTTGATTTAAAAACTTGAATTTTTTCAAATAGCAAAAAGCCCTGGTAGCTAACGCTTTATTAAATTATTGTTAGTACAATTGTATTATACTTCCAATAAAATTATAATAATAATAATAATAATAATAATTTTTTTTTATGTCCCTTAAGGTGTAAAGCTCCCTAAGTGGTAATCAAACTGCATATTTAAATTTTCAAAAAATTGATTTTTCGATGTTTGAAAAATAATTTTTTTTTGAAAAATCGACTTTTCAAAATCCAGTTACTGATTTTTTTTTTAATTTATGTTAATAATAGCTTCAAAATAGCGTTTGAATTTTTTTTTCTAAAAATGTTTTTAATATTTTATACATAAAAAAATATTTAAAAAAAAACCGCTCCAACGATTTTTGAGTTTTTTTTGTAACTATATTCATTTTTGTCCAGCAATTCGAATGTCATCTTTTTTCCCTCAAATCTAAAAAGATTTTATTGTGTGTATCATCCATTTATTTCTGTCCATATTTTATTTTTGTGATTGTTTGCGTCCGTCACTGAATACCTACATACATACATATGTATATACTATGTAGGACAACATACTTTTAGCTTTTATATATATAAAAGTGTCTTTAAAAATCACATGATTTGCAACTAAATTATAAAGTTATATGCATATAGCTATTCTCTGTTCAATTTATATTTTCAGTACAGGGCTTATGGGCGAGCTTTTTCAAACCCACAGGTGCCTGTCGCTGAAATTTCCACTGAAAATAACCATTGAGTTACATAAAAATTATTTTTGTAATCTTGTTAAAACCAGCTTATAGCCGACCGACCTACCTTGTGCACAATCAAGTACACACTGCTGCTTGGGTGCCTTCAACATGTACTCAACCCTCGTTGTGTGCTTTTAAAATAATTTTATTGAATCGGGGGTTACCACTGCTACATTTGTGGTAATTTAGTATGCTTACTACTGCAACCCTGCAGGAGCTTTAAAATAGTGCGAACTTATTCACATCTATTACAGTCAGAGTGAAAGGCAAATATCTTACCTCATTGATATACTATACATGGACTGCTAGGAGCCAACTTCACGTTGGTTCTCTCCTCAGTTAGGTTCAAACGAGCGCCACCCAGCTCCCAGCGGAAATCACGAATATTATCAAGTCATGCCATGTTTAAGGGATTTTTTTTTTCTCAAGAAATCCTTAAACGAATCGAAAAATTTCCTTTTCGCTATTATGTACAAAAACAAATAGGCAACTATATAGAAGAAGATACTTAACTCATATATCTACTATTTCCATCACAAGTGAGTTCGAGCCGCAAACCTCAATTCTTAGTTTTCTTCCATAGAAGTATGTATGTACGAGTATATATGGAAAGTACTGACTTTATTTAAACTTAATTGTTTGTTTAAACAATTTTCTGGCCGATGCAAATAAAACAAAACAAAAGTGGTAATGCAAAATTATTATTTAATTGTTTATATACAATTTTGTATTTCTTAAGAAGAACAAAAGTCGCAGCCCCTAAACTACTGCAACGGAAAAGTAACAAGAGAAACAATAAATTTATTTAAAATAAAGAATTCATTTAATTAGAAAATTAAAATTAGATTTTTATTTGTTTTATAATGCAGCTCTAAGCAATCTCTTTCATAAAAAGAAACAAAAAGGATTTTTTTCTTATAGTCCCAAAGGAATCTACATGAATTGTTGAGTTTCTATAAAAAATAATTCTCAGCACTTATTTTATACAAAATACCAATAGATGGCCCTAGTTTCTTTGCCTTTTGGACAAAATATGGTACGCATGCCAAGAGTGGCAATAGATGGCTCTTCAAAGTAATATTTTTGTTTGCTACTTTGCTCCGAGTGGCGTAAAGATAGTTCTCCCCATTTTCAATAGAGCGTTTGTATGGATATGACAATCGACTAGCAGTCCATGTATATTATGTCAATGTCTTACCTTCCCTGTACTATACTGAAAATATAAATTTTACAATAACAGTACTTTCACAATTGCACAACGCTGCACTTTTTTTTAATAGTCCAAAAAAAAAACACAATTAAACTGAAATTTTAAATTACTGTTAAAAACCTGACTAATAAAAAAAAGTAAAAACAGTTTAAATTACAGTACTTACTATAAGCATTATCTGAAATATTTTATTTTTAATTAAATGTTAGAGTTTGTACTCGCAATATCACTTTAAGAACACGTGTTACCCGCCGCGCCGGGTTTCAAAATCTAGATTGACCAAAACCCATAAGGTGACTATGAATCTACCAATTGTAAGCATGAGGGCTTATGTGGTTATTTATTCGTGGTGCAAGTTATTGTTTGATTATTTATTTTTTAGCTAAACTGTATTTTTTTTGATAATACTAATTCATTTTTTGTTATTTATGACCAAGTTATTTGTTGTACAACAATAACAATTTCCACTAGGCGTTGGGGTTAAACATTTTCTATAATATAATATGTATAATACCACTGCCATGCATTTGAAATATTTCTTTATTCTTAAACAGAATGGATGCGATAAGAAAACGACACCTAAGCTCGCCGAGATCTCCTCGTTCTTGTTAAATTAGTGTCAAACTATGACGAGAATACACATAATAAGGCATTTCATGTCGTCACGTTACGTTAAATTAATAAATTACCTATGTAATTGAAAATCAGCTAGCTTCAATGTTATTTTCTTAAATCAAACAACAAGAACACCCTGCTACGATGCTACGGGCCAATGGACATTTAAAAAAAAAGTATCTCGAAAATTGAAGGATGGATTTTGATGAAATCGTGTTTTTTTATTTTTATTTTTCCCATTAAACCACATTAAAACACATGGCTCCTACGCATTTTTTGTTTGCTGCATGCATCTTATTCATACATTTTTATGAAATAAAAAAAATGTAGTAAAAATTGTTAAAAAAATAGTAATTTATTCATTTTCAGTGAAATTAAATAAAAGTTATTAAAAAATAAAAACTAGCAAGAAAAAAGGTGGAAATTCCCATAAAAACACATACGTTTTTACTACAAAAAAAAATTACGCGTGAATTAGTGATCAGAAATTTTTAATAAATTAATTCAATATTTTGTAGAGCCATCACTTGCTCGTAGGGTCAAAATTATTCGCCTCGGCATTGATGCCACAAGTTTTTCCAGTTCCGCGGTTGTAATCGCGCCCCATTGTTCAATTATTCCGCGTTGAAGCTCTTGAACGTTGTGAAATTGGCGCCCGTTGGCATAAACACGCCTGGCTAGTATTCCCCAAAGATTTTCCATAGGATTTAAATCGGAACTTCGAGACGGCCAATCGAGAAATGTTACATGTCCACAAACCAGTGTCTCAACCTTCGAAAGGCGTGGATAGGCGCGTTATCCTGCTGGAATATGAAGTCAGTTCCGCGTAACTCTTCAGCTCTTTCAACCATAACTTCTTCTAACATCTCAGCATAAATTTGTGAGTTCATTCTTCCAAGCACAAATGCAATATCCGTCTTTATATTTGCAGAAAAAGCTGCCCAAACCATTACGCTGCCGCCACCGAAATTACGATCCATTCTCACTTCTGTTTGAAGACGTTTGTCATGCCAATATGACTGAAATCCATTCGGATCGTCTAAATTGATTTGTTTACCATTACTAAACAGAACAATCGAGCATTGATCATCGTCGTTGAACTCGAAACAAATATTTTTTGGGAGCATGTAACTTGAAACGAGTTTCATTTTGACCTGTACTAAAAAAAATTATTCTGAACCAGAATTTGAAATGTCAAATAGTATTTTTTAAGTTAAAATTATTTTCTCAATTTTAAAATCCGCATATTTTTGATTCGGAAAATGAAGATGACGAAGCTTCTAATGCCAAAGTCAAAAGAAAATATTGAAGAGGTAATATCAACCAATTAGTGTTGTGTGAAAATGAGTAAATAATAAATTATTAAGAACAAAAAAAAAAAACATCGACAAAATATTAAACTTTTTTTTTAGTTTTGTCAAGACTAAAGAATGTTTCCGGTGGATATACGTATTTAAAATCACTCCAAGTAAAAAAATAAAAACGGTTTAAAAAATATACTCTCATTTCTCATATCAACGAAATATTACCCAATTCTTAAGATCTTTTTGACGAGGACCTTTCTGTGTTTAATAAATTTTTCAATTTTTCCCAGAGGAAACATGATGACTACTCATAAATCTAGTAATAGTCGCCAACTACTTTTTGTTAATGGATATGTTTTGCTTGGTTCCATATTTGTTTTGTGGAAATACTCTCGACGACGATAACTAAATTCTAACGACTAAAAACTTTTGTTTCAAACGTCTGTTTGAAATTTGTGAGCGAAATCGATTAAACCAAATTAGATGCTGACAGTGCTCTATTGTATCAATTTACGTGCTGGTACCCCTGTTCTCCACTCTGCGGTCCAGCTTATGCGACTTTCAACGAAATGTAGCCTTGCTGACTTATTATGGTCTGCATCTAAAGGTGGCTTCTTGCATCTTTTTTTTTTGTACACAAGGTTGGAGTTGGCCTTTAAAATTTGCCGACGCATCGGGTTGAAACAGACATGTCAAGTTTGGCCATCATTTGTGAAGCAAACAGCTTGTTTTTGATGGCTTCACGCGGTATCATTCGAACTTGACGTGTTTTAAGCTTTTTATTTTGCGTGTGGTTGGCTATTTTTCCATAACTTTCATCTAACCTTAAAAAATAATGAATAACTGTATTGTATCTCCCTATTTTTCTACCAATTTCATGATCAGAAAGGTCACCATCGTTGTATGCAGTGATTTTTGACCTTTCTTCCGCACTTAATATTCTTCCACGCTGCATGATGAGATTCTGTAAAAAAATTATTTCCTACCACTTTCAATGAAAAAATCAAACAACTTTATGAAATAACCACTTTTAATTAGACTGTTTTTATACGAATTTCCGTCTTTGAATTTCACTTTTTGGGATTTTATTTCTCAAACAAAGACTAATAATGTTCCAAAGTGACATAAAAAGGTTTTCATATTGGTTTGACAGATCGTTTTGGATCCAAAAATAAAAAGTGCTGCCAAGTTTGCATTCGGTGGAATGAGTTATGTATGGCAAGGTGCATTGGTTTTATGGGAATTTCCTCTACTGTACATGTGATTATAAAATATAAAATAATTTTTTTTTGATCAGTTCTAAAAATATAAAAAAAAAAAAATAATTTTAATTATAAACAAAAAGTTATTAAAAAATTTTGATATGTTCAATTAATTTGGCTACTTAGATCTTCTCTAACCGTTAATTTGGTGCTGATTAAATGATAGATAGTACCTACCAACAAATAATTCTCAAAAAACTTTATGAAAATCGCTGAAGCCGTTTTCGAGATAAATAAGCTTTTCCATAGCAGTTATATGGCAGTTACCGTCATTTATAGGCCTAAAAATATATTTCAATTTCCTCTCTGAGGAATGCACAAAGAATTACCATTCCAAATTTGAAGGTAATCGCTTAGACAGACAGAAATATTTTGTCGATCCCATTTTAAGGCTTCACTATGATCTTAATGTCATGTTAAAAAAGCTTTCAGTGAATCGTGTCACGCTCTTTTCTCATATGCTTGCGCATTGTGAGTCATTCTTTTCTTAAATCTCGGCAAGATTTAAATCGGCGATGATTAAATCGTGTAATTGAAATCGATGATATGAAATTGCTGAACAACGGATCAAAATTTGAACCAACGTTGAACCTCTGAGTTTAAAATTAAGTGGTTTCTTATAAGATTAAGGATTGATTTGGAGATTTTCTTTTCTAATGCATGAACTTCTTGCAGAAAAAACACCCAGTTTTGAATTGATAGTTCTGCTGGCCAGCATAAGGATTATTCACTTCAACTTAGCTACCTTCAAATACTATGGATATGACATTACTGATATATAATGACTGTAGTATCAACATTGGTATTAGCTGCTTCAGAATCTAAAAAAAACAATCAAAGTATGTAATCTTTATGGTTTTTGATGGTTCGTACTGGTAGGAGGATTTTGATCAATTGTTCATAAATTCTTATAAACATTTATGATTGACTAATGTGTGTGATGATATATGGTAACATGTACCAGGCTTAAACATAAAAAAATGTGAAACAGATTTCAGCAGCTCTTACACCTGAATTTATAAGGAGACGCACGTAGACCAAGTATTGGTCCAGAACATTTATCTTAGTTGTTTAACCATTTAGAAGTCCCTATGGAGAGTGCAAGACTATCTTAGTATTTGCTGAGTAATTTGGATCATTTTAGTAAAAGTCTCCCAGATGAAGTGTACGTTTTGTACACACACCAACATGTGTTGCATGCTTGCCTATAAGACTGTGTGCAGTTATGACACAGTGAAATACTTTGTGACAATGGCTATGGTATACCAATATATTTTTCATTTTCAAGGAAAGGTATTGTTTTTCCACGTTTAACGAATTCATCAGTCTTAAATTCATACGGCATATTAATATTCTTAATATTGAAGTGCTGCCCCACCTGCATGGCAGATGATCAGCAATTAGATCAGAGACATGGGTATGTCCATCTTCGATAGTTAAGCATTATTATCCAGTCAATCGATGTGGCCGAGTTACTGTCGTCGACGTGTTTTAACTTTCCTACTACATTGCATCTTTCTAAAACTTGTTGTTCTTCGCCCTTATTCCCCTTCTGCACCATGGAGTCAACTTTCCATCAAAGAATTGTTTCTTTCGAAAAAGACTGTCTCACACTATAGTATGTATGTATATCTTCTTGTCGAAGTCATGCTTGGATTTTAGTTAAAATGTGCTATTCCCTGGTTGCGCATTGCTTATGTATAAGATTTTTTCCTAAATGTGTTTAAGGTTTTTTTGCTGGAGTTTTTGGACAAATAATTTAATTGGTGTTCGAACTTTGTACTTTAGTCAAATGAGTAATAAAAAAGTTTGGAAAGACTTGATCATATTTTTGTTTTTTAATGTATAGGATACACTTCGACTCTATTCTCAGTTCCATTATTAAAGTTTCCTACGAGTACTAAAAAAAAAAGTAATTCATAATTATTATACGGAATGATAAAAGATGTTGGGCTACTTGCAGTTACTAAATAGAAAAACACCAACGATTGGTCATAATTTTTTTTGCACCAAAATCTGGTAAAAAAACAGGATGCAATAATTGCTGAAATTTGATAAGAAATGTTTTGATAAATTTCTGTTAAAAAAATATGTTGCCAAAAAATAAATAAATAAAAGTATAGATACAACAGCAAAAAACTAAACAGCACATTTTACGATGATAGTATATAAATTAGTTTTATTCGGTTCAAATTGGTTTTTGTTGATAATCTCTGTGATAATTTTGTCTAGGAGTGAATTGTGGAATTGTTATTCTGTCAACTACTTCAACATATATTTATTTATTTGTTTTTTTTTTATTTTATTTTAATGGTTTATTTTTGATAAGATAATTCTTAACTTTTACTAATGCAATTTACTATCAAACTATAAAAAGATTCTCGGAATAGGATTTTTATCAGTAATTTTTTGAAAAGAATTAGCATGGGACTGCAATATTTTTAAGAAATTTTTTTATTAAAAAAAAAAAAACAACATGTAGTTGTAGTTGGAGAGTTGGAGAAATAATATTAAACAAAAAAAAAAAAACTTTCTAATGTGAATGCAGTCTTGTATTCAGTTCAAAGATTGCATTCAATTGATTTCTTTAAAATGAATGAATATATTAATTAGAGCAATTTTTTTGTATTGCGTAATTTGAAGTGGAATATTTATAGTTAATTATCAATGAATTACATTGGTCAAACCGCTTACCTGAAAATTCCTATTAACTGAAAATTATATATACGACGAACATTAGCTATCATCTACAAAAAGTATAAACAGCTAATTTCTTTTAAACTGGAATGCATTCCCAGAACACATTCTATCCAAACTTTCCGAAACAAAAATGTTTCTGCATTCAAATTAAGCGCTATCTAAACATCAACATCCACTCCTTGTGTTGTTATTGTTTGCATGTAAAATTTTGCTAAGTTGGCTATTCACTTTTTCATAAATTGAACGCGTCAAGTTTTCTTGACATTTCACCTTGAGTGATCTGTCATTTTTGACAGAAAAAATGTTAGTATTTTAAGATTTGATTCAAGTTCTTATTCCACGAAAACTCACAGTGAATGAAGTTTTTTCAGTGCTTAGTACTTTAAAGGAATATTTTAAGCAAACATTAGTCGTTGATGGTTAACAAACGTAGGTTTTGCTTAATATCTAGTTCTTGGATTTCTTGGTTAGATAAGTGAAATTATTTTCAGCTATCAAAACTCCAGTAAAGTGATTTCTTTTTTAGTGAATCGTTGTTCTCTAAATTGTGGCAAATTTCCTTCTCAGTTAAGCGAAGTTGACTGTAAGTAAACACACTGTTGTTTTTTTCAAATTTTTTAAAGTATATAATCCAACTAGTTTGTACTTCAATGGACTTCTTAACAACCGGAACTCAACCCCTTTCGCCGGCACTCAATCGTTTTTTTTGTTGGCGCTCAACAGGTTTCGTCAGTACTCAGCAGCCTTCACTTGCACTTAACAGCTTTCACTGTCACTCAACAGCTTTCGCTGTCACTCAGCAGCTTTCGTTGGCACTTAACGGTTTTCTCTGGCACTTCAGAGTTTTCGCTGGTACTTAACGGTTTTACCTGAACTCAACGGGTTTCACCGGCACTCAGCAGCTTTCGCTGGCACTCTTAACAGCTTTCACTGGGACTCAACTACATTCTCAGGCACTCAACAGCTTTCGCTGGCATTCAACAGCTTTCGCTGTCACTCGACAAATTTCGCTGTCACTCAACAGCTTTCACTGGCACTCGGCGGTTTTCGCTGGAATTTCAGAGCTTTCGCACGGTTTTACCAGAACTCAGCGGGTTTCACCGGCACTTAGCAGCTTTCGCTGGCACTCTTAACAGCTTTCACTGGGACTCAACAACATTCTCAGGCATTCAACAGCTTTCGCTAGTACTCGGTATGTAGGCATGGGAGGTGACATGTTTGTAGGTATTTAGGGGCATAAAGTGTTTTTGATTTATTCGAAATTTGTATTTTAATATAGGCAAGTAGATGTAATGCTTCATTACAGGATGCTTTTTGGCTCTTCGCAAGTTTTATAATTGGCATTTAAACAGCAGTTTCGATTTGGCTGCCATAAAGTCAGCCTTTTTGTTTACGATTTTGAGTTTAACTGAGGTTCATAATTGTAAGTGTTTGAAACTCAATTGCTCGACCGAAATCGGTGGATTTCAAAAATGAACGAAGGCTTACTCCATAGTATAGTTCGAAAGACAATTGCCTTTGAGCCTGGCTTAAACTAGACGCAATTAGGACAATTTTAAGAAATATCACCTGTTAATCTCTGGATAATAATTTTTTTTATTCGCCTTTAAATTAACAACATATTGTTCAATCCTACAGAGGGGGACAATTTCGGCCGTTTCATTCCGCCTACCTTTCAATTTTATCGCCTACAAACTTAGTATTTTATCTGGTTGAATTGTCCCGATGTGCTATTGTACCAAAAACAGTTTTTTTTTTAAACACCCTAATGACTTGTATTATTACTGAATTTCTTTTGTTTTTGAACACAAAACGTCTAATGAAAATATTCAGCATTGATGTCTCGAGAGAATCAAAGACAAATTCAAAGCTTTAGCATGTAGGGTATGTCCTTCCAAAAAACCACAAATATTAAAATAAATAAAAATGTTTAAACATTTAATTACAAAAAATGTTTGTATTTATAATTATGTTAAAAAAAATAACTCGGCAAAAGATTAAAACACACAACCCTCGGGATGTATGAATATTAAAAACAGACTCAAACCACATCTACTATTATGACGTGCAAAAAATTGTCCCCAAAAATGTTTGATTTGAAGAATATACATATTAACACTTTTTTTTGTTTTTGTTTGTCAAAGTAGAACCCATTTTAATAACATTTTCCAAAGTATTGGTATATGTACATATTGTATTGTGAAAAAAACAGCAAAACTTATTATTCAGAGTTTTGATATTGGGCTAAAAATGTGCTGCCAACATTGTACTATTTGACGACACATGGAGATATACATTGTATATAAAGCTGCTAAAGATGCAAGAAAAAAATTACCAACAAAAAAAAATAC
This sequence comes from Philhelius pedissequus, assembly GCA_910595825.1. Classification (NCBI taxonomy): domain Eukaryota; kingdom Metazoa; phylum Arthropoda; class Insecta; order Diptera; family Syrphidae; genus Philhelius; species Philhelius pedissequus. The sequence continues at coordinate 316,558,223 of OU343160.1, read as the reverse complement.
CCCATCAGTAAAAACAATATAAGAATTTAAAAAAAAATAAAAATAACAAAAATATTATAAACAAATCTCTTGTAGAAGGCCAAACTCACACCAATTTTAATCAAGAAACATTTTTTGATTGATTTTACCAGAAATCGCCAAAGGACTAGAATAGTCCTTTTTTTTATAAATGTATGGTATAATGTTGGCACACAAGCCAGCAGAGGAGGTACGAGTATAAGAAAAAAAACCATGAATCCATTTCGGCTGCTACCAGCCGTCCGCGTCCTTTGAATGTGATTTTTTTTGTGTGGTCCTGTTGCAAGAGTTATGTTGAACCGTCGAAGTCTGCTTCCGTCAAAAGGGCTGATACTGGCTTTTGTTATGTCAACTCATACGTTTCTGGTTTTGTGCGATTGGACGACAACAATTCTGCGGAAACAAGTATGAAATGCAAAATGCTTCTAGTGAGTGTCGCTCTACAGAGTGTACACGCATCACTCACTCACCACCGAGAACAGAGGCTGCCGCAGCATCAGTAGCAAGAGCAACAGCAGCAGCAAAAAAAAAAAAAAAAAAAGATAAAAATACAAACAAAATGGTAGATATACTATACATCTACCCACCCACATATCGGCGCAAGCAGACAGGACACTTTTAACTCAACCCTTTTGGTATATCCTAGCGATTTTTTGTGTTTAAATTTTTTGTATACCCAGAAATACCGAATATCTCGCGATAGCCCTCCCAGGCATGTTTTTTTTAGATATTCGTATACGTGGGTTGTCCATAACGATTGTTTTTGAATTTCTTTGCCAAAGAATCTAGAATGTATATCTAGGGAATGAGTTGGATGGTATAGTTATGTGGAGAGATGTAATCAAGGGAGGCTGGCTTGAATAGACGAAGCCTATGAAGCGCGTAATGAAAATGGCTAGATGTCTGGGCATTAGAGTTATGTGGTTAGGATGTGAAGTGGAGGTGTCTTCCTCTCCCATCACAAATGGCGGATCAATCAGAAGTGAAAGATTAATTTTACCTTTAAAAAAATTCTTTGAACACAATGTCTATTATATGTGCTGTGCACGAGTATGTACATTGTACATTGCATATGTATGCACGCTATATACAAAAGTAATTTTAATAAATGAATTTTACCCCAATGTACATATATAATAATAGGCTTATTAAAAATACACGCCGCTAACTTTTTAATAGCCTGATGTTTAGATATGAGCATAATAGTAATTTATAAACGATTCGCTTATTTTAAAGCGTTTTACTAAAATGTTCCTAATTTCAAATAATTTTTAACAAACATCAGCTAAACGTGCCTAAATAAAAGCACAAAAACTAAGCGAAGGAATTTTTTTGACGTTTGTAAATGACATATGGATTTAGTACTACTTAACTAACATTTTAGCTTCTATAAGGTTTCCGTAAGGCTTTATCGAAGGTAAAATGATTATTATTATGCTAAACAGATTAAACAGTCTTGTGGTGGTCTTTGGTTTAAGATTTAATTTGATTTCAGTTGATTTTCATTTGAAATCGGATTGTTTCGAACTGTTAAAAAATTCGCATTCCACATACCATCCACACTTTAACAAATAAATACATTTTTCGCGGCCATCTAACATTAAAATCAGATTACGAATTAGAATGAAATGTCAAAACTGGACGAATATTCGTCAATTCGTTGGTCGCTCTAATGTGAATAGCCCCTTAAACTCCCCGATTTAAGGGAATTAACTTAAGATTTGACCATGAGTTGGACTTTAAGCAAACTGTTGACAAAAAAAGAAAGAATTTATGTATATTAAGAAAAAAACGAACTGTTAAAGGTGTAGTTGCTTATCTATAAAACAAACAAAAAAAAACAACTATCTAACTAGCAGACACAGACAGAACCTCGACTCTCGATATACTCGTATATTTTACATTCTTCCAAGAAAATAATAAAAGTGTCCTCTCTCTAAATTATAATATTAAAAAAAAATAGCTAAATCATAGATTATACAAACAGAAACCAAAACTATACACGTACATAATTTACCTTCAGCTTCATAATATTCAATTTGCCAACATGACCACCTAACGCACTGTGCCTCCCATATTTATAGTCGGCTAAACCGTCAATGTTTGTTCACATAATTCGAACATTTTTGTAATCCGTCAAAGTAAGAGGGTTTGGTTTGTCTGGTTTGCGTTGGTTTACATAAGTACATAACATGGTTTAGCCAACACAAAAAAAATCATATTTGGCAGTTTTGTGAGCAAGTTTTTGTTTGTGTTTTCTAAAAAAAAAAAAAAAAAAAAAACAAGCATAAATGCAAGAGGAGATAAGAAGAACATCAGCTCTTTATAAGCTCATGGCATTTTTGTTAGGTATTAAAAAAAAAAGTGGCAAAACAGCTCACCAAATTACATATGTACATATATGTAGTACATAGGGTAGCGCTTAATGTTTGAATTCATTTTTTCCGTAACTTTTAGGCTTTCAGAAAAATATTCTAAGTAAATGACATATCATAATAAGAACGTACTATAATTTTGCAAATGGCGTAAAATGTATTTTTTACATTTATGTTGAAGACAGTTTCCAACATTTCTCTATTCTCAAAATGTCATTTTCGTGAACTTACATTGTTTTCAATCCAGTACTAACTTCAGATAATTTTATATCTGTCAAACCAATTGTCAGATTGCAAGCTGCAAATGTCATTTTAATTGTGATTTGATTCTTCATTTTTTTTCGTTTGGGGATACTTCAAGTCGTTAGACAAATAAGTCTTCGGTAAATGTACATAATTTAATGAAGCCAAAAATGCGAACAAATGAAACATAATTAGGTAGATATAAATGGGTGATACAAATAATACAAATATTCAGATTGCTTAGGTGTTATAGTTTTAGGAAAAAACAAAGATGTCATTTGAATTCCTGGACAAATATGAATAAATCAATGAAAAATTTCGAAAAGCGTTGGAGCGAAAAAGAAATTTTAGCGCCAATTATAAGTAATTATTAATAAAATTATAAAATTTGAATTTCAAAAAAATTCAGTGACAAAAAAAAATGTATTTATATAATATTAGGGAGCATTTGCATAAAAAAATTATTTTAATCGGTTATTGGATGAGAGAAAGTCGAACACATAAAAACTGGTTCTGCGCGAAGTACCGTTAATAAGAACGCAAAATAAAATATTTTTTTCCTGAAAAGTCGACTGCACTAATTTAAGACTACGCACATTTTTTTAATCAAAATTATTGGAGACGTATTTGAGAAAAGAATTATTTTCTTAACGGTTTTTTAACGTTTATATGGGAGGTACCGTTGATTTTTATTTTAAGACAGCAGTTTTTTCATATATTTAAGACAATGTCAAAAAAGTACTTAATACAAAGTTTCGAAGGATTCGAATATTTAGTTTTCAAAAAAATGTTTTTTTTTTAATTAAAAAAAATTTATGGTTTATAATACTGTCTTAACTTTTTAAGCTGCTCCATAAAAAAATTGAAAAAAATCAAATGAATCGTTTTCCAGAAAATCGAAAACCAAAAAAAAAATTTCTCTTAAGAATCTAAATATATTTTTAAAGTCCTTTTTTCTAAGTTTTTATACAAAATGTCTGTTGTTTTTTATAAAGAAGAAATTGGTATCACAATCTTAAATATTTAATAATATAAACTTAAAAACAAAAGATTAAATCGGCTTAATCAAAGAAAAAATAATTTAAAATTCTGAAATAAATACTTAAACTAATTAAAGTTAAAACAAAAGTATGCCATTTTATTTCTTGGTTAATTTTGAATTTATGAGAAAAATTTTTTTAAAAAATCTGTGGAGGGTTTTTAAGAAAAAAAGTTATTTTTTAAACTTTTTGAACATTTTTCAAAAAAAAAAATCAAGATGCCAATGCATAGGTATTCAGCAAATACATACATATAACTATAATTTTTGGAAAAAAAAATGGAATGAGCAGTTTTCAAAATATAAATTACTTTTTTTAAAATGCTTTTAAAAATACAAAAAAATATTAATTAAAAATATTGGTATGCAGTATAAATTGGGCTACCTACAGCTATATGTGTGTGCAATTTCGAAAGAATCGGTCATTTATGAGATAGTCGAATGCCAAAAAAACGTCCTATTGAAAATACCGTTTTTAGACATTTTTTAATTTTTTTTTCAACCATATGATCGGTCGTACTTAAAAAAGCTGCGCCTTGTTATAGGCGTTTTCAAGAAAAATAGGCTTTAACATAACGGTTATTTGGCAGGTGCCGTTATTTTTTGATCTAAAAAAATATTAATTTCCCCTCTGTACAATACCTAAAAAGCTCTATATACCAAGTTTGAAGCAATTAAACCGACCCGTTTGGGCTGTAAGTGTCTACACACATATACAGAGAGAAGACAGATATGCAGACGGACAGATATGACCTACTTACTTTTTTGGTATTCTCATGATCGTAATGTCAAATTTGATCAGAATCCAGAGTTCGATTTTTTACGAATCAAAAAACTGCCATATAAAATACATCGCAAGTAAAAGTCATGCCAACCACCAATATTTTATGATTTTCACCACAAATATTTTCTTCACTACAAAAAAAAATATTTTCACCACCAATTTTGTTCTCATTGAAAAAAAACTGTAACTAGTAACAAATGCATACAAATTAGTCAAAAACAACTATTTTCTTATTTTTGTTTTTGTTTTTCACCTTCAAACAATTAAATTCTCACCATTTAGTCTACCCACGTAATAATCTACGCATTTGGGATGTTTCTCGCAAACAGACGAATTTGTATAAGCAGTGTTTGAAGAAAATGAAGCAAAAAGAAGTGGGAGAAATTAGCTGCAAAATAAACAAGCGCTAAAATATTGTATTCCAACTCTGATGCGGAAACCATTTTGTACTGCATCTCGACTGACTTCTGTCGTTGCATCGCACTACTGTGCCTACAGGCTAAGAGTACAATTTCTCTCTCGCAAACAAATCATTCAGAGTTAAATTATTACATTTACATAACTACATTTTTCGGCGCTAGAAAAAATTTTAAAAAAAAGTAATAACCAAATTATTATTAACTCCCTCGAAACAAAATGTAATTCAATCACCTTATCTCATTTATTTCTGCTATTGATGAATCAAATGCAAATAAAAAAATAAAAGAAACTGAAACAAATAAATGCACTAAAAGTCTGCCCATGTACATACATACCTAGATGCTGTGTATGTGCGAGTTAGATTATTTTAACCTAATGCGAAAAAAACAGTAACATGCGCATGTGGTAAAATAAATTGAATCGGGTTGTGGTGGTTTTTTTTTTAAATTTTTGATTAATTATTGTGCAAAGTGTATGATGCGGAAATAGCTCATAATGCGCTGTCATTTTTTTAACTTTTTTTTTTTAATACAATGACGCTTTTCGTTTATGATATTTTTTTTTTACTTTTTACTTTTATTTTTATATTTGAATGTGTAGATTTGTTTTCGTTTTACCAAGGAATTTTTTGTTTGTGGCATATGCCGTTAGTATTATTGTTTATCATTTAATTTGGGTTCTTATGTGCAGTGTTATTTTTGTTTTTTTTTTGCAATTTATTTGGTTGAGGTATTTATAATTTGAACCGTTTGTATACTTATACAAATGTATTAGATAATTTTTTATTTGTTAGACTGAAAATGTAGGTCAGAAAACAAAATTAAAAAAAGTTATAAACAAAAAATGCGCGGAAGAAACCAAAACACTGGTGTTAGCAATTGCAATTTTTTGTTTGATCAAAATATTTCCTCAGAGTTTATCAAGTCTTTTATTTGCACGTATGGGATTTTAAAATAAATCTTATATAAAGGCAATGCAAATATAAAAATATAATTTTCAATATAGGAAGGTATTGTGTTTTTCCTTCACTTTGGGACACGCCGGCGTATACGTACTTTTTTTTCTGTATTGGTTTATTTAGAATATTCAAAGAACTAAATTTATATCAATATTTACAAATTTCAAAAGAAACGATATATGGAAATGAGGAAATAAATCTATCGTTTTTTAAAAATAATCGTACTAACAAACTTCAGAACATTAAAATTGAAAAAAAAAATATTCACTATTCCATAATCGTCATTATAAATTAGCAGTTATACCCTAAGTTACATGGTTTCCTATACATGCAAGATAGTGTATCACTGGGGCGTATACTTATTGTTTTTTTTTTTATTAATTAGTCTCCTTATAACAGTTAAAAATACATTTTTTTAAATATTTTTATTTTTAAATTTAATTTAAATGGTGCAAAAATAACTGCAGATTGTAACAACTCAAACTGAAATAGAATATGATTTTTATAGATCCGATAAATATGTATCTGATTAGATTAGAATCCTATTTTGATGAATTTTTTCTGCATAGCTTTCGAAGTTTTTTGTTAGTAAATTTCCCTATACAAAAAAAAAGCAAATTCTTACATATGCAGTTAGCAATAACAGCGGAATAGTACACATAAATTAGCCAGCAAAAATAGTGCAGATAAAGTTTTCGAATGTCTGGAATAGAATGCCACTCAATCGGCTTTTAAAAAAATATATGTTGAGTCAGCGTTGGCAGGTTTTGATTAGTTGAGGATGTGTTCGATTATATTTTATCATTGTAACTTTGTGTTAAGTAGAGCAAAATTGTGGTGGTTTGAAATTTTAGACTACGATTAGATGGTTCAATAATATTCAGAATGTTGTCTCTTAATGCATTGATGTGTGGTACAATAAATGCAAAAGAAACAACAGGAGCGGCAAGGATATACCTTATTTTCACCATCAACGTACCGACCCATGCACGTAGCACCAACGATCATGCAATTTGCGGTTCAAACGAACTAACTATACCTGCGGACCGATGCATACGAACTTCAATCACTATCATCAGAAACTTAACTCGCAACAACAAAATACATTACCGGATCCAAAGCATGTCAACGCTCGCACCGAATGAACAAAGAAAGGAACACCAACCAAATTACCTTCAAGAAGGTAGTCAAAACATGTCAAAAGAAGTCAAGTAAAAGTGTCAACTCATTTTGTATTATAAAAAACAATCACAAAAATTTAAAATATAACTTATCAACTAAAATAAATTAATGAGGAACAACAAATATTGTTTACTTTTTCAAAAAAAAAAAAAAAAACAAATAAATGCACATTGTAAGTGTTTGTAAATTCATAATATTTTAGTAACATGAATATTAACAGCAAAATCAATATAAAAAGTATATGATTTATATATATACATATATACATATATATATTATATATTTTTTCAATAGTATGTCATTTTACTTTTAAATACAAGCGAAAATAATTGTTTTATAAACAAAAAATTACAAAGGACACAAATCATAAAATGATAGATGAAAGATACATTTCTCACGTGAAGTGAGATGTAGTTCATTGAGTGGATGCGTTCAGCCTTAAAAGGATTTTGAACTTTAAATTGATATGTTCTCAGATGTTATTTTTATTTTTTTATGTATTTTTATTTATTACAGTTTTCAATTGAAGGTTTTTTTTTTGAATTTTTACCAAATAATGAGGACAGAGGTTTTTATAGAGGTGACAAAAAACATTTTGGTATGAAAAACCTATTCTAAATGCATATGGTTAAAATTATTGGCTCGAAGTTTTAAACAGCCTGATGTTAAGGGCTTAGCATGATACTACTTAACATTTTGCTAATACTAAAGCACTATACTAATATTTTCCTAATTTTAAACACTTTAACTAGCACCATACTAAACTACAACTAAGCACGCCTAAAATAGTGCAAAAAAAGTAAACGAAAATAACTTTTTGACGTTTGTAAATGTCAAAGTGGCATATGGAATTAGAACGATACTAAAAAAATAAAGTAGCCATTTTGTGATTTTAACTTTAGTATCGTACTATTTTCTTAACATTTTACTAAACTGGTTTAAAATTAGCAAAATTCTCCTAGTAGCATACTAAAAAATGAACGATATTACTAAATCGACTCAAATTTTGCGCCATTATTATTATTAACAGTTTAAATCATTGATTTAATTTTCGAAGTTGAAAAACGTTTTCCCCGCAACTTAAAAAAAAACAACAAAACAAAATGTATGTAAGTGCTTTTATGATATATATATTTATACATACATAAATATATATACATATATATATAAGTAGCTTCTTGAGTTATTTGGGCAAAAAGATGTTTACATACCAGCATTATCTCATACTAAATTTCTCTATATCGCAGCACATTGATGTATGGTGGAAATTACTAATTCCCTATTTACGTTTATCACGACGTTTATCACATGAATCCGTGTAAAAAATTTTTACAATTCGTTAACTCGTAGTAAAATCTCTGGGACTTTCGATTGCTTACCGACGATTCATAAAATATTTAATATTCTTAGACTAAAAGTAGAAAAAATAAATATTTCGTTAAAATTAATCATCATAAATTAGATGCTATAATTTTTTTAAAATGGCGGCGAATGTCAATTCTACTTTGACATTTGTGTGAAGTAAAGAGATACAAAGGACACGTCAACAAGTAACGAATAAGCTACTCGTATACTAAAAAAAAACGGGAAATAATTGTTTTGATTGGTTGATTCCTATAGGAAGCTCCACCTGGTAGGTATATGTAAATAAAATATTAGAAAAACAAATATTTTGTCATATAAGTCACAGAACTCGTACTAGCATAACCATTAATCACAATTTGTAATAAAAAAAAAAAAAAACTTTTCCAACACATCCCTAAATTCAAATCTTTTGTTACCAACCCTAAGCTACAAATTAAGAGAAGCATGAATATAAACGGTATTTTATTCTCACTTGCATTCCTGGGCGCAAGTACATAACTCCTCGGGAGATACATACGTCCAAAATCAAATTTTGGAATTACTTATGACCCACTTCAGTGACAAAGTTGTTTTCTTGCCTTCCATATTATAATGTAAGATTTTTATTTCTAATCGCATATTAGATAATACGAATATGCTTTATTATATCTACCAAATTATTATTGTTGCTAGACCAATTTTTGAATTTTCCATATTCTTAGTTAAATACCTACTTATCAATTTTTATGAATGTTTTAACAATTTTTTTTTTCATTTTTACAGGAACAGTATTTAAGGCACATAAGTTAATATTGGCAGCATGTTCAAAAAAATTTGCAGAGCTTTTCGAAACAACACCGACAAATGGGCAATGTGTCGTTATATTGGAAGCCACATCACCTGATAATATGGCTGCACTTCTAGAATTCATGTACAAAGGAGAAGTTCATGTATCGCAAGAGGCATTAAACAGTTTTCTAAAATCTGCAGAAAACTTACAAGTGAGTTCGTATTAAAAAAAAAAAAATTATTTTGAATTAAATGTTCAAATTTTAACGTTTGTTTTGTTTTTGTTTTTTATAGGTAAAAGGTCTTTCAACAGAACATGGTAGGTTAGCTGCAGCCCAAGCGCAACAACATGAAACCCCACCACCAGAATCTCCATCAGGTAGGCGAAATAATCGTAACAGTATAAGTGGGAATAGCGGTGGAGTTGGTGGCAATGGGGGAGGCGGGGGAGGAGGAAATTCAGGGGGAAATAACAGTAGCTCAGGTGGCCCATTGGGCTTGGGAATTTTGAAACAAGAATGTGACTCCCTAATGCACCCGAGCAACTCAAGCTTAGGCGGAATTCCACCCTACATGCCACAAATGTACAGGCCGATATCGTTTGAACCACCACGAAAACGTGCCCTCCGCAGTCCATATGCCGAGCAAGAGATCCGCGGAAGTGTGTTACGAGACGGTTCTAAAAATAGTTCAGATAGTGCAAGTCCCAATAGCAAGCCCTACAGACCCTTAAGCAGTGCATCATCAACCGCACCAACGGAAGCGGACACAATGCAATCAGAAAGAGCTTCACCTGAGTCAAGGTAAACTGTCATACATCAGAAAAGTTTGACAAACAGAATACAAAATTTCTTTTAAAATTTCTCTAGTCGATATGAAAATCACAGTCCGAGTACAACAGCCGGAAATGGTAATGCGCCCAGCAGTGCTGGTGCCTGCTTAGACCGACCGGTAAAAACAGAACGCAATAATGGTAGTACAAATGAGGCTAAAGAGGACGAAAAGGATGATCGTGAATCAAATGATGTAAGGATAGATTGCGAAAATACTACAAATACGAGTTGTTTTGCGTTGAAGGTATCTTATATATTTAAAGTTTTTTTTTTTGTTTTGTTTTATTAAACAAACAAAAATACGTATATATTATTTTTATTCATTGATATAAGAATATTATATTTTCGGCATACTAGCAAGTTTTGTGTTTTTTTAATGTGTTAATGTTAAAAAAAAAAACAGTATTATATTTCGAAAGGCATCTTTGACGCAAAACTTTTCAAAATTTAAATATCACAACTGAAATTAAGGTTTACCTGATTTTTTTTTAAATTTACAATTAATACAATTTTTTGAATTCATTAAACAATTAGAACGGGGCAGAGGACTTACGCGTTAAAATGGAAAATACAAGCTATTCACCGCCACCACCACCAACCGCGAATACAACACCAACAACCCCAACTACAATTCCCGACAGCGCATTGGCCGGTGGACTTGCTGCATCGATAGCCCCTGCTGACATGTTAAATGTGTGGAATGCTACAAAACTGAACAACAAAAATAGTGGAATGGTTAATACAGCTGATGGTGAGTCTTGAGAACAGATTTACAAAAAAAAAAGAATAGTAAGAAAGTTATGTGTCCTAAAGTTGAATTGAATTATACTCGTGTGTTCTTACATATAAGATTTTTCTATTTTTTAGTCAAACAAACTTTGTTTAGCTGAAAGGAAATCATGTTTTCACACTTTTTACTCCTCAAATTGGAGATTGGATTTAGAGAAAAAATAGAGAAAATACTTGTGTATTTAATAAAAAAAACAATTAAGGGTATAATTTCTGTCAATTTCAACAAAGTACTTGCTTTCATTCTTAACGTTGATATTTTCGTGAATTTACCTACTGGACGTTCTACCAAATTAATGACAGAATTGAAAATTATCGTTTTGATAATATTGAAATTTTTATTCTTTTTTAAACACTGGCATTCTTTGACATAATTTATTATCTGAATAAAAATGAGCGCATGTTCTCTAAATATAAATAAAATAGCTTTTCTTTTGAAAATAGAAAAACAAAATTTGTAGAACAAAGGGAAATTTTATATTTCTTGAAAAATACCTATCGAAGTTTAAGTGTCAAAAATCATATCTGTGTTTGTGGATAGGACTAAATTTGCCACTGGTGACGCCGCATTATTTTAGTTCACTTCAAGCAGTCCATATTTAATATGTCAATGTCAAGTTTGTCAAGCGTGTTTCATAAGTAAATTTAGCGAGTGAATTCCTTAACGTCAACAAAATACACATCACATATGTGTATGATGCATTTTTTATACTTTGCAACACGCAAACTGCTCTGCGGCTAGGATGACTTTGTGAAGTTTTTAATTCTTTTGAAGTTTTGAAACTCGGGTCAACTCTTGTTTCTAAATTTAGGATGTATTTAATTTTAAGTGAAGTAGAAAATCAGAATATTACACAGAATTGCTGACGACAAAAAATGTATGTGTTCCCGTACCTTCTAAAACTTCGAAAATCTACGAATTTAAAACGGATCAAACTATTAAAATCATGTTTCCGTACTCCAAACCTTTGGTATACTTTTTTCACAAAAGAGAACACTCACGAGAGAGCCTGGGAGGAGGTGAGTTTTAATTCGAGAAAATTCTTTGGAAAAAATTATAAAGAATGTCAAATGAAGGCAAACGTAAAAAAGAACAATTACATAAGCTGTTAATTGTCAGGTGCGTCATTACAAAAATTAAAAATAATTGAATTTATCATGTCGCCGGGCTTATTTGTGCAATAAGTTAATACTTCGATGGCAAACAACTGTTAATACTAAACAACTTTTTATGCAAAAATACACTTTTCTTTTGACGTTTAAAATATGGCTAAAAAGTCAGAGCGATTTTTACCCCCACTCTTCTGTGCAATTTCGCGAAAAAAGTGCGGAGACAGAGCTAATATTTGGCATCATGTCTGTTTGTGATAACAATTGCAAATGAGACTTCATTGCACAGCTCATGAAATAAATCTGCGATTAGAAACGTTATATCTACATTGCATCACTACTTAAATATTGCCTAAAGAAAAACTAGACTGAAGATTCAAGTGTTCAGTGCCTCGTGTGTCACTTTAAGCGGCTTATCAAACATTAAAAAAAATCAATTTGTTTCTACGAGTTTACGGGAAAAGTCTATTAAAGGTACTTTTCATATAACCTTTTTTTAAATTTTTGGCTTTCTCGGTAACTGTACATTGGATTTCTGTCAAATTTTATATCTGAGAAGACCTAGGTAGCCAACCTAATTCTGCATATTATTATTTAAAATTTTAAATTACTTTTTTTTTTATAATTAAACTTAATTTTTTATTTTGAAAATCAATATTTTGAAAACTAATCAAAAAAAATAATTTTAAATTTTATGGTCACGTGTATATTAACAAATTCTAAAAAACTGCATACCAAAATTTCAAAAAAAACTAAAAATAAAAAAACGGATTTCATCAAAATCCGTCCTACAATTTTCGAGATACTTTTTTATAAAATTTTCATTGATCGGTGGCATCTAACTGGTTTCTTGTTTTTTTCGAGAAACCGATTAAAGTGATGGTTTTGGCAGTTTTTATAAGTTTGAAAAACGATTTTTACCCACCTATACAGCATTCACTTTCATTTATGCATATGTATGTACATATCTACATACCTAGGTTCTCTATATATAGGTAGGTACATAATACCCTCCTAATTTTCATAATTCAAATCCCTTTAATTATACATTTGTAGGAAACCATTCCTTGAGTCATATGTATTCCACAATTCATTATATTAACAATCAGGGTTATCTTACCTACATCGGCCTTAATGCTGCAAAGGATAACTAGACAACCTATACCTACTAACAGGGTCAGTAGTTAGCTACACTAAAGTTGTTAGTTACAAGCGCAAGTTCGTACGATCCAGTCGTGCATTTTATTTTACAACAGTTCTTCAGGATTATTCTGAGTTTTCTGAACTTTATTTTTTGACTAGCAGAATCCGACTCCCAAAAATAATACATGAATTTAAATCAATTTTTCGACACATTACCTATTCTTATATTAATAGATACTCATAAATAAAAAAAAATACTAGATTTTATTTTATTAAATGTAAAAATATTCTTTGTAATTAATTTGAATTTTTCTTAAACCTCAACCTCAAATTGGCAATTAATAAGTTATTATTTCTAAAACAACAAAATCCCCCCTCCATCCACCAACAGGAAAAAAACTAAAGTGCCTGTACTGTGATCGTTTGTATGGATACGAAACAAACTTACGCGCACACATCCGGCAACGTCATCAAGGTATACGAGTTCCATGCCCATTTTGTTCGAGAACATTTACCCGCAACAATACAGTAAGGCGACATATTGCACGTGAACATAAACAGGAAATCGGCATTGATCATGTACCTCAGCCGAATCATACGCAATAGGCAACGGTTCAACCTTTGGGTTCAACTAAAAAGGCACAACGTAAAATGCTAAAAAGGACGCAGTAAAATTAAGTCTTTTTTTTCCTGTGACATTGCAAACGGTCTTTCTAAGAACTTTAAAAGAAAATGCAATAGAAACAACAAGATATGTACATTATAATTGTCAGAATATGCCGCGCCGCCTACTGAAGCTCCTGCTGTTGAAACTTGAACAACAAGAACAACAAAAGTGTAAATTTAGAAAAAAAAAAAGAAAAATTTTGTTACCATTTTCCTTCTTATCAAGCCTTCTATATAAATCTGCTTATGCATTTCGTCAGTTTTTATCACAACTTATATATGATGCCTAGTAAAATATTTTGTTTATTATCATAAATGACTGAAAAATGAATGAAATGATTAAAAAAAAAATTACAACAAAAAGAAAAAGAAAAAAAAACATTCAAGCAATAGAAAATATATTTTTTTTTAAAGAAATAATAGTTATTGTTACAAATATTATAATTTTTTTTGTTAAAAAAATGCAACGCAACCTCTATTGATTTGTTTCCTGTTATTTAAATAAAATAAATTATTACTAAACAAGTTTATTCAATTTAAAATATCCGACTGAAAATAGTTTTCAGGGTGCTATATGATAAACAATATGTTAAAAAAAAAAAATTAAAACTAATAATCATACTGTTTTAATTTTTGTTTTTCATTATATAGAAAAAAGAAACTATTTAAGAAACAACAATAAAAAATAAAACAAAAAAAAAACAGTTGCAATAAAACAAAACAATAAAATAAATTAAGAACAACTAAAAGTCTGAACGTTTTTGACTGGTCTCAATTTATACAAACCTACAATAACAAAAATACTGATTTACAGTCTTTTTTTACCAATGCAATAGAAACATAACGAAACAAACAAAATAGTACCTAAAACTTTATTTTCCTCTCTACAATAACATACATATTTAAAGAAATAAACTATACAATAATATTTATACATATTTACATTGAAAGCAAAAAAAAAAGAAACCAAAACATACATATATACATATTATAAACATGCATACATACATACATATATTTTTGTCCTGTTAATATATATATTTTTTTAAATTTAAAATAAATACATATTTTATTTACAATAGTAGCAAATAAAATAGATTTTTTACAAACAAAAAAAAAACAGCAATAGAATTAAACGTAATCAACTAATCAAATCAAGCCAAATCTATATTTTTGTTATTTATTGTTTCTGTAACCCCGATATCATAATTTTACCACACATGATAAACTATACAAACTCTTCATTTTCTTCCGGTTTTTTACATTAAAAAAAAAGTCTATTCACATAGAAATATATATTGCTTATATTTGTAGATAAATAAACATGAATTACGAATTTGTACGTATGTTAACCCACCATAAGTGTCATTAATAAAAAAATATATATGTACTACTAAATATATTAACAAAACTAAGAAAACATTAATATATCACAACTAAAATAGTATATTAATTTTATATATATATTTTTTTTAATATTGTGTGAAT
The DNA here is from genome assembly GCA_910595825.1 of Philhelius pedissequus. Classification (NCBI taxonomy): domain Eukaryota; kingdom Metazoa; phylum Arthropoda; class Insecta; order Diptera; family Syrphidae; genus Philhelius; species Philhelius pedissequus. The sequence continues at coordinate 316,543,042 of OU343160.1, read as the reverse complement.
CTAAAAGAAATCGGAAAATTATTAAATCATCATAGATTTGGAACAAATTTCAGTATACGCGGTTATAGAATTAGAGCTGCTAAATTTTGCTGGCAAAATTTTTAAAAGACTCATTAAAATACAATGGCGCAAAAGTTTAGACGATTTAGTAATATGTTAAATCATTTTTAGTATGATACTAGGTTAAAAAGAGGATTTTGCTAATCTTAAACGCTAATTTAGTATTGTACTACTCGGTATCTTCTGAATATTTTACTAAAGTTAAAATCACCAAATGGCTACTTTATCTTTTTAGTATCGCACTAAATCCATATGCCACTTTGACATTTACAAACGTCAAAAAGTTAAGTTTTTTGCACCCTTTCGGGCGTGTTCAGCTGCAGTTTATCCAGAAATTTGGTTTATTATGTTTCTAATTAAAAGTGTTTAAATTTGGATTATTTTTGTAAAGTGCTTTAATATTACCAAATTGTTAAGTAGTATCATGCTAATAACTTAATTCAGGCTATTTAAAATATTGCGCCAATGTATTTATATGGTAGCTTTACAGCTCTGATTAATATTACTTAAAATGTTGTTTTTTTTAACTCCATCAAACATTTACCTGCCCCCATTTAAGACTCTCTTTTAAACATTATCAAAATTATTTTTTTTTTTCGAAATTCTTCATCATTCCCAACATACAAATAAATCAATAAAATTGTGTTTTCGAACAAAACAAAAAAAAATTTATATACATATGTATCATTAAAAAAAGGAAATAAATAGTGAAAACAGTACCTGCAATATAATAAATTTAATATTTATATCTAACATAAAATATAAAGAATATATATTTTTTTATTTAGCTATAGAAAATATAAAATCACCTTAAACATACATGTTTGATTTTATTTGATTAAAAAAGAAATAATATTTACTTAGCGCACAGACAATGTAGTGAATGCTACATAGTAAAATTCAATTAATTCGTATTTCTTTTTTTTTAATCTCAAATCTATAGTTTTCCTTTGTAAATCTCATTTTAGCTGATTATTTTTCGGTTTATACATATCTATCTGTCCGCATTTATTTTGTCTTAAATTGATTTTTTTTATGTTTCGACTAAAGTTAAGAAAAATGCATTTAGAAAAAAAGAAATAATACAGAAACGGGTGCCTCAATATATATTTACATAAAAAAAAAACGATAAATAAAAATAGACAAATATAAAAACAGAATGAAAACGAAACGCCAAGTATTGATTATACAAATCTAACGCACACTATTCAGCCCCTCGCCAAACAAACAATAAAAAAAGCAATAGTTCAACCTTTCAAAAACGTTCCGAATCTTCAGCCAGTAAAGCCATTTTTTGTTCATATTATAAAAAAAATATATCAAAATTACACCTTTGAAACAATTTTTCAGGACAAACGATTAAAAACTCAAATTCAAAATTTCAAATTTAGTTAATTATTTAAATTTTTATTTTAAATTGGAATTTTCTTATAAAAAAGGTTGCCAACAAATCACATATTAAACAAAAATAAAAACAACTAAAAATGTAAAAACCTGCAATAGTGAATGTTGTAAAAAAAATAATTAAATAATTTAAAAAAAATAGTTAAAAATATACGCAAATAGTTGATATTTTTTTAAGTTTCTGAAACCATAAGCCTTTTAAAAATGTAAACAAATACTGAAACAACCGAAAACAATAGAACACAATGGATGTTTCTCAATTAAATGAATAAAAAAAAAATAATAATAATATAATACAGGGTGATACAAACAAAACTATATAAAACAATAGATACAGTGTTATTTTTTTTTTAGACAAAATATTAATTTAATTTTGTTCAAATACCATTTACTTACAGTTGAATTTAAGAGAAAACAAAATTCAGTAAACAAAAGTTTTAAAGTGTTAAAATACAGTTGAAACATTTAAAATTAATAAAACACATAACCAACCCCAGTTTATTTCTGTGATCAGCTCGTTAAGGAATATTTTCAATGAAAACAGTTTCCTTGCGAGCAAACCATACCATAATTATATACTAACTTAAAGATTTATATAAATATATACATACATATATGAATAATTATTAAACTTAAAAACTAAATTGATTTCAGAATCAAATAAAAATTATATCTATTATTTTGTAAACAAAAAAAAACACGTAAAGGGAATAAAACAATTAAAGTTGATCCGAGCATGGAATTGGTTAGAATTGTAATTATATTGGAGAAGAGGACTACTCTCTACTTAGTCCTTATTTGTGCCTGATTAGGTTTTTGCGCTTTGAATTCTTTATTTTTATGTTTACATTTCGTAGCATGGAGTCTGAATTACATTTTTATTTATTTGCGTTTTGTGGATGTAAAAATAAGGACAAAGTTGTTTTTTTTTGTGTATTTCCCTTTAATGTTTTTTTTGTTCAGTTATTATTATTTTATTACTACTACTACAGATTACTACAAGAATGATCATACAATAGGAACTCATATACCTCAGCTTTATAATACTTTCTTTATGTTGTTAATATACGAAAAGTTATTTAATTTTTGAAATAAATCAAATCATTTCAATTTAACTGACAAAAAAAGACAGAACTGCAATAGTAACTAAACTACCTCAATAGCCAATAGGAATTCTGTTTTTTTTTTTAATAAAAAAAAATCAATATTCATATAACTATTTATTTTTATTATTTTAAACAAATCTTAAGCATTAAGTTTTGTAAAACAAAAAAAATATTATTTTGCATAAGTAATCAATTAATAATAAATAATGTACTTTTGGATTACGAATCCAATAAAACAATGACAGCATAACTACTCAACTATAAGTAAAATGGTGACAAAAAAGATTAAAGGAAAAGAAACTATTTCAACAAAAAAATTGATTGTAAATAAAAATGTGAACCAAAATAAAAATACATTTTTAGGCTACTCTTTCCCAATTTTTCTTTTGTTTAAGTAAGAAAAATATAACCGTTGATAAAATTTCTATCATTAAGATTTCCCGTTTTGTTTTTACAAAAAAAATATATATGTAACATTTAATAAAAAGTAAATAACAACTTTCGTAGAATTCACGTACATTATTATTAAACATTTAGGCTACAAAAAATATTTACAAAACTTATGTAAAAATAAAATGAATTAATAAAAAATATGGTTCGATATACGATTAAAATCTAAAAAACAAAAAAAAGTAATCTTCAAAAGAATTTAAAAAAGAAAACATACGAAATTTAATAATCTAAAATTTAATTTCTTTAAAAATTTAACTTTAGACTAAAACATAAAACTTTGGGTAAATTGTAAAAAAGAACATTCATTAAACAATTTTTAGATAGGTTTTTGTAAATATCCACAAAATTAATTTAAACTATTAAAAATAATGTAAAATTAATATTAAATTCAAAATTTTTGATGGGAAAATGTTATTCATAAATTTAAAATAAAAATTTTGTAGTTTGGTAAATATATACAGATGACTTTTCATGCTGGGATTCATGTATACATGATCACAAAATCCCACAGAGAATATGATTTCATTGCTGTATATAATACAAAGAAATTATTTAAAAAAATAAACAATGAAAATACAAATTTAACATCCTTTAAATATTATACGACACAACATTTTAATACTTTATGAATAAGCCTACCTTAAATATTCACATATTTTAAAAAAGGAGCTACTATTAAATTTAAAGAAAAAAATGCAAACCGTCAGCAAATTAATTCAAAACAATTTGATAGACAAATTTTATAATTTTTGGATTTTATATTAAAAAGTTAAAAATAAAACTATTCAAAATTAAATAATATAGCCCAAAATAAAAATGAAACCAGAGAAAAAACTTAAGGTTACAAAAATAAAACAACCAAATTGAAAATTTAGGCATAAAATGTATAGAACATAAAGTTGTAACTGAAATTATAAATATAAATTTAAAACAAATGAAAAATTAATGTGAAAATTTAGGCAAAATTTAATGCAAACAAAAAAGATTCTTTAAAATGTAAGTCACTTACGTATACCTTACCTTAAAACATATAAAAAAAAATAATTTCTTTGTAAAAACAAAATTTAAGTAATTGTTTACAAACAATGAAAGATGTCGCCATTTTGCATTTATATATAAGAAAAAAATTAAATAAACAAAAAGAACAGGAAAAAAATATTAAAAATATTATATGATACGATTTAATTACATACTAATATTTTGTATTTCTTTTTGTTTTAAGTAACCTTGTTTCCTGTAAAAATTTTGCTTTTAATTTTTATTCACTAATCTTATGGAAATATTTTGTATTTTTCATTGCAAAGACGCTTTAAAAATCGTAAGTTTGTTAAGAGATATATATTTTCCTGTGAACTAAGAACGTACGTGTAAAAATGAGAACGCAATTATGGTTCTGTATACATTTTTATTGTTTATATTATTTTAAAAAAATATATATATAAATAGTAATTAAAAAAAAATAAAAATTAAAAGTATGTACTTATTTTCATATACTTCTTTCGTTAATTTTTTTTTTGTAATAATTCATGAATGTATATTAAACCAGAAACGAATTACCCCTTTAACTATAAACATAACTAAAAAAAAAAACAACTAGTCAGATGTGCAACACACTCACGTACAATAGAATGTAAATTTAAAAAAAAAAAACTTCTGAAAACATAAAGTTAAATTTACAAAAATATAAATACTGCTGTCCAATTTAATTTTGTTCTTAAGTTAAATGTGAAAACTAATATGAGTTGTTATGCAACGAAAACAAAAAAAAATTATATTTTATTTAAATTTAGAAAACTTGTTTTCTTATCTTTGTAAAAAATGTTTTTTATTTGATTTGTTTTTTGTTTTAAAAATATTTTTTCTAACAGTTTCCGTTTCTTTTTTGTGAAATTAATAATAATTCAGTAAGTTATAATAGTTTTGTATATTTTTTTTAAAAGTTAAAATGCGTTCTCACATATAATACACATATTTTTATAAAAAAAAACAACTAAAAATAATAATTGATTGTAAATTTCCTTGTAGAACTTTACGAATGAGTTTTTAAAACAATTTCGTTATTTCTTTTTAAGTTTTATATTTTTATTTTCTAAATGCGATTTTAATTTAAGCTTTAGAAGATTTTGTTGTAGTTATTACATTGGAAAAAAATCTATATTTTGTTCAGTTATAAACTGTTTTTTTTTTTTTTTTAATTATTATTATTATAATTGATTTATATATATGAGAATATATATTTAAAATATATATTGTGAATTGTGGTTGAAAAATAAAATGTTTTCGAATTGGAAATATTATTTCTTTTCTTTTTGTTTTATTTTATTTTAATTTATTTGGCTTTTTCGTTTTGCATGATTTTTATTTTGTTCTTGTGCAAAATTAGTTTTTTTGAAAATCTGTTTGGTGGACAACAAAAATTTACTTTCAAAGCTCCAAGCAACGCAGACGTATTTGACTTGAAAGCTAGTCAAGTTTCTGGTCTCTAATTGTCTTTCAAGTCTAGTGAGTTTTCTGATTTCTGATTGGACAGTAGCCAAACAACAAGGAATTTGTTTCACAGCTGGCCACTTCGTCTTCTGCATGTGGCCAATGTGTTTATTACTTAATTTAGGTATGATTAAATTTATTTGGACTTGCGAATATTATTGGAAAAACGGGTTAAAAAAATAATACTTTTGTTTTTTATAATCTAGACGCGCTCAAGGGATTGTACTACCATTTAATTATTTCAAAACAACGCGGGCGTCAGGTTGTGGAAGAAAAAGAAGGATAGGAAAGATGACGATGGAATTCGTGATAGGACATTTTGCATTCTAGTGCTTGCGAAATTTTGGGGGACGAGTTAAGTTTCATTCGAAAAGAGTAGTGTTTAGTGAAAACGACAAGGCACTTGGGTTGTGACAAATCGGTCCTGGCCAATAATGTGATATAACTAGTCGCCTATGATTTATAAGGTATACCAAATGGTTTAATGAATTGGAAGGTTATAACTAAGACATGTGGTATCACAAGAGAACATCTCATATCCCGAGGGTTGCGAAATTCTTAGAAAGCGGTTATTGCTTGAATTGCAAACTGCGCTGGCTGTTTTTTAATGGAGGTTATCGTGAATAAAAATGTACCTGGAAATTTTTCTCCATTTCGAATCTTGGGAACGTGAATGATGCTCAAAAGTTTCCCTCGGAGTTTATTGGTATCGGGAATAAGCTTTCTCAGAGAATTTTGTTGTCATTTCATACGATGTTTTGTCCAAAGAAAATTTATCCCGCGGAAGCTTTAAGATTGCAGGAAGAGGGAATAAAACGTTCCGAGGGAAACGAAATTCCCTGGGAGGTACCCGATAGGCCCCAATATGCTTATTTGGTAACTAAAAATTTTCACAAAGTTTCCCAAAATTATTTTTTTTTGACAGAAAATTCTTACGTTAATAAACACATCTAATAAAATGTAGGTAAATATTGAATAAAACTCGAAACAGCACACTTGACTCCTGTCCTAACATTCAAGACGGTGGGCTAGCAATGGCAATGTCCTCTTCTGGTATATAATCCAGTTAAAAATCGAAGAAGACACAGATCTATTGTTTTCTCGATCGAACTTGTTTTTGTATTTCTTCAAACATCTATGTACATACATATTTACAAAAATGCCTCTTTTAACTCTAAAGATCTCAAAATTCAAAAAGATCAAATCCTTTGAAAGGAAAAGCAAAAATCTTTTCTTGAATGAAACTCTAAATGATTCCAATTGTACTTATGTTTAGTAGAGTTATATCGAGTTGCATTCAAGAAAAGATTTGCTCTTTCTGTCAAAAGATTTGACCTTTTTGAATTTTGAGAGTTTCATTACAAGAAAAATCTAGATCAAATCTCAACACGAAAAATTTCATCTCTGATGGGTTGGAAGATTTGATCTGAATACACACATATACATAATATATATATATATATATATATATATATAATTTTTTTCTGTCAAATGGAAAATATTTTGTCATTAATTTGTTGTGGACTTGCTTAAAAATAAAATAGAAAAATAAACAAATAATGGACGCAGAAGTTATAAATTTAGTGGAATTTTTGATTGCTTCGTCTTCGTCTTCATCTCATGATATGTTTTTTCGAGAAGTATATTCATCAAAACTACAATTAAATCTGAAAACAAGTTTAATTGAAAAGATCAAATCTCGATTTTGAGAACAGATCTTTGAAACTCGAATGGAACTCGCTATTAATAAAAGAGGGGCAGATTTACCGAAAAATAGGGGTCTGCGAAATTGATTAAGAATCAAAATAAAAATAAAAATAATAATCTGTTTTGCTTAATTGAAGGATTTATTTGTCAAAATCCGTGTTTTTTGACAGATGTGTATCAAAAATGAATTGAATTCGTGTACTTAAAAATTAAATAATTTATGCAATAAAAATACAGCAGTTTCATACGAAATTTATATTTTAACTTGATATTAAATACGGTTAAAATCTTAAATTATAGTTATATATAATTAAAACTTATATATAAAAAACGTATGTACACGGAGGAGAATTTTTATTATGTATTCTTTGTTTAAATTCAGGACCTGATGCCCACAAACGTTTTTCTATTCAAAATATTCTTTTTTAAATATAAATTTGTTTGCATTTTTATTTTCAATTGATATTATCTTTGAAGTTACTGTATGTTCTTAAGCACAAGGAAAATATAAAAGAAAAATACATATATGTACTATATTTTTTAATTTCGCCATTAATTTTTTATTTCAAATAAAAAAAATTAAAATACGTATACTAGAATTTTAAAAACAACAAATGTATATAAGAAAAAAAAACAAAATTTAGGCTTAAACAGTTCAACAGTTCAGAACAATATTCAACCCATTAAAATTTTTAATTTCACTTTTTATTTTACAAACAGTGTATGTTTATTTTAAATATATTTTTTGATAAATGCTTCTTTAAAAAAATATATTGGAAAATAAATCCTTAGTCAAAATAATCTAACAATGGAATTGTTTGTAAATTGATGTTTAATAAGACATTAAAAAAAAACAAATTTTAAGTAAAAATAAATGTTTGTAATATATGCAAAAAACCATCATTCAATGGACAAAAAAAAATACAAGTAAAAAACAATTAAGTACAAATTAAATTAAAAAAAGAAAAGCAAATTTTTCGGAGTACAAAATTTTCAGGGATACCTTAAACTTTCGGAACAAAATTTCGTTAAAATACTAAAGAATTATATAAATTTATTGAAGAAAAAAAAACAGCTAACAGCTGTGCCAACCACATTTTTAATAAAAAAAAAATGATAAAACATTACAAAAAAAAAATTAAATTTATATCGAAATCGATATTGATGTACAAATTTATTTCGGTATACTGAATTGGGATTGCATGTATTTGAAAGAAAACAAAAAACAAACAAAAATTTACAAAATTTAAAATAATTAGAAAGTAAGCAAAAAAAGAATTAAAAATTATACATCTGACAGACTTAAGAAATTTTGCAAAAAGGATATACGTAAAATTTATTAATATCTGCATGATTAAAATTATTTTTTTATATTATTTATTTTTAAATTAACACTTTAATGATTTAGTGCAATATTTTATTTATTATTTTTTTAGCTAAAAAAAAAATAGTTGTAATTTTTTTTTTTTCTAATAATAAAATATTTTAAGGAAATGGAATTTAAAATAGAGAAGGAAAAAACTGTTCTGAACTGAGAAAAAAATTAAAATGTAGGCATTTTGTATGATAAATAGAGATATTTGTTTTAATTATTATTTTTAAATTATCTGTTTATTTTTATAGTTAAAATCTTTATTTTTTTTATCTTACAATTTTAAAACGTATGTAAAAGATATTCTTTTCAAATTCTCTTGTTTATAGTTTATTTTTTTTTTGTAATAAAAAAAACACAATTAATAACGAAAAGGACTTACAACTTCCATTCTTAAATTTGTATAAATATATCTCAGGGCTCTAAGACTCAAACTAAAGTAGTTTTAAGATTTTAATTAAGATTTGTAAAAACAAAAACATCGCAATAAATCTCAGGTAAATATTAAATTAAGAGCATACAAAATTACCAGCTAGATTTTTAAAATCTAAGAAGTAAAACGAAACAAGCCATGCATTTTCCAGAGTCTTAACCTGACAAACATACATACATACATATATTCGTAACGTCTTTCAACATTATAATGCAATCTTACAAAAGATCTTCATAACCTTCTTCTATTGTACATTTTTATTTTTTATTTTTTTATAACTCATAATTAATGCAAAATAAAAAAGTTTAAAAAATGAAATTTAAACAAAAAAAAAACAAATAGTAAAAATATATAATTATATCTGTGATTTTACCTTATTATAAAATGTATTTTAAATATACATTATTTATTATCGCAAGGAAGAAAAGAAATGAGAAGAGTATATAAGTATACAAATTATGCAGAAAAAAACTAAAACTTAGGTTTAATACAATCAAGAAAAAAAAGAGAAACCTAATAATGAAATAAACAAATATTTTAAAAATAGCAACATGATATGCAATATTTGAAAATAATTAAATTAGTTTTTTTTTTTAATTTAAAATTATGTTGTAACGATTTTAGTTTAAACTAAAGTCTGATGATTTATTTTTTGTTATTATTATATTACGAAGCTCCAAAAATATAACTAACCGAAATTAAAATGATTGTTTTTTCTCTTGTTTAAACTTTATAAAGTGACGATGGAAAATATGAATTTTCTTAACTTTTATTATCAATTTGAATGTATGAATTATATTACCGACAAAAAGTAAAAAAAAAAACATTTTATGGATAATTAAATTTTGAAAATAATGGAAAGATAAACAAAAATATTAAAAAAAAAAACATTTTGACATTAAGAAAGGAAGTGTAAGGAAAAAAGAAATAATTAAAATTAATGATTAAGGTAAGAAATTATTGATAATTATTATTATTATTATTATGTAAACCGTAATTTGATGGACAAAATAACTGAACAAAATTCACTGAAATAAAAATAAATTTAATTTGTTGCTAAATATGTTTTTATTTATTTTTATTCTATCAAACTTAATTATTGTGGTTTGGAAGGAACAAAGAAAATGCTTAAATACTGATTCCTTGCCACTTTCGAATATCATCCACGCTCTACGCTTCCGCATCCGTGGTTCCATCTTATTTTTTGGAAAATATTTGTTTTAGTACCTTGGCTGCACGGTTCATATAAAGCTGAACTTAACTCTGATGATATAATAATTCTGACACAATTGAACTTGCCTTAAAATGAGGAAGATAGTTTTTGACTAGCTTTCCAGTAAAAGTTCCCTTATTGGAAGGAAATTTTGTGACAGCTGGCCAATCAGGGACTGAATGACTTTAATAAATATGTCAATTAGTGTAGTTAAATATCCCCACATCTGCTGGTGATCTAAGAGCCAGTTGTAAAAATTGTGGTTCAAATATTTGTCAGTGGTTCAGTAAGTTTAACGAGCCATTTCGGGGTATTAACTTAAGTTCACCAATGGTTCAAGCAATTAATTGGCTATTATCACTTTAACTAAATCTTGAACCAATGTTGAACCTCAAAAAATATGCTAAAATCTGTGACTTCGAATTGCACGTTTGTGTACAACTGACTAAAAGTAAAATGTTTGTATGCAGCTAATATATGATACCTACTTTCATATATGCGTAGTAGCGAAAATGTGGCGAATTAATATATTTAATTATTTCAAGTTTCTGGGAAGACCAATAGGTGTGTTTTATTGGGAATCTATCCATTGTACCGTAAGTAATTCCCAAAAAAACGCATCGACCGTAGCATGACCCGCAGTCACAAGTAATGAAATAGTCTTTTGCAAAGTAAAATTAAGAAAATATCAAAGTCACGAACAATAATTAGCTTTTATTCATATAAACTAGAAAGTAGAAAAACGTGCCAATATTTAATTTATGTTACAAACCTATTTCTTGTTTTCATTTTTTCTGCAATTGCAGTTTTAAATTCGAACATTCATTTTGCACCAATAGAACGAAAATGATAAGTGAATGGCTTCGTTCATAGACTATGGTCAAGTCCCTTTTTACACAGTACATGTTTTGTATTGCTTCAAAAATGGTCTATGCATTTCACACGAGGGAACAAAAGTACCGGTGATTTACTTGTTTCCTTTTAATGTTTCTTGGCTTGGAACGCACACTACAATGTAGTTTATATTGTTCACTCCCCTCATATTTCATGCTTTTATTTATTTTCTTTTATTTTTCAAGTCAATTTACAAATTTATTTTCTGAGTATGTTTTGCTTTCAATTCAATATTTAATCATCAGACTGCACTTAACATACGCGGAGTAAGTAACAAAAAGTTAACATTTGGTTTGCCATTTCACCATTTTGGATCACAAAAATGCATGCCCAGTCCATGTCCATGTAGTGAATCGAATACCGCCCATGGCCGACGTCCATTGTACAGTGAAGAAAAAGCACACTTTGTGAGTTCAGTTTCTGCTTAGTGCGTTTAGGCTAGGCGCGCACATGCAATTTTGCCAAAACGAAATAGTTTAATCACTAGTTGAACGATGATCGCGCACATAAGCAACTTAAAAATCAATCAACGGGATAAGCCAACACACAACCATCATTTTGATCTAATGTGCGCCCAGTTACATTATAGTTCGATGTGATACAAACTGAAGAATTTATTTGGGGCGATCGTTCGATTTGTGCCAAAACACAAACTCTTAAGTTGCTCGAATCGCGGAGTGAATAGTTGTTGCATGTGCGCGCATTCTCATATAAGTCCAGGGTATTCACTTTAGCAGCCCAACTGTTGCAAAACTGAAAGTGGCATATGTGCGCGCCTCTGGCCTTATAGCTCATAGAATTTTATACGAATAAATATTTTGCGGCGCAGTGTCAAGCAATTCCTCTATAGTGCAGTTCCACCCAATGCGGTTTGTCTTCTCAAATTGCTTTTTTGTAGATCTAAATAAAAAGATGATTTTTTTCACCAAACTCCGTTTAAAATTGGGCTTGGTTAGTCAAAAATTAAAGTAAAACGGAATTCATTCGAAAAATATTGGTTTCTTTATCAAAACAGATTTCAAAATTTGTTAAAATTAATTAATTGACATTAGGGGTATGCAAAATTGCAGATATAGGTGCAATTTTAGAAGTACTTCAGAAAATAATGGAGCAAAGAATACAGTTTTTAATAGTAAAAGTCAGAAACTTTTTAGAAGAACAATTCAAAATGGAGTTATCTAAGATTTGAGAAATATAAACTGGCCAACTATTAAAAAAAGAATCAAAAAGATCGATTTGTCTTACGAATGAAATTAATAACTATAACACTCCGTGAACACATCCATCGAGATTCAATTCAATTATCAATCGTACCAACAAAACTAACAAAATCAGAATCGAGACTCGACTGAACGTCAACCAGCCACCCACCGTAGCTTCTACTTTAGCTTTTTATCGACCGTAGCGAATTGTATGTAAAATGCTACGACGGATAAACTTACGGCGGATAAATTTCCCAATAAAAAAAGGCTAATATATTGGGGGTTATATTATATACAAATTTCCCTGGAAAATTTTCTCCAATTCGAATCTTGGAAACGTGAATAAACGTGTTTTATTGGGAAATTTATCCACCGTAAGTTTATCCGTCGTAGCATTTTACATATAATTCGCTACCGTCGATAAGAACCTAAAGTATCCGTGTTTTATTGGGAAATTTATCCTCCGTAAGTTCATCCGTCGTAGCTTTTACATACAATTCGCTACGGTCGATAAAAAGCTAAAGTAGAAGCTAAGATGGATGGCTGGTTGACGTTCAGTCGAGTCTCGATTCTGATTTTGTTAGTTTTGTTGGTACGATTGATAATTGAACTGAATCTCGAAGGATGTGTTCATGGAGTGTCATAATTATTAATTTCATTCGTAAGACAAATCGATCTTTTTGATTATTTTTTTTAATAGTTGGCCAGTTTATATTTCTCAAATCTTAGATAACTCCATTTTGAATTGTTCTTCTAAAAAGTTTCTGACTTTTACTATTAAAAACTGTATTCTTTGCTCCATTATTTTCTGAAGTACTTCTAAAATTGCACCTATATCTGCAATTTTGCATACCCCTAATGTCAATTAATTAATTTTAACAAATTTTGAAATCTGTTTTGATAAAGAAAACAATATTTTTCGAATGAATTCCGTTTTACTTTAATTTTTGACTAACCAAGCCCAATTTTAAACGGAGTTTGGTGAATCATCTTTTTATTTAGATCTACAAAAAAGCAATTTGAGAAGACAAACCGCATTGGGTGGAACTGCACTATAGAGGAATTGCTTGACACTGCGCCGCAAAATATTTATTCGTATAAAATTCTATGAGCTATAAGGTTTATATTTCTCTAATGTTAGATAACTCCATTTTTTAATGATAAGCTGTTCTTCTGAAAAGTTTCTGACTTTTACTATTAAAAACTGCATTCTTTGCTCAATTATTTTCTGAAGTACGTCTAAAATTGCACCTATATCTGCAATTTTGCATACCCCTAATGTCAATTAATCAATTTTAACAAATTTTGGTATCCATTTTGAAAAAGAAACCAATATTTATCGATTGAATTCCGTTTTACTTTTATTTTTGACTAACCAAGCCCAATTTTCGTTTTGTGTTCAATTTTTATTGATAGTTGTAAATAAACGGAGGTTGTTGAAAAAAATATCTTTGATTTAGATCTACAAAAAAGCAATCTGAGAAGACAAACCGCATTGGGTGGAACTGCACTATAAAGGAATTGCTTGACACTGCGCCGCAAAATATTTATTCGTATAAAATTCTATGAGCTATAAGGCCAGAGGCTCCCACTAATGCAACTTTCAGTTTTGCAACAGTTTGGTTGCTAAAGTGAATACCCTGGACTTATATGAGAGTGCGCGCACATGCAAAAACTATTCACTCCGCGATTCGAGCAACTTAAGAGTTTGTGTTTTGGCACAAATCGAACGATCGCCCCAAAGCAGTTCTTCAGTTTGTATCACATCGAACTATAATGTAACTGCGCGCACATTAAATCAAAATGATGTTTGTGTGTTCGTTTATCTCGTTGATTGATTTTTAAGTTGCTTATGTGCGCGGTCATCTTTCAACTAGTGATTAAACTATTTTGTTTCGGCAAAATTGCTTGTGTGCACCTAGCCTAAACGCACTAAGCGGAAACTGAACTCACAAAGTGTGCTTTTTCTTCACTGTTTAATGGACGTTGGCCATGGGCGGTATTGGATTCACTACATGGACATGGACTGGGCATACATTTTTGTGATCCAAAATGGTGAAATGGCAAACCAAATGTTAACGTTTTGTTACTTACTCCGCGTATGTTAAGTGCAGTCTGATGAGTAAATATTGCATTGAAAGCAAAGCATACTAAAAAAATAAATTTGTAAATTGACTTGAAAAATAAAACTCTAGCTATCGATAAGCTCAGAAAATAAATAAAAGTATGAAATATAAAGGGGAAATGTAAGGGGAGTGAATAATTTAAACTACGTTGTAGTGTGCGTTCAAAACCAAGAAGAATTAAAAGGAAAAAAGCAAATCTCGGGCAAATTTTTTAATATTTTCCTAATTTTACTTTAAAAAGACTCTTTCATTACTTGTGACTGCTGCGCAGGGGTACCATTTTTACAAAAAATAAAAAAGCTACGGTACATACTACGGTCGATGCGTTTTTTTGGGAATTACTTACGGTACAATGGATAGATTGTTAATAAAAAACACCTAATGATTCGCAAATGTTTACCGCGCTATTTATTGGTATTGGGAATAAGCTTTCCCAGGGAATTTTACTGTCATTTCATACGATTTTTTGTTCCAGGGAAATTTATTCCGTGTAGATTCACGTGCGCAGGAAAAATTTCGAAGGAATAAAATATTCCGTGGGAAACGAAATTCACTGGGAGATTCCCGATAGGGCCATTCGTCAAATTTTACAACATTTAAACGAACAAGTTTTTTTTAAGAATTAAAATGACAGTAGACATACATTTTTACGATTATATTTACACAAAACATTTTGAATTATAGCCATGTTGACACTTTTCCCTATTTCTAAAGATAAATTCTAGATTGCAAACCATGAAGCCGAGCTTTGGAGCCGAAGACGACGTGTTATTTCGTATATTTTCCCCAAACTTACTTGACTGTTAAACAACCAGATAACAACATGGAATTTTTCAATCAAGCAAAAACAAATTAGAGAATAATTTAATTTGAGCGTCACTTTTATATCGAGTATCGAATTTTTCATAGAAATTAATTATTGTTTTAACGTTTATTTCAAAGCAATCATTTATCAAAATGTTTTTGACATGGAAAATAGCAATTTATTTTATTCCTCAGATAACCCCTTATTCCGTTTTAAAATGAGCAGATAACTTTATTCCTAGATTAAGTTGTATCTGACTGTTGAAAAACTGATTTTTGCTCTATCTCGAGAATATGTACTAACAGCTTGCTCAACTGACTATCGCAAAATTGGCCCTTAGAGTATTAAACTCTAACTACTAGAATTAACTTTGCATTAACTATATACATATTTCTGAAAGATACCTATTTCTTAAACAACTGTCGATCTAATTCAATTCAATCTAATTACAGAGTCCAATGAATGAACTGCGGCGGTAATCGGACCCAATTTTGACATTTTTACTATTGTTGAATGTCAAAATTAAGCCTTCCGTAGGGTGGACGCTCATCGGATTCTGTAATTGGTGTGAATAGCTGTGTTCACTAAAGAAAAGATCAGAACATACAACACGTTATACATAACAAATTAAACAGAAAAGTCAGAAAAAGTTAGAACAAAATATAACAGTCAACTAAACGTCATTTTTTAAACAATAACAAATAAAAAAATGGATTATTTGTGTTTTTTCTCCTTGAAAGTGCAAGTTTTTAATTTAATATATATAATGTGGAGTCGATTAACTCTAAACACAAACCAAAAGTAAACGAACAAAATAAAAAAATGAGACATTCAATACGTGGTTCTCAAATCCACTGTGCCAAGCCAAACTAGTGATGTGCATTTCAGGTTGCATTTAAAAGACAAAACAATTCTAAATTAAATTTCACCATTATATGTTCTAGTTTGATTTTATCTAAAAGCCAGAGCAAAAATACAGTTATCTTCTTTAGTATTATCGAACACTTCAGTGAATACCAAATCAGAGCATTTTAAGACAGAAAATGCCTCACTGAACAGCAAAAAAAAGCACTTTTCTGCCCAGACCAGAGCAGAATAATTCCCTGAACAAATCGAATGTAAATCAACAATTTCGATAGTGTCGCCATCTCGATTTAGATAGCGAAAGGGTTATTTCCAAAGTTCGCAAAACGTACTGTTTGTGAAAATTATAATTTAATCTCCCACTGAAGAAAAAATTCAAGCCAAATCGAGGTTATTTTCTTGGAAGTGTATCCATTCATGACCGGCGTATAGTTAGCACCGCGATATCACGGATTTCAAAATTTTTGATTCCTATAATTAGGTGAACATTTGGTGAAATTTGGTTAATCATTCTTAGAATTTGGTGAATCATGGTTTAAAAGTTATAAACAATTTAAGGTTAGGCGTATAGTTAGCACTCGATAGAAACAAATTTAACGTTTATTGGTAACAATTGATGGGGAATGGTTTTCCGAATTTAGTGAGCCTGCTTTTAAATTTAGTGAGGCCATTACTTAATAAATAATTAAGAAAAACTTAAACCAATGACAGTTCAATAAACAATTACAGGTTACAAACATAAATAACTTTCATAACGTAAAGTAATTAAAGATGCGAACAAGTGCACGAATCGAACATACCTAAACTAAAATCTGTCCCAATTTCTGTCATAATCTTATTTTTTCGACTCAGTTGTCACCCTTTTTCACTGTTTAAAATTTTGCTCAATGCTTTTATCAATTTTTAATTAAAAACAGAAAACTGAAATGTGAAATAATGCGGTTGGTACTCCGGATTACATCAGCCCTGAGGTCTTGCAGTCACAAGGAGTTGACAATTAATACGGCCGTGAATGTGATTGGTGGTCTGTTGGAATATTCCTGTACGAAATGCTGGTTGGCGATATTACTTTTTATGCGGATAGTCTAGGCGGCAGGTACGGCAAGATAATCGACCACAAAAACTCCCTCTCATTTCCATCTGAAATTGTCCAACTTTTCTTTTTGAAACGCAGAAGAAGCTCGGCGATGAACATAAGATCCGTACACGTGAAATGAACAACAATCAGCACTACAACGACAAAATTAATACACTTGAGAAGCAGCTGGCTGATATGCAGGAAAATCTTAAAAGTGAAACAGAAAAAAAAAACAGAATTTGAAGAAACAGGCGGCAGAACTGCGTCTGGCAAAAACGGAGGTCGAACAAAAGGTGAATCAATTACAAGCTCTTTTATCAAACCTACAGATTCAACGTGACACGCTGCAACAGGAAGTAGCCGAGCTACAAACACGACTTATTCAAGAAAAGAATGCCCGCACACAGATAAAAGAGATACAAAAGGAGCTGGAAAGTAAAATACAAACCGTATCCACTTACCTAGACCGTTGCCTTAATCGGGAGCAACTAGCAATCGTGGATAATCAGACTCTGAATGAAAAGATCTCGGACCTGGAAAAGTCAAGCGCCCGCCTAGACTTAAAGCCGCACAAGGAAGATACCAGCAAGAGGTGAAGGCTCACCAAGAAACAGAAAAATCTCGAATGCTGAGCCGCGAAGAAGAAAACACGCAGGAAGTTAACGCACTGCAAACAAAACTCAACGAAGAAAAGTCGGCACGCATTAAATCCGACCATAGTTCACAAGAAAATATTAATATTGTTTTTGTCTCTTCTGTATTGTTTAGTTTGAATTGAACAAAAAAAAATATATTTAAAAAAAAATATCCTTGTTACATTTTGCCAGATTTATGTATTCTTAAGCAGAAAATTGATATTTTTTCTTTCAATATTGTATATCCATTCTCATCTGCGAAGGTGAGATATTCACACATGTTCTGTATTTCACTTTTGGTGAATTTGAGCAACGAAAGTGTAGAAGTTCTGTATTCCACATAAAAATGTTCTGTATTCCACATACAATAAATTTTGTAAATAACTCATTCCGAATGTGGAATTTTAGGGTTCTAAATATGAAAATTCGTGTTCTACATTCCGAATATCAACCGTTCTTATACAAATTGTGTGTAACAGGTGATTTTGACAATTCGAAAATGAATTGGAAGGAGTTGACTCCATTCGACTAAAATTCGTTTTGAATTCATTTTCAGTCCGAATGCAGTACATGTGCGGTTAAAACAAAAAATAACAAACATTGTGTTTCGCAATGCAATGCAACTAATTATTAAGATAGATTGCTAATGAAAGTTTCTCATACATACATATTATAACTTTAAAGATTTCGAATTATGAACAATCCCGCGATGTACTACTGTAGTCTTAAATACTTGATTGTTAGTGTCGGATTGGTATGTCCCAATGCTGAGGTATTCATTGGAGAGGATAAATATTTACTCATATTAGCCACATTAACGAGGTTCATCATCTTAGGTATGACTCAGTAAGAACTTCTATTTTCCAGGTGAGGTGTGACATTTAGCGGTTCAACAAAAAACTATTTCATCCCCAAGCAGAAATATGCAGAGCATAAGAAGCATTTATGAGCAAATGCAACTCATGAACAAAACTATAGGGGTATTCACGATCTGGTGTACCAAGTCTTGTAAAATTGTAAAATTTTATTTGTTTACAACACACCTTTACTATTCTATATCAACGCTGAAGCAAATGTTTAAATCTGTTTCACATTTGTTCTGAAGAAGGCTTAGGTTTGTGTTAAAAAAATCTTACACTCTTGTATTTTTCTCAATCATTAGCAGGGTACTCTGTCGTACATAGTGCCGAGTTTTCTAAAAGTCTTTTCGGTTAGTTAATATTATTTTTTTATTATATATTAATTAATTGATTGTGATTGGCATTGATAATAGTCGGTAGGTCTTATATGTCCTCACGGAAAAGGCTGCAATTGAAGCATGTGATATGGGTGTAGATTGCAATTGCAAATCAAAATGAAATCGCGTATGCTTCCAGCAGCATCATTAAGTAAGTTAAAAAAAAGTATTTCAAAAAATGTAGGCATTAGGAGTAATATGGGATAAAGGAACAAACAAATGTGGCACTCTACATATTATGTAAACCTTAGACCCTCCGTATTTCGATACTCGCGAATTTGTCATGGGTCGGCAAATATGATATAGGTAATTAAGCTTATACGGATTTTTATGTTGGCTTTAAGTGAGGAGAACATAGCTTATTTATTAACTTTTATATCGAACATACTAAATGTAAAAATGAATAATTTTGGATTTTACTGCAGCGGTGAACTTTGCAATAGTTCCTACAGGCATAACCACTTTTATTGGTTTAATAATATTTTCTACTTTAATCTTTTTTTATCTTTCATTACAGATATAAAACACCAAACTAAATGCACAAAAGCCAACTGGAAATTATTTGTTTTATGGAGAAAAGATCTTACTTACTGAAAACATGCCCGATTAATGACTAATACTGATGCTTACAACTGACCGTTACCCAGACTTTAAGTAACTTTGTTAAAGAATCAACCTTAAAACTATACATGCACCTGTAAAGTCTTGGGTTATTGTTGATATTATTTACTAGGTAGGTGGGAATGTATAAAACTTTCAAACTTTTGTTAATTTAATAACAAATTTCATTTTAATTTGTACATAATGTAGATGCGCCAAGGTTTGGAAAATGAAAACAACGCCAATTCCTAGTAACGCTGGGATCTAAGGCACGATTAAATTGTATGGACATTGAACCGTTTTATGGCGAGATGATTATTTGGTTAAAAAAAAACGATTTTTATTAAAATGTATTTTTTAAACATCGAAAAATTTTAATGCAATAAGATATAATATTATAATCAAATAATATTTTACTGATATTTGGAATTTAATTTATATTTCATACTAAACATTGTGGTATACGTTTTCATATATATAAAAATATAATTTAATTACAATTTTCTAATTTGTTTTGTTTTAATTGATGATTTCAAGAAAAAAATTGTTCGTGATGGCTGATTATTAAAATTCAATTGATGGTTAACAGGTAAGCGTAGTGAACATTTTGATTTTGATCATAACACGAAATTTCTGCAAAAAAAAAAAAAACAAAATTAATTACATTTCACTAGGTAAAGTGAAAGAATGCCTAAGATTTTGAGATGTCAAAAAAATGTTAATATACAATTTGGTTTAGAGATATACTTATTTTTATGATTATGTATGTTAGAATTCCGAATTTTATATGAAAATAAAAAAAAAAACATTATAAGAAATGTTTTTTCTTTAACCTGAATTTAAGAAAATGTGTCCAATTCAAAAATATGCAAGTCAATTTACCAGTTTATTGCTTATTTACATGACTGACATATTTTCTGACTTGTTACCCATTTTTGCCATTAAACGCTATTATGTATATAAAATACTAAAAAACCCGTATAAACCTCAGAAACCAAATAATTTATTTATCTGAAATTATCTGGTTTCTAAGGTTTATACGGGTTTTCCACTGTTTCATGAATACCCTTAATTTAATTTTTCCAGTCGTGTAAATCTAGCTGAAAGCTTAAACAAAAATCAAAATATGTACTATAAGAAAACAAACTAACAACACCGTCAACAAATGGCTTTGACTACGTCCATTTGTTTTTTTTTTTTTTTGGTTGGCTATATTTCCAATTCGCATGCAAGTAAATGGGTTGCTTTAATTCAAAATTCAAAAACTGCTTGGTTTTCACAGTTTGCTTCTAATAACGTTCGATCGTTTACTTTTTGTATACTTCAACTGGCCAAAGTCGTGTTTTATTTTTGTGGTGTAAATATTAAAAACAATATAAATTTAACTGAATATAAAACTAGTAAAAATCGAACATTACTTTTAGAAAGTGTGAAAGTGGTGCGAAGAAGGAAAAATTTTAAAAAAATATTTAAAAGGTACCTATTTGTCTGCATTAACTATAAAAAAAAAACAGGGTAAGAATGAATTTTTCGTCTACAGAATTTTTCTTGGACATTCCTATTTATTTTTTATAAAATTATATTGCAAAATCAGATATACTTATGTACATGTATGTACCTATATGTACATACATCATATTCAATATCCAATATTAATATTTTCAAACTTGTTTAAAACGGCGTTTGAAATCGAATGTGATAGAGAAATCTTATGGCTTCTATTATCCTAAAACATCACGAATTCCATTGTAATCGGAAAGTTGTTAAAAATCCTGAAAAATTCTATTTCATAATTCATAGTAGTGGAAAACCTCATACAAATTGTAATCACAAAGGTTTTCGATTACAACAGATATTGAATTCGTTGATGGGGCTTCCTTTTTGTTTTCCGAAAGAAGATAGAGGAAACGGAGGACAAGGTATTGATGTAGTGGATATAGAGCTTGATTGCTAACTTAGAGCATTCTTTTCTATACCTCCAGCTTTAAATGAATGACTCCCAGTGTAACGCAGTCAAAACTATTTATGTATCGCTCCGAACGAAAAAAAATCCTTTGAAAATATTTAAAAAAATATTTAATGAAAGTACTTTTAACATTGTTTTTATTTAATAAATTAAAAATATTTTAAAAATTATATACATACAAAGCTATACATATTGTATATGTTACAGTTTCCCCTAAAATTATTGTGAAAAAATGTGTACATTTGAAAAAAAAATATGTATCCCCGACTCCTACCAAAAAAGAAACCTCCGGCATAATGTAACTCTGATATCCCCAATCCCGTGGAAAAAATGAGATAATAAACACCTAATAA
This sequence comes from Philhelius pedissequus, assembly GCA_910595825.1. NCBI lineage: Eukaryota > Metazoa > Arthropoda > Insecta > Diptera > Syrphidae > Philhelius > Philhelius pedissequus. The sequence goes on along the minus strand of OU343160.1, from coordinate 316,521,047 downwards.
TACAATACAAAATATACAACCTGTTGAAATTTTTACAACAAAACACATGTACTAACCGTACCTCATACAACCGTTTGCTTATAATTTTCTAATTCATAGAGAACTGCTTAATCGAATTGAATTTAAAGCAGGATGAAAAGTGCATTGCATTAACCAAAATTGAAAACGAAAAAAATGTGTATTAAGAATTCTTATATAAAATACTTAGTTCATTTTCCTATAACTTGCCACATTGAAGTTTTTTTTAAATATTTTTTCCTAATAAGGTGTGTATTCAAAAAGACTAAATTTAGGTTTTGAATTTAGTATTCCTAATCAATGTAGCCTGCTTCACCAGGCCGAACTATTAGCATTCAAAAATTGTCGTTTTGCGATATCAACCACTGATGTCTGCATCTTTTCACATTTCTATTATTAAGTCACTTGACTCTGTATGTGCAAACTCCAACACTGCCCTGAGCTGTCGATCATCTGTCATGAAGATTGTGCAGCAGTTCGAAATTTCGAAAATTATAAAAAGCTTACTGGCTAAAATTTAAGCAATACATGTTACCTATTGCAATAAGATAAAACAAATATTGGTATTTCCATCGCTACATGTTATCTTATGATATAAAGAGCTCAAACTTTAACATTGGTTACGTTACCACTTCTTAGCAGCAAAACAGATCTCGCCAACGCTGGATCTGAAGCAGCCTCAAGTGTTGAATTTAAGCAAATTGAAAATTAGTTCCGTAATAGGTGTCATAAACCTACACTGTCTAAAAAGTAGGTATGCAACGCGACTTGGGCGAAGAGGAGGAGAAGCCCTATTCCTAAGACGTAGGCTTCATTTAAAACACCTTACTGTAATGATCGAAGTGATTTGGAAAATAATAATACAATAATTCGTACAAACTTTATAACTCCAAATCGTTTAGCAAAAACATTCCATCTTGTATCAGAAGGGACCAACCGTTGATGTAAATGTGTCTGTTTTTCTGAAACCTTGTATTTTGTACTTAATTGATTTCAATTATATCAATAAGAAATACGTTTGAAGTAATTCTTAACTCACACTTCATTTTTACTTGCGATATAGTAGGTACTATAGGAGGGCAAGTTTTACATTTGGGAAAAAATCAAATACACCAAAAAAGTGGCTCCCGCTATTTCGTCTGTCTGCCTTTAGGGTGATCTACAGTTTAAGACGTTGAACCGAAGAAATTTAAAGAATCTTGGCACTTAAGGTTCTTAGGTGATTGGCTCGCTTCTATTTTCAATTTTTTTTTTTTTTACCAAAAGTGGTAAATCTTAGTTTTCTCTAAAACGGTTCTATCGATATTGATAAAACAAATCAGTGCAATACGTTATTAGTTCACATTTTGGTTTAAATATGTTTTACATAATGTGTTATAAACGAAAGCTGCCATACCTTTTTTTGGTTTTCTTACTTTGTCATTACCGGCTCAACGAATTTTGTTCAACATTTTTGCACAGGAGCTCCTTCAATTTTAAAATAATACTGCATACTAATTTCCAATTCAATTCCAAAATATAGTTGGAATTCAATGTAATTGCATAATACATGAGAAGATGGTTTCATGTTGGATTCAAAAGGTTTTGAAAATGCTCCATTAGGACGAAATTTTAAACAAGGAATTACAGACAAATTTTCTAAAAGCTTTAAGCCACCCAAAAGATTTGCATCTCGCTCTTTTGCATTGAAATTTATTGTATCGCTGGTATATTTCATGTTTATTTGGTTGGTTGTGCTGAAATTGTAATCTAGATTGTTCTTAAATTCGATTGCCTTGTTTAATTTCAATGGAACTTAAAAGGAACTTGCATACCTTTGGTAAGGCTCCAAATTCAACTATTATTGGAAAATGGTCTAAATATTGCTGCCAGACTGCGAAATCCAGTTATACATTCCCATCTCACTTAAAAATAGTCCACAACATAACATTCTTGCTGTGCAACAAACTTATATTATTCTTACTTGTCCAAATTTGCTTGTGCCATTCAAAACAAAGTATTTAATAATACAAAAGCTAAAGCAATTTAATTTTTTTTTTAAATTTTATAGTCCTTTTCTTTAAAAAAATGACTGGTCGAAAGCCTATGATAACAAAGGATGAGATATTAAGAGTTATCTCTACCCATATTGCTCACTTTGTGACAAGTGATCTACCACCTGTTTCCTCAGATATATGGAAAAAAATGAGCAAGGACCTTGGGGAGGTATGGAAACCGATAACATGTTATAATTATTTAAGGGGAAACAAAAATGGCCACCTTTATGAGGCATTAAAAGAAAATGGTCTAGATATTCCCGAAAAAAAAACATGTTTCAAACGTTTACATTCTCCGGAATCATCAAGTAACAGCTCTTTAAAAAGCATTTCTTCTTCTTCATATGATGATGGTGAAGACAAGAGGGAAAATTTGGAGATTTTTCATCTTTTTCTGACCTGCGAAGAATGGCAAAAAATAAAACCGTATGATAAAACTCAAAGCAGATTAAAAAAGTTCATCTGGACATCTGTTATAAATGATGCCATAAGGAAGAGATATAATTTTCCATTTGCATTTAATTTCAAAAAATCTGCAGTAACAGAATTTTCGATAGATGGAGAATATTTGAAATTTTTTGGATACTGCACCAGCAAGGCATGCGCAAATAAAATTTCAGGCTTTGCAAAAAAGAAACCACAAGATGGAGAACATGTGGATTTGATATTAAAAACGATCGATACTCGAAAAAATATTTATCATGAGAGAGTTTACAACAATATTAGAGGTGACGAAAGAAAAAATATTGGAAAAGACTTAGCAGGAATAAGTGCTGAAAAATATGTGGATAAATTAATGAGAGACAGCATGCATTTTGGACAGGATATTCCTACTAATATAAGGCCTATAAACATTTATAGACAAATTAAAATGGAAAATACAAAAATTCAACAGGGAATGAAGCCCCGAGAAAAAAACAATATAATAAAAATGGTACAAAAAATGTCAATAGATCCCCAGTATGACGGCGCGATTCGTGAACTTGGATCTTTAAATTTTTTTGTAATTTATTTTACAAACAATCAGATACATATATACAGGGAATACTTGCGGACAATGGGTGATAAAGCAGAAATATCGATAGACGCCACTGGCAAATTTATAAAAAAAAATGGAATTATTTGAGGGAAAGAAAACTGGTCATATTTTTCTATATACTGCTACGATAAATGTTGATAAAAAGACAGTCCCTGTCAGCCAAATGATTACTGAATGTCATGACACAGGATTTGTGACATTTTGGTTAGATAGATGGCTAAGAGCAGGAGTTAGAGCTCCGTCACAAGCTATTAGTGACTATGGCCGAGCCATTTTGTTAGGGATGTGCCGGACATTCAACAATATGTCGCTTAAAAATTACATTGATGCATGTTTCAAATGGGCTTCTAGGACTGATGAAGAGAAACAAAGTAATACTCGGCCTGCTAGAACGCTTATTCGAGTGGACGTTGCTCATATAATGTCCTTAGTTTCAAGATGGAACTGTATAAAAAGGGCATCGCATCCAGATATAAAACGATTTTTTCTCCGAACAGTTGCTCTGATGGTTGATTGCAAAAATATTAAGGAATTTGAAAACGTGTTTTCTTTGACATGTACTGTAGCTTTAAATAAATATACTAATAATAGTGTTCAAATATCTGGAAAAGTTGTAAATATTGAAGAAGCACGTAATATCCTATTAGATTATATGACTGAAAGGGAAATAATGATGTTTGACATAGAGGAAACTATAGCGACTTTTGAAGAGCGTTCTTCAGATGCCCCAGAAACAGAAGAATGGAATGATGGTGATAATATAACGGCAACACATAGGTATATAAGAGAAAAAATTACTCAGGTTAGGCCTAAGGAAGGGATCCCGGATTTAAAAGGCGATGTAAATGCGCATTACTTACCAGAATTCGTTAAAAGTTTAGAGAGAATTGGAAAAGAGTTTCCATTATGGACGGCAGCTGCCATTCCTAGCCCTCAAAAGCATGCTTCCACTGCATATCAAGAAGGATATTTTGGCAGCTTAAGGAGGAGACTGTCGTCCATCGTCAGATTGCCAACAACAGCTAATCGATTCCTACATGAACATATTACAGGTATTAAGACTGGGACGATGGTAATCGCATCAAATTTAAAACACATTACCCATATTCAGAGAAAACTTACATCATCGCGTTGTCCAAGCACTTCACTTCACTCGAATGAAATTCAAAACCATCCCACTAAAGAAAATCAAGATGATTCTGATTTATTTTCATACGAAAATTGGCGAGGTCTTTCGGAAAACGGCAAATACACACTTCTACCTCATGGAAGTCCTCAGGAAATTGTTATGGATTGTGAATTGGCCCAGACTTTGACTAAATGCCATGATCAAAGTGTTCTACAGCCGCTAAAATGTAATCTGACAACTGACAGCGAAGATGAAATATCGTTTTATGACGAATTTCAATTGATACCTTTTACAAGCAGTCCATATCGGAATAGTGCGGACAAAAATGAAGCAATACAAAACATGATCAAACAAAAAGAAAGAGAACAACAAAGAAGAAATAAAACCAATTCTAAAAATAAAGGATTTTATTTTGAAAAAATCTTAAATCCCACCAAAGTTCAAAACCAAAATATACACTTGAACTTACTTAAAAATGGTTGTATATTACCACCTGTGAAAGCCAATGGAATATTTTTTAAGGTAGTGAATACATGCGGCTTCGATGCAATTGTCCACGTACTATATTTAAGTGCTGTCTACAATCCGAAATACTATGAATCTATTGAATTATCATCAAATTTAATATTACAATATGTTTTGCAATTTATAAAATCGGGACCCAATGCTGCAATGTATAAAAAAAGACTGGAACTCTTAAGACCATACTACAAGATTAAAACTGATTACAATTCAACAATTCTCCACCCTTATCATTTGGACGCAACTGATTCAGTTGGTGGTCTATTAAAGAATTTTTTTCTTCAGCGCCAAGTCTTGTGAGACAGAAACGTTGTAGCAGTCCAAATTGTGGAATAATGGAAGTAACCGGGGATGAAGAACTTGTGGGGGTCAACCATCGTTCGTTCGGATTAGGATTTGAAGCGTTCAAGAATTTACAAAATTTTGTTGTTGTATATGAACCCAAAAATCCTATAAAGTGCGAAGTTTTAAAATGTTCTGGAATGATTACGGAGGTAACAACATTCACCAATCATGTATGGATTGAACTAGATGTTAGACCAGACGTGAACTTCGATACAAGTCTCGAATGCACTTTGGGGGATTTACCCGATTCTTTAGAATTTCAAAAAAAGTACCGGTAAGTTACAATTGTAATTTTTGTTTTAACAATAACATTTTAGTTTTTTTTTTTATTTTGAAGATTAAATGGAGTTATTGCCAAGGATAAATCTATAACATCTGATCATTTTATTTCTTATTTTAAAAAAATAACCGAAACGGGACACACTTGGTTCCTTTGCGATGATTTGAAAAAAGAAATTACTGCGTGTCAAGGCTGCGTAGTTATAATTCCAATGGCAGCATTTTATATTAGAGAATAGTTTGATATATGTATACAGACGCAGTAACTTTGAATTATTAGTATCTATTTTTTATTTTAATATTTAGCTGGTGTAATAGGCCTATTGGGGAAACCGAACACCTTACTAAAAAAACGGTTAACGCACTATAATGCATACCTCATGGGTAGTGTGGAAATGCAAAACTTGTTTTCTTTTCAGGATCAACGTATGCAATATTACTTAAATGGAAAATAAGAGTGGCTTAAATTGTACCGATTTTAAAATATGATATGGTATGTAGTAAGTATACGTAAGTATATTTATATATGATATGTTTGAGCATTTATTCAGCCCTATCACTAATTCTAATGTAATCGAAAACTTATTACGAATCACGAAAAAACTATCACTAATGGAACATATTGGGAAATTTCTTAAAAATTGACTATACGAACGAATTGTGCCATATATTATTCGGCATTCGTAAGTTTCCAATTAAGATCGAATTTGTAATAGTTCTTATAGCTTATTAATTTCAGTTTTGCTTACAGGACTTTTTCTACATATTCAGCATTATCGCAAACCCGTCATAATAGATTCCTGCTACGAATTTCAAAAAACATTATCATTGCTCCCATCGTACCCTATCACAGAGTATGACGGGAGCTATAAAACTTTTTTCGGGATGCGTAGTAAGAACCTATTATATAATATGGTTCAAAATATCACCCACTGTCGCAAAAGAACTACAAAAATTTGAAAGATATGTATTGAGAAAATGCATCTCCAAATTCAGAAGACCAAGTGGAAAGTGGTTTAGAAATTCGGTAATATACGAAGATGCTAAAATAACGCCTTTACTTTCCTACTTATATAAGTTAACAATAAAACGAATCGCTACATACAGTTCCCATGAAAATCCCTTAATACAAAATATGTTCAATGAAAACATCAACTACACAATGGAAGATACTACGCGTCCCCAATAAGTATAGCCCACCTCTCATCTGAGCATCTCTTCCAAACCTTTGAAAACGAGTTCCTTTCTGGCTGCTACAGGGGGACAGACCCCCTTACTTATCAAGGATAACAACGTAAAGAATAATCAAACAATGTTCAAACCCAGAAACATGATACAATTACTCATAAAACCTAAAATCAAAATAAATATGTACCTAAGGATTAAAAAGACAAAAAAACAACCTAAAAATGAAATTATTTGAAATACCTACATATGTATAAAAACCTTAATAGTTAAGACGTTAATAATAACAAGCACATTCCTAAAAACAAAATATACTTAAAAGTGCACTTGTTATTATCGCCATAATCTTAATTTATCAATTTTTTTTTTATTTATGTATTTACTTTATTTTTTTTACCTAGTTCTGAGTCGTATATCATATAATACCTATTTTAGCAACGCTAAAATACGAATTTATAAACTTTATAAACAATACCGCCTAAGGTAACTTAAAACAAATTAAAAACAAACTAAAACAAATGTATATTAAATATCAAAATATGATATGAATAAATAAAAAATAACTTACTTCCGATATTTGTATATAGTATGGTATGTCAATGTTTTTACAGCTTATATTGTAGTTTTCTCTACTCTGTCTTGGGCTTTTTAACATCTGGCTCTTTGGAGAAATTAGTTTCTCTGCTGCATCCTTGGCATACTTCAATATGGCCTCATCAGGACTTAAATTGCTAATGACATTGGAACTGACAAGGCCCGCCCGAAGAGCAGCTCGTCCACTAATATCATGTCACCAGTGACCGAGTAGTGGAGAGCATGAATGGGGTAGTTTTCACAAGGTTGAATAGTGCGTAAGCTTCTCATCGACGAATCCACTGATTCGGAATTGTATGTACCAACCACTGGATTTGTGAAAATTAACTAAAAAGAAAATCACATCGGTTAAGAAGAATTTCCAAAACACTTGATTTCAATTTAGATACACATTTTCTTGTATCAATAGTAATTAACTTGCCTCTTTTTATGTTATATATATACATAAACAATACCGCCTAAGGTAACTTAAAACAAATTAAAAACAAACTAAAACAAATGTATTGAAAAAAACGCACCTTATATCTATTACACGAAAAATGTATAAGCTAGGCCAATTCTAAGCCAGCAGTAATATTTTATAAGTATATAATGTCGATTTCGTTTCAATAATTAGGATTCGCTACAAAAATCAATACTTTTTGGCTTTGAAAAGAACGATTACGGACCGAATCTCTTTTTGGGACTGTGTGTGTTGCTTGGCAGCTCTAAAAAAAAAACAAACCTTCAATTCGGTAAAACATCATTATTTCGTTTTAATTTCCCGATTCCGACGAGGGGGAGTTCCTAAACCCACTTGCACTTTTTTAATATTTGTTTCCAAGAAGTTTTTAACAATTTTTTTTATTTTTTAATATATTAATTTACTTTTTCTGTACACTGCCACAAAATAAAAATTAATTCAAACCACACAAATTGAGAAACGTCAAAACAAATATTGTAGTGTGTGTACGAATCTGTGCACAAATCCGTTTTGAATCCGTCTCCAAAAAGAGATTCAATACGGATCTGTTTTTGAAGAAAAAGTATTGGTTTTAATTTGAAACGAATTTGATTTTCAGAAAAAAATTGACGGCGGATCGACGGCAAGTCGATGTTTTTGTTGAAACGAAATCGACATAAGTATAACTAAAACCAAATGTCAACAAAAGAAAAGGCGCAATAAAAATTGAATTGTCACTGTCACAGCTGTAATTTTGGGACAGATGTTTGTATGTTTTGTATAAATTCTGTATTCAACTATCGATCTGTTCGCTTAAATGTTTTCATGTTCCAAAATACTCTGATTAATTATTTGATTTTTTAATCACTATAAAATTAGCCAATTTTTTTTAAATACCATTCATAAACATATTCGACTATAATATAACCTCGAGAAACAGAATAAATACAAATCCTACTTTTTAGTTTACTGGCACTTCTTTCAGGCGAATAGACAAACACACGCTGGATAGTGTGTGTCACTAAATAATTATTTATACCTAATTAGCTAATTACTAGAAATTCTGAAAATCTTCTACAATTTTCAAATAATAAATCCCAGTTGGATATATTTTATTATATATCCGAATTATATATAACAATTAGTTTTTATAAGTTATTATAACACTTTCTATTAAAAATACGGATATGCGTAGGTGTGTGTCGCTCGAATAAGTATAATATTTCTAACTCCTTAACTAAGATTCTCACTAAATTCTGAAATCTCTGGTGTAGAGATTCTAAGCTAGGTCTAACCCCAATCACCAAGTTTCAGAATTTGGTGTATCTCACTGTTTTAAGTAACGGGAACTTTTACACGAAACTACATTTATTTTGGGAATGGTGCCGCGCTTATATATAATTGCTTATAACTCAGTAACTAAGATTCACCAAATTCTGAAATCTCGCGTGCAGACTTCTAAGCTAGGTCTTAGCTTGAGCACCAACTTTCAGAATTTGGTGAATCCTACTTTTTCAGTTACAGTCGTTTATACAAGAAAGTACATTTTTGTATTTGGGATAGTGTAGCGCTTATATATAATTGCTTATAACTCAGAAACTAAGATTCACCAAATTCTGAAATCTCGCGTGCAGACTTCTAAGCTAGGTCTAAGCATGAACACCAACTTTCAGAATTTGGTGAATCCTACTTTTTCAGTTACAGTCGTTTATACAAGAAAGTACATTTTTGTATTTGGGATAGTGTAGCGCTTATATATAATTGCTTATAACTCAGAAACTAAGATTCACCAAATTCTGAAATCTCGCGTGCAGACTTCTAAGCTAGGTCTAAGCATGAACACCAACTTTCAGAATTTGGTGAATCCTACTTTTTCAGTTACAGTCGTTTATACAAGAAAGTACATTTTTGTATTTGGGATAGTGTAGCGCTTATATATAATTGCTTATAACTCAGAAACTAAGATTCACCAAATTCTGAAATCTCGCGTGCAGACTTCTAAGCTAGGTCTAAGCATGAACACCAACTTTCAGAATTTGGTGAATCCTACTTTTTCAGTTACAGTCGTTTATACAAGAAAGTACATTTTTGTATTTGGGATAGTGTAGCGCTTATATATAATTGCTTATAACTCAGAAACTAAGATTCACCAAATTCTGAAATCTCGCGTGCAGACTTCTAAGCTAGGTCTAAGCATGAACACCAACTTTCAGAATTTGGTGAATCCTACTTTTTCAGTTACAGTCGTTTATACAAGAAAGTACATTTTTGTATTTGGGATAGTGTAGCGCTTATATATAATTGCTTATAACTCAGAAACTAAGATTCACCAAATTCTGAAATCTCGCGTGCAGACTTCTAAGCTAGGTCTAAGCATGAACACCAACTTTCAGAATTTGGTGAATCCTACTTTTTCAGTTACAGTCGTTTATACAAGAAAGTACATTTTTGTATTTGGGATAGTGTAGCGCTTATATATAATTGCTTATAACTCAGAAACTAAGATTCACCAAATTCTGAAATCTCGCGTGCAGACTTCTAAGCTAGGTCTAAGCATGAACACCAACTTTCAGAATTTGGTGAATCCTACTTTTTCAGTTACAGTCGTTTATACAAGAAAGTACATTTTTGTATTTGGGATAGTGTAGCGCTTATATATAATTGCTTATAACTCAGAAACTAAGATTCACCAAATTCTGAAATCTCGCGTGCAGACTTCTAAGCTAGGTCTAAGCATGAACACCAACTTTCAGAATTTGGTGAATCCTACTTTTTCAGTTACAGTCGTTTATACAAGAAAGTACATTTTTGTATTTGGGATAGTGTAGCGCTTATATATAATTGCTTATAACTCAGAAACTAAGATTCACCAAATTCTGAAATCTCGCGTGCGGACTTCTAAGCTAGGTCTAAGCATGAACACCAACTTTCAGAATTTGGTGAATCCTACTTTTTCAGTTACAGTCGTTTATACAAGAAAGTACATTTTTGTATTTGGGATAGTGTAGCGCTTATATATAATTGCTTATATCTCAGTAACTAAGATTCACCAAATTCTGAAATCTCTTGTGAAGTCTCCTAAGCTTAGTTTGAGCTCGAGCACCAACTTTCAGAATTTGGTGAATCTTACTTTTTAAGTTACATGCACCTTTACATGAAACTAAATGTCTTTATTAGAGATGGTGTCGCGCTTATATATAATTGCTTATGTCTCAGTAACTAAGATTCACCAAATTCTGAAATCTCTTGTGAAGTCTCCTAAGCTTAGTTTGAGCTCGAGCACCAACTTTCAGAATTTGGTGAATCTTACTTTTTAAGTTACATGCACTTTTACATGAAACTAAATGTTTTTATTAGAGATGGTGTCGCGCTTATATATAATTGCTTATGTCTCAGTAACTAAGATTCACCAAATTCTGAAATCTCTTGTGAAGTCTCCTAAGCTTAGTTTGAGCTCGAGCACCAACTTTCAGAATTTGGTGAATCTTACTTTTTAAGTTACATGCACTTTTACATGAAACTAAATGTTTTTATTAGAGATGGTGTCGCGCTTATATATAATTGCTTATGTCTCAGTAACTAAGATTCACCAAATTCTGAAATCTCTTGTGAAGTCTCCTAAGCTTAGTTTGAGCTCGAGCACCAACTTTCAGAATTTGGTGAATCTTACTTTTTAAGTTACATGCACTTTTACATGAAACTAAATGTTTTTATTAGAGATGGTGTCGCGCTTATATATAATTGCTTATGTCTCAGTAACTAAGATTCACCAAATTCTGAAATCTCTTGTGAAGTCTCCTAAGTTTAGTTTGAGCTCGAGCACCAACTTTCAGAATTTGGTGAATCTTACTTTTTAAGTTACATGCACCTTTACATTAAACTAAATGTCTTTATTAGAGATGGTGTCGCGCTTATATATAATTGCTTATGTCTCAGTAACTAAGATTCACCAAATTCTGAAATCTCTTGTGAAGTCTCCTAAGCTTAGTTTGAGCTCGAGCACCAACTTTCAGAATTTGGTGAATCTTACTTTTTAAGTTACATGCACTTTTACATGAAACTAAATGTTTTTATTAGAGATGGTGTCGCGCTTATATATAATTGCTTATGTCTCAGTAACTAAGATTCACCAAATTCTGAAATCTCTTGTGAAGTCTCCTAAGCTTAGTTTGAGCTCGAGCACCAACTTTCAGAATTTGGTGAATCTTACTTTTTAAGTTACATGCACTTTTACATGAAACTAAATGTTTTTATTAGAGATGGTGTCGCGCTTATATATAATTGCTTATGTCTCAGTAACTAAGATTCACCAAATTCTGAAATCTCTTGTGAAGTCTCCTAAGCTTAGTTTGAGCTCGAGCACCAACTTTCAGAATTTGGTGAATCTTACTTTTTAAGTTACATGCACTTTTAAATGAAACTAAATGTTTTTATTAGAGATGGTGTCGCGCTTATATATAATTGCTTATGTCTCAGTAACTAAGATTCACCAAATTCTGAAATCTCTTGTGAAGTCTCCTAAGCTTAGTTTGAGCTCGAGCACCAACTTTCAGAATATGGTGAATCTTACTTTTTAAGTTACATGCACCTTTACATGAAACTAAATGTCTTTATTAGAGATGGTGTCGCGCTTATATATAATTGCTTATGTCTCAGTAACTAAGATTCACCAAATTCTGAAATCTCTTGTGAAGTCTCCTAAGCTTAGTTTGAGCTCGAGCACCAACTTTCAGAATTTGGTGAATCTTACTTTTTAAGTTACATGCACTTTTACATGAAACTAAATGTTTTTATTAGAGATGGTGTCGCGCTTATATATAATTGCTTATGTCTCAGTAACTAAGATTCACCAAATTCTGAAATCTCTTGTGAAGTCTCCTAAGCTTAGTTTGAGCTCGAGCACCAACTTTCAGAATTTGGTGAATCTTACTTTTTAAGTTACATGCACTTTTACATGAAACTAAATGTTTTTATTAGAGATGGTGTCGCGCTTATATATAATTGCTTATGTCTCAGTAACTAAGATTCACCAAATTCTGAAATCTCTTGTGAAGTCTCCTAAGCTTAGTTTGAGCTCGAGCACCAACTTTCAGAATTTGGTGAATCTTACTTTTTAAGTTACATGCACTTTTACATGAAACTAAATGTTTTTATTAGAGATGGTGTCGCGCTTATATATAATTGCTTATGTCTCAGTAACTAAGATTCACCAAATTCTGAAATCTCTTGTGAAGTCTCCTAAGTTTAGTTTGAGCTCGAGCACCAACTTTCAGAATTTGGTGAATCTTACTTTTTAAGTTACATGCACCTTTACATGAAACTAAATGTCTTTATTAGAGATGGTGTCGCGCTTATATATAATTGCTTATATCTCAGTAACTAAGATTCACCAAATTCTGAAATCTCTTGTGAAGTCTCCTGAGCTTAGTTTGAGCTCGAGCACCAACTTTCAGAATTTGGTGAATCTTACTTTTTAAGTTACATGCACTTTTACATGAAACTAAATGTTTTTATTAGAGATGGTGTCGCGCTTATATATAATTGCTTATATCTCAGTAACTAAGATTCACCAAATACTGAAATCTCTTGTGAAGTCTCCTTAGCTTAGTTTGAGCCCGAACACTGAGGTTCAGAATTTAGTGAATATTAGTTACTGAGATATAAGCAATTATATATATGCGCGACACCATCTCTAATAAAAACATTTAGTTTCATGTAAAAGTGCATGTAACTTAAAAAGTAAAATTCACCAAATTCTGAAAGTTGGTGCTCGAGCTCAAACTAAGCTTAGGAGACTTCACAAGAGATTTCAGAATTTGGTGAATCTTAGTTACTGAGTCATAAGCAATTATATATAAGCGCGGCACCATTTCGAAGAAAAAGTGGGTACGTGTAAATGTGCCCCTTACTTAAAACAGTGAGATATACCAAATTCTGAAAGTTTGTGCTCAGGTGAACAAACAGATCTTTTTGGTCGGGAAACTTCTGGTAGTCTGATATCTACTTCAAATTTTGCAAATCAATGAGAATTGATTTGTTTATTTTGTTAAAATTGTTTCAAAAAATTCCAAATATTTTAGCGACTACAAGACGTCAAACGAAAGGCAAAAATTGGGACAGAATCTTGTACATGGGTTAGTTTTGTGTTCGTGTATGACAGATTTAGCTACGTTACGTTACGACGCTTAGGTATGTTTGTTAATTGTTAATTGTTTATAGAACTGTCATTGTAATTGGTTTTTCTTAATTATTTATTAAAATATAGCTTCACCAAATTCGTAAATAGTCTCACTAAATTCGGAAAACCATTTCCCATCGATTGATACCAATAAACCTTTATTTTGTTCTTATCGGGTGCTAACTATACGCCTAACCTTAAATTGTTTATAACTTTTAAACCATGATTCACCAAATTCTAAAAATGATTAACCAAATTTCACCAAATGTTCACCTAATTATAGGAATCAAAAATTTTGAAATCCGTGATATCGCGGTGCTAACTATACGCCGGTCCATTCATGTCAATTTGTAACTGTTCTCTTTATAAAATTACTGGTTGACTGGTTTGTCTTTGGTTGAACCTAGCATATTTTTTAAATTTCCATTACTCGAGAATACGCATTCTATATTTTGTTGTTTTAATTTTGTGTATATTTTGTTAGTTATCGTTGGGAAATACGTCATCGAAGCTCTTTCTGGGTTGTTGTTTTCGTGAAGTTTTTTGTTTTGTCTGTAAAAAGTAGTTAATTCTGATTTTTTAAGTTTTTTGGTGTGTTTGTTTATGAGATGGTCTATTACAGATGGGTTGTATCCATTGATGGCAGCAATATCTTTAAGATCGACGAAAACAAGAAACTTACATATTTAAAAACAGCTAAAGTATGCATGTCTCAAAACTTTTTTCAATACAGAAATGTTTTCTACAAAATTGAGTCTGGAACAAGTATGGGAAACCCTTTGTCGCCACTTATAGCGGAAGTTTTCATGTCTTCCTTCGAAGCAAACTTAAAAGAAAGAGGATTACTCCCAAGAATTTGGTTTCGTTATGTAGATGATATTTTTGCGGTGATAAAAAGTGTAGAAGTAGATTCAGTTTTAAATACACTCAATTCCGAGTTGGACACCATAAACTTTACTTATGAACCAGAAGAAAATCAGAAGCTGAATTTCTTGGACTTAACCCTGTCAAAAAAAAACGGAAAAATTGAATTTGCTGTATATAGAAAACCAACAACAACCAACCGATACATCACAAACGACTCACAGCCCAATTCAACACAAACTCGCTGCATTTCATTCAATGGTTCATCGCCTGTGTAAACTCCCACTTTCAATCGCAAACTATGCCGCGGAATACAGCCTTCTTAAAGATATTTCTGCCATCAATGGATACAACCCATCTGTAATAGACCATCTCATAAACAAACACACCAAAAAACAAAAATCAGAATTAACTACTTTTTACAGACAAAACAAAAAACTTCACGAAAACAACAACCCAGAAAGAGCTTCGATGACGTATTTCCCACCGATAACTAACAAAATATACACAAAATTAAAACAACAAAATATAGAATGCGTATTCTCGAGTAATGGAAAATAAAAAAATATGCTAGGTTCAACCAAAGACAAATCCACAGTTATTAACAAATCTGGGATACATGAAATTAAATGTAGAGATTGTAACTCTGTTTACATCGGCCAGACAAAGCGGAGCATTGGTGTCCGTTTCAATGAACACTCGAATCACATCAAGTTCAACAGACCCGAAAAATCCTCCGTCGTTGCACACGTCCTCACCAACAAGCATTTCAACGTATGTCTGGAAAATGTAAAGCTCATTAAACACGTCACAAACCACCGACGACTTGATGCATATGAAAGCCTCTATATCCACAAAAACAACAACACCATGAATAGTGATAATGGCAATATTATGTCATCTTTGTTTAACTTTGTTTAATGTTCTCTTTTACTCTAATTGTTTTTTCAAAAATGTAAAGCTTTCTTCTATTTCGTTGTTATGTTTTGATTGTTACTTTCCTTTCTTGCTTCGTTCTTTTCCCAAATTAGTGTATTGCTGATGATGAACCACAGTTGGTTCGAAATGCATCCAAGTTTCAAAAAAATTAAAATGTAAAACCTACAAATTTTGTTTTGTTTTTATTATTTAATTTCTAATCGTTTGTGGTCAATAAGGTGTTTCTTATTCTACTTAGTAATATAAGTTTTACCATATTTTATTTGCAGCATAAGGCGTTTTTCTTTTTTAGTTCAGAGCAGAGTCTGAGTTGTCAAAAAATTTGTTTGTGTTTCTTTTTAACTGGAACTCTGCATTCCAAATGTGTGGTTCTTTTTTCGTTCTGAACATGTTTAGATCGCACTCGACGTGCTCGAACATAATTGACTAAGCATGTGAGTAAATTGCTGAACGCACCAAATGCCATGTGTATCAAGAAGGAAAATGTGAAAAAAAAATTATTAGAAAAAAGTTGATCGTTTATTGATTTTCTGTATTTGGGTGTGTATCAGTGAACAGAAAAGGGTAGGTATTGTGTTATATTATTATGATTAAAATGAAAATGTGTTCTCATTTGTGCGGTGAAAGTGTGTTTATAAAATATATCAGTGTTCAGAGCTAGCTCTGCTTGGAACAAGTTCAGTGCATAATCTATGTGTTCGAACTGCTGTGAACGAAAATAGAAAAACGCCTATTGGCGAATTCTGGTTTGTCTTATATTTAACACACGAACTGAAAAAAAAAACGACTCTTAAACCCTGTTTATGTTGCAACGTTACATTAAGCTGCACCGATGGGTATTGTGGAAGATTTCAATGAGTATAAAATAGCCCTTGTTTAGATTGAACCTACGTTTCAACAATAAAACCATCGAAATTGCGTTATGAAAAGCCATAAAGTTTAAAGGCAAAATAAAAGTGTTTGTAACGAAATGAACAAACACACCCTATTCTTAAATTAATGTTACCTCTACCGGTTACTAGGCTCGCCAAGTAATAAGCATAGACTCAAACCTTACCATAAAACCAAGTAAATTAATCGAACTTCCTTTCCCTTGTCGTGATATAATTACCGACTTTAACTTATGTCGGCTTTGTTTCTTTTTCGTTACCCTTGGTAAACTGTCAATCGCTAAAATGCATTTTCACATTTTGCCTTCTCAAAACTACGAAAAAGAAAAGAATAAAAACAAATCGACTCCATTTCTAATTTCTAGTTAGTCGATTCAATTTCGATGATTGTCGCGGGGTTTTCCTCTAGAATTCAATTCTTTTCGTCATCAAACGATTGAGTACTTTGTATTCGTGTAGTACATTTTAATTAAGAATTCCATAATAAATCGAATCGGTTGGACGCGACGCGAAATACTGCCAGGGAAGACTAATAAAAACAATTTTCTTATTCGATTCGCAATTTTGTATTTTCCATTTTAATAACCAAAGGGAAATCGCAGTTTCTATATCCAATACAAGTTTTTCTTTTTAACCGCAAATTCCAATTTGATAATTTTCTTGTATTTAGTGTTTTATTTAGACATTGGTATTGCATTGTCGATTGTTTTTTTTTCTTCATCGTTACACTCCTCGAGTGCCCAGCCCTAATCTTGGGAGGATATCTACGTTGCAAATTTGTTTCAGACTGCAAAATTAGAAGGGCATTGTTTTTTTTTCTAATATAATCCGGAGGGCTGTAATTTTGTAAAGTTGCGCCTTCACGTATGATCACACCGCATTTGTTACAGTGTTCCTTTTTTTATGACAATTACATCCAAAGTCAGCAAAGTTTCAATCAGCTCCTCGCCGAATTTCCTTTTTTCGATCGAGTTCACTTCTATCGGACACTAACAACCATGTCGACCGCTTTCCTCACCGCAATCGCAGTTATTCTGTGCATTCTGTTTAGGATATTGAATGTGAATAGCCAGCCCCTGAAGCCGAGCGTTTGGTGCTTGGATGAGACGTTCCTCGATTGTCTTTACAAAATTGCACCAGGGCTAAGAGAACCGTAAGTATAATATAATGTTTAAGATAATCATGAGTGACGAACGCTGTGGAGTTCAATATTTTTTTTTTTTTGCTCGCAATTGATTGACATGAAGCCGGATATATGCTGTGTTGTGGTTTGGTTTCTTTCTGCTTCATCGAAATCGAATTGGATATAAGGTTAGGCTATTCAACTTGACTATGTAACTAGGCCATATAAAGATTTGATTGATAAATCAATCAAAGGAAAAATTGTGCAGAATTTTGTAATAGAAAGTTATGTACAACCACCTTTAGGAAGGTACATAGAACTTTTGACACAAGATTACAAGTATGTTGTTGAAAAATCAAGATTTTCTGTAATTCTGCGTAAAAATTGATAGCAACATGTAATGTCCTTGGAATAAAAAGCATAGCAATACCGGTTTCGGTATTTTTTTATTAATCAAGCATTTACTATTGGAATCGCCCTTGCAACTGCAATTGATGGTTTGGCTGTATGAGTAAGCCAACTGGGACGGTCTCAATAATTTCTTCAGGAACTTTAACTCGGCAATGACATAGACTCCAGCGCAGATTTGATAACAAATTTAATTCTTCACGCAATGAAAAATTTCAGCCCGAGCAGGGTAAAATCTATCAAACCGAAAAAAATGCATGGTTTGATCTGAGCTGCAAAGAGGTTATTATGGTTAGAGAATTATAAAACCAACCCCACCGAGGAAACCGGAAAAAGTTTCAAGAAGCTAGAAACACTTGCAACGTTCACATTCAAAGAACCAAATTTTTGCATGAACAAAAAGTAAGGCAAAATTTACTAGAATGTCCCAAAGGCATTAAACATATTTTATCATTTTTAAACTATATTAGAAATTCAACTTCGTCTTCGATTCTAAGGCTCGCCTTTAATGATACTCCTTTTGTCAGCTCTCGTGAAAAAGCCAATTTGCATGCAGCGCATTTCGCTGTTAATTCGTATGACTCCTCCAGTACTTGAGAACGTAAACGATTTTATTGGAAGAATCTTCATTCGCACTCGTGCAGTTGCTAGAATCCTAAATGACCTTGACATACACAAATCCGCTGCCCCGGATAGTATCCCACCATCGTTCTGAAGAGATGTTGTTCAACGCTGGCAAAAACACTGCGTAAGCTCTATCTGTCATCTGTCCTACTCTACCGGACTCTTTCCGTGTAGATGTCCATAAAAAAGGCGAATCTTCTTCAGCTTCTAATTACCGTCCAATTGCACTTACATCCCTTCTTTCCAAGGTCATGGAAACGCTGATTAATTATCAGCTTAAAAAGAAAGCTCCTTAATGACCGGCAGTATGACTTGTTGGTATATCTCACCAAACAGTGGCACAAATCTTTACATCGTTTTGGAGAAAGTAAGATTACAATTGATATTTCAAAAGAATTTGATAGAATCTGGCATCAAGCTCTCTTATCAAAAATTCGTGCATTTAGTATCGATGAATCTCTTCGTTGGATTAGAAATATTACATTTCGGACGGCTCAATACAAGTTGTATTGGACGGTTTTAAGTCTGATATTCACAAAATAAATCTTGGTATGTCCCAGGGCTCCGTATTGTCTCCGACCCTTTTTTTCATTTTTATTAATGATCCCTTATATAGAACTTCTAATCCACTAAATTGTTTTGCTAAGGATAGTACTCTCAGCTTTTCATTTTCGTTTGCAGATTCACTTCCTTGTTCTTCGCATGTGGAACTGCAACGGCAGCGTATGAAAAGCTCATTAAATTCTGATATTGACAGCATTGTCCAATGGGGAATAAAAAAGCGTGAAGAAGTTAATAGGCGTGTTTTTTCTAAGCCCCCCGGTAATTGAACGAAAAAAACGATGCGTGGGATTAACAATTTGCATGTTAAATCCAACAACAACTAATCCCCGGGGGTGCTTAGCTTAAGTCCAGAGAATTTTCGGGGTTTAGCTTTTGGAGAGGATACCAAATTCTTTTTATTAGTTTCATTCTTTTAAATGAACCACTGCTGCCAAGCTTTCTTACTTAGCCCCGTGGTCGTTTTTTTTTCAACCAATTATCCCGGGGTTTGGAAAAAAATGCATCTAATGCTTTAAAAACTCAATGCTGTCTTCCATCATTAAAGCAGAACACAGCGCTCATGCTCCATGAGCAGCACTTGCATTGAGGAAATTTTTTCCCCGTCTGATCTGGCTGTAATCTTTAATTCGTCCTGGAGTTTAACTCTCACATTTTGGGCAGGCGCTGCCAAAACTCATTTGAATCTGTTGGATAGAATTCAAAATACAGCTCTAAGAATTATTGGCGATAGAACTTATTGTAAAATTTTGGATTCGCCTGCTCACTTTTTGACTGAGACAAATTTGTGAAATCTCATTTTTCCGGACTGGCCAATTGTGGGTAACATCATTCCAATGGGGTTTATTTCACTGGAATATTTTCTCATTCGAAATTAAGGAACGCGAATGGTGTTCAATAGTTTTCCTCGAAATTTATTGGTGTCGGGCATAAATTTTCCCAGGGAGTTTTGCTGTCATATCGTAAGACTTCTTGTTTAAGGAAAATTTTC
This sequence comes from Philhelius pedissequus, assembly GCA_910595825.1. Taxonomy (NCBI): domain Eukaryota; kingdom Metazoa; phylum Arthropoda; class Insecta; order Diptera; family Syrphidae; genus Philhelius; species Philhelius pedissequus. The sequence continues at coordinate 316,500,880 of OU343160.1, read as the reverse complement.
TTCCATGGGAGATTTACAATCACAAGAATAATTAATTTCAAGGAAATGAAATATTCTGTGGGACACGAAATTCCGGATAAGGCCCAAAACAAAAGAGTTCCTCCATGATTTTATTCTGACAAAGTTATTTTCGTTAAGAGTTTCACGATAATGTGGAAACAACAAGATTTTTTATATAGTCCCATAGAAAAAGTAAGCTCTAAATATAACGGCACTTATTAGATATTAATGAGAAAATATTTTTAAAAAATCATTGTTATATTATTTCATTAAATGGTAAAGAAATTTCTTAGAACAATTTCCAATTAGTCAATCAACCGAATTCACTATATGGTGATTGTTTTTTTTTTGCTTAAGATAAGAAAGGTGATCTTACTAAAATAAAAATATATTACTAGGAAATTGAGTAAAAAAAACCTATGAGGCTGAGCGTAATCTAAATTTGAATCGGTTTGGGTATTCTAATCTAACTATGCAAAACAAGTTTAACAATTTTTAAGGATCATAAAATTATATTCCTTCAATAGACATATTGTCTGACAGGCATATACAGTCAAACGTCGATAACTCGAAAGGAAATGATTGGCAATAGCGCGAAGCCTGAAGTTTACATGTTATTTTTGTTTAATAACTCGAATGTCTCGATAACTCGAAGATACTATTTGGCGTCACATTCGAAAAGTCGATTTTTTTAGGGAAATTATGAAATTCTGTGGATTTTTACAAGTTCATTTCATAATGCATTGCGTTTGTGGGCACTGTGTATATATGTTATATGACCTTGTATACATATGTGTGTGTTGAAAATTGTAATTCCGTTAAGTGTGAGTAAAAGCTGTCATGTTCCGGTGTTAGAACACACATTACTAGGTTGATATACGTATGTATTAAAATACGAATTTAAAAAACTAAAAAAAAACGAAATAAAGTGGAAAGTCAAGAAAGAAGGATGTAACTATTAAAATAAGCATTCCGGCAAATCCATTCGTCAGTCAAGCTTAGCAGAATATTTTAAATAATCACAACAACTGTACTTTTTGTATTCGCAAATAAATATTACGTAATTTATATTAATATTATCTGTTTTACTTGATAACTCGAAACCTGATAGCTCGAATTATTTTTTTGGCAAGTGATGGTTCGAGTTATCGAAGTTCGACTGTAGTTAAAATTATTCTTATTATTATTATTATTATTATTATTATTATTATTATTATTATTGTCTTTCAAAATGTCTTAACATACTTTTTTCTCTTCGCCAAGTTGTTAATTTCGTTTGAATCTATTGAATTCTCCAAAGCCCCAAAGCAATTGCTGACATTCCAAAAAGTATTCGTGCTTTTAGGCACACTTAATTCAAATTACAGCGGACGTCCAGTATAACAATTGATATAATGAGCGACCACTTAAAGAGAAAGAAAAACAAAAATTGATAAAGTTGTAAGCCCTTTGGGCCACACACATACGAGAAAACTTTCGTATTGACATAAGAACAGATGTTAAAAACAAAACAATGTCAAAACAGTCATTTTATGTGCAATTATTTATCCGTTCGTTATATCGAATATCAAATTGTGACCATAGTTCGCTATTTAGAGATGCTAATGTAAATCTAAAAAGCGTTCGTTATTTCGCAAATTCGCTATATCGGTTATTCGTTATACTGTACGTACACTGTATTTTAATAGAAAACTTACTGCAAACTGTCACGCAGATTGTTTGAAAGCTAAGTGGTCAATTGTCGCAAAGTCGAGATGGCTCGTTTTCTAACCTATGCAATTCTAGGTAGGTACATCATATTACAGCTTGCGAGATGTTATGTGAATTTTTCCGAGATTTTCGAACTGTTCGAATTTTGGAAACAATTGACATTCTCTCGAATGTCGCAGTATATTCATTTGTATACATATTAATTTATCAAGATATCAGAATTACCAAAACACAATACCATAATGTTTACAGTAGGTAGGAAAAGGCACCTATGTATTTATTTGTTATTGATTTTATTTTGGCGATTTGGATAAACACAGATGTAATTTTCTTGTTATTGATATTATGACTGGGATATTTTTTATCAAATTTAAAAGGAATATTTTTATTTGGTATCTTAATAGATACCTACTACATATTTATGTATATCTTAGATATGGACGAAGGAAACAAGAACGTTATGTACTTTATTGATATAAAAGCAGTTTCGGAAAAAAAATGATAAATAGATAATAAACATTGTTTATCGATTTGTTTTTATATAGGTACCTACATCCAAACTTTAACTTTGAAATTATTTTACTTTAAATCAATAATTGCTTTTACGGCAAATCAATATGAATAACAACTATGTAAATATATGAAATTAATAGGTTAAGCAGTTTAGTTCGGTTTAAATCCCGTGTTTTCATTATAATATTGTTATTGTTATTCATTTTTTTTTTCAAACTACATATTATTATTTAAATCTATGATTTTTTTTTCATTTGTAACAACCTTGAACTTATTAAAGCTTGCTAGACAGACAAACTCTTTCGTAACATTTATCCATTCTTTTTTAATTTATAAAGTCATAGCTACTTGCACTGAACTTCAGCCCTTATCAGTAAAATATATATTTTAACGGTTTAATTAGTTAATTAATTTATTTTTGTTTGTCTACGAGTATTAATCTCAAAAGATTACTGACTTAAAATAACAAATACTCTTTTTCCCGTGGGTATGTAAAACCTTCAAAAGACTCTATGAGGACCGTAAAACGCGTGCTCATAGGAGTGTGAGATTCTTACTGCAACTAAGTTGAAACTTATCTAGTAATTTATTTTTAACGAATTTAATTAACGTGTTGTAGGTAACTATCCGGTGATATTTTCTGCTTATACCGCGATTTTAAAGCGGATTCTCGTTTAGTGCATCAGATCAGAAGGCTTTGTCCTTCGCAGGCGGCGTACTAAATTCGTCTCATCGATTATTTCGATAATAGTACTATTACAGTGTTGTAATAGCCGTTTTCTATGATTTCGGGCAAACACATTATATTTCATCGCGAACCGTGGGAATCCCGAGATCTCTCTGGAGATCTTCGTTTCTAATGTACCAAGGTACGCTTACAAACGATCTTAGGAGTTTATTTTCAAATGTTGGTAAGGTATTTAAATTAGAATCTCGCGTACAACCCCAGAGTTGTATACCGTAAGTCAAGACAAGCGTAAGCACTTGCCTGTAAAAAAATTAGCTTGTTTTCGATAATGAGCTTAGAGTGTTTCCCTAGCAACCAGTACATATCTCTGAGTTTATTATTTAACTCCTCGCATTTCTTTTTAACATGCGGTTTCCATTTTAATTTCGCGTCTAGAGTCATTCCGAGATATTTTGCTTCATTAGCAAATGGAACTTGAACCGTATTACAAAAATACCGGTTATCTCTTAATTTTTTATACGTAAAATCTACATGGACTGATTTTACTTCGTTAAGCGATATCCGCCATGTTTTTGCCCATTCACTGACATTATTCAGAGCTTTTTGTAATTTAGTCGTAGCATCATTTATAGTTTGGGCCGCTGCTAGTATTGCAGTGTCGTCAGCAAACGTGGCTACGATAGTGTCTTCTGCTTGAGGTATATCACCTGTAAATAATGGGTACAATATTGGACCTAAGACACTTCCTTGTGGTACCCCAGCCACTATATCTTTGAAATCCGAGTAATCGTTTCCATGTCTTACTCTAAAAAGTCTTATATGCGTTTAGAAGCGTATAAAGTGCTTCAGGCAGAATTTATCTTAATTTAAAATTTAGGCCTTCGTGCCACACCTTATCAAAAACTTGCGACACGTCTATGAAGACCGCCGAACAAATTTTATTTTCTTCAAGAGTTTTCTCAATGACGTCAGTGATCCTAAGCACATGTTCAATTGCCGAATGCTTGCTTCTAAATCCGAACTGATGTTCAGGTATTAGGCGCTTTTCTTCTATTGGCTTCAGGCGCAGAAGTAATATTCTTTCAAATACCTTAGATATTACGGGCAGAAGCGAAATGGATCTATAAGATTTCTTGTCATGTGATGGTTTTCCTGGTTTGAGAATTATTATTCCTTCCGCAACCTTCCATTGGCTCGGAATAACAAATACTGAAATTAACTATCTGTATAGCATTTCATAAAAAAAAGTTATTTATATCCTTTTTAAATGTATGTATCTCTGGAATATGCTAGATCAATATGGCCAATAATTTCATTGAACTCTATAGACGACCTTGAAACTTGTTCGTTGTAGCTCAAACCATAATTTGTTCTGTGCTTAGGCTGACAAAGAATGTGTCATTACCTTAGAGTTCTCGTTGGAACATATATATAAAGTAAGAAGACCTTAGGGCACTTAATTTGATAACACATCAGGCACAAAAACTAGATCATGAATAGTCCTAGGGAATTTGAACGGCTGCAAACTTCAAAGCTTTTGTCTGGCTATAGAGTTTGGGTAAAAATTCCTCAATCTTTAGAATGTTTTTTTTTTGAGTTAATTCCACACGGTGAATAATATCAGCTTATTAAGGAGAACCTGAAATGTACTGTGTTTTGCGACTAAATGGAATCTTCTATAGGCGTTTTTCTTTTTTAGTTCAGAGCAGAGTCTGAATTGTCAAAAAAATTGTTTATGTTTCATTTTTAGCTCAGAGCATTCAGAGCTCCAAATGTGTGTTTTTTTTCGTTCTGAGCATGTGCATATCGCACTCGATGTGCTCGAACATAATTAACTGAACATGTGAGTAAGCTGCTGAATGCACCAAATGCCATGTGCCACAAGCAGAAAAATTGTAAAGGAAAATAATAATCAGATTTAAGTTGGCGAAAGAAGTTGATTTTCTGTATCTGCTGTGAATCTGTGTACAAAAAAGGGTAGGTTTTGTGTTATATTGCTTTTTATGTTTAAAATGTAAATGTATTCTGATTTGTGTGGTTCAAGTGTGTTTAAAAAACAACTCCGTGTTCGCAGATCTCTCTCTGTTTGGAACCAGTTCAGTGCATAATTTATGTGTTCGAACTCTGTTTAGTGCTCTGCTCTGAACGAAAAAAGGAAAACGACTACTGAAGTACTGGCAAAGAGACCGTCGGCTTTAATGAGAGCTAATATTTATTGGTCGCGAGTGACGTTCTGTAATTGATAATCCCTGATTTTGAGGTTAGACGCCCCGTGTCGTCCCGAAAACTTGTTTGTCAAAGTTTTTTGGTATGTGGAACGCGAATAGAGTTTGACAGTTTGTAAAATTTTCACAAAAAGCTGTTTGCTAACTCGAAAAAAGTATACAAGATTCAAAACAATTTTATTTAAAAAAAGTTGTTTTTATGCAGTTTTTTTTTTTTGCTAGTATAAAAGTTTAAAAAGGAGACATAAGCTACATGTCCATCCAATTAACATGAATAAAAGATGGAATCTAAAATTTGAGGTTAAATTCGAGCGAATTATTTATTCGCCGATTTGTGGAATGCGTCCTGTTGTTGTGGATTGCGAATTTATATATGACAGTTCGCAAAAGTAGTTGTTGGTCGCGTAGAAAATGTTAAAATGTATTTTTTTGATATTTAAACAATTTGTGTGCAGTGTTTTCTTTTTAAAGTTTGTAAATAAGATCATTAATTAACTTCTTTGAAAAGTTAAAATAGAAAGTTGATATTTCCCTTTGAAATTGCTTAAAAACGTGTATTCGCATTAAAAAAAATTGGAATGCATTTTATTTAGCTTCAAAAGCTATTTAAATTTAGCAGTTCGCAGCTCATATGAAAGGCGCTTAACAATGAGATGCAATTCGCGATGACCAATATTGTTTTCTCAAATTTATACTGGTTTGGTAAGTAAATTATCTGAACTATTTCTATTTCTACAATTTTGTTTAGAATTTGTGAAGAATGGTAAATAGTTTCAAATCGAATATATTCGTTTATTCGTCGGTCGTTAGTCGCTCTCATGTGAATAGTCCTTAAGACTCATATTTTCCTGTATAAAGCGCAATTCGTTTGCAGATGCAGACCAACAAAATTTACATAGAAATTTATGTTGTCATGTGCATCACGAGCTTTCGTGTTAGCGAATTCTTTTCGTTTTCATAAAAAGTATTCCGGATGTCTTAACTTCGTAGTTGATATGTAGTTCTCGAAATTATTTAGCAAACAAATAAAAATAATTATGTACCTACTCAATTTGTTTATAATTTCGAAAAACGGTTTGTCTGCAAGTTATGTAATACATACTGGTTTTTCTTATCCTATCTAATTCCATTTAATAACAACATAAAGTACATTAATTACTTATTTTAAATTGCAAATTTGGTAATAAAATGAACACAGTGTTCTTATCAAAATATTATTCTTAAAGCTTTGTCAATAGAAATGAGTTGAAATGTATTGCGATTATTTGCGATAAAAATTGTCTATCTTATTGTGTAATAGTAAGTAGATAATGTACTTGAATCATACTCGTATATATATATATATGTATGTATGTATATATATTATTATCATTTTAGTTGGTGTTAGGTTTCAGTTAAAATATGGTATATGTACAATTGTACAAATTTCAGTTTTAGAAAATCTTTATTACCAGAAAATAATTAAAACTATTAAAGTTTTATGCGTCATCTGTCTTTTTTTTTTTCAAATATATATGTAGGTACATGTGTACATACAGTAATTGAATCACACTTAGCTACTGTATAAGTCTAAAATTTATTCGGAAGCTGACTGGCGGAATCCAATAATTTAGCTTTAACCATAGCTCGTTGCGCTGTAAAGGTTCAAGGTTAAGAAGAAGGGTTAAAATTTAAAGATGTATGCATATGTTATAGAACGATATGTATGATTGACCAAGCTTCAACTGTCTACTACAGCTACACCTTGTGTTCAAGCAGTTAATATGATATATTATAAACTTTAATGAAGACAGTTTATAAAATAAGTTAGATACAATTACAATTGGTATGGTGTTTTATTTTTAAGGTAAGGCAATGTTTTACAAATATTTACATATTTCATAATCTGATTCTGGTATAAAGTGAAATAATTGTAGTATCGTTTGTTTTTATGTAATTGATGTTTGTGCCTTGGTATAATATCTAAAAAACTGCAAGTTTGTTGGTTTCATCAAACTTATAGGTACCAGTTATGAATATGAATCTTCGGAATCAGGTATCAAAAGAATAAAACAAAAACAAAACAAACCGAAAGTCCGAAGGTAAAAAAAAATTAATTCTAGCAGAATACATACCTCGTTTGGATTACGTAATAAGCTTGCCGGTTTATTTGTGTCATTAGCTTTTTTTTTTTTTGTAAACCAGTAGGGGTAGCTTGCAAATATAGTTGATGAGTCATGGAATATTGTTATTATTGTTTACGTTATAGCTATGTATGTCTCGTCTTTTTTGTTTAGTGGAATTATTTACATATGTAGGTATACCTAAGTATTATATTGGGGTTTTCATTTTCTCTAGTCAATAATATTAATAAAATATTTTTATTTAACACATTTTATTGAAAAATACAAACAAATTTGAAACCAGTTATCTGAAACGGGCTTGTGCAATGAGCAATATATACCATTTTGAGAACGCTCGCTAAATACAATTAGAAATATACTAATACTTAGTGTATGTAAAACAAGAGGGATATTTTCTTTCCAAAACTTACTTATATATAATTTCCACTCAAAAAAGGTTTCGGGACGCATGTGACATGGTATAAGAATTTATACATCAAAGAAAGCCCTAAGGAAAAATGGTAATTTGACAAGTGCAAATGACTTAGTCGACTTGAAACATAGTCAAGTTTCTTGTTTCTGATTAGCCACTTGTCAAAAATATTCCTTCCAATAAAGATAATTTAACACGAAACTAGTAAAAAAATATCTCTCTTCATATTTGCAAATTTATCATGCCAACACCTATCAGTTAAAGAAAAATTACCTAGAACCGTTTGGCTGTATGAGAAAGTCAACTGGAACGGTCTCAATAATTTCTCCAGGAACTTTAGATTGTCATTATGCTTCCGCAGTAGTGACATAGACTCCAGCGCCGAAATGATAAGAAATTTAATTCTTCACGGAATGAAAAATTTTATCCCGCCCGAATGGGTTGAAATCTATCAAACCGAAAGAAAATGCATGGTTTGGTTTGAACTGTAAAGAGGTTATTAGAGTTAGAGAAGTTTCCAGAATTATAGAGCCAACACCACTGTATGTATGTATATTTTATTTAGAAAATTTTATATTGTTTCTCTAATATGAGATATAAGCAATTTTTTAAATTTACTTAGAACTGTATCATTTTTTATTTCTATAGGCAATTCATTAAATAATTTAAGTCCGCGATAGTATATCATATTTTGAGTTCGATAGTCTCTATAAAATTGAAGTCTAAAATCAGAGCTCGATCTTAAATAATGTGATTGGCTTTCTCCCACAAGCTTGCGCCGTAAGGTATTTAGGTGCTAAATCATTTTTTAATTTAAACACAAACAGTAACGCATTAAACATGATTCTTTGATTGATGTTAAGCCATCTTAAGCAATCAAGCATCCAATTTATTGATGTACGCAAGCTGCATTTAAGAATGGTTCTCTTTCGTTCACTGTTTCGTAAAAATAAAATTGTAGAACAAAACTCGAAGTAAGGTTTAATAATCGTATTATAAATATTAATGGCACAGATTGTCGTTATATTTTTTCGTATACGTTTAAGAAATCCAATTTTTTTTGGAAAACTTTTTCCACACCATGAGGGCTTACTCTCAATCGCTAAACTTATTATATCACTACTATTAATCACCATATATTTAGTCTTATTAACACTAACTTTAAGTTTGTTGAACTGTAGCCACATGCATAGATTATTTAAATCTTTTTTAATATTTTCCAAAATTTCAGATAGTACTTTACCACTTACGAAGATGAGAGCATCATCGGTAAACAAAGATGCTTTAGAATTTCTTAAGACTTTACAAATATCATTAATGTATATTAAAAACAGTAATGGTCCAAGTATAGTTCCTTGCGGTACACCAAACTATTGCACTTGAAGTAGAATTATTCACACAGGTCTTTTGGGTTCTATCAAATAGATACGATTAAACCAATTATAGATTAACTTGTTAAAAAAGTGTTTTTTATTTATAAACCAATTAAGTTCACTGCCTTTTACACCATATTTTGATAATTTACTGAGAAGTCTATTGCGATCAACTGTTTCAAATGCTCTTTGAAAGTCCAGAAATGTTGCAATAATTCTGTTACCACTATGTCTTTCTTCCTTTAGAGTCATTATCAGCCAGTTAAGGGACGTTTCACATGAGTGATTATGTCGAAACCCTGATTGATTTTCAATTAATAATTCAATATCACATACATATTTATAAAATTGTTGACAAGCACACTTTTCTACTATTTTGTCAAGTATAGGCATCATGTTTATTGGTCTAAATTTTTCACAGTCCTTAGTTCCATTTTCTTTAGGTATTGGAATGTTAGTAGATTCTTTTAAATTTCTCGGGAATTCACCATGGATGAAAGATTCATTAACTATTTTTAAAATTATTGGACCTATAATATCGAAACAATCCAGAATTATGTTAATATTAAGATTCATGGCACTTTTTGTATTCATGGTTTTGCATATTTTTCTTAATTCATTTAGATCGATTTCCTTAAATTTAAATACACTTTGTAAATATTTCAGATAACTCAATGTCAGACTGAATATTGTTAAATGGTATAGAGTTACTAATTAAATTAATGCTTTCAATAAACTTATTAGCAATCACAGAGTTTACAGATTCCAACTTATCACCGAAACTAACTTCACTAACTTCAGCTTTATTTTTATTTAAAGCCAATTTTTTAATCGTTCACCACATATCCTTTTGATTTTGACATTATTCAATTTTATTACAAATATAATTCTTTTTTGTAAGGGACAAACCCGGAATAAATTTCAAGAAGCTAGAAAGATTTGCAACGTTCGAATTCAGAACACCAAATTTTTGATTGACCAAAACATACTAAAATGTCCCAAATGTAGTAAAAATGTTTGGTCATTTGTAAAAAAAATATTCGAAATTCCCCTTCGTCTTCGTTACCAACGCTTTAATGACTCAGCTCACGTGAAAAAGTCAATTTGCTTTCAGTGCAGTTCGGTGTCAATTCGACGCTGCAGAAAGTGTTATGGCTCTTCCAGTACTTGAGTGCGTAAATGATTTCATGGTACACATTTTCTTTCGCACTCGTGCAGTTGCTAAAGTTCTTAAAGAACTCGTATAGAATCGCTTCCATCCTTCTGAAGAGTTGTTCTTCAACGCTGGCAAAACCATTGCGTAATCTTTTCCATCTGTCCTACTCTAAAGGTCTCTTTCCGACTGGATGAAAAACATCATTTGCCAAGCCTGTCCTAAAAAAGGCGTATCTTATTCACCCTCTAACTACCGTCCAATTGCACTTACTTCCCTTCATTCCAAGTTCATGGAAAATCTTGAAGAAGGAAAGCTCTTTATTTGCTGGCAGTATGGTTTTCGTAGCAATAGGTGCACTGGTGATTTGATGGTATATCTCTACGAACAGTGGCACAAATCTTTACATCGTTTTGGAGAAAGTAAGATTATTGAACTTGATATTTCAAAAGGAATTGATAGAGTTTGTCATCAGATCTCTTATCGAAAATGCGGGCATTTGGTATAGATGAATCACTTCTTCATTGGATTAGAAATAAACTTTTGGCCCGCTCGATACAAGTCGTATTTCGTATTGGAAGGTTTCAAGACTGAATCTCACAAAATAAATGCTGGTGTGTCCCAGGGCACTGACGTTTAATTGACAGTTCTATCTGGTTCTAATGTGTTTTTCTTTGGCAATCCGGAATCCCTCTCCTTCTCCGATCCGTGATCCCAACTGAACACTTTTCTTTATTCTGACGAATGTGAACTTAAATGTGATTGTATGTGTGAAAATAATTGTGTACGTGGAAATATTCAAACTCGAAAGTAATGTTTGTTGCACAATTATGATACAAAAAATGACAACAATCGAGTTTGACGTTCAAGTATATTATGGCCTTTTCGATTGGCATTCCAGAACTGTTCTGACCCCCACAAAATGACAGTTGTTACTCTAAATAGAACAGAAAATGATTCTGGATTTCATTTCAGAATCGAAAACAGAATCACTAATACTACGTTTTCACCTAAAGATAATCCGGTTTAAATTGAGAAGATTAAAAATTAATCTAATACACTCACATAATTAAAATGTAATTTCGATGTGTTTATTGAATTTAAACTACTTTTCTGGTCAAATAAGAAAAAAAGAAGCAAGTTAATTATTATTGATACAAGAAAATGTGTATCTAAATTGAAATCAAGTGTTTCGGAAATTCTTTTTAGCCGATGTAATTTTTTTTTAAATTTAATTTTCACAAACATAGTGATACATACAATTCAGAATCATTCAAATTGTTTCCGGGTGTTTTATTGGAGGAACGTGTTCCGCACGGCCAATCGAAAAGGCAATTAATGTGTGAGTGCTTCTGGTTGCAATTCTGATTTCAAATCCAGAATCAAAATTGACTTTTCTTCAGAATCAGAACTGTCATTTTTTCCTAAGTGAACCCTTTCAGAAGAGTCCTGAAGACTTCTGGATTACCAAATAAAAACATAAAAACGACATAACATATTAGCTGTGTTCCCGTACTTTAACAGACGTCATTCTTTTAAGAGTGGAAGTCAAACTTTCAGAGAGCGACATAGTTTCACTGAACAAATCTTTTACCCATATTGAAACGCCAAAATAAAATGGAATATTTTCAAAATGTTTAATAAAGTTTTTCGTAAAAAAGTTTTAAAAAAAACAATGTTCTATCATAAATGTTTATTCATTGCACGAATACGCCCAACACTTGTATTGACACACCTGGCAACTGACAGCTTATGGATTTCCATTCTGTGCTCTACTGTGCTGTGTAATTGTGCTCTGATATTTTTTTCAGTGAACAAATCTGATGTTACACTAAGAATATATTAAAATATTGTTAAAACACAAACATTATAACATTAAATTTGTTAAAGGAACTTTCAAATTCTACGCCCAAGGATGAATTGATTGATCCGAAATGCATCGCAAATTTTAAATGACTTAAATCTAAATGTGTTAATTAAAAGTGAAATTAAAATAAAATAAAACAAAACGAAACAGAAGTTTTAAGTTTTATTATTTATTAATTTTGTTTATATTTGTTTTTTTCATTTTCATTCTCCAAATTTCCTAACCGATCAAACTGTTCTTCAATATATAAGACGCAATGAGCTAGATGACTCATAAGAACTTCACTGAAATTCAATATTTTACTTTAAAGTCTATTGTTTCGACCATATTTACTTTATTTATCATAATCTTCCAATATCAATATCACAAACCACTTCATTGCAAGGTGTTAAAAGTGTTTTTCTTATCAGAATTTATTGTTGACTAATAAAACAAAATTATAAATGATTCGAGTGGAATTGTAGCATTCGATTGATTTAAATTTACATAATATTATCAATCATGATCTTTAATTAGTAAAATGACAAAAGATTCTTTTTAAATACAGGGTGTTCGTGAAAATTCAAAACAAATACTGATTTTATTTTTGTGTTTTTGAAAATAAAATCAGTGGTTCTATAGGGTTCTATTGAATGCGTTCCCTTTTATAATGATGCTTATCTCATTTTGTCAAAATCCATAAAGTGTTCCCTTTAGTTTACTTTATCTAAACGATTGACAAGTTGTCATTGTTGCCATTTAGGTACGATCATCAACGAATTGTCGAGATAGTCTAAAATGTGTCAGTATTTTTGTCATACAAACAAAAAACTGCAACCGACTGTTGTCATCGTATATTTTTACTTGTGATTAAAGATTCTATATAAGACAAGTTATGCATTCGTCGAAAAAAAAAATTTTGAGATAGCAATCAAACAGGACATTACGACAATAGCGACGACGAAAAAACATGGTCTAAAAATTCTGTCCGTCTGTCAGTTTGTCAGTCTGTATGTATAGACACCTACAGCCCAAACTGGTGGGCCGAATTGCTTTAAACTTGGTATATAGAGTTGTTTAGCTATAGTAGGAAATCGAATTTTTTTTTAGCTCAAAAAATAACGGTACCTGCCATATAACCGTTACGTTCAAACCTATTTTTCTCCGAAACGGCTCCAACGATTTTGATAAAAAAAATCAGTGCGGCTTTTTAGCTACGACCGATCATATGGTTGAAAAAAAAATTAGAAAAATGTCTAAAAACGGTACTTTCCATAGGACCGTTTTTTTTTTGCTTTCGACTATCTCATAAACGGCTCAACCGATTCTTACGAAATTTCACACATATATACGTTTAGGTTGCCCAAATTATACAGCATACCAATAGTTTTAATTAGTATTTTTTTGTATTTTTAAAATATTAAAAAAAAAATTAAAAAATTTATATTTCGAAAACTGCTCATTAAATTTTTTTCAAAAATTATATTTATATGTATTTATTGAAACCTATGAATTGCCGTTTTTGAATTTTTTTTGAAAAAATTTTGAAAAACTTTTTTTCTCAAAAAACCCGCTCCACAGATTTAAAAAAGATTTTTTCGTAAATTCAAATTTACCCAAGAAATAAAATGGCGTACTTTTTTTTTAGCTTAAATTAGTTTAAGTATTTATTTTATTTTTTCTTTGATTAAGCCGATTTAATATTTTTTTTTTAAGTTTATATTATAATATTTAAGACTGTCATACCATTTTGCATTCGATGTGATCGAACAAAAGAGCAAGTTCGTGCGATCCAGTCGTGCATTTTATTATTTATACGACGCTGAAATCATTTGGCAAAAAATAATGACAAGCCTTCAAAAAGAATTATCAGTGATAACTATTTTTTTACAATTTTTTTTTAAATGTATGTAGTAAATACATACATAATTTTTGTTAATTATCTTACAGAAACTATGTGCTCAGTACATAAATGCTTGATTTAAACATAAATTATTCTGGTGTCAATAAGTTATCAACCATGTTCTAAATCTTTAATCTGATTAACATTCATTAGAGTGAATTTAAATATCAATTGAATTTTAATTTGTTACCAACTGATTTAAAATTGTTTTGGTGAATACATAGGTACATTCTTTTTTTATGAATCATAAGTAAATAATTTAGTATATACATAAGTCAAAAAAAAAAATGAAAGAAGAATCCTCATCTTCAAAGCTGAAACGATTAACGATTTGTTTATAAACCTAATTTGAATAGATACTACGTTTTACTCTAACACGTGAGTTTGTTTTCTATTTTAATTAATTAAGCATTTATAAACAAACAAAGTTGTTGCTTCCCCCTATACACTCAAATGTTTTTATACATAAATGAGTGGTTTGTGCCGGCCGGCACTTTTCACCGTCGCGTCAGGTCATTTAAAAATAAAACAGAATTTTGTTTATTTCGGTATAGTTGTGAGGAAATACAAAAAAAAAATTAAAGACATTTAAATATTTCTGCATACACTGCAAATCACTTGGTTTGGGTTAGTGTTTTCTATAGCTAGGTATTATTTCTTACCAAAAGCAAGTGCAGGCATTTTTTTTTATTTATTTATAATAAAAGCACCTATTATTTTGGGTTTTTTTTTCGAATTTGACATGAAAATGTTATTAGGTACTTTCCGTAGGAAAAGAAACTAACATTACAATAATATACCGTTATTTTTGTTATTTTGTGTTATTTTTGAAATTCTGAAATTTTGTGTCGACGATGGACAAACGCAACATCATTAAAAAATTGTATTTTTATCCAAAATAAGTATCTACATATAAAGAAAACATGTAAGATCAGAAACGTCTAATCAGATCCGAAGTTTAATATCAATATTCATAAAAGGCAACTATTGGATAGCGCCCCAAATAACACTTACCTAGATGCACTAAATATTATCTCCATACAACATTTTATGGTGCCATTTCCAAAAATACTAAGAAATTGAAATTGAAAATTTGGAAACAAAGTTTGAAATGTTCATCTAATTTATTAAATCGATTTCCACGAAACCAAGTAAGGATTATAAATATACTTTTTAATGTTTTTCTCTACAAAACAAAAAAAAACCCTAGAAAAAATCATGGAAAAACTAAGAATAAATAAAAGTAGATAGACATGCTGGCGGACAGATTTCACTTAAATATTTATTTTTTATTTTTCAATTGCACAAAGAGCAAATTCTAACAAATTCATCTACATCAGTTGGGTCGTCTGCAAGAAATAGAACCATTTCTGAGAAACCATGAAATAAAAAAGAAGGCGTGGTAGTGGGCGGAGTTATAAACATTTTTTAAATTTTTATTTTCTAACTCATAAGAGCAAACTTAGAACATTTCACCTAATTCCTTGGAACAGTTTCCTACCAAATAAAGGGTGTCGCATAATTCACGCAAAATTTGAATGTTTTACCGTGTTGCCAACAGAAAAAAGACAACAGCTGATTTTTCGGGGTTAGTAAAAATGGAGCACTATACAAAGAAACAACATATTTTCATTGTTGATCAATATTTTAAAAATAATGAAGGCTTGTCATTATCAGCCAGAGTCCGCAATTTTTGAGCAAAATCTTCTTCATTGATGAAGCTGATTTTTATTCTGGTGGCGGAGCTTAGTTGATCGTCAAAATTGTTGAGGAACAAATGCAACCACAACGTTTTAATGTTTGGTGTGTATTTGGAGGCATAATCGAACCATTCTTCTTCGAAAATGTGGCTGATCACGCACAATTAGTAAGGGTGTTCATTATCTTGACCATACAATTTTTAGTGCCTTAATTACAAGATATGGATGCGACCAACATGTGGTTTTAACAAGACGGAGACACATGCCATACAGCCAGAGAAACAATTCAACTACTCATAATCTATGAAAACCAGCTCACAACCACCAATGCTTTGGAAGAGGATATACAGGGTGGCACACGAATCGTGCTACAATAAGAAATTTAAATAACTTTTATTTTAATCGATGTATTTCATTAATTTTTTTTATTGGATTAAAAATTACATTTTATTTTAAATAACTAATGGTTTTTAAAGATGATAGACCGCAAATGACCTCCACGCTCATCCCTGCATATGCGACACCTGATCAGAAAATTGTTCATTGCGGTCTGAAGGGTTGAAATTGGGATCGCCTCAATTATTGTCTTAATGTACACTTCCTGCTTGACATAACCCCATAAAAAAAAGTCTGGTGTAGTCAGGTCAGGTGACCTTGGGGGCCAGCGAAAAGTGCAGTTTCTGGATATCAATTTGTTTGGGAATTTTCGTTGGAGCTCTGCCATCACTTCTGAAAGGGATACGTCTTCGGCGAAGTTCTGGGTAAAAACACTCCTTCAACATCTTTAAATAAAAGTCCCCATCGACAGTTTATGTTACACCGTTTTCTTCAAAGAAGTATGGCCCGACAATACACCTTGATGAAACTGCGCACCACACAATGATTCTGGGTGCAGTTCCGTCTCATGGAGCATTTCTGGATTAGATTCACTCCATATACGTCAATTTTGCTTGTTAACATTGCCGTTTAAGTCAAAAAGGGCCTCATCAGACATGAACAAACAATTTATCAATGTGTTGTCTTCTTCGGCCATTGCAATCATTTTTCCGCAAATTTCCAGGCGAACGGGCAAATCCTGAGGGTTTAACTTGCTTGTAATTTGGACTTTGTACGGAAATAAGTTTAAGTCATCATGAAGTATCCGTTGTAATGACCGTCTGCTAACTCCAATTTGGCCCGATAAGTTTCGAGTCGAAACACTTGGACTTGCCTGTATTGTCGATGCAACAGCCACGACTGTGTCCTGAATCCGAACATTGGGATCTCGATGATACGTTCTTCGTTCGATGCTTCCAGATTCGGCAAACATGTTCCCCAGCCTCATAATGGTCCATCTACTCGGGGGAGCACCGCCAAACTCCAGCTTAAATTCCGTTTGGACGGTAATGACGGACTGTTCAAACAAATCCTTTTTTCAGTATCCCAAGCATTCATTTTGATAAATCTAAATAGTAACCTATAAATTAAAAAAAAATAAGCCAATTACTCACACTGTACATACATTTAGAGTGAAACTCCATTTAGAAAACAATTCTCTTAAACATATTTTCGGGAACAATTTTTTCTTCGAATATCTTATATAAACCTTCCTCTAAACAGATACTCTCATAAGCGGACGCGACCACCTTTTCTTGCGCTGAGCTCTGATAACTGGAGAGAGAGATGTTGACTAAGTTATTGAAATTTTGAGTACATTGTTATGTTACATTTTCTTATCACATCCTGTTATTGCATAATGTCATTACCTTTCCTTTTCCTATTAATTTTGAAGTAATTTAATTTCTATTTCTTTTCCTCAACCGGAAAATTGAGGGTGCATTAGTGTCCGCTTATTAGAGTTTTCACTGTATGTACAAGCTTACCACGTAATTAATTACATAAAAAGAAAATATTTAAACAAAAATTCCATACAATACAAAGCAAGATGAAGAATAACAAGGACTGACTCGTATTTTAGACCGTCCGTCGCCCATTTTTAACCTCCATACAAAATTTGCGCGATTAAAATTTCCCATCCTCTTACAAATTATCTGTCAAAACAAAAAAATTATCTCACTTCCTGAAATTCGCAAATATTAATAATCATTTCAAAAATATCATAACAGTACATACAATTCTATAAAACGTCAAAAATGACTAATATAAATAATGTATATGTATAAAAAATATAATATTTTTTACCAGATAACATTCACAAAAGATTTTGCAATTTGATAAACTCATGCACCAAAACGCTAATTAAAAAAAAAATAATGCTTTTAATCAAAGTTATCAATAAAAATCATAATTGAAAATTTTATCTTTAAATTTTAAGACAAAATCTGTGATTATTTCAATAACAAAAAAATCATTACTGTCTAATAGTCTATTTACAAAAAAAAAAATGGCGACTAGATATAAATCCTCAAGAAAAAAAAATATACAGTATCCCACGCTTAATTGCACCTATAATTTGGTATTCAGTCAACGGGTGTTCAGTCAACGAAACCACGCTTAATTGCGGCTCTCGTGCAATTAAACGATGTTCGCTTAATTTAACCGGTGTGGTTGCTCAATTAAAAGATATAAAATATCTATCTAAAAATTCACTCTAGGTTAAACTGTCATAACAGTGAAATCACTATTGACAAAAAGCAAACTATATAGCAATGGTTTCAATATCATTTTAAATATTTTTTTTTGTTTTGTTCAGCTAACTGATAAATCTATGTATTCGTATGCTTTTAGTTGGTTAGTTGCATTTTTTAAGATGACTTAAGCGAATCTAATTTGTTTCATCCAATTAAGCGGAAAACATAATTAACGGAGGTGCAATTAAGCGGGTAAATATGCATATACTCTAACGGTAATTCAACGTTTGCTGTGAGACTTTCAAGAAAGGGAAAATATAATTTCGTAATGTTACGTCGTTTCAATTGGTAATCCGGAAGAAATTTCCGATCCGGGATCCCAATCGAACAGGTTGACACTAGATTATCGATTCTGAAGTTTAATAAGAGTGGAAGGCACATTTGTGATTATTTTATTTTTTAAAATGATCGACAAAAAAGATTTATTTTTAGTTTGACATTTAATTGGCGTGAGTGGGGGTGTGTGCTGCTGTTTTAGATTCTGACTTCAATACCAGAATTAAATTTCTCTTCTTTCCTGTAGAAGAACTGTTATTTGTTACCAGTCAAACAATTTCATAAAAAATCGGAAGCCGTTCGGACTACCAATCGAAAAGGAAATAAATGTGCCTTAAGTTGACAACGAGCGATATGATCAAGAACGCGAGAATATTGTTATACTGAGCTTCTATTTCACGCAAATCGATGAATTAGGTTTCGGACATTGTTGGTTTCAACAATCTCTAAAAACTAGGAATAGTGTAAAACGTAATGTAAATGTTTATCCGTAAATTACTGTTGTAAAAAAAAACTTGGAAAGGAATTTTTCAAAAATATTGGTAAGAATTTTTTGTTGGGGAATATTTTATAATGTAAATTATAATAAATTTATAATTTCCCTGGAAATTTTTCTCCAATTCGATTCTTGGAATGCTCAAAAGTTTCCCACGGAATTTATTGGTATTTTGATGTCATTTCGTACGATTTTTTGTTCGAGGGAAATTTATTCCGTGGGAGATCGCAGGAAAAATTTCGAGGGAATACAATATTCCGTGGGAAACGAAATCCCCTTGGAGATTCCCGATAGGGCCAAATGTAATCTTATTTACTTATTTAAGGTGGTGCTACAGTCCGGGTGGACCATGGCCTCAACCAACAATCTTCTTCCAGTCGGCTCGGTTTCTAGCTATCTGTCTCCAGTTTCGCACGCCAAGCTGGTTAAGACCTTCTTCCACTTGCGTGTGAAACTTTTTAAGCTGGCGCTGTCCACCTCTAGTGCGCTGTCCCACGGGGCTAAGATTCAAAGACTTTCGAGGCCGGAGAATTTGTGTTCATTTGCTCTAAGTGACTCAGCCATCTCAGGCGTTGGCTTTTTAATTTTGTGACTAGGTCGGTGTCGCTGTACAGCCCATACAGTTCGTTGTTGTATCAGACGGGACCAAAAATCACCCGGAGAATTTTCCTCTCAAAACACCCTAACGCGTTCTCATCCACCGTTAACAGTGTGAATGTCTCTGCACCATATATCAGGACTGGAATGATGAGCGCTTTATATACGGACAGTTCAGTTGCTCGAGAGAGGGCTTTGCTTCTCAATTGCCTTCTTAGCCCAAAGAAACAGTGATTGGCAAGAGTAATACTGCGTTTGATCTCAGCGCTGTATAATCTACATATTTTATAAATCGAGGGGGGAAATTTTCGTTATAAGAGTTAAAGTGAATAACCCTGAGTATTTAAATTCGGAAAATTTCCATAACCAATTTTCGCTTTTCTGCGAGTTCTTGCCTAAGTTTAACAAATTACATACAAATACTTAATTTACAGTGCACTCATTATACAATATAAAACTATAGAATTCATTATCTTCATGCAATTGCTTTAGATTTCGTTGAAGGTGATGCTTTTTATTTTAATTAAATAAATCTAATTATTTTAATTGAGTCGCTACTGTCTTTCAAATTACATTAATTTAACGTGTCAAACTAATGTTTGCTTTTTTGTCTTATCAGATTGTCCTCAGATAAAATTTAGTTTGTTTTGTCATTCTTTCTACATAGAAACCGAAAGGTAGTTCTTACTTATTTACTTGCGTTTATAGGTACTATAAGGCAAGTTAAGTATTCGTAAAAAAAATTTTGTTTCTATCAATTAAACATGACATTACTATCATAGAGAACACCAAAAAAGTGGGTCCCGCAATTCCGTCTGTCTGTCTGTCTGTAGAACGATCTACAGCCTAAACGGCTGAACCGATTTGGTTCAAACTTGGTACTTAGGCATTTTATGTGATTGTCCGAAATAGATTTTTGAATCGTTGTTTTAGGCCCAAAAATAATAGTATTTGCCACACAAATTTGTCTACCATCTTAATTATCTCAAAAAAGGCTTTAACGATTTTGATAAAAATTGGTATGTGTACTATACTTTGGGTATAGTTTACATTTCGGCCAAAAAAGTTTTTAAAATATTTTGTTATTAACGGTACCTGCCACACAAGCATTTTATTGAGTTTCGACTTTCTCATAAACGGCTTAACGGATTTCGATAAAAAAATTTATACAGGAGCTCCTTTAAATTCTAAATAGTATTGCATTTCAAAATTTTTGAAAAATAGTTTTTTTTTGGATTTTGAAAAAAAAACATTTTTTTTTGAAAATTCAATATTCCGAAACGGGTCGACAATTTTTTCTGAAATTTTGTTTTTGAATTTATATTATTAAATATTTAAAATGTTCATAGCAATTTTTTTTAGAACAGTTTTAACTTTAAAAATATATTTAACCGTTTTATTAAGAATCTTTTGCATATAATGTGATCGAACATAGGAGCAAGTACGTGCAATCCAGTCGTGCATTTTATTTTTTTATTGGAATTGTGTATGAAACAATATGTGTAGCTATGTTCTGTACAAAATAGTGGAAAGAGGATTTTTAGGTTGATATGATCAGAAAATGAATACTTCCGGTCGCATTGTTGACTAAGTACACTTCATAAAAGATTTTTAAAATTTTCCAAATTATCCCGGTACATTCGCGAATAATATTTGTACTTTTTGAAAAATTTTAAAATATCAATTTTTTTCAAGAAAAAAACATTTTTTTTATATTTTAAATACAAGAGGCTTGAGCTCCCGGTTTTCTGTTTTTATCTAATATATTTTTGTTGGTAGGAATTTTGAAAACTTAATAGAAATAGATTCACTAATGTGAAAAACATTAGTTTTATTTGTTTTAATTTTTTTGTTTCCAAAACTTTGAGTTTGAAAATTAATTTTTTAAAAACTGTTTAGAAAACCTTCATTTAATGACAAGTAATTTTCTATTTTCAGTCATTTTTTTAGCTGGAACGGTAAGAAATACCACCCCTCTCCGATCAGACTTTTTTTCGTTACGTTAACATAATAGCTATTAACTTTGCACTCTTTACTTCAATTAATTAATGCAAAATTCATTGAAATCATAACGAAAATCACAAAAAAGAAGACTGTTAACTGCAATATTTCACTTCGTGGAATTCTGTCTACTCCCACCAGATTCGTTTCTCACCTACTTGTTTAAAAAATTATAAGGTGAAATTGCATGGTGTAAAAACAGTCATGGTAATTCGAGCACACAACGATATAGTTTGCTTCTAGACATTTTTAGAAATGAAATAAAGTAAGCTATGAAATGTCCACTCTTCTATTATCTTTCTTCCTATTTATCTTTCTTTATAATGAAAAATGACAGATAGTATTACGGTTGTATGTATTTTGTCTTTTGATAACGTTGCGTTGCACTGAGATCTAAATGCCTTCGGGAGTTTGCTTATGAATCCTTATCAATACAACTAAAGCTCCCTAAATAGTTTTTATTTCAACATTATGTACATATATATGGAGTATTAGATTAGTATAGATATTTACAAAACTTTCTTTGAAAATGATTCATCATGTTTGAAAAATACTGAGGCAGGACTTTTAAAATAAACTTAATTTGTTTATGAAATGTAATTTGTTGCTGGATGTTTTGCATAACTTGTACTATGATACGGAACATATGGTCGCAAGCTACGAGTAGGTGCATAAATATTGTACAATGAAAGTAACACCGGACAATTTATATTAGAACTGAGAACATCGAAAGCAAAAAGCGCAGAATATAGTTTTCTTCTATGGACTAGAGGTTTTAAATCAATTAAAGCACATCTTTTTTCATAAGACGGAAGTTCCTCATTTCTGAAAGTCTTCCGTAATGCAAATTTGGTAAATTTTTTCTGGATTTTTTCAATCCGAAGGTTACTTGATTGAGTCCCTTTACTCAATACTCAATACTCCATATAACGCATTCATATTCCAAGAGTGGTCTGACAATGGATAAATATAACGTTTTGAGAGTGTATGGATCTTCAAAATATTTTGAATTTCTAATAATAAAGCCCAACATAGAATAAGCTCTAGAAATAACATTATCGATTTGGAGAGAAAAAATCATTTTTGAGTCAAAGATAACTTCAGGTTCTTTTTGACTTGTTATTTTTTTAAATATTGATTATCAATTTTGTAATTGTAACTTAAAGGATTAACTATTCTAGAAAAAGTGACAACACTGACTTATTATTGTTGAAATACAATCCATTCATATTACACCAATGAACACCATTATTAAGATCAACCTGAATTTTACTTGAGTCTAATGAAAACATTATGCAGCTAAAAATGTTTAAGTCATCAGCCTACAAAAGACAATTTGAAAAAGAAATATAATTAGGAAGATCATTGATGAACAGAATAAAAAGGGGGGGTCCAAGATGACTTCCTTGTGGTACAGCAGAAAAAATTGTCAATTCCACTTGAAATAACATTACCAATTTTCACAAATTGAATAATTATTATAATCATTTGTATGATTAAGGCACAAGTGTTAGAAAGAGATAACACTATGTTGAAAATACAAATTGATGCACTTGCACGCAATAACATTTCTGGAGATCTGGTGCTACATGGAATACCAGTACGTAATAATGAAAATCTTAGGAATATTTTTGATCGTTTCTGTAATCTAATAAATTATGTACCGTCGCCACCGATTCACATTTTTCGCACTAAACCGAGAAACTCATCAGCAAATAGCGCAATTATTATTAAACTTCCGCACTCGCAAGATAAAATCAATGTTTTGAAAAATGCAACTGCTTATTACAAACTGAACTCTAAAGCTGTAACTTTGACTGATCTTGGGTTTGAGGGAAATAAGTTTGTAAGAGTGTATGAGAGGTTAACAAGGGACAACCATTCAATGTATCGTAAAGCAATTGAATTCCGAAAGACAGGTTTCTTACATGCTGTATTTACAAGACAAGGCAGAGTATATGTCAGACAAAATAACGATGAACAAAGAAAACCTCTATGTATTACAAGTATGAACTCTCTTGAAGTGCTTTGCTCATATGGTACGTCTACAACTGGCACCGTTGATATTCATTCTGTTGAGAATTGAACGGATAAGGAATCAGAGGAAATATTTTCACATGCTAATCAAGAAGGTGTTGCTCGAGGTAATGATGCTGCTGTTGTTTTTGTTGATGGTGATGATGATTCTGCTTGTTGATGCTGTTGTTGTTGCTATGATGCACGTATGATTCTCACTTATATAATTTGTACTTTACATTCATATTTAATTGCTCTATATTAATGGTACTTTAACTATTGTTTACTTCTATTTCATTTATTTTCTTTTTATTACTCTCATTTAAAATTGAATTTCTTAAGCAGAGTTAATTTTTGCAATATGATTGCTTATATGTATTTTTATAAGGGCCTCTTATTTGAACCACACTTTAAATTTAAAAAAAATTTTAAATTATTTATTTTATATAGTAATTGTATTTATAAATTAATTGAATTTTCTTATATTACTAAAGAATGTCTTTCTTATTTTATTATTTTAGTCCAAATTATTATTTTAGTGCAAATTAGTTCCTCTTTAATGTTGGTGATGGTTTTTTATAATAATTTATTTGTTAAATATGGTCTTTGGTACAGATCCTGATAATGTAAGGAGTGTTCTAAATGTGATGTGTCGTGCGTTTGATGGTCTTAATGTTTGTTGTTTGAATGCTGAGAGTATAAGATCTAAATATTCAGTATTTTATCAAATGTTTAGCACCTCTAGAGTGGATGTCATTATGGTATCGGAATCATGGCTGAGTGCCCATAATACGAATGCTCTTGTTGCTTTACCTGGCTTTAAATTGCACAGAAATGATCGTAAAGACAGAGTTGGAGGTGGTGTGTGTATGTATTTGCGTGAGCATATTTCGGCTTCTACAGTCTATAGGTCAACTGCTGCTAATATTGAATTTATTTGTGTTGAAATCAAAAATGCAGTTGAAAAGTGTTTACTTGTTTCTTTATATAGCCCACCAAACATGTTTAGAGAAGAAAATCTATTTGAACTAAAAGAAACATTATTAAGACTGAGTTCTAAGTACAGTGGCATTTTGATTGGGGGTGATTTTAACGTAAATATTTTACTTAACAACAATATAACGAGATTACTTAACTATTTTTGTGATGTTATGGGACTGTCAGTTATAAATTCCCTTTGGCCAACTTGTTTTAAATCAGATTCAAATCCTTCCTTGCTGGACATGTTTTTGACAAGTTCTAAGAGGAGGATTTTAGGAAATGATCAAATAAGGCCTACATCTGATTTTATTCATGATTTTATTTTTTGCTCCTATCAATTTGACGTGAATAGAACAAATAGGATTCATACAGTTAGTTACAGGTCGTATAGTGGCCTTGACCATGAAAGCATACAAGCGAGTTTTCTGAGTTCAGAATTGAATGGGATTTATTTCTCATCAGATGTTAATTCTAAAGTTTCTATTTTCAATAATGTTATTACCAGGCTGTATGATGAATATGTTCCAATTGTTACTAAAGAATTTAAAATTAAAAAATGTCCTTGGTTTAATGATAACATAAAGGCTATGATTCGGGAAAGGGAACGTTTCTTCCGGAGGTTTAAGGCTAACAGAACAGAATACAATAGAAGACAATATACAGTAGCTCGTAATAAAGTTATTTCTCTCATACGTAACTCCAAGCGTGAATATATATCAGCGAAGCTTGATCCGTCTCTCGGTTCAAAAGAATTATGGAATAATTTAAAAAAACTTGGTGTTAAAGAAGACAAAAATGAAAACAAATGCCCTTTTAGTGCTCAGTCTATGTCTAATGTCTTGATCCCACCTTCTTCGGGTTCATGTATCCCTCATGATTTGTTTAATGTTTCTGGTGATGGTAATACCCTCTCATTTGTCTGCATTAGTCCTTACGAGTTACTTTGCTCTATGAAGTCGGTTAAATCAAATTCTATTGGTCCTGACGATATTTCACCAAAGTTCTTAAAGCTTATACTCCCTATCATAATCAACCATCTTCTTCATGTAATTAATTTCTGTATTTATAGTGCTCAGTTTCCTGATGCTTGGAAAAAAGCTAGTATAATACCAGTCCCTAAAAAAGCTAATCCTTCTAATCCTTCTGATTTCAGGCCTATCAGTATTTTATGTTTTTTATGTAAAGTATTTGAAAAAATTATTCATGACCAAATCCAAGCCTATTTAACTGAAAACAACTTACTGTCTCAATGGCAATCTGGGTTTCGAAGCAAACATAGCTGTGAGTCTGCGGTAGTTAAAGTTACTTCGGATTTTAGATTTGCACTCGATTCTGGTAAATTCGGTGTCATGGTGTTACTAGATTTTTCCAAAGCATTCGACTGTATTGACCATTCCATCCTACTATCTAAACTTAAGGTAAAATTTAATTTTGCTGGCACTTCGCTTAGGCTTCTACACAGCTATTTACTTAATCGAATTCAACGTGTAAAAACGGATGTGGGTACATGTAATCCTACTATAATCAACGCGGGTATACCGCAAGGTTCAGTCTTGGGTCCGCTTTTATTTTCCTTATTTATCAATGACCTTCCCAACGTAATTAAAAACAGCCAAATTCATCTGTATGCTGATGATGTTGTTCTATACATCTTTCGTTCAGTTGGTCTGATGGAGGATTGTATAGTAAGGTTAAATGAAGATCTAAGTTATGTTCTCAATTGGTCGAATAACAATGCAATGAAACTAAACCCTTCTAAATCTGTCTCCATGCTATGTTCTAGGGATCAATTAAGTCTTGAAGAATTTCCTCCGGTAATTCTTGACAATGAAAGAATTGTGTATGTGAAAGATGTGAAATATTTAGGATATAAAATAAACAGTAATTTAAGCTGCTGTGGAGCAATCTCAGATACAATTAGGAAAATTTATTTTGGTCTCCGATCTTTGAGATCTTCCTCTGAGTTATTGTCTTCTGATATGAAATCATACCTTATAAAATCGTTGATTTTGCCATACTTTATTTTTAATTGTTCGGTCTATCCCATTCTTGATTGTCTATGTAAGCGTAAACTCTATGTTGCTTTTAATGACTGCATTCGTTTCATATATGGTATTCGGAGACATACCAGTGTCTCACAGTTACAACATTTACTGGTTGGTATGAGTCTTGAGAATTATTTGAGATACAGACTTATTTTAAGGTTCCATAATGTCATCCACAGTAGATGTCCTGCTTATTTAAGTGAATCGCTTCAGTTTACCAATTCTCAACGAGGATTGAAACTAATTGTACCGCGTTTTTCGCACATCATTGCAGAACGCTCTTTCTATGTATCTGCAGTTCGTTTGTGGAATTCACTTCCGAACGAACTGCAGAGTATAACCTCACCTATCACTTTTAAGAGGAAACTATATTTGCACTTTTCTAGTCTTTAAGTACTATTGTTTTTGTTTTTGGTTTTCATTTTAGAATACTATTTTTCTACTAAATAACGTTAATTTCTTTACTTTTTGTTTCATTTTTATATTGTGTAATAAATAAATTACTATATTTACTTCTCTTGAAAACATATATTACATTTTACTCTTATTTTTGTACATAATGTGTATAATTAAATCTAAATTAAATTAAATTCATTATTGAAACATATTGTAAATTTTATTCTAGATACTCTATAAGATTCATATCTTAATGTGTCATTGTTAACCTTATATTTTATTGAAATAAATTGAAATTGAAATTGAAATTGAATTGAATAGATAATCATTTAATCATGTCTCGGTAAGAGCGATAATATCATAAGAACAATCGGCAGCAGCAATACAAAAACCACAAGCTTTTGTTCTCATACCTCCAGCATTGTGATAAAACATTGAAAAATGTCCATTAAAATGAGCAGCATAAGAATTCATATTTATGTTTTAGTTAATTGTCTTGCGAGCGAATCGTTTTTTGGACGGCTAATAAATTGCTTAATTTGTGATTTAAATATCAAGTTCGTATTTTATTTAGTTTTTTAACGAAATTACACAAGTAAATTAAATTAATTGCGTAAATGTGTTCATCAAACATTCTTATCAATGTCGTGTCTCAGCCAGTCAATTATTCCATCGAAACTGATAACCCCTATGGAACTCTTAAGTAAGAGGTTCTCTATTTTCACTTCCTTTGAAATACAGATCATTGGTTTATTTAGACAACAATGTTTAGTCTTATTTCTAGGAAAATTAATAAAATGCACGACTGGATCGCACGAACTTGCTCTAATGTTCGATCACACCGTATGCAAAAGATTTCTATTAAAAATCTAAATACAGTTGAACTTCGATAAATCGAATATTTTTGAAAACTCGAACGAAATTGGTTGGCAATAGCGCGAAGTCTGAAGTTTACATGTAATTTTTGTTTGATAACTCGAACTTCTATAACTCGAATGTCATGATAACTCGAAGATATCATTTGGCGTCACCTTCGATATGTCGAATTTTTTAGGTAAATTATCAAATTCTGTGGATTTCTGCAAGTTCATTTCATAATGCATTGCGTTTGTGGGCACTGTGTTTGTAATTCTATCCTATGACCTTTTACACATATGTGTGTACTGTCATGTTCCGGTGTTAGAACACACATTATTAGGTTGATATACGTATGTTATATAATACGAATTCAAAGTCTTATTTGAAAAAAATTAAAAAAAGACGAAATAAGAAGTGAAAAGAAACTGACGTAGATATTAACAGTGCAGTGTGACGTTTTCACTTAAAGTAAATCTAACGTGGATATGTCGTTAAACGAACATTAAAAACATCTTTGAAGATAAAGGCAAATCCATTCGTCAGTCATGTATAACAGAATATTTTAAATAATCACAACAACTGTACTTTTTACTTGCGATTATAGGTATTATAAGCCAAGTTATGCATTCGTAAAAAAAAATTCTTACAATCAAACATGAGATTAGGATAATAGTGATCGCCAAAAAATGTCAGTCTGTCTGTCAGTCTGTCCGTCTGTATGTATAACGAGCTACAGCCTAAACGGCTTAAGCTATTGCCTTCAAATTTGGTATGTGTGATTATTTTGGCATTCCTCAGAAGGGAAATTGAAATTTTATTTTTAGGCCTAAAAATAACGGTACCTACCATATGGCCTTGAAGGAAAATCTTATTTTTCTCTAAAACGGCTCCAACAGTTTTGATAAAAATTGTTGAGATTTTTTTGTTGGTAATAGCTATCGTTTGATCTGAACCAAGTTTACACGAAAAGTCTATTAACGGTACCTTTCATATAACGTTTTTTTTTAATTTTTGATTTTTTCTCGGTAACGGTACATTGGATTTCTGTCAAATTTTATATCTGAGAAGATCTAAGTAGTTAAATTATTTTAGCATATCAAAATTTTGAATAACTTTTTTTTTTTAATCAAAATTATTTATTAATTTTTTTTTAGGAAAAATCAATAATTTTAAAACTAACCAAAAAAATAATTTTAAATTTTATATTCCCATGAACATTAATAGCCTCTAAAAAATTACTTACCAAAATTTCAAAAGAATTTTGTTTTCAAAAAACGAAAAATAAAAAACAGGATTTCATCAAAACCCACCTATTTCCGAGATACTTTTTTATAAAATTTTCATTGAACGGTAGCATCTAATGGCGTTCTTCGTTTTTTCGAAAAACTGATTAAAGTGATGGTTTTGGCAGTTTAAATAAGTTTAAAAAACGATTTTTTCCCAACTATACATTCACATTAATTAATTATATACAATTACATATTTACATTATTACCATCCTAATTTACATAATTAAAATCCATTTAAATATACATTTGTAGGTACCTATTTAACTATTCCTTGAATCATGCATTCGATAAATCACTATACTAAGAATCAAGGTAATATTACCTACATGAGCTTTAAATCTGCATAGGATAACTATATAGACTAGCTACCTACCAACAGCTCCAGTGAGTGACACTAAAGTTTTTAGCTACAAGAGCAAGTTTGTACGATCCAGTCGTGCATTTTATTTTATTCGCTAATAAATATTACGTAATTTATATTAATTTTCTGTTTTACTTCATAACTCGAAGTCTTGATAACCCGAATTATTTTTTTGGTTCGAGTTATCGAAGTTCGACTGTATATTTTAAATTTTTTTTTTACTTAATTTTTTATATATACAAAATTTCTATATACATATATACATACATTTTAATGTTAACGTTTAAAAAATGACAAGAAATTTATTGAAACCTCTCCTTTGAAGACCCTATACAATTTCAACAAAATTGGTCAAGCAAGCCATTTGGAGGAAAACTTAAAAACACACGCACACCGGAAATATAAATGCACCAATCCCTGAAACTTTAAAGCTTATCCACTTCACTAATTTCCTAAAACCATGTTTTGGATTTTATTTTTTATCTTCACTGTGTGGCTGATCTTTGAGAAACAACCGATTAGTTTCGTTCGAATGAACTCGAAAGAAGGAACGCATTAAACTTGCTTAATTGATATGCATATGCATTATACAAACATATTATTATGGTGACTAATGTTGGGGATATTATCTTCTCTGACTGACCGTGTCGTGGTGGTGCATTATTTATTTTTTGTTGAAAATGCAATACAATACACTTGAGGCATAAGCGCTTTAATTTTTAATTTCGATTATAGGTACTATAGGTACTATAATCAAACATGACATTACGATGATAGCGAAGACGAAAAAAGATGGTCAAAAAGTTGTGTCCGTCTGTATGTCTGTCAGTCTATCTGTATGTATGTATAGACACCTACAGCCCAAACGGGTGGGCCGAATTGCTTCAAATTTGGTATATAGTTTGTTAGGTATTGTACAGAGGGGAAATTGAAATTTTGTTTTTAGCTCAAAAAATAACGGTACCTGCCATATAACCGTTACGTTAAAGCATATTTGTCTCGCAAACGGCTCTAACGATTTTGATTTTAAAAAAATCAGTGCAGCTTTTTAGGTACGGCCGATCATATGGTTGAAATTTTTTTTTAAATGTCTAAAAACGGTACTTTCTCTAGGACCGTTTTTTTGCTTTCGACTATCTCGTAAATGGCTTAACCGATTCTTTCGAAATTTCACACATGTGTAGGGTTAGGTTGACCAATTTATACTGCGTACCAATATTTTTAATTATTATTTTTTTGTATTTTTAAAAGCATTTTAAAAAAATATTTAAAAAATTTATATTTTGAAAACTGCTCATTAAATTTGTTTCAAAAATTATAGTTATATAAATTTAGTGAACACCTATGAATTAGCGTTTTTGAATGTTTTTTTTGAAAAATCTTTGCAAAAAGTTTAAAAAAAACTTTTTCTCAAAAACCGCTCCACAGATTTTTAAAATTTCTTTCTCATGAATTCAAATTTATCCAAGATATAAAATGAACTCAAATTAGTTTAAGAATTTATTTCAGAATTTTAAATTAATTTTTCTTTGATAAAGTTCTTTGTTTTTAAGTTTATATTATTAAATATTTAAGATTCTCATACCAATTTTTTTAGAAAAAAATTAAGAAATTTCTTATATATAAAAAATTAAGTAAAAACCGACTTTAAAAATATATTCAGATTTTTAATAGAAGTCTTTGGCATACAATGTGATCGAACATAAGAGCAAGTTCGTGCGATCCAGTCGTGCATTTTATTTGTTTTTTAGAAATAAATCGTACTAATATTATGTCCGTATATGAAAATTTGTTTGTTTGGACGTTTATCAATCAATATGGGTATAACCGCTTGACAGAATCTAATGAAATTTGGCATATTCGTGGATTAGGTCATTATGATCGTTTTATAGATGTATAGTCTTAACATTTTTTGTTTTCAAGACCACCTACCTACAACAAACTTGAAACTTGATTTTTTTTTGTATTTGTTCTTCATAAACGCTTGCATCTTCTATTAAAAGAGATTGACCTTCCACAGCGATGACCAGACTAGCTTCCTATTCTCAGTCGTCATTCTATTGAAATTTTTAATTAAGAGACTTGGTTTTTTTTAAGCATACATGTGTGTGTTTTATTTGTTCAATTGAATTCCGTCGTCAATGACGACAATAAAACATTATAATTAATCAGTCGTTGATGGCTTACATATGAGTAGTACCTACACGCTGCACCTACACCTAATCGTATGTAGTTTAGATATATTTTATCTTTTCATTCAGTACCATTGCAAAAATTGAGTATTACATTTTTGTATGTTAATAGAAACAAATAGGACTTTAGATTGAAACTATGGATTTTCATGATGATTCAAGTTATTTCTTAAAAAAAAATATATATATGGCTACATAAATGTGTAATGATAAAAATTAATTAAAAAAAATATTTAGATAGGTAATAGATAAATTCGATTTAGATTTTAAGTGTACAAATCTATCTGTTAAACAAAAATAAAGGTACAATTTGACGTGAAAACAAAATGCATTTTCACTCTGTCATAATATGCATTGACGCAGAAATTCGTGTAAACGCAGATGTAAATGTAAATTGGCAATTTCTGAAAAACTGCTCCATAATGAAAAAAATAAAAATAAAATGCACTACTGGATAGTGCGAACTTGCTCTAGTAGCTAATAACTTTCATGTAGTTTAACATTGACGCTGTTTAGTAGGTAAGTAAAGTAGCCTAGTTATCCTAGGCAGGTTTAAAGCCGATGTAATTAAGATAACTTTGATTCTTAGTATAATGAATTGTATAATAACATTTGTAGTTACATATGTACATGGATGGAACCTAGGTATGTAAATATGTACCTATGATAATGAAAATGATGAATGTAGGTTCGTCGATATGCAATATGCATACATAAGATTCATGTGATTTTTGAGGACACATATGTATTGTATATAAATGTATGAGGGCCTACATTGTATGTAGTATTCAGTGACGTACGCAAAAATTCATAAAATTATATTGCTTAGTGGATATAGTTTGAGGGAAAACCAAGTTGCCAATTCATGGATAAATTAGAATGTATCATTCAAAAATCGTTGGAGCAGTTTTTTCAAAAATTAATTTGTTATGTATAAAATCTTAAAAACATTTTTCGAAAAAAAATGAAAACGCCATTTTAAAGGCATTATAAATATACAAACATATAAAATTCAACTTTCAAAAAAAAAAACGGAGAAAAAAATCGATTTTTCAAAAAAAAATTATTTATTTTTTAAAAATCGAAAAACTTTGTTTTTTTTTTAATTTGAGTATATGCAGTTTTATTAAGTTTTTAGGAAGCATTTGCATAAAAAAATAATTTTAATCGGCCCATTCAATAGTGAGAAAGCCGAAAATATGAAAAGTGGTTCTATTGGTACCGTTAATAAGTACACAAAATAAAATATTCTTATACTTAAAAATGAACTGTACATATAAGAACACACACATTTTTTCATAAAAATGCTTGAAGCCGTTTTTGAGAAAACATTTTTTTCTTAACGGTTTTTAGCATTTGTATGGGAGGTACCGTTGTTTTTTTATTGAAGGAAAATAGTTGTTTTAACTATTCAAGATAATGTCAAAAAACTATCATATACGAAGTTTCCAAAAAATCGACTCAATACGCTTTCGAAATTTTGTGTTTTCAAAAAAAAAAATTATTAAATTGAAAAAATGTTGGTATACAATTGTGTTAAAACTTTCTAGGAGCTTCTGCGTAAAAATTTAAAAAAAAATCAAATAAACCGTTTCCCAGAAAATCTAAAACTAAAAAATGGTTCTTCTAGAAACTAGAGATGCAAAAAATAACCAGTTTTTTCCAAAAAAAAATTACCAAGTGGTAGCTTCTCCCCTCATTAATGAATATTAAAAATTAAAATCGTAAGGAGCCGTTTTTGAGAAAAATACGATTTTTTGGCCAAAAAAAAAAATGTGAGCTACTGTTATTTGTCGTCTAGAAAAAAATAAAAAAAACGTGTGGGCATATTACCGAAAAAAGAATAACTACCAAGTTTAAAACAAATCGATCCAACCGTTTAGGCTGCGGTTCGAGGACAGACAGACAGATGGAATTGCGGGAACCACTTTTTTGGTCTTCTCTATGATTTTAATGTCATGTTTGATTGTTAGAACATTTTTTTTATAACTTGCCTTATAGTGCCTATAATCGTAAGTAAAAATATTAAAAATCATCCTTAGCACAAAGTGAGAAATTAAAATTCAATACAAAAAAACGTAATTTTTTTTCAAGTTGATTTCTTTCAAAACTTTGGGTAATTGATTGCCATAGTTTTTTTTTTTTTTAATATTCAATGCCTTATTCAAATGCAGAATACCAGTTACAAATATCTTTCTTAGTCTTTAAAATATTTAAAAAAAACCTTAATTTTTTTTTATTTTTTTTATTTAACTATATGCCTGTAAGACCTAAGGTCTTTTAAATGCAACCTGAATTGCACGGCACTAGTTTTGCACAGTGGATTTGAGAACCAGGTATTAACTGTCTCATTTAACCCATGGGCGGCATCCAATTAGAATTGGAGGTATAGAAAAGAATGCGCCTAGCGTGGGGATCGAACCCACACGTCCTAGTTAGCAACGAAGCACTTTATCCATTGCGCCATTGCACCCTTTAGAAAACAAAAATCGGTCGAAGTCGAGATTTTGATCAAATTTAACATTACGGTGATAGAGAACACACAAAAGTGGATCCCTCAATTTAATTTGTCTGTGGGTCGATCTAAAATAATGGTACAATTTTGTGTAGGGTAGCCAGATGCAGTTATCTCGAAAACGGCTCTACCGGTTTTCATAAAAAAATTCTTTGCACTATTGTCGATATAGTCTACGTATTAGTCCGAACAAAAATTACATAAAGTGTTATTAACGGTACCTGCGATAGAGCCCCATTTTTAATTTTCAACTTTCGCATCAACGGTAATTTTCTTTTGAAAATACAATATTTCGAAAATGGGTCTACTATTTTTTTTTTTAAATTAAGTTTTTAAATGTATAAATACTAAAAATTGTTATATCAACATTTTTTAGTCTTTTGTATACCTACTAGTTACAGGGGCGGATTGGCCAACCTGGCAGTCGGGAAAATGCTCGGTAGGCCCGACAATACATTTTGTCCTTCTCTCATATTTTTATCATCTGGATTTTTTTTTTAATCTTTATATGTACAATTATCTCATAAATAGGTGTCCATAGTAAATATATTGAGAACTTGGCGTTATTCTAACGAAAACTTTCTCATAAAATTGTACTTCTGAGTCCCAAAGTAAATATTAAATGCGTTGTACTTAATGGCAGCTAAAATATAAAGCTGTTTGAAACATAAGTGGTTCTCTATAGGGCCCCAAAGATAATAAACTAATTGTTATGTAGACCCTTTATTTCAAATTCCCGGGCATTTCATTCCCAGTACGCCCCTGATGAATTGCGATAATATCTAAAATGTAGGCCAAATTTATATTAATTGATTTTATGTAAATTTTATTACTATGCCTTTGAACAGCTGCGTTACTTGAAAAAAAAAA
The DNA here is from genome assembly GCA_910595825.1 of Philhelius pedissequus. Taxonomy (NCBI): domain Eukaryota; kingdom Metazoa; phylum Arthropoda; class Insecta; order Diptera; family Syrphidae; genus Philhelius; species Philhelius pedissequus. The sequence goes on along the minus strand of OU343160.1, from coordinate 316,465,711 downwards.
ACGTTTGGACTATGTATTAACAATAAAAAATCTCCAGACCTTTTTTGTAGAGAGTTCAATTTTCTACGATGTATAAAATTTAAAATACAAACAGGTGTTTCTTCCCATGCAATTATTATGGGAGACTAAAACATGCGATGTGAGGCATACCCATGTATAAACTTTAAGATTAACAGCTCAAATTTGAACTTAACTGAAGATTTTTAATTATTTGCATACGAGTATGTATGTAGACAAACTTTCTAAATTGCAATGTTATACATCTTCTTGAAAATAGCAAAGACTATTTTTTCATTGAACATCATATATGACTCATCATACGTTGAACCTTATCGACTCAATTTCGAACGCAATAAAAAAAACACTATAACAATGTATCGGGGCTTCTCACGCCTTTGTCATATTGCGTGCCATAAACTATTTGCTGTGACATACAAATTTATAAATAAGGTCAAAGGAGTTCGATTTTTTTTTCCTATTTCAATTAATTTTATAGCCACAGTAATAAATGTTTGCTATTTGTTTTTGTATTCAAATAAAATTGTGATTGTTGTGTATTTTTGTTTAGTGTATATCCAGTAGAATCTCGGAAAAATTATGTACTCGTATGTAGTTTGTTTTGTGGGTGCTTAATTTTTCTGAATTCTTGACTTTTTCGAGATACCTACTCAATTTTTGAAAGTAATGGGTTATCCATTTTGTGGTTTCAAAAGTAAACGTAAATAAAACACATAAAATATTTTTTTTCATGATATTTCTTTTTTATTATAAAGTTTGAACGTTGGCATTATGTGTGAAACACTACATCATTTAAATGACCACCACGCGAATTGTTGCAAGCATCGATTATTTTGAGGTAATTTTCGATCACTTTTTGGAACATATTGGGCGGTATCTCAGCCATTACTTGACGAATGTTGGTTTTCAAGTGCTCAAGAGTTAAAGGTTTATCTGCATAAACACCGTCTTTCGCGTAGCCCCACAAAAAAAAGTCCAGCGGTGTCAAATCGCATGATCTTGGTGGCCAGTTGATATCGCCACGACGAGAAATTACGCGGCCAGGAAATGTTTCTTGCAATAAAGCCATATTCGCTCGAGTTGTGTGGCATGTGGCATCGTCTTGTTGAAAACAAATATTCTCCAAGTCGTGTTCTTCAATAGCAGGCAAAAAAAAAATCGGTTATCATATGACCATAACGCTCCGAATTGACGGTGACAGTCGTTCCATCGTTGTTTTCGAAGAAGTAAGTTCCAATCACACACAGTGACTTTTAGTGGATGTAATTGCTTCTCTTCAAATACTTGATGATTGTCAGAACCCCAAATACGAAAAACTTGTTTATTAACATACCCACCGAGTGAGAAATGTGCTTCGTCGCTGAAGAAAATTTTGTTCGAAAAATCGCCGTCTACCGCCTGTTGTTCGGGTGCCTGTCTACGTGTCTACGACGTTGTGAACGATCAGCTGGCTTCATATGTTGTGTGAGCTGGGCTTTATATGGATGTAGGTGTAGATCCAAATGCAAAATACGCCATAATGTGCCCTAAGACAGTCCTAATTCCTGAGAACGACGAAGAATCGACACATTCGGGTCTTCGGCAACACTATCACTTATAGCAGCGATATTTTTAGTGGTACGAGCGAAACGATGATGCACATGCCTTACAATATCTGTAACCAATCCAGTCTCTTCAAATTTCTTCACAATTTTGCCAATTGCTTGCGTTTTTTTTTTTTTTTTTTTTATAAATTCATTTTTATTTCATATTAACTTATAACTATCTTAAAGCTAGACAAAAATGTTTAAAACTAGCCTAATTATCAATAACCTACAACTAATTTACTGGCCCTTTACGGGCGCTCTAAATTAAACAATAACTCTTACAACTAATGTCTTTCGACCTAAAAACTATTTTAATTAAATCTAATTTTTTTTTATTTATTTTATATTTCAAGAAACTTTTATACAAAAAACTTGGTATCTGATCATTTTTTTTTTTTTTTTTTTTTTTTTTTAATTTTTTTTTTTTTTTTTACCTATAAACTAAACCTAAATATATATTAAAAATAATTAAAACTAAATAAAACTAACTTATACTAACTAAAAATAACTTAAACTACTTAAATTACCTAATAATACTTATAACTACTTAAAAACTAGAACAGCCACAGCAGCATTTTTTTCGTTTTTTAATTTTTTTTTTGTTTATTTTTTATATGCATGCAGACACCCACCAGCATGCAACCCACCCACACATGTACATGCGCACATACATATACGTACGCACATACATGTACAGACACGCAGATACATGCACGTATGCCCCCGCATACATACATATTTTTAATTTTTGTTGGTGCCAACCCGACTGTTCCCTATACCTAATGCCCTAAATCTATGTAAGTCGGCCAAGATATACTATCTTCATCGACTTTAAATATTATGATGCTGTTCAGAGAGCCACCAGAACTGGTTCTCCTGTTTCGCCCTATCCCTCCGGTCCCGATCGGACACAGTCCTACTGAACCGAAGGCGCTCTTCTCCACCTTGAGCGATGACGTCTCGACTATACAGGAGTCGCCTATCCACAGTTTTCCGGCTGACGTGGTAGATGAGCGGAACCGCCCCTCCATCCTGTATCAGCCCTCGACTGTCTAAATAGAGGAATGCCTCAGGAGGGATGTAACCACTTAACCGCGCACTCTCAAAATATTCGTTATTGGGGTAATAAGCCCCAAAAATTAAGCTGTTAGTTGAGGACATCGCTCTTGCAACGTGACCCCGAATCAACTTGAACAAAAAATTATCTATTCTGTTTATGTTGGCTCCGTTGTATAGAACCTGGTTGGAATAATATCTTGTGTACTCCGACTCTGGTGTTCTGTGTAATCCAAGGCAACGTCTAAGACATTGCCTCTCAAACACCCGAATCTTTTCCATTTGAGATGGGGCAACGTAGCGTAGTTGGACGATTATGTAAACCATAATCTTTTAAACCTCTTAAAGCACGATATAGTGCTGTGGCAGAATCACCATTTTTGTAGTAGGTTTTAACAATTTGTATGCGTTGTGCGATAGTTAAGCGATCCATTTTCGTAAATGCGAGACTTTCAACTGGAAGAAAAATTGGTTTAACAACTTAGTTTGACAGATGTCGAATTCCAGCCCTATACTTTTGTGTCTTACATACATATATTAAAATGATCCACTCTCCGGCAATTGAAGCATCTTCTGTTTATAGTTTCCCGACTTCAATCACGCACTAAAGCAAAATTATATGAATTCAGCTGTTGTCTGAAACTACATACCTTCTAAGTGGGAATTTATATGTGCCATTGATTGAAAAAAAATGCATAACAGCATGTTAACTATGTTTATTTAATGGTTTTAGGTGACTCCAAAAACTTAAGACAAAAATTAACTTTTTAAAAACACCCACGGAGACTGAAAGTTTCTTAAATTGTCCGCATATAATTCACTCTCAAACAAATTTCTTGGGGCCTATATCATAAACCTACAATTTAACAATTATACAAGCAACTGTCAACTATGTATGGTTAACAAGTAATTATTATTTCTGTACCACAAAAGAAAACAGCTAAGTTTGTTAAATTTGCAAATTTCCCTTTTTTGTACTATTTAGTTCTACAAGTTGGCACAGGGGCATAAGTCCCAATCTTGATTTTTTGGGACTTATGTCCCGCATAGGGCAGACAAGTCCCAAATACTAATTTGGAACATAATATCTCACTTTGGTGGGACATAAGTTCCAACTTTTGTTTGGTGTTGGTGGGACAAAACTCCCAAATTTTATTAGGCATAAATATGGTCATATGACACATTGGGAAATCTTTATTTAAAACTTAAAATAGATTTCAAATGAAAACAATAAATTTATAAAAGCTCGGCTTGGAATTTGGGGTGGGAACAAGTTTGGGAATATGCTAATTTTTGCTATACAAAAATGGCTTCCAATTAAATATTAATAAACAAAACTGCATATATTGTAAGCAAATGAATAAAATCAATGCGACTAGCAAGATAGAATAAAATATATTGATAATGGATTTACTTCCTAAATGGACTAAAACAGTGGTGAAGAACACAGTTGTCGAAGATTTTCCGAGCCGGACCATCAAATATTGATGCCCATCCGCATGATATAACAATCTATATCGTTATATTTTAACACTTCTGGCTACGCAGGTGTCACTACGCGGCCCATACAGCTTAGTTTTGTGTCTCCTCCTCCACTCACCGTTTAGGCACACGTGGCCGAAAATCAGACGAAGAAAATTTCTCTAGAAACATCCTAAAGCTTCCTCAACCACCTGTGATAAATGCCATGCCTCCCAACCATATAGCAGGACTGGGTGAATAGTCTTTTATAGGTGGATACTTTAGTTTTATTATACGATTGCCTTCTTAGACTAAGAAACAGCGATTGGCCAGAGTTATCCATCGTTTGATCTCACCGCTGGCTGGCTGCGCATACAAAGCATAGGTAGACAAAATCGCCAACTACATTTAGTTATACCTGCTATTGCTGATTAAAAATTTTTCATAAAAAAAAAACTTGTTTTAAGAGTTAAACAAATTAAAAAAAGAATTGCATCGGCCGGGAATCGAACCCGGGCCGCCCGCGTGGCAGGCGAGCATTCTACCACTGAACCACCGATGCTCATGTTTGACCATCTTATAAATGACTGTCAAGACAAACCGTATAACTTATAGATGTGTGTCTCACTTTTTACGAAACTATTCGAAAGGCTTCCATCAAAGATTTCCAATAAGAACATTTATTGGAATATTTAATTACAAAAAAAAAACTGAACAAAGAGATCGTTTAAATCAAAAAAGTTTGTATACGAAAGAATATTAAAGTAATGTATAAAGAGTAATAAGAAAAAAACTATAAAGAAGAGACTCGTCCATCGCCTTATTAACCTCTATCATCTACAAAGTAACTCAAGTTCGCTTATACTTAATTCAAGTAAAAACTGTCAATGTCAGACTTTAAAAAAAATCAGAGCAGTCGGTAGTCTCCACAAAGTAATAAGAAAAGTTTAATCGTAATTAGTAGCACAGCACGTGGTCTATTTTTTTTATAATTCATTTTTATTTTTTATTAACTTATAACCATAAACTAATCACTTAAAGACCAGAAACCTCTGCTTTCATTTGACATTTGTCTACAAGCTGAAACACGCACACAAGTAACATTTCTGTTCCTTTTCCAATAGACACATTGATAAAAACGCACACAAGAATGTTTTCTGTTCCTCTTCCTATAGACACATAGACAACACAGCCCTAGTAATTTGTTTTGCTTTTCGATTTCCCATCAATTCATGGATAGAGTTTCAAAGCTACAAATGCAACAATGTAAACAAATGGGTTTTGGGGGGTGAAACGTACGAAGGTTTCCAATCTTTATTATGGCTTATTTGTGCTTATAACTAACTTAAAGCTAGACTAAAATTCATAAAACAAGCCTACTTGTCAAAATCTTTGTGATGCCATTTTTTCCAAAGGCTGATGTAAGCTCGTCGGTGTCCAGGTTATCCGTAAGAAAGCAAATACAACTCGAATCTAAGAAGACTAGAGTTTATTTATCTTTTTATTGCTCACTATGTTTTCTTTTACAATGTTTCACAAATTCTAACTTAAGATAAATGACATGATATTTCATATAAGTAAGTGCACCACTTTCCTGCTCAGAAGCAGACAGGGAATAGCAAATATATACGCCCACAAATTGCTCAGAAGGAGCAAGAGGAGAAAATCAGTTAGGAATCTATAGTTCCTGACCAAGGCTAATCCAAGGGAATGTCGGGTAGCCCACAACTTACTCAGGTTCAGTAAGATGGCAAAGTCAGTTAGGAATCTAATTCCTGCCCAAGGCTCTTCCAAGAAAAATTCGGGTAGCCCATAACTTACTCAGGTTCAGTAAGAGGGGAAAAACGGTTTGGAATCTAATTCCGGCCCAAAGCGAATCAAGGGGAAAATCTAGTAACGCACAACTTACTCAGGATCAGCAAGAGGGAAAACGTCTAGGAATCCATTTCCTGCCCAAGACTATTCCAAGGGAATTTCGGGTAGCCCACAATTTACTCAGGATCAGTAAGAGGGGTAAGACGGTTAGGAATCTAATTCATGCCCAAGGTTAATCTAGTAATCTAATGATTTTACTGCCCAAAAAGTCCGCCTTCAATGGCACACCAACCAGTGTACCAATTAAGGTTAACGGAATTGATCACCAAGCTGGCTGCCACTCAGAATCAACGACAATGGAGAATCTTATTCCTCAGTAAAAAAACCAAAAACGAAGTCAAGGATTGCTATCGAGTTTCCTAAATTTGTCGTCATTACCTTACCTCCACTTATAATATTTCTTTCCCTAATGCAGTGTGAATTGTAAGGATGACGAATGCAAATGTTAAGGTGGTGTTCAGGTCGTATGTTCCTGCTTGCCATGTGGCATGGAGGGTGGGTTCTGTTTTAACAACAGAAGACAGCACTGAGTTTTTGAAGCATTAAATTCTACGCGGATTTGTATTCCCCATTGTACAATACTTTCGAGATCAGAATTTAATGAACTTATCAGACTTAAAACCGTCCAATACAACTTGTATTGAACGGTCCGAAAGGTAATTTCTAATCCAACGAAGAAGAAATTCATCCATACCAAATGCACACATTTTCAATAAGAGAGCTTGATGCCAAACTCTGTTAAATGCTTTTGAAATATCAAGTTTTTGAAAAATGTACTCTGTTTCAGAAAATGCGCAGTACATATTTTTAAAATCCGTCCTATTTCTCTGTATTTTTGCATATTTGTATTCTTCAAATTTGAAGTACATACATATATGTATATAATGTACATATAAGAACTTAAATTAAAAACTGTGGCGTACCAAATTTAAAGAATTTTTTCATCAAGTTAAGTTATAGTTCTCGAACTTTTTTTTTGCTGTGAAAACAAATCTGACCTTGACGATATATTTTGATTTTCCAATATATGTCTCCCTTCGCCAGCAAAATTCATTAAAAAACAATAATTGAAACATAAAAAAATACTGACAGCAAATTACTTTAATTCGTATATAATATTAACCGGAGGCCGTCCTCTGGAAATTTTGAATGTTTCATTTTAAAATCTATAAACTTACTTTGTTAGCAAACCGGCAAGTCTTTAACTAAATTACTATAAAAGTCAAGTAAGTAGGTTTTTAATATGTTGGACAAAACGAAAAGTTTTATAAAGGTGTCAATAATGTAATAAATCAGAAAATTATCAAAAATTTGCAATGACAAAACCTGTGCTAAAAATTAGTATTATTCACTTTGGACAATGTATAATTTCGGGGAGCTCAGAAATTAATTTACTATTTTTTCTTGGGAAGTTAACTCATAATTCAATAATTTCCATTTAATAAACAAAATATGTTCGATCTTAAACAACAAGAATAAAAAATGCTATGCATAATTTTTGTTCTAAATTTCCAATAACCTCACAAACTGTTGTGTCTTTATCTTAAAAATCAATATTGCTCCCATTAATGTTTGTTCATGCATTAAAAATAAATAATTTCCTTCTTTTTCGTAGCATACCTACACACATGAAAATGTCAAAAATAACTCTTTCTTTGGGTGGAGCACTTTCCTTTAAACTTGACCTTGAAGCTGTATATTAATGTCAGAAAATAATACTGACCATAGGACTCAAATGAAGACATATCGGCATTTTCGAGTAAGGATATAGTGTAGTAGTAATAATTCAAGGCTTTGGAAAAAGCATTCATTTGAAATTAATGTAGGGAACTCCGTCTAGTAGTTATGCACGTTTATATATGTATATGAAACTGCTTACTCATGCAATGATATTTAAAGTAACCATAAAGGTTTCCTTAAAATGAGTGAAAGGTAAACAACAAATTTCCCTTGGCTTTTCTGCACATTCAGATTAGATTTATGTGAGTTTAAAATACTTTTTTGCTCCATTTTACAAGTCAACATTGTTTGCTAAATCGTAAGTAAATATGTATGTATTGTATCAGTGGCGGATTAACCTTTTCGGCGCCCTGAGGCACGCTCAGTACCTACCGCTCCCTTTTTTTAATACAATCCAAGGATCGTATTTGAATAAGCTAACATCGAAGAGTTATGGGACAAGGTTGTCTTTTTGGGGTTTAGGAATTTGAATGCGACGTTAGTATTTTCGAAATATGTCACAGGTCATTCTTTTTAATAAGTTGTATTGAATTTTTGTGAACAAAATTGCATTACCAAGTGCTTACTTGTATGGCGAAAATATATTTTCCCTTATATTTCAACGAAGAACGTAAGTTTTAAAACTGGGAACCCGGCAAATATTTCTTATACTGCAAATGGGTATTGCGTATAGACTATTGCAATTAATTTAATAATACGATCTAGTAAGATATATATAAGAAGTTGATTGATTTTGTCCTTAAATTAAATGGTGTATGTCTTAATGTCTTTAACTGTTTTCTCCTAAGAGCTTTGGGGGCTCATGACCACATGACGCTCCCTTTGGAGCCGCGCTTGTGCATTACATGGTGGCTTATATATTTCTTGTTGAAAAGACAAATAGTTAAAGGTCTTTGGTAGTATTTTATTAGAAATGGCATTGGTATATACATTTTCTTATAAAAAAAATCCAAGAACTTTTTGAGTGGAACATGAATTTAGTGTGAGAGTAGATAATTTATTTTAGTTAGTCCTAAAAGAAAGTGTGGGAATAAATTTCAGTTCCTAACAATTTCCCTCCATTAAAAAAGACAAATAATTTTTAATTAATTAATTTTAATTTTTATTTAAACAATCGATATTTAACATTTTTACCCATTTCAGTATAAAATATTCAGCCCAATTCTAAAAATTCCCCGGCAAAATTACTCTCTGGGAGATGTGCGTTCTCCCGAGATTCTCTAATTATGAATTCCCCGGGAAACTATTTTTTATTTCGTAAGCGGGAAAGAGAATTCTGAATGTTCGAATCAGCTGTTTGACATAATATTATATTATATTAAAATTAAAAAAAAAACTAAATGGAAAAAATTATTTATTATCCAATGTGAAAGTTAAGAGTAAAATAAATAAAGTTAAAAATTAAATAAATATAATAGCTATCCACAATGTTCAGAATCGCTCTTAGAATTTTGAATGAAGAGCAGTTTGAAGAAAACCGATATTGATAGCCATGAGCGCTTAAATACTTGCCGCATGTTCTCACAAGATCCTCTCTAAAGTCCTGCAAATGTCTGAGAAGTAGCTGTCCTGTCCACAATGGATGCGTAAAGTGTATAAGACGACTGAAGAAAAAAGAAAAGTTTATCAGATCGGATGTTCGTTGTTTTTTATCTCAAAAATAATTAAAATTTTATTTATATTTTAGTTGCATACCTAAAGTAAAATTTTTTTCTCAATTCTCCAACAAAAGTGTCGGAAAAAACGAGCGCCAAATGGGAAAAATGGTCTCTTTTTTGGCATTTGGAATGTCTACTTTTTCCCGAGTAAGTTTTCCCATATTCGAAGATTGTTTAGAATAGGAGTAAGGGAAAGGGGAAACAAATCCTGGGAGTTTTTTTGTTTGTAATAAGAGAGAAGGGAACAGGAAAATATTTCCCTGGGAATTGTCAGGCCAGAAATTTAAATTTCGTATTTTCAGATACCAAAAATGATGAGTACCCCATTTGAATGACATTGATCTTTTTCTTTGTTTTTTTGCTTAGTATTTTTTTTTTGAGATTAAAATAAAATATAATACAAAATTTGCCGCCCCCTACAAGTTGCGCCCTAGGCTCGAGCCTCAAGGGCCTAGTGTTTAATAGGCAAGTGTATTGTATGTATGTTTATACACAAAGTTTAAAGCGCAGTTTTTTTAAATAGACTTATTTAGACAGAGAGTTATGTACAATTCTTAATTGCAATTGTGTTGGTTTGTCTTATTTCGTAATTACATTTGGATTTAAAGAACATATTTTTAGCTTCGTTGTCTTAATTTAAGCACTTGGAAGAATGCCAGGAAGTTTTGTTTCCTTATAATTCTCGTTCTCTAAAATAATATATATAAATTGGTTGAGAGTATAGATAATGTCTTAATAGCTGGATGTTGTGTTATAAGGTTTAAATTTGTTGGTAAAAAATCTGAAATAAAATGCTAAACCTAAAATTAGGAAAAATGGATAACATTTCTAAAGTCTTACGTCGAAGGTTAAATAAGTTCAAATTACATCATTAACCAATAATATTTCAAATAAAAATCGGTGGATCTTCTCTTAAAGTTGCGAGAACTTATGAAATTATTCTTAGATCGAAGAAAACGATTTTTGTTTTGTTGGTTAAATTTGTTTATTACTTCATAAGATGTATGTAAAAGGTGTTTTAATCCTCTACTTCGTTCAGACTATTCAATCTGTCAAACAAAATGTCAGATTGCAAACTGTCACATCGTTTTATTTGGCAATCCGGAAGCCTTCTGGGCTCTTCTTGTGACTGTGCTAGATGAACAATTCAATTACTGTATCAACCATTTCCTAATCGTGTTATCGGCACTTTTTGTCAAGTAAACGCCAGCTGTCAAAACAAGAAAAATATATACAAATTTCATTACTAATAAATAATTATTAAAACTAAATAGAAGTCGATTAACTCTAACCAAAAAAAAAAAAAAAAAAAAAAAGTAAATAAAGGCCAAAACAAAAAACACAAAAAAGGCAAATGATTTTGACAGGTCTTACTTTTCTGGTTCTTTCTGTAATTTTTCAATAGCTTGACTGAACACTTTATTTAAGGTTTACCTGGTAGATAATTAACAGCTGATAATTAATACTTTCCAGTCACTCTCCAGTAAAATTTCCCTTAATTTAAAGACAATTTTTGACAGCTGGAGACTAGAAACTTGCTTTGTTTTCAAATCTCTTATGTATTCTGAATGTGACCATTGTCTGATATGCCATGTTGAAATGTCAGACTCGAAACTTTACTTTAATTGATTTAGCAAAAAAGTAATTCCAATATTTGGTTGTGGTATCAAATGACATTTTTTTTGGAAATTGTAGGATTTCTCCAAAAATCCGATGTAGTTTCATAAAAATATTATTTAAAAAAAATAGTTTGCAGAAACATTTTATATAAAGTTGAACTGGTAAATAACTAACTACTGATAATTTTGACACCAATGAATTTAATCTGAAATTAGTTTCTCAACTACATTTCCAGTAAACGTTCCAATCAGAGACTAGAAACTTTTCACCTCTGTATTCTGAACGCGGCCATTGAAACAAGAAAATGTGTGTCTAAATTGTGTATTGTAAAATTATTTAATCGTTGATACGTTAAAGGCGCGTCCATATGATGCCGATCGGTCTGTGCCGTGCCACTAATTCTGGTCGGCACGTTCGGGTTTCCTTCATCGGATCCATTTCGTTCGGTTTGAATTTGGTTCGGTTTCGGCATAGACCAAAGGCCAATCGGGACGTACATACTTATTCGGCTTGGACGATCGGAATCTTTCGGAATAATATGGACACGCATTAAGGTTAGTTCGTTGAACTGTACACCTGCTCGACCCAGGTTTTTTGACAACCCCAAGAGTTGTCAAAAAAACCTGGGTTTTTGGTTCTCAAAAATCACCCAAAGGCTATTATGTCATTTCTTAGTGCATTTGCTTTGGCCCTATGTACAGTCCACAGTTTCAAAGGTTTCTATTATCAATTTCTGTGTATGAAAATAAATTGCATACAAAACGAGAATTCACAACAAAACTAATGCTTCAGATTAAGGATGAGCGATGTTCATCAATGTTAACGAAACATCGATGTTTAAAAAATAAAATGGATGATTCAATATATATGTTGAAGGAAGAATAAAGGTAAAAAGGTTTTCCGATGTCCACAACCAACTGCTTAATTTTTGGGACTCATTACCCCAACAATGAATATCATGAGAGTGCGCGGTTAAGTGGCTACATCCCCCCGAGGGGGTATATCTATATCTATCTATATAGTCGAGGGCTGTTACAGGATGGAATGGCAGTTCCGCTAATCTACCACGTCAGGCGCAAAACTGTTGATAGGCCACTCCTGTATGGTCGAGACGTCATCGCCCAAGGTAGAGAAGAGCGCCTTCTGTTCAGTAGGACTGTTTCCGATCGGGACCGAAGGAATAGGCTGAAGTATAGGAGAATCAGTTCTTGTGGCTTTCTCTTCAAGATACCTTGATTGTTTGTTCATGTCTGATGAGGCCCATTTTGACTTAAACGGCAATGTTAACAAGCAAAATTGCCGTATATGGAATGAATCTAATCCAGAAATGCTCCATGAGACTGAACTGCACCCAGAATCATTGTGTGGTGCGCAGTTTCATCAAGGTGTATTGTCGGGCCATACTTCTTTGAAGAAAACGGTGTAACACAAACTGTCGCTGGGGACCTTTATTTAAAGACGTTGAAGGTGTTTTTTTTACACAGAACTTCGCCGAAGACGTATCCCTTTCAGCAGGATTTGGTTTTAACAAGATGGAGTAAGTGCACACGTAGCCACACAAGTTATGTCGAAGCTCCAACGAAAATTCCCAAACAATTTGATATCGAGAAACTGCACTTTCTTCTGGCCCCCAAGGTCACCTGACCTGACTGCACTAGACTTTTTTTAATGGGATTATGTCAAGCAGGAAGTGTACAAAACGAAACCCAGGAATTTCACTGAATTAAAGCAGTCCATTAAGACAATAATTGAGGCGATCCCAATTTCAACCCTTCAGGCCGCAATGAACAATTTTCTGATTAGGTGTCGCATATGCAGGGATGAGCGTGGATGTCATTTGCAGTCTATCATCTTTAAAAACCATTAGTTATTTAAAATAAAATGTAATTTTTAATCCAATAAAAAAAATTATTGAAATACATCGATTAAAATAAAAGTTATTTAAATTTCTTATTGTTTTAAGAAGAAATGTAAAAACAATACAAACGCATGTAGGTATTGCTTTTGTTCTTTTTTTGTGGACTCTGCTTTTAATTTTAATTTTTTTTTTGTGACCTTTAGTCCAAATTATGCGTTTCGCCAAGATACTACAGTTGGGCTCATCAGTTAGATGCTGTAGTCTCCTTCTAAGACGCAAAATATTGGACTAAAGGTCACAAAAAAACAAAAATTAAAATTTCTTATTGTAGCAGGATTCGTGCGCCACCCTGTATAGGTAGCTTGTAAGATAAAAATAAAATGATAAGTTACCAAGTTTTTTATCCCAAGTTTTTTTTGGTGATCATTAAAAACTAAAAAATTTAGGTTAGCTGAAAACTGTAAAAAAATCAGAACAAAACGCATACCAAATGAAGTTTCCAGTCAGCTATTCTATACATTTGTTCTAGTTATTTCAATTTTTGTTTGTATCAGATGTGCTTTTGCATGCGTTACAACAACAGAAAGTTATTCCAGATTGCTCAGAATAAATGAGAGAACGCCCGCAATGTTTGTTGCACAGTAAATACAAAAAAATGACAACTGTCTGATTTCTAATCCAGAAGTAAATTGTTCCTCCTTTTCACAATCAGAAATATTATTTTTTCCCAAGTGAACAATTCCAGAAGATGCCATAAGGTTTCCGGATTGCCAAATAAAACCACATAAGGCTTCATCAAAACGACTATTTACATACATACATAATGTAGATTTACGACGCCCCAGTATTTATTGTATTATTCGATTGCGCTCACACTCATTTGCCTGTCACGCTAGATCATAATTATTGAAATATATTTATAATTTCATTTTATTTCCTATGGCATAATAAATATGAAGCAAGAATTTTAAAGGATTTCCTTTTAAATTGAAGGTGCATACATATATACATATATCTTTATTCAAAACAAAATTAATCACAAACCTAAAAGCCATGCTTGTAATATTAAAGGTGCAGCAAAAACTAATGACAGTGTTACTCCACAAAGCTTAATCTTTATTTCACATGCACTCTCGTCAAAGGAGTTTAATAACCTTAACATTTCCCTTTTTATATCATTCCAGTTATGTTCCAACGCGAATATGGGGCTTTAGTGGTCATGTTCAAACGGTTCTACACAGTATCGTTGGTCGTGTTAAGTGTCCATGGCCACTAGGTGAACGTGTCTATTTGTCACTTTTTGATGAGTCCACATTGACCTATGATCTCTACCAACCACTGAATGAACACGAAGGTAAGTTGTAAATGATAAGTTGATATTTTTATAACCACAACCGAATGTCTTATATTATTAAATATTTAGGTTAAGTTGTGGTTACGGAAAAAGTGTAATTTGCTATCTTATCTAAAACGATTTGTAAAATTAACGTAATAATATTTTAAATATAACTTCTTTCTCAGATGATATCACCGTAGCCATTTGTCCAGGAATTGGCAACACATCGGAAAGTGTTTATATTCGTACATTTGTTCATTACGCACAATGCCATGGCTATCGTTGCGCAGTTTTAAATCATATAGGAGCTTTACCCAGTGTTCAAGTCACGGCATCAAGAATTTTTTCATATGGTTTGTTAATTTTTGTCATTAAATAAAAAATAAGAGCATTTCAAGTTATATTATTATAATTTCAGGACATACGGAAGATTTCTCAGCAATGGTTGAAAATTTGCACAAAAAATATCCGTCCACCAATATAATAGCAGTCGGTTTCAGTCTTGGCGGTAATTTAATTACGAAATACATGGGCGAAAAGAATACAAATAAACCCAAATCTGTAATTGGTGGCATATCAATATGTCAAGGATACAACGCTGTCGAGTAAGTTTAAAGAAAAAAATATTGACAACTTTCTTAAACTCAGTTAGTTCTTATTTTGACCAAGGGTCTAGCACGTAATTTGTTAAATCGAATCAAAAAGAATTAACTGATGTCAGTTAAAGTTCCGTTCGAACTAAATTCGAGCTTATCAAGTTACTTGCATGACACCAGTTCTCAGACGACAAGCAAAATATAATTAGCTATGTATTTATATTGTTGAGCTCTGTTGAAATTACTTACCTATCCAACAATTTTTAACCAAATTTAATAATTCGCCTCTATCTCTTTCTCTTAGGGGTACAAAATGGTTACTTAATTGGCAAAATTTCCGACGTTTCTACTTATATGTTATGACAGAAAATGTAAAAAATATAATTTTAAAGCACCGACATATACTGCTCTCGGATGAGGTTAAGACACGTTTTGGATTAAAAGAAAGAGAAATAATTGCCGCTGCAACACTGCCAGAACTTGATGAAGCTTACACCCGCAGAGTGCACAATTTCCCATCGACACACGATTTATACAAATGGAGCTCATCGCTAAACTATCTGGACAATATTGAAAAACCAATGATATTTATCAATGCTAAAGACGATCCCTTAGTTCCGGAGGAATTATTATCACCAATTAAAGACTTTGCTCGTAAGTATTTCATATACATTATTACTACATTATGTAGGTACTTACGGATTCATTATACAATAACATAACGATTCAAAAATCAGATCTACCTTCCATTTAGGTTTACTCGAAAATTTATATTATTACCCATTTTAGGGTTCTAAAAAAGAAATTGTCATAAAAAAATGTTAAACTTCTCAGCTTGATGCATCAGCAGTCGTGGCCGAGCGGTTAAGGCGTCTGACTAGAAATCAGATTCCCTCTGGGAGCGTAGGTTCGAATCCTACCGACTGCGTTAGAGATTTTTTTTAAATGTTGTGCCGCGATATCTTGTGTATTATTTAATATACTTTTCTTTTTCAGTTCAGACATATCAGACCTTTCAGCTTGTGCTTTCTTTTCCAATCAAAACTATCTCACACTGGGCTCCGTGAGCTCAGAATAAAAGGATTACCAAACAAAGCAGAATTTTTAATGCGATTTCTTGTCATGTAATAATTGAGTCCTCATACTCAAGTGTATTTCATACTTAAATCCGAGAGCTTTTATTATAATCTGCTCAGAGCTAAGTCTGTTCTCTCTGACTCTGCTCAGTGCTCTGTTGGGAGGAAAAACGAAAACTAATAAACCCCTTTAGTCTTTACATTTTTACTTGCAACATAGTCACCATAGCTCAAGTTTGCATTTGAAAAAAAAATCGAACTCGAGATTGTAATCAAACTTGACTTTACGATGATAGAAAACACCAAAATAGTGGCTCATGCAATTTCGTCTACCTGCCTGGCTGTTGTTCTAATTACATCCTAAATCGCCAAATCGATTTTCTTCAAACTTGGTACTTAAGCGTTTTAGATGATTGGCTCGATTCTTTTTTTTTTAAGTCTTATTTCTAAAACTAACTGTACCTGTCATAAAATTTTGTGAACCAAAAATGGAAAATCTTGATAAAAAAAAATCAGTACACTATTTTAGGTATATTCTACTTACATTTTCGTTCAAAAATGTTACTAACAATACCTGAAATATAACGATTTTTTTTGAATTTTTCATTAACGGTTCAACGGATTATCATACAAAATTTTGTACAGGACGTCCTTCAAATTTAAAATAATGATCCATACTTAAAATTGCGACACCAAATTATTTTTATGAAATAAATAAAAAAAATTTCTATACATATACAAAAATTATATAAAAAATGGCTTCTAATACTTGTGCTGCTTAAAAAGTGTTTTTCTGTTATTAACTTAGGCTATCTGCACACGAAGCGTCTCTTCATAACCAACGAGTTATGTATGCAACTTTAAGGCAGCGCTCATTGGCTTCAATTTAGCCGTAATCTGCACATAATCGCCAGGTGATTATAGTGTCAGTTGCTTTGAGGAAACAAGTCGTACAAATTTTGTGTATGGAAAAAAATATTAAAATGTCGGATTTAATGCAAATGTTGTGTTCAAGTTAAAAATTATGAATGCTTATATAAAAATACGTTGCAAAAGCACTTCAGAAAATATGTGACTAAAAAGCACGGTCGACATTAGCAAAAAAATTGTAATCGACAAGATAAATCTTCATATTTGTAACAAACAGATTTTCTTCAAAAGATGCCTTTGGGAAAAAAACTATTAAAGTGAAAGTTATTAGCTTGCTTTAATATGACTGTTGTAGGGTTGGCTTTATAACATCGGACATTGATCTATCTCAACCTATTTACCTCTTTACAGTTCAAATCGAACCACGAGTTTTCTTTTGGTTAATTGCTTTTGTTCTGTTCGGTATAAAAGCGTTCATAATCTTAAGAATTATATATGTAATCATACCCGCGCTGGACAAAAGAATAGCGACCAGTTTTAGGTCCTGAAGAAATTATTTAGACCGCCCAAATTGTTTTCTTTAACTGAGAAGTTTGAGCACGAGAAATTGGGTGATATGACACAATGAGCCGATGCATGTGCTTAGAGGCGATAATAAACTAGTAGTGTATTTACCAGTTTAAGAGGTAAGACACAAGTCAAGGGTGTTGGCGGAGTGATCTGCAACGTCAGGTATTCTTGTTCGCTCAATAACAAGCTGAGTCAGATTATTCACCTCTGCAAAGAGCTCAACATACATTCCTTTGGGTATTGTCTGACCACAAAAGCGTAGCCACTTGGAATTGTGTACATTGAAATCGCCCGTAACAATATTTTCACTGTGCGGATATTAGGAAACAATTGTTTAGATAGAGTCGGACAATTTCTCGAATTCGTTGAAGTCGAATTACTGTCTAAACTAGGTCTACGATAAATAAAGCATGTGTGAATGATGTGCTTATTGACGGTGAATTTATTCCACATAAAGTTAAAGTTTATATTCAAACAAGTAACATGCCCACCATAGTATATATTTATTATTAAATCCTTTTATAACAAATCTGAAAAAATAGTTGAAAATTTGAAAAAAAAACGATATTGACAACAGCGCCTCCTAATGGACCTAAAACTATTATATCCAAACTAAAACCAACCATAACCATTCACAAAATTTCATTGAAATCGGTTGATTGGTTTCGAAGTTAAGCGTGTTAAAATACAGTGACGCTTTATTAATTTTGTATATTAAGAAATCAATTTTTATACATATTTTGTTTAATATTTCATTAGTAAACTAATGCTCAATTTTTTTTTTTCATTTTTTAGTTTCACATGAACAGACGGCTTATGTTGAAGTAGCACATGGTGGTCACCTAGGTTTCTATGAAGGAGGACTAATCTATCCAAATCCAGTCACCTGGTTGGACCGCACGTTAGTTGCTATGATAGGATCGATTGTAATGATACATGCTGATCCAACATCAAGAAAGATCTCAGTTTAAACTTAATATTTGGTCTCTAAACGAAACAAAAAGAGAAGATAATAAAGCAATCAAAATAAAATCTTAAATTGTTTTATAGATTAAAACAAAACAAGGAAAATCTAAATAAAGTATTATAAAATAAATATATACAGATGTAATTTTTGCTTTAAGCAAATTTATAAGAAAAAATGATTTGTTGCATTTTTTCACATGAACAACGGTTCATCCATTAATTGTGAACCTTTTTTTTTGAATTTGCAACAAAAAATCATATAATTACACCTTACGCTCAATATATAAATTCATATTAAAAAAAAAACAACAAAACAAATTTATATAGATGTGAAGTTCATAGAATATGCGCAAAACTAAATTCAATTGTTTATGACAAATAATTAATGTGTATCAATGTTTAAAACAAATATATACAACAAAAAAAAATATCTGTACACAGAGACATCTAATGCATTTTTATAACATTTTGAATCCATTTTTTACACACGCAAAACAAAACAAAAAACAAAAATAAAATAAAACAAAAACCAAAACTGAAAATTCCAATAAGTTTAACATTTAGGTAATTTTTTTAACGATTATGTACTTATGTAGAAAAAAAACGAAACGAAACAAATTTGCATTGTTAACAAAAAAATGTATGTACATCTATGATGGGAATTCATAGAAAAGAGGCTGCACTACTTCGATTAATACCTTCTGTTTAGGGAATTAAAACAATAGAATGCGATTGTTGATTGTAATAAGTTTATTTATAAATCTATTTAAAAAAAAATTCTGTTCAAAATTATGTATGTATTGTAAATTAAAATTTCTAGAGTTTAACAAATTATGCTTTAACATTTGAATCTGAATTATTATATTGTGATTTAGGACACCATTACCAAAATGTTTTTAAAATTATTATTTTTAAATCTGTCTGTAAGAATTAAATTCGGTAGATAGGTATACTTTTCCTTAAAATTTATTGAATGTATGAATTTATTTTTATGTTAATTATGTTAAGGCAAATACTCTTATGACAAGACTCGAGATTTTGCACTTTGATTGAGTCAAACTCAATTGATTAGGTCTATAAATACCATCTTTTATATTAAATACTATGATTTTTTCGAGTCTGTGTTAAAGAAAGTCCGTTTTTTATAAGTCATAATTTATTTTTATATAATATAGCCACCCACCACTGTATTAATAAATACAAAAAAAAAAAACGATGTGTCACCAAATGTTGAGGAATATATACTAATATGTATAATATATAATATATAATATGTACATATACATACATGTATAATATTTTTTGTCTAAGAAAAAGTTACTTTGTCGTTTGACTGTGATTTAAATTTAAATTGATGTGAAGTTAAAAAGTAACAAGTTAAAATTGAAATCTTGAAAAAGAAAACCCAAAATGTAAATCCCAAATAAAAAAATGAAAACTGTTGACAGAAATTTATTATTTAAACAAAAATGCAAAAGTTGAATGTTTATTGTTTATGTCCTTCTTTCGAATTGCCTCGATTTTTGAGCATAGACAGCAAGAAATTGAAATTAGTTTTTTTTTTAATGAAATAAACTAAATGTATTATTAAATGTAATGTCATTGAATGGATTGATTTATTAAATAAAGCGTTTGGGATGAAAATGGCAAGATATTATCAATGAAAAGCTGTTTGATTTAATACACACTTATTGAGTTTTATTGACAATGGAATCATTTTCTTTTATAATTTTGAGAGTTTCATTTGGTGGATATTAATGATTGAGATCTAGATTGAAACACTTATTTTGACACAAATTGGGCACTACTATCGGGAATCTCCCAGGTCATTTCGTTTCGTATGGAATATTTTATTCCCTCGAAATTTTTTTTCTGTGATCGTGAATCTCCCACGAAAATAAAATCGTATGAAATGACAACAAAATTCCTTGGGAAATCTTATTCCAAATACCAATAAATTCCGAGGGAAACTTTTGAGTATCATTCACGTTCCCGAAATTCGAATTGGAGACAAATTTCCATTGAAATTTTTATTCACTATAACCCTCGTTATAAAATTTTGTTTATTGAACATTGAAAACCTAATAAGGCCAAGCCGTTACGTCTTAGTTATCCAACAAAAACAGCGATGACCTAAAAAAAAGGACAAAACGTGCCAGCAAAAGGCTGAACGTGCATTCAATAATTTAAAATCAACTTTATAGTTCTCTGTTTCTCTCATTTATGTCGTTTTTATTTGGCAATCCGGAATCCTTCTCCGATCCGGGATCCCAACTGAACACTATTTTATGATTCTGAGGATTCTGAAATTTAATGAGATTGTATATGTGAAAATAATTATGTACGTGGAAATATTCAAATTAAAAAATAATGTTTGTTGGACAATTATGATAAAAAATGACAACAGTCGAGTTTGACGTTCAAGTATACGAATATGTGTGTGGTTCTGGTTCTGATTCTGATTTCAAATACAGAAGCAGAATTCTCTTCTTTTCAGAATTAGAACTTTCATTTTTCCCAAGTGAAAGCTTTGGGAAGAGTCCAGAAGGCTTTCGGATTGCCAATTAAAAACGACATTAGTGTCTGTTTTAAAATATCGAAAGTTGTTGTTTCAATTTGTTTAATTTGTCAAGTAAGATTTTGTTTTAAAATATTGAAAGTTGTTGTTTCAATTTTCTTAATTGATCGGTAGTTATTTCAAGCATTCCGTCTAACGACGGAGTTTTATGTATCGTTATCGGCAGATTTGAAGAAAATAGAGTGCACAGGTGTAGCTCTATCTAATTTCTATGATTTGCAATAACTTCAAAGATCTCACAAAATACATATGTTTGGTTTTTTAAGCTATTTTCTGATTGGTTCTGAACATGAAAACAATTGTTAGTATACGCAATGTATGAAGAGAATTGTAAAAAAAACTCTTCATTATCGTTGAACCAACAGATTTTTTAAACCCTATACTTCGTGTAGTTTTTCCTTTAACGTTGGAGCAAACTTTTTTTTATTGACTATTCATATAATTATTACATTGGTCACCCTGTGCCATCTTGATTCGTCAAAATCTGCAATACCGGCATTAAATATGTATTTAAATTCTCGCAATGAATTCTTTTTTCATACCTCATCCAATGGTTTGTGTACTTGAAATTTCCCTAGATAGCCGCTGTACAATTAAGGGATTTTATTTTAAATGCAAAAATAACGACAAAAAAATGCTTTGGATAACTTGTGTATTTGCAATGTGTTTTTTTTTAGCTGCATGAGAAGTTTCGATGATTGTTGTCTATGGTTTGACAGTTGAAAATGTCAAACTCTGTACAAGATTTGAATCGTTTAGCGCCGGGACCGGAACAATGCTTCCAAGCTTTTCCAATTTACTTTAAAAAAAATAAATATGGTACCATAGTTCATAGACCATTAGGTGCGTTTTTTTGCAATCCCCGGGGGAATTGGTTGAAAAAAACGACCAATGCGCTTTGTTAAATACTTGGTAGCACTATTTATTAATTTGCAAGATGACATTTGAAGAACAGCTGTAATGCAAGAAAAAAATAAACATTACTGTTTGCCTCATCCTCATTCTTCTAAAAATCATCGGGTTGATTTGTTTTGTGTAATTTCGATATATTTATTGAACTTAAACTACTTTTCTATTAAAATAATATAAAAAGAACCAAGTTAATTATTATTTATACAAAAAAATGTGAATCAAGTAATTTGAAAACTGAAATCAAGTATTTTGGAAATTGCTTTTAGCCGATGTGATTTTCTTTTAATTTAATTTTCACAAATACTTGAAAACTACCCCATTCGTCGGTCACTGGTGACATGATATTAGTGGACGAGTTGCTTATTCGGGCGGGACGCTCAGTCGCTATGTCATTAGGAATATAGGTCTGAGCGAGAGCAGACGACGATCCAGAAGATTTAAGTATGCCAAGGATGTAGCAGATAATCTGTATTGGGTTGCTCCCGTGTACAACAAAACGCAGCCGAAAACAATCTTCTCAGAGAAACGTTTGTTTTGTTGTTCATTCAATTCTTGTTAATTAAACGAATATCAACTTCAGGAAATGTTTTTTTATTTAATAATAATTTTACAGTCAAGTTTTAATATACCTATAATTAAAATATACGCAAAAATGAAAATCGCTGTAGAAGGTTGTGCTCATGGCGAGGTGGAAAAAACCATAGAGGCAATACAAAAGCGAAAAATGTTAAAATTGATTTGTTGTGTTGTGGAATTTATATTAAAAGGTAGATTAGGTTAGGTTGACATGGCCGTCAGGAAAACAACTGACACACTTAGACCAAATGCTCAACCAAACCAAGCAAAATTGATAGTTATCTGACATATCAAAATGTCAGTTTTGAAGTTTCTATACATTTTATCGATAACTTTGTGAAAGAGT
Organism: Philhelius pedissequus; assembly: GCA_910595825.1. NCBI lineage: Eukaryota > Metazoa > Arthropoda > Insecta > Diptera > Syrphidae > Philhelius > Philhelius pedissequus. Next base: position 316,443,013 of record OU343160.1, on the reverse strand, counting down.
TTTTGGTAGCACAGTTTTTATCCTCTCCAATAGCTAAGCCCCGAGAATTCTCTGGGTTTAAGCTAAGCACCCCCGGGGATTAGTTGTTGTAGGATTTAGTATACAAATTGTTAATCCTACTCATCGTTTTTTTCGTCCAATTTCCCCGGAGCTTAGAAAAAAACACGCCTATTGTTACTGAAGAATATTGTGTTTAGTGATGAAGCTTATTTCTGGTTAAGGGGTTTCGTCAATAAGGAAAATTGTGGTATATAGAGCGAAGACAATCCTTAAGCCATTAACGCATAATCATCCGTTAAAATTGTGCGGTTTACACGCTGATGGCGTCATCATCGGTCCTTTTTTTCTTTCGTAATGAGGAGGGAGTTGTAGTTACGGGGTAAATGGCGTGCGATGAAGCTACTTTCGACCTTTAAGATAATGGTAAGGTTGACATGGTTAGGTTGCCATGGCCGTCAGGAAAACAACTGACACACTTAGGCCTTATATAGGTCCATTGTGATACCACATGAAGAGATATTAACTCTTTAATTAAACCAATTGGAGCCTCCAATAAAGCGGTGTAGCCGGTGCATCTCTATGTGTTTAAGATCACTGGTGTTGTCAAAAAAGTATTCCCACAGGTGCAATCTACGTCCTAGGGAGAGAGCAGGACATGAGCAAAGAAGATGAGAGTCAGTCTCGTCTTCCTCCTCATCCATACATCTTCTGCAAAGGTCATTGGAGAAAACGCCAAGTCTTTTGGCGTGTCTGCCAATTTGACAGAGTCCAGTTACGCCAAGATGGAGCCAAGGTGTTTCCTGCTCCTGAGAGTAGACTTTTTGAGTGTCTTGGGCTTATTAAAATAAATTTTAATAGCCATAAGTAAATTTTACATTCACTTGAAGTCATGAATCAAAGGAAATAAGATTACGACACTTGTTTCTTTTAACTATTTTATTGACGTCATATGTGAAAAAAAACTACAAATTGTTGTTGTTTGTGGATTAATGGATTTTTCAAATATGCCGTCAACAAAATAAGAAAAACAAAGAAGTGTCGTAATCTTGTTTTTTTTATTCATGTGGGCCAGTTATAGCGATCAGCAAAACGAATCAGGAAAAAAGTTCAAATGGATAATTTGATGTTTTGACGCGTTTTAAAATAGAAATGCTACTCTAATCGATGGAAAATAACTCAGAAAATTTGTTTGGCAAAAATTATTTGCAACAGAACAATTGTTGTTAAAACTGTGTTTACTTATTTACCTGATGAAAATTCATTTTTCGTGCCAGCTGATTGCCATTTGACAAAAAGTGGAACAAATCATTCCAATGATTTGGGTTCCAATTTCTCTCATTCAACTGACAGAATTGTGTACGAAAAATTTGTTTGTGTCTATTTCAATCACAGATGAGAAATACCAATATTTTATATTTTTTTTGAGTAAGATTTTAGGAATATGACCACCGCGGCTGGTTTGGACGTATTCCAATCTTTAGGTGCAATATATTTTCGATCAATCTTTGCAGCAATTAAGTACTATAAACATGAGAGCGAACAACAACCAACGAATTGACGAATATTCGTCCATTTTGACATTTTATTCACATGGCTTTAATTCTATTCGTCACGAACATAAGTTGAAAGTCTGATTTTGAGGTTAGACTCGAGCGAACAAATTAAGGACTATTCACATGAGAGCGACCAACGACCGACGGATAAATGAATAAATTCCATTTAAAACAATTTACTCGTACCAAACTAAATTCTTCACAAATTCTAAACAAAATTGTAGAAATATAATTTATATTAATATTTACGACAGAAAAAATTACTTTTTAATAACTAAAATAAGATAAATTTGAGAAAACAATATTGGTCGTCGAGAATTGCATATGATTGCTACGAACAGTCAAACTCTATTCGCGTTCCACATACCATCCACCCTTTAACGAGTAATTTGTTCGCGCGCATCTAACCTAAAAATCAGATTTGCAACCTATATTCGTGACGAATAAAATTAAAACCATGTGAACGAAATCTCAAAATGGAAGAATATTCGTTAATTCGTTGGTTGTTGGTCGCTCTCATGTGCATAGTACTTTACTCGTTGAAGTGTGGATGGTATGTGGAACGCGAATATAGTTTGACTGTTCGTTACAATCAGATGCAATTCGCGACTACCAATATGTTTTTTTTTGAAATTTATCATATTTTGGCGATTAAAAAGTAATTTTTTGTGTCTAAGCATTAATATAAATTATAATTCTACAATTTTGCTTAGAATTTGTGAAGAATTTAGGTTCGTAAATTGATTTAAATGGAATTTATTCGTTTATTCATCGGTCGTTTGCCGCTCTCATGTGAAAAGCCCTTTAGGGTTGTATATTTGTAACAACGCGGCGAATGTTTTTTCCAAGTCGTTATAATTATCTCTGGCCTTTCGGTGTTTACCAGCGACTTCTCATACCCCAACAGAAAATAGTCTAGCGGTGTTAAATCGCATATCTTGGAGACCAAATCACAGGTCCAATACACTAAATTATGCGCCCACCAAACGTATTCCTTCAAACAATTGAATTTTTGGACACGGTGTGTGACATGTTGTACTGTTTTGTTGAAACTACAGTTCTTCCAATTCATGAACGAAAAAGTCATTGATCATGACTCTATAATGGTCTTCCTTGACTGTAACACTCTGAGCGGCATAGTTTTAAATAAGAAGTAAGGACCAATGATCCCACCACACCAGTCCATAAAGCAAACCAAAGTGTCAGTTTACCTGGATGTAACGGCATCTCAACAATGGCTTGAGGAGTGTTTACATTTCAAATACAGCAGTTTTGCTTATTGACGTTTGCATTTAAGCAAAAATGAGCTTCATCGCTGAACTAAATTTTCTTCTGAAAATCGGGATCTGTGGCCATCTATTTTGGTAAATTTTGCAAACATTATTCATTAATGACATTCATTTACACGAGTTCAATAAATGGCAGATTTCAATGTTGGCATTATTTTCCAAACATTCATTGGCAAGGATAGAATTTTTGTATTAACACTATTGCCATAAGCGGACCGAAAAACGAAACTTTTTGAAATTATAAAGAAAAACAAACAAAGCTTAACACACAAGAACAAGACTAGAAATAAAAGTGGAATCAAGCACGAATATCGATTTCGTTTCAATAAAAACATTGATCAATTTTTTTCTGAAAATCAGATTCGTTTCAAATTAAAACCCATTTTTTTCTTTAAAAACAGATCCGTATTGAATCTCTTTTTGTTACGGATTCAAAACATATTTGTAGAAAGATTCTTACACACACTACAATATTTGTTTTAAAGTGTCTTCATTGTTGTGTTGTCAATTCATTTTTATTTTGTGGCAGTGTACAGAAAAAATAAATTATTTTTACAGTTTATTCAAATCAAATTCAACTTTTTGCAAATCAAATTATAATTTTTGCAATTCAAATTTACGTTTCTAGAAGTCAGATATTAGTTTTAAGATAAAACATCATACAATGTGAATATAAATATAACAGTTTATTATAAATAATTTAAATAATTGCATAATAACATGTTATGGACATAAAAACAGATATACATACAAATTTATTTATAACTAGCGTAACGGATACAATAGGTGTGTTTTATTGGGAATCTATCCATTGTACCGCAAGTAATTCCCAAAAAAACGCATCGACCGTGGAATGGACCGTAGCTTTTTTATTTTTGTAAAATTGGTACTCCTGCACAGCAGTCACAAGTAATGAAATAGTCAAAGAAAATATCATAGTTATGAACAATAATTAGCTTTTATTCATATTAAATAGAAAGTAGAAAAACGTACCAATATTTAATTTATGTTACAAACCTATTTCTTGTTTTCATTTTTTCTGCAATTGCAGTTTTAAATTCGAACATTCATTTTGCACCAATAGAACGGAAATGATAAGTGAATGGCTTTGTTCATAGACCATGATCAAGTCCCTTTTTACACAGTCCAATTTTTGTATTGCTTTAAAAATGGTCTATGCATTTCACACGAGGAAGCAAAAGGGCCGGTGATATACTTGTTTCCTTTTAATGTTTCTTGGTGTGGAACGCACACTACAACGTAGTTTAAATTATTCACTCCCCTTACATTTCCCCTTTATTTTTCATGCTTTTATTTATTTTCTGAGCTTATCGATAGCTAGAGTTTTATTTTTCAAGTCAATTAACGAATTTATTTTCTGAGTATGTTTTGCTTTCAATTCAATATTCACTCAACAGACTGCACTTAACATACGCGGAGTAAGTAACAAAAAGTTAACATTTGGTTTGCCATTTCACCATTTTGGATCACAAAAATGTATGCCCAGTACATGTCCATGTAGTGAAACCGCCCATGGCCAACGTCCATTAAACAGTGAAAAAATAGCATACTTTGTGAGTTCATTTTCCTCTTAGTGCGTTTACGCTAGGCGCGCACATGCAATTGTGCCGAAACGAAATAGTTTAATCACTAGTTGAATGATGATCGCGCATATAAGCAACTTAAAAATCAATGAACGAGATAAACCAACACACAAACATCATTTGGATTTAATGTGCGCGCAGTTACATTATAGTTCGATGTGATATAAACTGAAGAACTTATTTGGGCCGATCGTTCGATTTGTGCCAAAACACATACTCCTAAGTTGCTCGAATCGCGCAGTAAATAGTTTTTGCATGTGCGCGCACTCTCATATAAGTCCAGGGTATTCACTTTACCAACCAAACTGTTGCAAAACTGAAAGTTGCATATGTGCGCGCCTCTGGCCTTATAGCTCATAAAATTTTATACGAATAAATATTTTGCAGCGCAGTGTCAAACAATTCCTCTATAGTGCAGATGCACCCAATGCGGTTTGTCTTCTCAAATTGCTTTTTGTAGATTTAAATAAAAAGATGATTTTTTTCACCAAACTCCGTTTATTTTCAACTATCAATACAAATTGAACACAAAACGAAAATTGGGCTTGGTTAGTCAAAAATAAAAGTAAAACGGAATTCATTCGATAAATATTGGTTTCTTTTTCAAAATGGATATCAAAATTTGTTAAAATTGATTAATTGACTTTAGGGGTATGCAAAATTGCAGACATAGGTGCAATTTTAGACGTACTTCAGAAAATAATTGAGCAAAGAATACAGTTTTTAATAGTAAAAGTCAGAAACTTTTCAGAAGAACAGCTTATAATTTATGAAAAAATGGAGTTATCTAAGATTTGAGAAATATAAACTGGCCAACTATTAAAAAAAGAATCAAAAAGATCGATTTGTCATAAATTAATAATTTTAACACTCCATGAACATATCCATCGAGATTCAATTCAATTATCAATCGTACCAACAAAACGAACAAAATTAGAATCGAGACTCGAGCCATCCATCGTAGCTTCTACTTTAGCTTTTTATCGACCGTAGCGAATTGTATGTAAAATGCTACGACGGATAGTTACAATTACAATTGTTGGCACCCTTAAGGATTTTTCAATTTTAAATGCGCGTAATTTTTGCAATATATACTAAATTTTAATATAGAATTTTCTATGTTTATTTATATTTAACTCTTATTTTTTGTTTATTAAAAAAGAGGTAAAAATGGGATATTAAAAAAAGCTTGCCAAAACCTACAATTCTTTGCATCCGACTACAATTGGCGGCACCCCAAAAATGTACAATTATTGGCACATATGAATTAAAGGAAAACAATATTTTGTTTTTAGTTTTTTTTATTTATAAAAGTTGTAGTACATTCAATTTCAGTAAAAAAAATAACATAAACATTTTCCGCTTCTTCCGGGTTATAAAGAATAAAAAGAAATAATAGATATTAAGTAAATAATAAGTTAAATTTGAAAAAAAATAAATAAAAAGTCTACAACAAAAATAAATTAGTTCATACCGATCGCATAATATTGTATCAGTTCAAATAAATACTTAAGGTCTGTTAGTTTTTAGTAATACATAGAGAACTGATAAAACTTGGAAGAATGTGATATTTCACTTTTTTCAAACATTTTATATGATATTCTCTTATACATATTGCGCATCTTAAACTACAAATATCAGTTCAAACTGTTTTGGTCATTGTATACATTGTACAGGAAATGCAAATTGTATTTTCTCCGACTTCTTTGACTGGATTCACAAATAAGTTCCTGACATGTTTTCCACTCCTTAGGCTTGTGTAAGAAATAAAATTTTTCTGGCTGAATTCGTTGTACATTTCACGCAAAATCTGTTTTTCTAAACCGCCCTTTTTCTGGTATTAGCTACCGAATGGATGCACTCTTTGGTAACTTTGCCTTAGAAATTCCTGGACAGCATAAAGAACATGGTCTTTTCTTTTCGGAAATCATTTTTCTTGAGAAACTTTTAGCCATTCAACACTGCTCAATCCTTCTTCCTCAATTAAATGTGTTGCGGGTCCTGTACGTACTTTTGAAAATGTTTTACTTAAAAGGAACTGCAGAGTAGAACGCAGTATTTTGTGGTATCTAGAAGCTGTTTTTTTAGATATACATATGTCAATTTTGTATGGCCAATAGAGCTGCTTGAACGTCTCTTTCTTTGTACGTTTTTCTAGTTTTCGGCACATTTTGAAACTTAAAAAAAGTAACGGTTTAATGGTATAGTTATTGACAGTCTTGAAAGTATATCTATTGGCAGTGCAATCATTAAAGTTCCATAGAACCAGTTATTGTTATTATTATTATTAATAATTGGAACCCCTTTTTCATTGGAAGCAATTATCGACACCCTTTTCATTAAAAAATAGCAATTAATTTCTTTTTTTTTTCTTTTTTTTCACACTATCAGAATTGGCCGAAGAGAGCTTATAGCAAGCTCCGTCTTCCGACCAATGGTTTGCCAACACTGAAAACTGTATTACACCACGGGCTTATCATTTATTGCAGTGTTAGTTGTTTGTAGGCAAACTCTATTACAAATAACCCTTACACAAGTACAAAATATGAAACAAAAACATTTAGGAGCGTGGAGCACTGGTTTTGAGTATATTTTTTAATTTAATTTGACTGATATTGAAATCAAAAATGTTTGAATTCCAATTTAAAAGTTTACCCATACGTGTCAAGGGCTCATGCATCCCATAGTTGGTCCTATGTGTTGGGACTTTAATCAAGTCGAGGCCACGGAGATTATAACCTCCTCCCCGATAATTAAAAAAAACTGAACCTAGTAGGTCTGGTGCATCTGTGCCTCCAGTTATTATTTGGTGGAAGAATACCAAATCATTGTTGGTTCTTCTCTGTGCAAGTGCTTGCATTTGAAGAAGAGATAAATGTTGGTCATAAGGGAGATCATTATAAGGATCACTCCACTGAAGCCCCTTTCAATGCGAAACGAGTAAAGTTTCTTTGCACAGATTCTAATCTCTCAATATGAATATCGTAAAAAGGAGTCCAAACCTGCGATGCATACTCAGGATAGGGACGAACAAAGCAGTTGTATAAAGCACGGGTAACATTGGGATCAACAAATTCCTTGGAGCAACGCTTGATACATCCTACCATAGAATTGGCTTTGTTAACGATTATATTAATATGAACAGAAAAGTCTAAATTAGGCGTAAAAAGAACTCCAAAGTTCCTTACAGTCATAACACGAGTTAAAATGTGTCATGAGATAACATAGTAATGAGAAGAAGGAGAACATTTAAACTGTTCTTTTCACACCACAAGTCAAAGTGACTAATATCCTGTTGCAATAGAGTTCGATTCTTTGAAGATGATATATTTTTATAAATCTTCATATCGTCTGCAAAGATAAGAATTTCTCTGTTACGTACACAAAGAGGAGCATCATTTATAGCCAATGTAAAGAGTAGTGGTTCCAGATGGCTACCCTGCGGAACACCTGATTTGGCAATAAAGGGTCTCGAGTAAGGATTTCTGAATTTGACTTGGTATTTATAACCTATCTTCAAGATAGGAGGATATCTACTTGATGGAGGAATGAATTAAGTTTAAACTTGATAATCTCATGAGATAATTGATCAAAAGCTTTCGAAAAGTCTGTGTATACACAATCAACTTTTTGACGACTTTCTAGTGAGTTTAAACATTTATTAAAAAATAAAACTAGATAAGTAACATTAGACCGTTTCTGCATAAAACCATGTTGTTGGTTGCAAATAATATTTTTACATATAAATGTCAAACTATCATATACAACTTGTTCGAACAACTTCGGAATGCAAGAAAGTTTAGTAATTGGTCTATAGCTGATAATATTAGTTCTATCTCCCTTTTTAAATACTGGAGTTATAAGTGCATTCTTCCAAACTGTAGGAAATTTACATAATGGACCTACATTATTTTTAATACAGCTGGTGGTATTCCATCAGGTCCAATAGAATAGTCCTCTTTTAAATGTGACAAAAAGCTCAAAATATTTTCAAGCTCTATTGTAATAACGTTAAATGATATTTGAGGACAATTTTGTAAAAAATGAAAATAGTTTTCGTCAACAACTACAGGTGAATCAATGAAGGATTGGCTAAAATTACTAGCAAATATCCCACAGATTTCAGAAGTTGTACTCAAGATTACGTCATTATACATGAGATTTACTGGATACCCGTCACATTTCTTTTTATAATTTCCAGAAGTTTTTCGGGTCTAACTTCAAAGAACGCCCCATGGTTTCCAGATATTCGCTATAGAGTTCGAAAGAGATTTTTTTGAATTCTGGAAAAAGGTAAATGTACTTGATTCTCTGCCGTCATGAACCTAATGTATTTTTTCCAAGCCTTATTTCTTTTATTTGGGATACATTTCAGTTCTTTTGTGAACCAAGGATGACAAGAAGAATAAGAGGGAATAAATCTTTTATTTTTAACTGTTTCGCATCTCATAAAAATAGAATAGAAGCTTGAGATAATTGAGACAAGATCATTAGAAATCGGTAAATGTTCTATATCGGAGCTTATTAAACTATCCAAGAGCTGTTGAAAATCACCTTTGCGAAAGTCAAAAATATGGGAACAGTCATGAGGATTACTATTTTCTAGTAAATGACCGCTCAAATCAAGAAAAATGTCAAGAGGCGGGTGATAACGATCTATGTTAGATAAAGCATAAGTAGATTCTACAACTACTGTACTAACGATGTCAGATGAGAATACAAGGTCAAGTTGTCTATCTTTAAAATTGTGTATAGAGCTAACTTGATATAAGTCCGTAGAGATAATATTATCCAACATTTGAAGCTCCTGTTGGGATGAACTTGTGGTAGCTTCAAAATAGGGTTCGTCATCAGAGGGAACCCAATCAATTCGAGGAAGATTAAAATCTCCTAATAGAAGGATATTACTGTCAAGGCTAGCTAAGCTAAAAAAAAAGTCGAGTGCTAAGGAGAGTTCAGTGTATACTGACACTGGACTTCTAGGTGGAATATAAACATTTAAAAAAAATAAGACTAAAGATTCCTTAGTTATTTTGACGCACAACAGTTCAATTGTCAGATTGAATGGGAAGACTATTTGTGTAGAGTAGAAATTACTTCTTACAGCAATAAGTACTCCGCCACCAACTGAATTCATAATATCAACATGACGATCCTTTCAGTAAGCTAAGAACTCGCTTTCAAAAAATTCTGTGTCAGTGCAAAACCATCGTATGGCAAAAAAATAGTTAAATACGAATAATTTATTAGTATCTGATATTAAAAAACATAATGGGTTATCTATTTTGCGTTTTCAAAAGTAAACATAATTAAAACACATACTAAATATATTTTTCATGATATTTCTTTTTTATTATAAAGTTTGAACGTTGACATTATGTGTGAAACACTACATCATTTAAACGACCACCACGCGAATTGTTGCAAACATCGATTTTTGACACATATTGGGCGGTATCTCAGCCATAACTTGACGAATGTTGATTTTCAATTGCTCAAGAGTTAAAGGTTTGTCTGCATAAACACGGTCTTGCACGTAGCCCCACAAAAAAAAAGTCCTGCGGTGTCAAATCGCATGATCTTGGTGGCCAGTTGATATCGCCACGACGAGAAATTACGCGGCCAGGAAATGTCTCTTGCAATAAAGCCATATTCGCTCGAGTTGTGTTGCATGTGGCACCGTCTTGTTGAAACCACATATTCTTTTAGTCCTATTCTTCAATAGCAGGCAAAAAAAAGTCGGTTATCATATGACCGTAACGCTCCGAGTTGACGGTGACAATCGTTACATCGTCGTTTTTGAAGAAGTAAGGTCCAATCACACCCCCGGACCAAAGAGGACCCCAAATAGTGACTTTTTGTGGATGTAATGGCCTCTCTTCAATTACTTGATGATTCTCAGAACCCCAGATATGACAATTTTGTTTATTAACGTACCCACCGAGTGAGAAATGTACTTCGTCGCTGAAGAAAATTTTGTTCGAAAAATCGCCGTCCACCGCCTGTTGTTCAAGCACCCATTCGACGTATTTACGACGTTGTGAATGGTCAGCTGGCTTCAGTTGTTATGTGAGCTGGACTTTATATGGATGTGGGTGTAGATCCAAATGCAAAATACGCCACAATGTGACATAAGACAGTCCTAATTCCTGAGAACGACGAGGAATCGATACATTCGGGTCTTCGGCAACACTTTCATTTACAGCAGCGATATTTTCAGTGGTACGAGCGAAACGATGATGACAGGCCTTACAATATCTGTAACCAATCCAGTCTCTTCAAATTTCTTCACAATTTTGCCAATTGCTTGCGTAGTTGGACGATTATGTAAACCACAATCTCCTCTTAAAGCACGATATGTGGCTGTGGCAGAATCACCATTTGTGTAGTAGGTTTTAACAATTTTTATGCGTTGTGCGATAGTTAAGCCATCCATTTTCGTAAATGTCAGACTTTCAACTGAAAAAAAAAATTGGTTTAACAACTTAGTTTGACATATGTCGAATTCTAGCGCTATACTTTTGAAACCGCAAAATGGAAAACCCTGTATTTTTTTATATATAATATTCATATATTAATAACTAAAAACGGCTCACCAAATCTCATGCCCTTAGCAAAAACACACAAAATTTTGCAAATTTTTCACTTTTTTAAAGCGTGTTAACACTTTTACTTAAACACACCGACTGAAGAACTAATTAATCAAAATAAAGACGTACAAATGTGAGGAATAAGTAGTAGTTTAGGACTAAAATTAATCTGGCTTGATAAGATTGATAGTTTTTGTAAGAATCGTTATTGAATGAAAGGGTGCCAATAATTGTAGTCGGTGCGCTAGGTATATGATTGTCAAAAACGTGCATTTGATTTGCAAAAAGTTGAATTTAATTTGAAAAGGCTATATTAAAAAATAAAAATATTGTTAAAAACTTCTTGGAAACAAATATTAAAAAAGTGCAAGTGGATTTGGTAATTTTCCCGCGGCGGAATCAGAAAGTTTTTTAAGTCTTGTAATGCTACTATAGCAAGAACACAGCGATACGTATTCCTTCGCGACATTTGTGCAATTGAAATAGTATTCTATAAAATGCCCAATGCCAAATTTTGTAACATTCTATTTTTCTTTCTTTCTATCAAAATGACAGGTAGTGTCACACGGTGCTTCCACCTTCTATATTTTATAGTATACTATCTTCTTACTCTAGTACCATTACAAGACTTAAAAGAACTTTAACAAAAGGAATTAAACAAAAAAAAGTAAGAAATTATAACAATACACACACCACAAACATTCAACAGCCACAAACGCTAACCTCAAAGTGAAAATGGCAGCCAAATAGTATACTATCGATAGAATGCTATGAGCTGTGCAATGTCTAGTATACAATTTTTTATAGAATGCTATTTGTGGTCTCCATGAGCAATTTTCATAGAATGCGACCTAGCTTACCAGAAAATCTAGATCGTGGAGACCCCATGTAAAGAATGAGCAAGTTCATTTTTTATCTAGAATGACATAATTTGGAAAATGGCTTCGGTACAGTGTTTATACTTAGCCATATTAATGGAAGCATTTTCTTCCAAATTCCCTGTGCCAATTTTATTTTGGCAAAAATATTGCCAGTATTTAGATCGTTTACACGATAAAAAGAAAAATGCCTATAATTTGACACATAAAATGGCAATTTGCCTCTCGTGTAAATCTGGCATAAGTCTATTCATTATGAAATGGCAAACCAAACTCAGAATAAATCAAGTGACAGCTGTCAAATAGACCAACTCCGAAAAAGTATTGCCAGATTGAAAACAACACGAACTTCTCCCGACCGAGCTTATCTAAAAAATCTGTCTAATGATATTACACTAATTTTTGTATAAAAATCCTTCACTGAAAATGCGATTTGCCGAAACCAAGACGAGCACCTACTTCATAAGTCTAGAAATTTTGAAGAAGTACAAAAGACCAACACAATGGGCGGTTATCCAGCACAGATTTAATGTGAGAACGATTGTAAAGTAAATTAATTGGACGTTGGTACCTATTTTGTAATATGAAAAAGTAAAAGTGTATTGAAGTTGGAAATACGAGTAAACCAAATACGAACCTTTGACAAACAATAATAATATTAAATTCAGTTTTATTAAATTATCTACATTAAAGAAAAAAAAACAAAATTTTAATTTGTTATATATCAAATTTCATTTCTTTATTTCGATTTACACAAAGTTTTAATTCTTACATAAGAATATATTTACATTATATACAAATGCTTATTAACAAAATCGTTTAATTTTGTGCTTATTTAATTAATTTATCTAAGTAATTCTACATATTTACTAATATCTACCTATTATATCTTTATTACAATAACATTTCGCTGCTAAAAGGAACACATTTTCTAACTATTTCATAATTGATGTGCTGGTGTAAATAAAAATTTGACAATTTGATTTTAGAAAACACGTTCTGGTAAAAACTAAATTTAAAAATAATTTTGTTTGCATTCATTTTTGTTTATTAGAAATTTAAAACATTAACAATACAGTTTAACACAGAAGTTATAAATATTTAATTAAAATCATAAAAACAAACAATTAACAGACTGGACCATGTACTTAAGCTCGAAAAAGTATAGAAAACAGGTGTTAGAATTCAAGGAATACAGGTAACAAGCAATTTTAATAGTTAGCTAAATTCATATTCGTTTATTAATATCTACTTACGTTAAATGTATCTATGTATATCTTATAAAATGCCACATAGTGCACTTAAAGATAAGCTATAGTAACAGATAATTTATAAATCCTAATCATTTTTGTTTGCTAATTTTTGTACAAAATATTTTATTTACAATAGTCTTTATATATGTATATATAATGTTGCTTTTATTACATCTCATATTGTAGGCTTAACTAAAAATTTAAAATAGAGTTGATATGATGAAACAAAAAAAGAATTTATTTAATGTAAATAAAGTTTGTGTTTGGAATTGATTCTGCTCATGGTGCTTTTCGCTTTTATTAACTAATTCAAATCATACATTAGTTTTTCCGCATTGTTAGGCTCTTCGCAGTCAAAAGATGCCATCATGAGTTCTAAAATTAAAAAAAATATATTTTGTTAAATTATATAAAATTACTATAAATATATTATTAAATATTCGTAATTTGGGTACACCATTTAACAGTATTCAATGAAAATATTTGGTAAAATGGAAACTTGTAGTGTATATTATAGAATACACTAACATCCCTCTCAACGGTTGAATAGCAAAACATTGAAAATGCATTTATTGAGGCTCTATTCCACGTAAGAAAATTTTACATTCATAAAAGATTTTAGTTAGAATTCGATTGTGTGAAATAGAATATCACAAAGAGAAATCTATTATATTAAGATATCATGAAGCTACCCTCTGTTTATCAACAAAATAAAAATATTGTGGTTGTTGGAATTTAAAACTAACATCAAAAGTGTGTAATGTAATATTATTACATAATGATAACGTACATTTCGATATTAAAACATCATTATTTAGCCAATATTCAAGCTCTAAGCGCGTTTAACTTAAGATGCCTCTATTAAAAGTTACAAAACTTTAATTAATAATATTTCTTTGCCTGGAGTTATTCTAACTTTACGCAGTCACTAAAATACATTTATGAATAAATCGGAAACTATATGTAGGTGTATGTACATATATATTTTATATTCTTCAAATATGAAGCTTATACAAAATGCCTAAGACATTAAAAAAGGTCAGTCACTGAAATATTGCTGTCGAATTAACTGAGGTTTAATTTAGTTGTCACATCAGTTAACCCGCAGTTAAGATTTCTGAACCACGGGCCAAATATTTGTACATCTGGTCTTAACCAAGAGATAGTTGAAAAAAAACTTGGTTCAATTATTGTTCCGTGGTTCATTAATTTAAACTCACGGATCTCGGCGGATTAACTGAGGTATAACGATGGTTCCAGCATTTTATTGGCTTTTATGACTTACTTGAAACCATCTTTGAATCTCAGTTAATCCATCAAAATCAGTGAAGTAAAAAAACTGCTCCACGGATCAAGAATTTGAACCACGGTTGTTCAACTGGCCCTAATTATGATTTAACTCAAAATTAACTTAGCCACTGATAACCTGGTCTTAAATCACCTCACATAACTGCAGAGTCGTTCAGTTAGTCAGCTGATTTCAGATGGTGTTCACATGTTCTCACATTTCACACAACCGATTTATTTTGACTTTAATAAGTAGTTTTATCTCTTTCCCTTTTATTGTTACCGTCGTGTTGCAGTTCTTTGTTATATACCCATTAATCAAAGAAAACAAGATTACGAAACTTCTTTGTTTTTCTTATTTTATTGACGTCATATGTTTAACAAAATCTGCAAATTGTTGTTGTTTGTTGTTTGTGGATTAATGGATTGTGTTTCACATATGACGTCAATAAAATAAGAAAAACAAAGAAGTGTCGTAATCTTGTTTTCTTTGATTCATGTAATATACCTATTTTAAATATCACTAAAGATTATGAGATACCAAGATGGGATTTTTTCATACATTTCGCCCACCAAAACCCATTTGTTTACATTGTTGCATTTGTAAATTTAACTTCCTATCCATGAATAGATGTTAAGTCAGTTGAATTGCATACAAATCTGAAGTTTTGAATCAGCTGTTCCTCAAATTAATAATAATTTTTGGGTAGCTTGAGATTTTTATTTGACAACGTAATGTTTAGTTCATCATCTGGTTTTTCCTAAGGCGTTACAACAACACAAAGCATCCGGATTGCTTAAGGTATGCCACCAAATGCGACCAATACAACAATTAAATTTGGGAACAAAGTTTCATTGAAAAGATCAAATCTCCATTTTGAGAGGAGATCTTTGAAATTTGAATGAAACTCGATATTAGTCAGTGTAAGTTGTTGTTGTGGTGCAAAAAAAAGTTGCACTTTTGAATTTTTACAATGATACTAGACCAGCTGCACCGGATCGTGAATACCCCTATTATTTCAACATCTTCAATTGCCTTTTTTTAGTTCAAATATTGAATAAATCGCTTACTTTTCACTAAATACACTTTAAACTTAAAAGAAAAATAGCCGAGAAGAATATATTTGGATGTGTTTTGTGTAAACTGTTTTAATTTTCCACCGAACGTTAATCTAGATTTATATTTACTAATCATAATGTTTTAACCGCTCCAAAACTAGATTAATTTTGACAGCACTATTCAAAATGCAAATATTGTTTCATTTTTTCTTATGATGTAGAAGTGAGACAGGCAGCTTCATCTGTGCCAACCTAAGCGAAAACTTCACTTTCCCGATGAATGTGTTCCTTTAGATATGGGAATACGTTAGTTCAATTTGTATTCTATTGGCCCTATGAAGATTAAAACGAGATTTATTTTAAATCTTCATCTGAGATGATTAAAATGTGTATGGTAAATACTCAAGATTTGACAGGAGAAATAAGTGGTTGCCAGTTTTGTTTCATACTGTGAGACCAATTGCAATCTCAGCATCTATTCAACTCAAGAGAAGAAAAAGCTGAGTCGAATATCCAATCTTAGTCCAATTCGAGCTCTTGAGTCTGCTTGCAAAAAGGATAAATGTTTGCAAATGATATCAAATGTCATTTTGCTTTGATATTTTTATGTTGTAGACATGACATATGGATAATAATTAATTAACTTGGCAGCAATCAATGAAATGCGGATTTCGTTGTCCTGCACCACGTGCGTGAACAATAAAGCCAAATTGAATAATAAAGCATTTAGATGAACGCCTCGTATATAATGTGTCGGCCACGTAGTGCCGATTTGGGTTTCGAGCATTGTTTGTTCAAGAATGAACAAACCATCCACAAACATCGGCCATGAATGGAGGTTTTGAAACAACAATATCCGTGTCGTCATTTAACCGAAATATTTTGTTTAACTAATATCGTTTTTATTTGGCAATCCAGAAGCATAATGGACTCTTCTGAAAGTGTTCACTAATGATAGTACTTATTCTGAAAAGAAGAGAATTTTGCTTCTGGATTTGAAATCAGAATCGAAACCAGAAGCACATTCATATACTCGATCGTCAAAATCGACTGTTCACTGTTGTCATTTTGTGTATCATAATTGTGCAACAAACATTTTTTTCTTAATTTGAATATTTCCAAGTACACAATTATTTTCACATACACAATCACATTAAGAATCGTCAGAATGACACAAAAGTGTTTAGTTGGGATCCCGGATCGGAGAAGCATTGGATTACGGATTGCCAAATAAAAACGCCATAAATTTCATCATTTTCGCACCTTTCAAAAAATGACACTGACATTTCGCAATCTGACAATTGGTTTGACAGATAGAACTGGTTAAATTAAGCACTGGATTAACAAATAACTACATCCGCTATACCTACATTTGTGTGAATATAAAAGTCAAGTTACAAATATGTGAATATAAAAGGAATGAACCGTTTTATTCTGAAATGTTGCTGCGCTGCCTAGCAACTTACAAATAAAAAACACTCAATTATGTAAATATTATTCTTTCTTCGTTTTTCGGCTTAAGTTTTCAATTGTAAACGAGTATATTTCATATTACATATAAGGTGAAGCTATTTTCAATTATGGGACATTCCTGTAGAAGGTGTTATGAACCAGGTTTCCTTCATTGTACCTAAAATGTAATTTTAATTAAATCCTTATTTTCTCTGCCGCAGTAAAAATTATTAAATACAATTGAATTGAATTCAATCCTTTAGCAGAAGATAAAATTTCCTTTATTATAAACGGAAAATTACAGTCATGAGAAATGAGCAGAGCTCATCACTGAAAAATAAAACTTTACAAAAAATTCCAAAAAAAATTACTTCGATTTAACAAGAAATCTCAACAAAAGTTTTTACCTTCCCAACCGATGTTGACACATGGTCACTTTGTGCTGGAGGTATAAATAAAAAAAAAACTGAAAAAGAGGTAAATCTCATACAGAGTCAACAAAATTCCTCGCACGACGCCACCGACACGTTACCGACCGACTCATCCGCATTGGTAGGTATATGTTAGTAAAATGATGCTGCAAGTCAAAAGGACGAAGGACACAATTGGAACTCAATTCGGAGGTATGATAAAAGTGTCTGAAAGCATCGAGATAAATATTTTTTCTGACGTTCATTTTACTGTCTTTTGTTCGTTACCATCATTGTCGTCATCGACAACGTCAAGGGCGACTATGACGACGACTATGATTTCGATGATGTCAATGACGACGACTATGTGGCGTTGCGTTATGTGGAATATTGGAATATCAAAAATTGCCAACGAAGAGATTTTGTGCAAATACGAGTAAATGCTATTGCGCGAAGTGAATGGTGTATGACAAGCCTGCAAGGCAAGATGGATGATGGTTTGATCACACGTACTTTGGGCTACCGCCTTTTTTTTTTTTTTGAAAACTCAATTGCAGAGTTTTTACACACCCTTCGTTGTTTTGTTCGTTGCAATGCTAACATAGAATGTTAGTAAAAATTAATATTGAGTTCTTCGTAAAGGGTTTGCTTTGGTAGTTGGAATACCCGTCAGCCGTCACATACTCCAGTCCATACGAAATTTTGGTTTTGAATTTAACAAAGATTCTACAAAAATCCGTCTTATAAGAGTTATGACATTTAAATCAATATGTAATTTGACGACAAATTATATGCGGTGGTCAATAAAACTAACGGAAGAACTGTAAACACGATGCATTTAAAAGAAAAAAGGTTTCTGTATAAAAATAATGTTTATTGAACTGATATATATACAATTGGCTCTTAATTCTATTTTACATTACTTATATTACATTGATATTTTAAATTGTTTTAGCACTTAAGGGGCTAATATTATACATTGATTTAATTTTTTGTTAAGATTATTAAAAAAAATGTCCCCTGAATTTCTTGTACTACTTACTAAAACCTATGTGGGTAGTCTCGGGTTGTTCATACCCGGCTGTTTTTGGGGTGATGTGGGGTTAATGTGGCATCTAGCCACGGTGGTAGTTTGACGTTGCATCCTCGTAGAATTGGTTTGTTTCGCCGTCGTTGATAGAAATAAGTCCTTCGTTCAGTAGTGTTGTCACATCCAGATATCTAGGCTCGGGGTATCTCTCTTCGCTGGTCATGCTATTCGCTAGGGTTTTGAGGGTGGTTGATTAGATTGCTCGTCAGTCTTTTGGCTGCACAGATCATGCACTTGTCGAGGGGTGTTTTTCCGGATGCCTCGTAAAGTCGTTTGTTGCTGAAGTGCTTTTGTAGTCGCTGGTCAAAATGGAGTCCCGTGAAGATCCGGAGGATTTTCCTCTTAAACATTCCAAGCCTTCTCATGCTGGTTTTGGGTACAGTAAACCATACAGGAAAATGTGATAATGGGCCTGTTAGGTTGCTTATAGATAAGAAGTTTCGTCTTCTGGCTGAGTCCATTCCTTTTCCGCATTAGGGGGTGTATTCGGTGAAAATTGAAATTCGCCTTTTTTAGGGTAGCTGTCATGTGCGGGTTGAAACGAAACCTCTCCTCGAACTTGATACCCAGATATTTCACAGTTGGTTTGGTTCTTAGTTGTGACCCGTCAGGCAGATTGATAGTAATGCTTCGGCAACTTGTGGCTAAGCGTGTACAGATGTCCCGCTGGTCTTCTAAAGTAATCGAACTCGGTTTTTGCCGAGTTGACTTTGATGCCCAATTTTGTGTAGAATTCCCACAGGCGTCTCACATGTTCTTCTACTTTTCGGGCTGCAATAACTGGATATATAGATTTGGCATATATTAGCGAGTCGTCTGCATAGAGCAAATTCATAGAATTGTTTGGTTGGGGCTGATCTAATGTGAAAATGTTGTAGAGGTACGGTCCTAGCTTCGATCCTTGGGATACTCCCGCTCTGATGTTTTTGGTTGTTGACTTGCTGTTTTCTATTTGGACAAAGAACGATCTGGAATTAAGAAAGCCAAAAATTATTTTAATTAGTGTACCTGGCATTAAAAATTAAAGTGGTTAGTTTATGTTTTAGCCCCCGTATCCAGATGCTGTCGAATGCTTTCTAAATATCCAGGAAGCAGCCAACAGCAACCTGGTAGTTGTTGAGGGTATTAACAACATCCTTCTGGAATCTCAAGAGTGGATGTAAGGTTGAATGTTGCTCCCGATAGCCGAACTGCATATCCGGAATGATCCGGTTAGTGGTGAAGAATGTCTTCAACCTCCGAAGAATAAGTGCCTCAAGAATTTTGCTAATGTTGCTTAGTAGGGAAATTAGACGCTACCACTATCTAATTTTCTTAGGTATCGGTACTATCTTCGCTGTCTTGCATCTTTTCGGAAAATAGCAGTCGTTGATGCAATTGTGAAATAGGATCGTGAGATATAGTATCCTGAAGATTTCTTGGGTCGCCCACTAAAGATTAGCTCAGCGATTCCTCGGGGTTGGTGAAGCTTCCGACCATCATCAGTAAAAGTAGTTATTTCATTGTTCGTCTGCTGCAAATGCTCTATTGTTGATTTCATTTCATGTAATAATGCAGGATCGTTGGTCGGGTTTGGCATGAAATTTTCTTCAAAATATTGGGCAAATGCTTCCCCCTTGTGCTCAGTGGTCATGACATCCCCTTGTCTGGTGCTAATTATTTCTGGAATTTGTTCCGGTGATCTTGTTGATTTCCATGAACGCATCGGTCCCAGGTTTGATGGATTGTGCACTCTTTTGGAACTGGTTGTTGTTGAAATGTTGAAGGGCATTTCTTAACATAACTTGCGTGCATTGACGTTCACTCTTCAACATTTGATAGTTGCTGCCAATCGTGTTCCAATCCCTTTGATAAATTCTTTGTAGTTGCTTCCTCAATCGCTGCCGATGATTGTACAGTCGAATAATACCTTCTGGGAGATGCTGGTATCTGTCCTGCGAGTTCTTTGTTCCCTTTTGCTTATCCAGAGCGTTGGCAATTGTGACCTCCATAGCTTTGATGGCTTTCTCGATTTCGCTGTTACAGAGATTTCTGTTGGCATCAGGCATAACTATTGCTTCCATGATTTTTCTTCTTTCTGCTCATACAGCTGTTTTTTCCGTGTCATCCCTATTTCACGATTTATGTACACGGACTTATGTCCACTAATTTTTTTCACAATTGTCAAGTTTATTTATAAGTGAATGATATAGAAGTCTATATTTTGCATCCTATCAGCTTGCTGGAAAACTATTGGTCTAATAAAAAAAACCATTAAACCTACTAATTCTTCCAAGTCTGTAGCTATTTTATGTTATAGAGATAAGTATGGCCCTTAGATTTGTCTGTAGTTTTCCTTTTCAAAGAAGTCATGTTAAGGATGTACCTTACTTGGGGTATAACATAAGACGTAGCCTTGTTTGTTGTACAGGAATTTAGATATTCAGTGACGTAAACAAAAATGACTAAAAATGAAAAATAATGAAGAAGAAATAAATGGATGATACTCATAATAAAATATCTTTAGATTGCTTAGTTGTTAAAGTTTGAGGGAAAAAAAGATGCCATTTGAATTGCTGGATCAATATGAAAAAATAAAAAAAAAAAAAGTAAAAAGATAGAGCGGTTTTTTAAACAAAATATTGTTTTATTTATAAAATTATTTTTAGGAATAAATTTTATTAATATACATATAATATTTTAATTAAAAAAAAATACAGTGACTGCTTTTTGAAAAATCGTTTCTTCAGAAAAAAAAACAATATTCATATTTTTAAAAATCGAAAAACTTTTTCTGGAAAATTTGAGTATGCAGTTTTAATTTTTTGGGAGCATTTGCTTAAAAAATAGTTTTAGACGGTTTATCCAATAGTGAGAAAGTTAATTATTTGAAAAGTGGTTCTATGGGAAGTATCGTTGCTAAGTACGCAAAATAAAATATTTTCGAAGTGATAACTTTTTATGGGACGGTAAACCGATTTGTTATGTAACGCGTTACATTCGATAAGTATTCTCACACATATCAACTAAAAGAATTTTATCTTTTTAAGGAGTGGACATAGATATCTGAAATTTTCAGGAATGATAGAGTACATTGACTTGGTAGATTTAGAGTTGGTGTTTAATTAATAAGTAGACAATATTATGATTAGTTTGATGTATCAAACATTACTCTGTGAGCTATACAAGCTTGGCAATCTTAATTTCAAAACATAATAAAAAATTTCAAAATTGCCTACTTAGTTCGACTCTAAAATCGATGTTCAGTGTAGAAGAACAGTTATGTATGTTTGAAAATTCATAAAAAAAAAGTTATGTGGTGTCAGTTTTGAGCTTATATATTCAGTTCTAGTAGTTCAATCTTTAAGCTTAAGGACTTAAAATTGGGGTAAGGGGCTGTATGCCGGTATAAAAATAATAAGAATGTGTCCATATATCTTAAAGGGGTTAATAGACCAAATGTATTCGATTTTTTTCGTTTTTTGACATTCTAAATGCGAAAGTTGATGAAAAATTTCAATATTTTTGAAAACAGTATTCCACAAAGTTATTGCTCCAGCCATATCGTATACAATATTGCCAGCGTAAATATATCGATAAATGCATCAGAAAAGGCGTAAGGTGGTTTTTAAATAATATACCTACAAATGTGTCAATTATATAAAAACAATGTTAAGTCGTTGAAGGCCAAGACGGTATCTTATGTATATTACATACGCACAAATATATGTTAGTATGTAAATCTTTAGATATTTACAAATGGAGTTGATATCTCCAATAATGATGGTGATGAGTAGGTTTCCTAGTATATACAGTCGAGTCCGCATATCTAAAATACGCTTAACTGAAAAATTCGGTTAGTTGAAACACAAAATTTGTCATGCAGCATTTTTTCACAACTTTCATATAAACTACATCGCTTAACTGCAACTCGCTTAATTGAAAGATTCGGTTAAATGAAAAAATAATTACGGAAAAAATCATTTTTTTTATACTGAGACTGCTCCGCATAACTGAAATAAGAAAGCTAATACGTCCACCACTTAGATTATTTCTTTCTTTAACTGGACGTGACCAATAAACTTTACACTTCATTGTCGTCTGTCAGTTTGACAACAAAATATTAGGGATATTCACGATCCGGTGTATCTGGTCTTCTATCATTGTAAGAGTGTAAAAGTGTAGCATTTTTTTGCACTACAACAACAATATACTGAATGTCAAAATCTTACACTTTTACACTTTTACAATACCCGAACCCTATTGTAACAGAAAAATACAAGGTTGTAAGGTTTTTTGAACACAAACTTAAGCCTTCTTCAGAACAAATGTGAAACAGATTTTGACATTTGATTCAGTGTTGCTACAGATTAGTAAAGCTGTGTTCACAGTCTGTTGTAGAAAAATAAAATTTTACAAGACTTGGTACACCAGATCGTGAATACCCCTATTATTTTGTTTTGTTGGTTACGTGTGACTTCTGAGCTTGGCAAATATAATTTCTGGAAAGTACGAGTAAAATATTTTAAAATGATGGCACAAGTGATGAATTGTTTTGTTAGCCAAAACATAAATTCTTATTCTTAGATTGGATTGGGGAAATTGTATTTTAGTTATCTAAACTCCGGTAAAGCATTTTTTGTTCAGTTATTCAAAGATCGCTTAAGTGAAAATACCGCTTAACTGAAAAAAACAGTATGGTAAATTGGCGTTTCAGTTAAGCGGACTCGACTGTATATACACATGTGTACATAATGTGAGTGTAGGCCAGAGATTAAGACTTTAGGTGGCATCTGGCATTCACTTATCTATGCACGTTATATCAAATTATACCCTTGGGATTAACTTGATGGCAAGTTTTGCATTTGGAAAAAATGAACTCGAGAATTTGGTCAAACTTAACATTACGATAATGGAGAACACCAAAAACGTGGGTCCCACAATTCCGTCTGTCTGTCTGTCACAATTTCGATTTTATGTACGAATCAATAATTTGCCATATAGTTCCTACATATATAACATAATATGTATGTATGTCACAAGTAAAAATATATGAGGTGGAATTCAAACTTTACTATATTTTGAAATTTGGATAGTATTTTTTCCAAATATCATTTATATGGCTTAAGATCATATTTTTCCGGAGCAAAAATTTAATTCGCAAAAATTTCGAATTTTGCAGAGGTCAGGATATTTGGATTTTGATAGTTAATGGCTTGATAAGTAGGCAACAAACTACATTTTGACGTTTCGATAATAGTTTTTCCGAATGCCACCCAAAAGTCTTAAAGTGACCTTTTTCCGGAGTGAAAAAATAAAATGAACGAATTCTTTTCCAATGATATGTTTTTTTAAACACACTTGAACCACACAAATCAGAATACATTTTCATTTTTAAGCATTAAAAGCAATACCTACCCTTTTTGGTACACTGATACACACCAGATACAGAAAATCAACAAGCGATCAACTTCTTTCGCCAACTTATGTATCTAATTATTTATTTCTTCACATTTTATTTCTGGGCACACATTGCAATTTACTCACTGCTCAGTCAATTATGTTCGAGCACGTCGAGTGCGATCTAAACATGTTCAGAACGAAAAAAGAAACACACATTTTGAGCTCTTAATGCTCTGAGTTAAAAAGAAATACAAACAATTTTTTTGACAACTCACACTCTGCTCTGAACTAAAAAAGAAAAACGCCGTATATGTAGATACATTTTAAAGCGCATAGAAAATTTCGCAAAAAAAAAAACTAGTAAATTTTATTAAAATTAAACATGAGTAATAAAAAGTAATTAAATACAAAAATATTTTTTCTAAACCTAAACCGAGACCAGCGAGATTCTCGGCGAATTTCGGTACCGAAAATAGGGTGTCGTCACGGTCTCGTATCAGGTGCTTTTAAAGTAGTCACGTCTCCGGACCGAGATTGACCTCAGCTTGAATTTCAGGCATTCAAATAAATCTTACAGCATTGTAGTAGAACAATCATCATTCTACGAGTTCGCTCATATTTTGTGGAACTTGCTTCCAAAAGAATTTTAAACAACAGACCTACAGGATATGATATTTAAATCTGAATGTATCATTACAAATGTTTTACCCCCAGTTTCAAAGTGCGAGTTTAAACTCCACGTTTGGTTTAAACTTCAGATCAACAAATTATTCGGTTTCACAGTGCCGTTTAAACCTTGAACTGAGTTCAATTTCTAGTTTAAACTTCAGTTCAGCGTTTGTATTGTGTTTTTTTTTCAGAAAATATTATGAACAAAACAAAATTGTGTATTCAAATATTTTCGAATTGTTATAGTGATTTTGAATATTATTTTTGAATTATTTTCGTTCTTTCGCGTGTTTTTTTTAGTGTCAGAGAGAGAAAGGGAGGACGAGGCTAGACAAATGCTGCCAATTTTTTTTTCATGTAGTTAAACGAAGTTCAACTGATCTGAAGATCAGATTTCACTGTGAAACCGGATGAATTAAACCAAAAACTTAAACTCAGTTTAAGGTTCAGTTGAGCTTAAGTTTTAATTCCCACTGTGAAACTGGGGGTTCAATTTATTATTAAATAAAAAAATAAATATTGTAGACAGAAAGAGAAATTATTACTTCATGTTTATATTACGGTCTATTGTTTTAATCAAGTGTAAATTTACTCGCACAAACATTAACGAGATAATGAACGAATTCTAAGAGATATTTTTGAGTTTTTGCACCAAAACTTGTGCATTGTTCCAGGTTCTAGGTGTACAAAACAATAAATATTGGTCCAAGGAAGAAAATAGCGGACGGTGGAAAATCCCGGAAGATAATTTTTACTGTACCTACTTAAAGTTTTTCTGAATGATCATTTTAAGTTTTTATGAATTTTGTTTAATTTTTAAATCAAAAAATTGGATCGTGAAAAGTGTGTTTAACCAACTACTTTTGATATATTTTCGGTGCAATCGGATTTGGGTAATTTATGAATAAGTGGAAATATTAATGATTTTTGTGAATTAACCAATTGATTTGAATTTCGTCATTTGATGAAAACGAAGCCACCAACTATCCCACGGAATATAAAAATTTCCATGGATTTGTCGAACGTACCTTCACACAATTTAAAATTAAAAGTTGGCTTAGCTTATTGCAAAACCGCAATGCAACGATACTTTCTAATGGAATGCGTTTGATTTCAAATCAAATTTCATTCAAACGACAATTTCAAGGGAAAAATAAAGGTTGTCTCTTTCAGCAGATTCCGCATATATGCAATTCGAACGAGCTATGACAACTAATAATTTGGAAGGATAATCGTTATGTATTTGTGGCATCAGTCTTCAATTCCCATGATCCTCACACGGTCAATTATATCACGTGTCAGTAAACCTACAGCTTTGGACGTTGAACGAAAAATGTTGTGCAATTTAGTGAAAAAGAAGAAGAAGAAGGGATCGGTCACCCTTAATCATTGCGGTTTGATTGAAACATAGCGACATTATTGTATACTTCAGTTATTTTCATAGTACAGTTAAAGCTCAAAAATTAGAACTCACGGAAGTTGGAATCACTTGGAAATTAACACTCAATTTTACATAAAGTTAGAAATAATTTGGATTGGTTCTAAGATATGATGTTTCATCATATTTAATTTCATATTTAAAGCAATAAAAACCATTAATTATGCCCAACAATTTTCGATACATATTCAATTTTCAAACATAAGTAAAATGCACGAATGGTTTGCTTTTTCTTTTCAAAAAAAATATTTTTTGAATAACTAGTTTTGTGCTTAATATTTTTGATTTTAATAAAAATGAATAGGGTGTCAACTAATGTAACTAACAGGTTTTTATTGTGATCTCCTTCATTAAAATCAAAACGCTTGGAAATTAGAAACGTTTGAAAAGAATTCACTAAAGCTTTGTATTGTAATTTTAGAGAATTTTCTGTATTTTATAGAACTTTTTAATAAACAATTTAAATTGACAGAACTACATGAATCAGCATACACATACTTTGATTACATTACCGAATTTGAGCGAAACGAATTTCGCAGGGCAGCTGGTATTTAATAAAACGTTACGGAATCTCTTAAACTTTAAAAAGTTTCCAAACACAAATTAAATTTATTCTAAAAAATTCAAAAACTATATTTTGCGAAATTGTTTTCTGAACTCTCATGAAAATTTATCTTCTTTTAAAAATATAATTAATATAAATTTTCTAATCAATAATTCCTTTTAAATAAGATAAAACGAAACAGGTAAATACTGCAAAGAAGTTCATTTCAAAGGGTATACCTTTCTACCTTCTAACAACAGCGAACTTATGTATTCAATACAAAATAAGTTAATTAAAAGTTTATTTTTCCAAAGAAAATTACCTTCCAAGTAGATTAATTATGCAAAAAGTTTAACACTTATACTAAGGAAGCATTGAACAAAACTTCAAAACTCTAACGAGCGAGAGAACGAATCAACTTGTGCAAAGTAAAACAAAAAAACCTTTGCAATCTGGACCGGAAATTATTGTTAAGTTTTGAAATTTTCAAATGTCCAACCATTATTCGCATCGAAAACATTTAGATCTATTAGAAAACTTTCAAAAGGAATCTTATACTGGATTGCTCCAACAATATTCTCTACTTCCGTCGTCGTCGGCGCGTCGTAAATTGATTCAAATCCTGAAATTAAGAAGATTGATTATTTTCTAGACGCAATAGCAGAATTGATTGTTTCAAATCTTTCAACCATTTTCTTTAAAGGCTCAAAAAATAAAAAAAAAAACAAAACAAAACTTTTCTCGCATTATCTACTTAAATTACCTCCAATAGAGATTTCGACAAATCGAAGGAAAGAATTATATATAAAAAAAAATTGTAATCAAAGTCGGAAACCGCCCCTCTTGTAAATTCCCATCATCGAAGTCCAACCCATTGCCTCTCAATGGCAAGTAATAAAAAAGAAACCCAATTCCAAACGCCTGCTTTTTATAGTAGTACATCTTAATCTATGGCCATTTGGCAAATTCAACGAAAACTTTTCGATTGCACATCTCAATGAATAATTTCATGGGTCATCAACTCGAAAGGAGGAAGACAAATCTGATAGTCATCGATGATGATGACGATGACTATCATCATCATCAGCAAACATCATCCGAAGTCCTAATATCAATATCACTCAATGATGGTGAATATATATCTACCTACCTAGCCTATTATACTGCAGCAAAATCCACGGGCTGATGGCAAGGACGATAAGACACGGACAAAGGAATTTATTAGGTCTCCCCTTGAAATGGTGAAAGTTTTGATGAATGTACGAAAACCAACGTGTCTATACTGTTGTCGGGTGTGATGTCCTGCTGTTGTTTTGTCGAACGTGTCTATTTCTGTTATTGGTGTGAAAACGTATAATAAATCATAGTACACAGTCCTATGGGAAAGGATCCATTCTGTTTATCTTTTGATATGAAGCACAAGCCCACCTGTTTTGACTTTATATAACTGTAGGTTGCCATTGCCATGTGGAATGTTGGGTTATTTTTTAATATAGGGCTCAGGTTGATACGAGTGTACTTTTGATGATTTGTTTGAGTTTGGACTTTCTCTGATTATAGAACCTCAATTTCAATTATTTTTCTTCAAACGGCATTATGCTTATCAGTAGGTACCTTACCACCGAAAAAGCTGGAGGCATTCTCTGAACAATATATAACATGCGCCCTTTTGTAAGAGAAGGATAAATACTTTTTAGATTTAAGGACCTTGTTTCTTGTAGAAGTTGTTTTTACTTTGATTAGAGTTTACCTGCTGCTTTAATTTTGGTCATAATTCAAAAGTCAAATATAAATTCATATGTAGACACATTGAAGGCACAGCCTTATTTTTTTTGTTTTTTTTTTTGTTCCCCAGGCCATATGACATTAAAGATCATGGAGTTGAAGGATGTTTTTGCCATTTTTGGAATGAACCTACTCGAACATAAATCTCATATAAAATTGCTACTGATAAATTTATTGTTTGAAGGCGAGAAGATTATTTATTGACTCTTTTTGATTTTCGCAACACCATTTGCTTAATGACCTTAGTGAATGTGTAGCTATTTATTTATCTATGAATGAGAACACACAGCTGTTGTATATTAAACAAATAGCATATTTTATGTTAAATGAATTATTGAGTTAAAATCTTTGTTCAAAATGAGAATTTTTGGACATTTTGTATGAAATTTAATAAAATTGCCTCAGTAACCTTAAATTGAATGTGGCTTAGACATTTATGAAACATTTTCAAAAACCAAGTCAAATAATGTTATATAGCCCGAAGCTTGTTATAATGTGACTCTGGAAAGTAACCAAAGAACCTAATTTTTACTGCTGACAATTTTGCTTAAAATGTTTACCTAGATATACCTATATATATATATTTGGAATCGTAAAAAAATGAAATTAGAGATTTTGATGAAACTTGATATTACGATAATAATATAGGTGTTCGAGATTTAAATATACCTATTTTGGCTGTTTTGGTTGTAATGTTTTTTTAATGAAACAATTTCACTTTCTTTCCCGACGTTTCGACGGAGTGGTTGCCGTCTTCTTCAGAGGATCTTTTATTAACAAAAATAAAATGAACATATTATACACATAAGAACATTTAGTGTAAGTTTGCCAAAATTTTACACTAAATGTTCGTATGTGTATAATATGTTCATTTTATTTTTGTTAATAAAAGATCCCCTGAAGAAGACGGCAATCACCGTCAAAACGTCGGGAAAGGAAATGAAATTGTTTCATTAAAAAAACATTACCACCAAAACATCCAAAAGAGGTATATTTAAATCTGAAATCTGAAATTGGTGATTTCAACAAGGATATCTCCACAATTTCTCCATACTCTATTAGTTTTTTCGATGACTGTGCAATGTACGGCCTTCAAGTAGTTAACAAAACTTTACCAACACATTTTCGCCCAAATTGTGAACCTAGCTTACTAGATGTATCAATGACAAGTAGCCTCGGTAAAATTTTACAGTTTGACCAAATTAACTTGATTGGAATTCCATCATATCATGATCTCATTTTTTTTACCTATGAAATTTGTTTCAGTCCTACTCCAGTGCCAGAATAATTTACTCTTAGAAACTATACAAATATTAATGAATTGATCCCAGATTGTGTGTCTTTTCCATGGAATGCATGCTGGAACATGCCAAATATTGATTTAAAGGTTGATCTCTTTGAATCCATGATTATAAATCTTTTCCATGAACATTTACCATTAAGTAATATAAAAATGGTTGATTCGAGCATTACTTGCTTAAATAATACAATTTTGAGAATGATTAAAGATAGAGACAGAGCTTTAATGCGTTGGAAACGATTCAAAAGTGAGACAGATTGGAATATTTTCAAAAGGAATAGAAATTGTGTTGTCCGCGAAGTTAAAAGAGTAAAAACCATCTACTTTTCTTCAAAACTGAATGTGGATTTGCCTAGTGATGTTCTGTGGAAAAATATTAAACAAATTTGTATAATTTCAAAATCGAATAAGAACATTTGTGACCTTGAGTCAATGCAATTAAATAATCATTTCTTGTCACATAGCTTAACAGTAGATGGGACATCTGAATCGATAACTACATTCAACAGGCCGTCTAACCTTTCTTCTTTAAGTTTCATTTGTGTTTCTGAGGCAGAGGTTATAAATGCAATCAGACACATAAAATCCACTTCTGTTGGAGTAGACGGTATATCTTTAAATTTCATTAAAATAATTTTACCTCACATCCTTCAAACGCTTACGCATATAATAAACTAATGTATAACAATGTCTACTTTTCCAATGTAATGGAAGAAGGCTAAAATTACTCCTTTGCCGAAAAAATCAGTTTGTAGGGTCCCTGAAGATTTCCGACCAATTTGTGTATTACCATGCCTCTCTAAAATTTTTGAAATCATTCTTTGAGATCAAATCAATAAGGTTTTACCGATCACAAATTGCTGAGCTTATTTCAATCCGGTTTCAGGGCAAAGCATAGTTGTCAAACTGCAACAATCAAAATACTGGATGACATACGATTTGATAAAAATTATCTAACCATACTTTGTCTTTTAGATTTTTCCAAAGCGTTTGACAGCGTAAATTTTGAAATTTTATGCAAGAAATTGATGAATGTGTTTGGTTTTTATTACCTCTCTGTTAAACTGATTGAGAGTTATTTAACAGGAAGATCCCAAAGTGTTCATACAATCAGAGGTTGCTCAGAATGTTTGACCCTTAAAACTGGAGTTCCTCAGGGATCTATTCTTGGGCCGCTTTTATTTTTACTTTTTATAAATGACTTGTACATTTGTACTTCAGTACACCTTTACGCTGATGATGTGCAGATTTACATATCGCGTCCCATTGGCATTATCGAAGACTGTGTTTACAGGTTAAATGAAGATTTGCAATTTATTGCCGATTGGGCATCATTAAATGGTCTAAATCTAAGCCCGGAAAAGATTCAAATCATAGTATTTTCGAAACATAACGTTGACACCACATTTCTTCCTCCTGTTCAGCTAATGGGAAAAATATATATCATATCTTAAAAGTATAAAAAAGTCTGGGAATAGTTCGAAATACAAAACTCTCTGCTTAAGATATTGTTAACTTGACTGTAAGATCAGTTTATAAAGGAATAAGACTGTTGAATGTATCTGCATCAGTAACACCATTTGTCATAAGACTGCGACTTGTTAAAAATCTTTTGCTACCGATTTTTGGCTATAGCACTGTTGGTTTTAGCAACTTGGACTCATTTTCTATGAGAAAGCTTCAAGTTGCGTATAATACCACCATTAGATATGTAGATTTGATCATATATCTAGTTATAGCAAAACAATAACTGGTTTGCCTCTTAAGGAATTTTTGAATTTCAAAAACGGTGATTTTTTTAAATTTGATATTAAATAAGCAACCTAAGATAAAATCTTTATGATAAAATTAACTTTGTTTCTTCTCCCAGAACAAACAATGTTTTTGTACCGTCTTTTAATTATTTAGAAAGCAAGAGATTGGTTTTCTTCCAATCCATTGGACTGTGGAATTCCCTTCCGTTTACCATTCGGCAGTGTAGTACGCTTTCAAGTTTCAAAAAGGCTCTTTATGAACATATCTCAAATAACAGAACTATTTTTCCTTAATGGATATAAATGAATCATATTACCTAGTAAAAGGATTCCCTCCGAGGGATCCTAAAAAAAACGCGAACGCCTGCCCACTAGGGGCAGGCCCAACGGTTCGACTTACAGTAGTTCAAATTAAAATACCAAAGCTTTAATTAATATAATATATTTTATTGCTCAAGATCAACCGCACAATCTGAAGTCCAACTAAAGACTGCCTCTTCCCACACTTAATAATCCATATCGCAATTCCATTACGCCGCACGATGATTCGCAGCGTCAGCGACCTTGAAGGCTTCCGTGCATTTACCTCAAAATGCGCTTATACATGATCCTCGCCAATCGTGGGAACCTACAACTTGCTCGAACATGATTTGCTGACCTGGCAAATCATAACGGGGTGCATGTAAATGCGGCGTGTTAACTCCTCCCCCTTCAAAGATCTACGTCCCGTAGATCAGTTGTGATGTCAGAATTGCAGGACTGGTTTGGTTGATTCAGTGGGGTAGGATACTGACCTCTGATAGGAAACAAGTGCGCTGATGTTTGTATTGGTGGAAAGTTGATTTTCGGGTGCATCTTCCTCCAAAGGTAATGTATAGTAATAACGAATAATAGGATAATCAGAGCTTCTGCTATAAGAGAGATTTTAAATCTTTCGTCCAAGTTACTAAGACGTTCGATGTTCGTTAGACCGATATTGTGGACATAGCCCAGATCTAATTTGTTGTCCTGCTTGGTGATGCTCGTCAGTACTGGAGGAAGGGCTTGTAAAGCTGTTACAGTGTGGCTTCTAAAAGTTTGGTTATTCAATTGTACCGTTTCATTTTAAATCTGTAGGATAAAGGTCCCCTCCAGAAATCTCTGGATATTATTGGACTTGACCTCACACTTAAAATTAGTCAGGAAGATAGTGTCCGGATTGATGAGTTCAATAACCTCCCTCGTGTTTGTACGGTATGTGCACGTTGCCGAACCTCCTTTTAATAGTTTAGCCAGGCAATGATCTTCAGGGACCTTTTTCTAATGCTGTTTCGCTACAAACTGTCGTGTTGCTTATCGAAAGGCAATTGTCTATGATGCCGTACGTCTCTTCGTGGGTTACAAGCATTCTTTTAAAATTAAGATCGATTTGCTTGTTCTCTATGATCGATGCTCTTGTTTGTAGGAGGTCAAATTCATCTTTTCTAACCTTAGGCATTGATAATATGTAGAGCAAGATCGTCTCGTTCGTAAAAACTGCTGGTGTACCATACTCTATTGCCTCGATCTCATTGGCATACGGTAAAGTTTCAACTTCGTTGATAAGCCTAGTAATTTCTTCCTTATCCAGTAGATTGGTGTTAATCAGACCTTTTTTCGCAATCTGGCAGGCACGTATTATTTCATTTATTTCTCCTTTGACAACGAGTATTTCATTTATAATGTCCTGTTCAATTCTGCCGGAAATCGTATCCTTTATACCATCGTTTACTCTGCTTATGAGAAGGTTGATTTTTCCAGTTATTTCGGCAGTTATTCCGAAAATTTTGCTGTTTATCTTGTATTGTTGATTATTGTTAAGCGTAATTTGTTCTTCAGTTCGAAGGATCTGAACCCAGTCTGCGGCATCAGGGTTGCCCGCTATCCACTTCCAAGCACTTCCTATCCAGTTTATTGATCTTGTTTTACTAAGCGATTTACCTTTCAAGAGATCTATACGCTCCTTAGTTTGCTTGAGGTGGTACTGAATTAATGGTTTGCGATCTCGTTCTTTAAGATTGGTATCTATAATTGTTTCAAATTTCGACAGCATTTCTTCGAAATGGCCAAGGTCAATCACGTGTATCAGCTTGAAGTTGCCATCTATTATCCATCCTCTGCCTTCTTTTAGGGAAATAAGTGGTGCTTTGTAGTCGAAGATGTTTACGCCCTCAGCGATTGTTGCCATCATAATGGTTAGTCTTATTTGTGTAGGAAAGAGATAATTTTTTAAAATTACAAGTTATTCAAGTTATATTATGACATATTGATTAAGCTGAAATAATTTTATATTATTACACTAATAATAAAAATAAGTCCTATGGAATTAAAAATCATTAAATAATGGAAAAAGATAAAAATTAAAAGTATTAATAAGCATATGTAATCATAGGTAACTATTTAAAAAAAAGAAATTTTTTTTTTATTAGGTTTTTTGGGGTTTATGTATTAAAGGATACAATCATCCTTCCTTTTTTTTTTTTTTTTTTTTTTTTATATATATATATATACTAATATTGTATATATTTTATAATTCAAATTATATTTATATATTTCATATATATATTGTCAGTGGTTGAATGTACATTTCATTAGTACTTAATTTTGTGTTTTATTTATATACATAGGTATGTGATTTTTCCCATAATTTTGGGATATACAATTTGTTGTACTTTATTGTACATTTTGTTACATTTGTAACATTTTTTGAATGTGCTTTCTTTGTTATAGTGCTAGCTTTCCCATTTGGGTGTAGGGTGTAGTGTGTGCCTTATAGTTTATGCATTTCGAACTTGTGCCTTATGTATTTTGCGCCCTGTGTCTGTTATGATAGTAACTTTATTATCCCTAGCCACCACTTCCTTCCGGTACAGTGGCTTATGTTTGCCCTGAATCCTCTTGAAGGTAGTGTAAACTATATCACCTTTTTTGAATTTCTTAGGGATTGTCCTGTTTTTATTAAACCATGCATTTCTGGTTTTTTGTTTTTGTCGTAGCTTTTCCCTAAGCTCTTGGTTAACGTTTACTCTGAAATTTGCCATATTTTGGAAGTTCACTCTGGTACTTCTGTAAAAAAATATATCAGATGGTTTTCGTTGAGTAATAGAGTGGATCATGTTGTTATAACGATCAACAGAGATATTTATCAGTTCCCTTAGTTTAAGCTCTTTGTATTCAACTTTCAAGCATCGGTAGATTTCTAGAATGGTTGAGTGGAATCTTTCCACTTGTCCATTAACTTCACTCCAGTTGACGGGCGTCTGATACATTTGAATGCCTAGCACTTTAATGAAGTTAACCATTATGGGACTAAGGAAACTTCTCTCATTGTCCGTGACAAGTATCTTTGGGACAGTGAAATAGTGAAGAATTTTTATCACTTTATCTCTTAGATGGAGAGAAGATTTATTTCTTATATGGAATAATTTGGCAAATTTAGAGAACTTGTCAATGCATGATATAAATTTTTCCCCTTGGATTTCCATAATGTCCATATGAAGTATTTCACAGGGATATGACGGAATCGGGGTAGGCTGAAACATTGGAGTTGCAGGATGCCTATCGTATTTATTGGTAAGACAGATGTCACAGGACTTCACATAGCGTGTTATTAAGCTGTTCATTTTTGGGAAATAATATTTCTCGAAAAGTTGTTCTTTATTTTCTCGAGCATTCCTGTGTGCTCTTTTATGTTCTTTGCTAATAAGTTCCCACACTTGGTTCTCGTCCTTGACATCCTCCACCAATCTTTGGGTTAGTCTGATTTTATAGTTGGAAAAGGTTTCCAAATAGACATTCTGCAGTAGCTCCATACACGGTTCCGGAATCTTAATACCGTTGATAATACTAGGCTGTAGTCTCGCTTTCAGAATGTCCGTCAAGGCTACTTTATCTAAATAAGGGGTTGCAAAATAGTGTCTCAAGTATCCGGGGTGCGGTTCCTCATGAGACTCAACCTGCTGATTTGACACATTTATAATTATCTGATTCCGAAAAACGTCAAGGGGTACGTCGACGTGCGGAATCAGGTCTGTCGCGTCCTGCTCTGCACTATGCATTGTTTCATTAGCAGATTCAGTGGAAGACGTCTCATGGTCTGGGGGTTCTGTGGAGGAGCAATGCTCCAAAGCTGTGTCAGTCTGGGATCTATTGTCGCTTGTGAAAGAATTTTTTTCAGAGGTTGTTTCGGTTGAGGAATTATTGTGTAGCAAATTCACTTGACATTCCATTTCAGCTTCAGCTGAGACGGTTAAGTTTCGTTACCAATTCTAAGCCTTGAGAGTGCATCCGCTACGACATTTGATTTACCGGGTTTGTAAATCAATTCGCAGTTATATTCCTCTATCCTCGCCTTCCAACGCTTCAGCTTCGCATTGTAATTATGGTTACCTAGGGCGTAAGTCAGCGGCTGATGGTCGGTGAATATACGGATTTTTTTCGCTCCGTAGAGATAAGATCTTAGGTTGTCTAAAGCCCAGACTATTGCCAACATTTCTTTCTCGTTTGTAGCGTAGTTTTCTTCAGTAGAACTCAGGGATCTGGAAATGAAGGCTATGGGCTTTTCCTTGCCAGCTTTTTCTTGAGACAAGACTGCGCCGATTGCTATATTTGAGGCGTCGGTCGTGAGAATGAATGGTTTGTTGAAGTCCGCGAACGCCAGGACTATAGCAGAAGTAAGGAGTATTTTTAATTCGTTGAAAGCCTCCAACGCTCACTCATCCAATCTGACGGGGATTTTTCTTGATTGGTTAGCTTTAACTTGGGCATTCTCTCCCCTCGTTAAGTTAGTCAGGGGTTTGGCGACCTTGGCGTAGTCTCGAATGAATTTCCTGTAATAGGATGTAAGTCCGAGGAATGATTTAAGTTCCTTCAGATTTATAGGAGGTTGTATGTTCTGGATCGCCTCAATCTTACTACTATCTGGTCGTATACCATCTGGTGTTATGACATACCCAAGAAATTCTACGCTCGTGTCCATGAAATGGGTTTTTTCGAGATTTACTTTCAAGTGGGCTTCATCGAGCCTCTTCAGTACCACTTCAAGATTTTCCAAGTGTTTCTTACCATTTTCACTAAAAACGATTATATCATCGATATAAACATAACATATTTTTCCTATGAATGGCTTGAGCACATCATCGATTGTACGTTGGAAAATAGCTGGTGCGTTCTTGAGCCCGAAAGGCAATCTCAAAAACTCGTATTTGCCATTCATAGTCGAAAATGCTGTTTTTGGGATGTCTGAGGGTTTCATAGAGATCTGATGAAATCCCGAAGTTAAATCTAGAGTTGTAAAGTATCCCGCATTCCCTAGACTAGCAAGTGTGGCATTTATATCCGGTATTGGATATGCATCGGAAATTGTGACACTGTTCAATCTTTTATAGTCAATGACCATCCTAAATTGTTTTTCACCGTTTGCCTTGGGTTTTTTGGGCACCACCCAGATTGGAGAATTATAAGCACTCCTTGAAGGTCTTATAATTCCTTCATCGAGAAGTTTATTTATTTCATCCTCAACTACATCTCTTAAGCTAGATGGGTAGGGATAGCTCTTTGTGTATACAGGTTCGTCTGTATTAGTTCTAATTTCAGCCTGAATTGAAGAATCAATTACTTCGTTGACATTAATTGGCCCAAAGAGTGAGTTGTATTTCTCGACCAATGACTGTAACTCTTGCTTAATTTCACTAGTAAGATCTTCACTAAAGACTACATTTACTTGTCGTGATATTTTTTCTTTCAATGGAATTTTAATACCGGAATTTATTGTGAGCAAATTATTTTTCCTATCAATGACAGCTTCAAGTTCTTTCAGCGTGTCATCCCCAATAATTCCATCAAAAGAATCTAACCCCGGGATGACAAAGAATTTGATTATTGTATCGTTACCGGCTTCAGTGAAGAATCTTCCCTTGACATATTCTGAGATTGTAATCTTTCCCGCAGCGGACTGTACACTAAATGGTTTTTCAAGTGAAATAGTGGGTTGGTTGATTTTTGAACTTACGAAATTCTTGTTGGCCCCCGTATCAACAAGGAATTTCAGCAAGGCTCCATCCTTGGTTGTGTACTCTATGTATGGTACGCTGGATGACCCCTTGTCATAAAATTTATCTCCTCACAAGCAGCCTCTTCTGCAGAAGCAGAATATTCCTCTAAATCAACTTCATTTTCCACTTCTATATTATACAGACGTTGCTGCTTGTTAGGAAAGTTTTCGGAAGTCGCTCTACGTTTAAACGGATTTTGTGATTTTGGGCGATTTATGTAGTTGACCTGTTTGCTTCGAACACTTCGGTCAACTTCCATTCTTGGCAATGGTTTTGGCCCAGTCTTAGGAGAACCATTTTCGTGAGGAGAGCTCCAGGCGAACCTATTATGTCTCTCTGCAAAATTCTGTTGCGCCCTTCTCGGAGGTAAATAGGGTTTAAATTCTAAGTTCTTGAAGTTCTGGTTCAGCGGAGCGGTAATTGTATTGGAAAAGGAGTTGACATGAATAGAGTTACTTCGGTAATTGAGATTTTGTATCTCTAAGCAAGCGGAATATGCTTCCGGGAGGGTCCTAGGCCGCTGAATGATAAGCATTCGTGAAATATCGCTGTTGAGGCCATGCACAAATACATCTAGAGCCCTATTTCGGTACGTTTCTACCAAAGCCGTGACGGTTTCTTGGCTGTATGTCTCAGTTTTAATCTTGTTGATTACAGACGCATAGAAGTCATCTAACCTCGAGTTCTTCTGCGTAAGCTGGTTAAGTTGGTGCTCCAGCGTACGCATGTCTCTTTTATCTGCATAATGCAGAGAAAGGCATTCCTTGATGGCCGCCCAATTATTATCAAAAATGTTATACGAAACAAGTGCAGCATCTGCACTACCCCTAACCTTCTGGCGAATATGTTGTAGTATCGCCCTGTAAATCGGTTTGTTTTTGACTATGTCATAGTCTTTTAAAATCGCTTCGACAATATGTATCCAAGATACATATTGCGTCGGATTACCATCAAACACTCTAAGCTCCTTAACGCAGTCGGGCAATTTACTAATTTCTTTGAGCTCAGCCTCTGTTTGTGGAGGAATGAGCTCAGGGCCACGGCTAACGTCATGAACCGCCACCGTAGGGACAGTTAAATTTGCCAAACTGGCATTATCTTCGGTCACCTGGAGCCTCCTATCGAGACCCTTTATTTGGCTTATTAAATTGCTCACGGCACCGGTTAGTTCCACTATTTGCTGCGCTACTTGATCCATTGTAATATACGTTAGATAAATGTGGACTTACCTTACTTCAGACACAGGCACACAGTTTTCGTGAATGATTATTTATTATTTTTAATCTCAAGCTTTTTTATCTTGCAATATTTAAATTTCTTTTCTTTTTTTTTTTCTTTCACTAAGGCACACACACACTTTTATGAGAATTTTTCTCAACAATTATTTGCTATTTTAGCTTTCGACTAATTTTCTTGCACAATATATCAACGATATATAATTTTTTTATAGCACTTGTAATTTTTTGCTTTTTATAATTTGGTTGAAAAATTTTTTTTTTTTTTATTTTTACAAATTTATAAATTTTTTTTTTTTTTTTTTTTTACTTATTTTTTCACATAAATTTTCAATTAAATATTTTTTCAAATTTAATTCAATTTTTCTGTTTGTTGTAAATTGTTTCCACTCACAGTATCATTACTATATTTCAAATTGTATCGATTGAGTGAGGATAGTGCTGTAAAGGACAAGAAACCGGTTATTAAAGATTCACGCGGAGTGTCCACCTTCAAACGGAAACCGGTGTACATGGGGGAAGCCGTGTTAATCCCGTTTAGTTCAGATTTGTGGACCTACTAATGGCACGGTCGACACCACCACCCCATCCCTAAGCCTTCTAGAATATCTGTATGTTCCCATGTTAATACGGAAAGGTTGTATCAGGGATCCAAAATAGTCAACTGTGTTCCCATGATAACAGTGACGTGCATCCCGTAGGACGTATTGGTCCTGATACAGATTCACAGGCAATAAGGATAAGGATCTTTGACACCGGTCCCTGCTCGGGCGCCAGTAAAAGGATTCCCTCCGAGGGATCCTAAAAAAAACGCGAACGCCTGCCCACTAGGGGCAGGCCCAACGGTTCGACTTACAGTAGTTCAAATTAAAATACCAAAGCTTTAATTAATATAATATATTTTATTGCTCAAGATCAACCGCACAATCTGAAGTCCAACTAAAGACTGCCTCTTCCCACACTTAATAATCCATATCGCAATTCCATTACGCCGCACGATGATTCGCAGCGTCAGCGACCTTGAAGGCTTCCGTGCATTTACCTCAAAATGCGCTGATACATGATCCTCGCCAATCGTGGGAACCTACAACTTGCTCGAAAATGATTTGCTGACCTGGCAAATCATAACGGGGTGCATGTAAGTGCGGCGTGTTAACTTACCTATATGAATAATTATTTTTGTTTACATATTGCATATTTTTTTTTTTTATAACTAACTTTTTCTAACATTTTCTCAACTACTGTAACTTTTTTGAAGATTTTTAGTAATTAAGTACTTATTATAAGAATATTATATTCTTTTTATACTACCACATTTTTAAATCAATAAATAAATAAATAAAATAAATAAAGTTTATTTTTCAATTAAATTGAGTTACTTATGTACGAACAGATTTTTTCTTGACATTAGTCCCTAGAAAAAACTTAATTTAAACAGAAAACAGGTGGCTCTAAGGAGATAAGTCATCAGAAAATCGTGCAAATACCTATATTTTGTTGTCAATAGCTTAATTTTATTACACAAGACCGCTTTGATGATTATTCTACACCAACCATTTATTGAAAAAGCAATATCTGGATTTACAAATAAATTTTCAATCTTAGATCGCATTTTGGGGAAAAATACTATTTCTGAAGTGATTTTCTTCAAACATGATTCTTAAGCGTCACTTATAAGGTTATTGCCTCGATATTTTAAAATCCTTGTTAAGCCCCAAAAATCTTACTGTGCCATACAATTGTTTGTACCAAAAATGGCAAATTTTAATTATGTCGAAAACGGCGCTACAGATAAATAAAGATAATAATAGCACTATTATTGGTGTTGTCTACATTTTGGTGTAAACAAATTAAATGGCACCTCCAATAAAAGGGTTTTTGACTTTCGACTTTTTAAATAACGGCTCAACGGATTTCAAAAAGGATTTTTGTACAGGAGCAGGCGCGTGGTGGGAGCAAATTTGCTATCGGTATTAAAAATAAAAAAACGCCCGTTCTCCTTTTTTTGAAATAAAAAATCCATTTTAAAAACAATTATGCCAAAAATAATTTAAAAAAACTAATTTTATCAACAAATGCAGGATCATAATTACACATATATCTTAATAAAAATCCATATTATATTACTGTACAAGTCTACCGGATTCGGAACTACTTTCACATAGTTTTTCTATAATGGAACATTTCTTGATTTCTTGAAGGATGTCATAAAAGAGAAATGTGGTCCGTATCTGCAGGCATAACTCTAGAAAGGATGTTTCGATTTTCATTATTTAGGGCTTGAAAAATTTGTATTGGCTCAATAATGGTCATAGGATAGTAGAGGAAAATCTGTTCACGATTTAGA
Organism: Philhelius pedissequus; assembly: GCA_910595825.1. Taxonomy (NCBI): domain Eukaryota; kingdom Metazoa; phylum Arthropoda; class Insecta; order Diptera; family Syrphidae; genus Philhelius; species Philhelius pedissequus. Next base: position 316,402,023 of record OU343160.1, on the reverse strand, counting down.
ACTTTTGGCCCTAGGAAGGGCATATAGGATACTCTCGATGAAAATTCTGGAAAATTTTCAGGAAAATTGGTAACCCTGGAATATCGTTTGATTTTCAAAATTTTGAGATTGATGGATTCGTGTTGGCCTAAGGAAGGACCTTGGATTTGTTCTTTTCGTTTCGTCATTCAAATTGAATTGTAGGTAGGTACTTGCTATTGCGTGCCGTCAAATAAAATTTAAAAAAAAAATCAAAAAAATTAACCATGATTGGCTGAGTTCACGAGCGATTTTGGCTGCGAAAAATAAAGATGTCCATCATTTGAATTTTGTCATTCAAAATCAAATCGCCGGTGAGTTGCATTTATTCAAATCGGTGGACTCCGTGATGGATTAAAACGAAGCCACCAACTAACGCATGGAATTTTTGAATTCTTTGAATGTTCCGGGCTTTCCGCCACACAATTTAAAGATGAAAATCGGCTCAGTTATAATTTTGCTGCGCAACCTCAATGCACCAAAACTTTGTAACGGAACGCGTTTGATTTTGAAGAACATCAAATCAAATCTGGTTCAAGCTACGATTTTGCGGGGAAAATTTCAAAGGCGAAGATGTTCTCATCCCACGGATTCCGCTTATTCCGAACGATTTGCCAATCGTGTTTAAGCGTCTTCAATTTCCGGTGCGTCTCGCTTTTGCTCTTACAATCACTAAATCTCAGGGACAATCGCTGGATGTTTGTGGCATCAATCTCGAATTCCATTTTTTTTCTCACATGGTCAATTATATGTGGCCTGCTCACGTACCGGCAAACCTACCGCTTTGTACGTGTACGCACCCGAAAATAAAAATAAAAATGTGGTGTACTATAAAACACTTCAGTAAAAAAGCGTAAGGCTGGAAAAACATAGGCATTGTTAATTTAGTTATTTTTATTTTACTTAATTAAACTTTAGAATAAAGCATTTTAATTGACCGCCTTACATGAAACAGCATTGTCCATGCTCGGAATTATTATTTTCTTGACATAAATGAATTTAGGCGGAACGAAGTTCGCCGGGTCAGCTAGTTTTAACATATTTATACATATTAACATATATGTATATTTTTTTAAACATTCGTAGATACAAACATTCAACGTTTCCATAAAAATCTTTATGTTGTGCAAAACGCTTTTCAATAGCCATAATAATTTTGTCAAAAATAAAATTAACGTTTTTAATCTCAAATTTTCTTAATACATCATCGACACAACTTTTGTGCTTTGACCTTCGTTGCCTTCGTTTTTTTTCCTGAAAAAAATTGCCCCTTAAATCGAAACGCCCCGGGAAAGTTCCCGGTGTCCCATAGGGCCACCACGCACCTGTACAGGATTTCTCTCCAATTCCAAATAATTCTGTATACTTAAGAAAATAACTTTTTGGATTATTAAAACATTTTTTTTGGAAAATTTAATATTTCGAAAATGGATGGATGATTTTTTGTAATGCTAAAAAACCTACTAATCATTTAATAAATCATTCTCTTTTGTACGTATTGCTGTATCGTATGCAAAGCATGCGAGTGTAGAAATCAATATAAAATGCAATGTAACAATATATTTTTCTCTTGTATTTATACTTAAGTATAATGCGCAACAGAGGATATAATAATGTAATGAAGGTATATTCATCGAAAGGAAGCCAAAGAGCCAGGTCGGGCCAGAAGTCAGCTAGGAATAAATGTGGGGTTTTTTACCTTAAGGTTTTTCCCACAACAAAAATCGTGTGTATTGTGTTTTATTTAAGAAGTTGGAATAATTAAGTTTTTCGCGTTAGAAATTCGGTAGGTAGGATACAATTGTCATGGATAACGTTGTAATGTCTTGAAATGTTGACAAACATCTTTTACCACATTTTATGTATTTTTATGGACTAAAAAAACAGTAAAAATGGATTCTAATGTTTTGGAAACTTCTCCATTGACATTTTTAATTTTGATACAAAAAAGTGAGATGTCAGATGGTCCCTGTTTTTTTTTTTAATTCAAATTTTATCAAAACCAGCTTAATTGAGGTTTTTTGAGAAAATGGTCTCATTTTATATACTATTTCTGTTTACCTTGACGTTTTTTTAAAATAATTTTAAAAGTATATTTCTTCAAATTTTAAAATTAATTCAAGGAAATAAAGCCACTTTATAGCTTTAAGCCACAAATGCAAGTTCATACGCGGATGCGGACTTAACTTAGTGCAAATTCAGATATATGCAGATGGAAGTAATTTTAATTTATTTCTCAGTTAAATGTAATTAAATCCACACATTTTTTTTAAAATTAAATTTCCAGCTTGGATCGGAATTGAGTCAATTTTATTAAGTGAATTTAGTTCTCATTAAATAAGAGGTGGATTTAGTTCCGGGAATTATATTTCCCTGCCCCAGTCGTGCACTTTATTTGTTAAGACTTTTATTGTAACTTTTTAGCATAATTCATAATAATTTTTTTTTCATATTCCAGATCCGGAGGTGTTTCGTTTTGAAATTTCCACAAACAAAACAAAAAAAAAACAACATTTGCTATTTTTAACTTCTCTGTTTTTCCAACAAAACTCAAGTAAAATAAAATTAAAGAGTTATAAGCTTAATAAACTTTTTTTGTAAAAGAAATTATTAGCAAGCGAAAATTTATGTTCTTCCCTCTCTATAAAAATACACATTTAAAACATGATGCGACCTTCAAGAGGTTTAAACTCGTAGTCGTATTAATTTCTTGAAAGCAAATTCCTTCAATCTACTGTCACATCTTCCTATAGGGTTAAGAGTGAGTTTGTTTTTTTTTTTTTGTTGTGAAATTCCTTAATTCACAGCCAAATCCAATTAACGAACAAATCTGAAACGTACGCGGGAAAAAATGTCGTTATATTATAGTAATCCACTGACAAAGAAGAATAATTAAATACACTTCACCTCTTGATTCTGTGGAGTCGTTGGCATGGACCACGCTTGTGTATCCTGGGGAGCTTCATGCAAAGTTAATTTAATTTCAAAGTAAAATACAATTAGCACCTCCACGCTCTGATGGCATGTTATCTGCATCAACATTTCACTTCATTCTACGAAATTGTAGCTGAAGCTCGAGTTCACTACTCTGTGTCATGTTATTGAGATACACATTCCTTCAATTGCATACATTTATAAGAACTCCAATCGAGGATGGAGCAACTGGAAAATGGCACGTCGGCGGTTATCCTTAACCTGTGTTCAAATTAAGGCAACACAGGGTTCTGAATTTTAATACACTGTGTAGGTATGTACCTATAATTCCCTCTCCCCTTTGGTTTGACGCTCATTTCGCCCACTATTTCGACTCTGCTACATCACCAACCAGTACTGGTGATGGCGTTCGTTTGCATCCACTTAAGCTAGCAATTAAAATAAATCCAACCCGCCCTTAGCTCGTAGCAAATCTTACAGCCTCAAGCTGTTACTGTTATTGTTTGTATTAGCGCTGACTGCCTTAGCCTTTCATTTCACAGGACCACGACGACAACGACAACGATAAATAAGGAAGTCTAAAAGCGCAAACTTTTACAGTACAGTATATCTCATGCGTATCGTCATCATCCTCAACAAGTACCCCAGTGACAATACATTTCTTTGGAGCGGAGCGGCTTTAAGTGCATTGCTTAGGAGGGAATCCAAGTGAGAGAATTTCCATTCAATTTAATAGGTCAAACGAGTTGTAATGTTTAAGCCATTATATAGCCAGCTAAAGCATATTAGATATACTTTAACTGTAAAGGACTCGATGTGACCCACGTTTATGCATATAGTTTAATTTTTTTCGTCTGGTGAGCAGTTAAGTTCCCTTTATAAGTTCCCATACCAGAAATGAAACAAAACTTCCTCATAAAATGTTTTGCCAAATTTGCTGCTTCTCCATTTTTGTTATTGTGCAAACCAGATGCAGGCATATTGCATATAGAGGAGTTTAAAATAGTTACGCTTTGTTTTAGAAAACACAATACACGTATGTAACTTGATAACATATTTTAAAATATTAATTAAATCCAAATGATTGTGTTTGTTTCGATGCTTCACGGGTCACTGTGGCGTATACGTACTATTTTCACTTTTATTTATCTTGAAAAGATATCTACGTATAATTGATTTTTTTTTTGTTGAAAATGGACTTTTATTTTAGTTGTTAAAATTTTAATCTAAATTTTGTAACATTCCGCTAATGCCCTAAACAAATTAAATGCATCAATGGGTCTCAAGTACTTGCTCTTTTGGGATTCTGAGTTAGTTTTGGAGGCCTTGGAGAAAATGCACGCCTGCACCTTGTAGCTAACTACTTAATCTAGATAAACATTGACCCTGATAAGAGATGGGTAGTCTAGTTTTTATTTGGTTGGTTCTAATTATAATGAATTATCAAATGGATAATTCAACGAATAGTATCTAATGCACCTACCTATATTTAAATGTAGATTATACATTTAGTTCTGTAAATCATGAAAGTATTACCTATATAAATAGATGGAGCCTAGTCTACACATATAGACTAAAGTGTAACATGTATGTAGCGAGGTAGATTGGTATGCAAATAATTGTATGTGACAGATGTAAGGTAGGTAAGGTCAGGTTAGGTTGAATTGCCTGTTAGCGTTGTAGCTCACGCACTTATTGATTCAAGAGAAATTTTCATCATTCGTTGAACCATTTGGAACTTCTAATGAAACGATTAAGAGACTATAGATGTTAATTTTATTTAGATCAGTCTCCAAGATGGATCAGGACATGTACACAGAAGATGAGGAATAGATTCCACCTCTTCCTAGTCCATGCAGCTTCTGCAAAAATCATTGAATAAGCCAAGGAGGACTTTTTGGGGATATTACGAAAGCCTTTGATATGGCGGACCACAATATTCTTTTGAACAAATTATATTATGCGGGCTTCCGTGGATTTATTTATGAATGGTTTGCATCTTATCTGAAGAACAGGCAAGAAAAGGTCAAACTCGGCAGCTGTCTGAGTAACTCCAAGGATATAAATCTTGGTCCGATCCTTTTCTTAATATATATTAATTCTATTTTTGAAATACCTTTTGTTGGTGAAGTAAGGGCGTTTGCAGATGATTTAGCAATTGCATATAGATCCGTTAGTTTATTGATCCTAGTAGCTGATTTAAATCATGATGTGCACTTCTTGAGAGTCTGATTTGATGCACATAAACTTCTAGTAAGCAACAAAACTAAACTTATGTTTTTTCCCTTAGCTCTAACGTAACTCCAGACGTTAATGTTATATTCCACTCATCGAACTGTGCAAGTTATAATTTACACTTGAGTTCCTTTCAAACTTCGTATCACTATTTTAATGCTAATGTTTCTTGCGACGCCAACTGCTTTCAATTAACTGTTTTAAATACGTGGGTGTTCTCATCGATAGAAATTTGAGCTGGTCTGATCATATTTTAGGGCTTAAACAATATTTCCTTTCCACAATCCGTTGTTTTTTTCGCCTTAGAAAGTTTTGTTCTGATAACACTATGAAAACTGTTTACTATGGGATTTTTCATTCTCCAATGCAATACGGTATAAGCTGTTGGGGAGGTGCTTATCAGCACAAAATGAAGCCGCGAATTGTTCTGCAAAACTGCGCTATAAGAAAAGTTTGTAACTCATCCATGGAGCTTTTTAGACGTACAAAGATTTTGCCTGTGAGACAGTTATTTTATTACAAGGTTCTCAAGATTTCCTTTAATAGCGGTGGGTACTTGCAGAGTACAATATCTGAAGGCTTCATCTTACGCAGTAATTACCAATCCATAGTTGCCATTCCTTCCTTTCGTACTACAAGCTTTATAAACTCGTATCATGTTGTCTCCTGCAAATTGTATAACCGCCTCCCAGCTAGTCTACACAACCTACCAACTCTATTCGCCTTTTGGAAAAAGTAAAACTGTGGCTTCTTGATTTCGATCATAATTAAATCGAAGTTTTGTTGAGCTATATTGTTTAATTGTTTAATTCAATTTATATACTGTCAATGAATTTGAATTTATCTTATCTTTTTTTTCTTTGAATATGTATTTTAATTTAATCCTCTTTGTAAATTTTTAACTTAACTTTCTTATATTGTACACCCCACGATGAATTTTTCTACTATGAAGTGGCATTATCTCTATTTTTATGAAATACCAATGTCACTAACTATTCTCTCTTAAAATCACTATCGTAAGTTTTGTTACAGCAATATTAAGATTTATCACATGTTATAGTTAATAAGATGAGGATAATGATTAATAATAAAAATAAAATAAAAAAATCTTCGGTACTACCCTTTTTTATATCGGGAAGATCAGGGCCTCTTTAAACTGCTCTGGTATAGTTCCATGCTCTAAAATGTAGTTGAATATTTCTGTCAGATTCGCTACCAGCTCCTCAGTTCTATATCTGTAAGATTCTGCCGAAATTCCGTCAGAGCCTGCGGCCTTCCCATCTTTTTGTTCATTTATCGAAGCACACACTTCATCACACGAAATTGGTAGGTCCAGAATATTGTTTTCGAAGCCAGGCTGAGCGTAGTGAGTTTGGAATTGATTTGGAGTTACTGGATTAAGTAATTGTTGAAAGTTTAATTTCATCATGCTTGGATCCAGTTCTCTACCGATAACATACTTCGTACCATTAAGCTTGCGTGCCAGGTTCCAAGACTCAGACGAATTGTTACACATTGCAAGTTTTTTCACTTGATCTTCAAAATAATCTTTTTTCTTCCTTCGACAGAGTGTTTTAAATTTCTGATTATATTCAATGTATAGGTCTTTCGTAATGACAGTATTGAATCGACTATATGCATTAAGCCATGTATAATGAAAGACTTCTCGCACGCATGCATTCTTTATAAAACCATGTCTCTCTAAAAGTAGTTTTTACTCGTCGGCTGTTGATGGACTGATGATATGCTCCTTTAATACACTGTTCAATTTTGTTTAAGCTATTATCGCTATCTTCATTCATCAAAAGTATATACAACTGTCTTCTGTAGATTGGTGCAGAATCGTTTAACCAGCGAAGCTTAGGCAGAAATTGTAGGTCCCGCAATGCTTGATTTCCTTCTTCTGCATTAGTGAATGATACCACTACAGGAAAATTGTCTGAAAAGGGTTTTTTTTCTACTTCAAAATGTTTAATCAGTGCGCTCCAGTCACCACCTTCCAGGCCATAGTCGATAACCGAACTACCTTGTTTTCCAATAAACGTAAATTCGCCCAGACTATCTCCATTGATTGTACCATTCATAACACGAAGACCGAATGAGTTGCAAAGTTCAATCAACTTTGTTCCTCTTGCGTTCTTGTTATTGTCTTTCGATTGTCTCTCACACCCGATCCTTTTATTCTCACTTCCTCTTTCGTTCCCAATCCTTGCATTTAGGCCACCCACAACCAATACATTTTCCGTGCCTCCACAAGTCAGACATTCCTTGATGTTTTCAAAATCGGTATCCCAATGATTACAATTGACATAAGTTGGTATTATACGAAATCTCTTACCACTTATCTTAAGATGCAGATGTGTTACCGCTCCAATCTGTTTGAACTCACAGGTGATTCCTTCCAGTCTTTTCTTAAATCCAAAGGTACTATTCAAAGTTCGAAGATTGAATTCGTTTTCATAATTTGATAAGTTAGTATCCATTGCATATGTTTCATATAAAAATATTATTTCAAACTTATTAAGAAAACTAAAGAAATTATTAAAAATGTACTTATTTTTAAGGCCAGCTACTCGTATATTATATGACAGAATTCTAATTATATTTAGTATTTTTTCATTATGGTTTTTACTTTTACTATTAATATTACAAATGGTTCTTTTAAAATTACTAACTAAAGGGCAGACGTCATTACAACTAAATACGATGTTGTGACATGGATGATGTCATGTCAGATCATTACCAATTATACCACTTATACTTTTTTTACTCTGTCCCTGAACGCAATTATTAGAAATGTCATTCATCTATTGGTCTAATAATGACATTCCACACACGCCGGCCGTCGCATTTCAGTTTGTTTTCCCTGTCAAAGTAAAATGATCTGCCTTCAACCATCAATGTTTGTCCTCGTATCCTGGCTTTTAAGAACGAATTTTTTTTATTAATTTCGGCTTTCAACTCAATTAGACGTCTTCTTCGTGCTCTTGGCGATGGTGGTAAGTTCTTATGGACAGAAATTCTTGTGTTTCTTAGTTTCACGGTTGATCTTAGTAAACGTCCTACGTCCTGCCTTCGGTTCAGTCTCACGATGACATTTGCAGTCTTGTTGTTGTTTGTCGGTCGTAAAACTCGAATTGTTGCAATAATGTTGGGTTCATTCGTTCGCAGCAGATCCAAGCAGCACTTTTTAGCCTTTTCTGTTGCATCTTCTTCACCGCTTATCGGAAAATGTACGATGACATTTTTATCATTGGCTCTCATTTCCAGAAACTCAATTTTTTGTTCCAACAAGTTGCAGCGGGCCTCGAAATTTGTTACCTGTGCCTACAGCTCTTAATTGGTAGCTTTCAGGCTGTGGACTTCCAAATGGATAGCTTCAATATCAGATTTTGTTGGCAAATCTTTAGGCTTGACATCCATTATCACCGACACAATATCATGCATCAAACTCCTCAGTTCTGACACTTCCATAGCTCCTACTGCCGAAATCGTTTCTCTTTGCGGAGATTCCCGTAGAAACTCCTTATGTGGTCTTTTCGGTGGTTGGCTGTGACCATTTGAAGGCATTTGTAAAACAGGTGGAGTTCTCTGCATTATTATTTGATGTAATTTTGTGTTTTGCGTGCACCGTTGATCGTAAAATTCAATTTTTTTGTTTTTTTTTGCTTCCCAATTTCAAGTGAAAATAGCTAGTGGCTCACCAGATCTTAATGGCTTTTAAACTTAGGATGTATTAGTTCACACCAAGTTACTTTTAAAAATTTAATTCTTATAATTTAAAGTTAAAAAGAAAGAAATAAGTAAGAGCGGCCGTATGAACTGAGCTTATCACTTGCAAACCAGAGTTGCCAATCCTGCTAAAACAATGTGTAGCAGGTACTGTTCGTTTTGGTCTTAAAAAATATTAAAAAAACGTGTGAGCATATTCCAAAAAAAAATATGTTACCAAGTAAAGACTCTCGGAGAAGCAGACAGACAGACAGAATTACGGGACGCACTTTTTTCGTGTTCTCATTATGTAATGTCAAGTTTGATCAATTTCTGGAATTCGATTTTTTACACTTCCAATATATCTAGTACCAATATATCGGCAGCAAATATTGTATTATTCAATGTAAATGTTTCGCAGCTTCTTCTTCAACTGAAAAATAGTCATAATGAGACCGAGACCGAGCTTAGATACACAAAGTAGTGACCGGTATAGCCAGACGATATTGACAGCGTTCTAAACATTCTTGATAAGTTAATTGAAGAAAACGCAAACAATATGTTTATATTATTTTTGTTTTTGTTTTAGTGGACTGTGTGGATTTAAAGCCAATTGAATGAATTTGTGACCTTTAGTCCAAAACTAAAGGTGGCTAAAGGTCGCAAATTCATTCAATCATTCTTTATAAGCTCATTTTAGAGACTGCGTAACGTTCATATAAGTAATTTATAAAACAATTTACAGGATAAAAAAAAAGAATTATTCTTTTAAGTTTCAGTGAGCTGACATACGTTGTCAGTAAAGATATGTTTTGGCTGTCGTGTCGGCAGTCATTATAAATGGTTACCCATTTCGCGGTTTCAAAGGTATAGGGCTGGAATTCGACATCTGTCAAACTAAGTCATTAAACCAATATTTTTTTAGTTGAAAGTGTGGCATTTACGAAAATGGATGGCTTAGCTATCGCAAAACGCATTAAAATTGTTAAAACCTACTACAAAAATGGTGATTCTGCCACAGCCACATATCGTGCTTTAAGAAGAGATTATGGTTTATATAATCGTCCAACTACGCATGCAATTGGCAAAATTGTGAAGAAATTTGAAGAGACTGGATTGGTTACAGATATTGTAAGGCCTGTGCATCATCGTTTCGCTCGTACCACTGAAAATATCGCTGCTGTAAGTGAAAGTTTTGCCGAAGACCCGAACGTGTCGATTCCTTGTCGTTTTTAGGAATTATGACTGTCTTACGGCACATTATGGCGTAGTTTGCATATGGATCAAGACCTACATCCATATAAAGTCTAGCTCCCACAACAACTGAAGCCAGCTGACCATTCACAACGTCGTAAATACGTCGAATGGGTGCTTTTAAAAAACAGGCGGTGACGGCGATTTTTCGAAAAAAAAATCAGTGACAAAAAGTCACTGTTTGGGCGCTCTTTGGTCCGGAGGTGTGATTGAACCTTACTTCTTCGAAAACGATGATGAAACGACTGTCACCGTCAATTGGGAGCGTTATAGGCATATGATAACCGACGTTTTTTGCCTGCTATTGAAGAATACGACTTGGAGAATATGTGATTTCAACAAGATGGTGCCACATGCCACACAACTCGAGCGAATATGGCTTTATTGCAAGAGATATTTCCTGGCCGCGTAATTTCTCGTCGTTGCGATATCAACTGGCCCCCAAGATCATGCGATTTGACACCGTTGAACATTTTTTTGTGGGGCTACGCGAAAGACTGTGTTTATGCAGATAAACCTTTAACTCTTGAGCACATAAAAACCAACATTCGTCAAGTTATGGCTGATATACCACCCAATATGTGCCAAAAAGTGGTCAAAAATTACCTCAAAAGAATCGAGGCTTTCAACAATTCGCGTGGTGGTCATTTAAATGATGTAGTGTTTCGCACATAATGTCAACGTTCAAAATTTATAATAAAAAAGAAATATCATTTCATTTCATTATCATTTTATATGTGTTTTATTTACGTTTACTTTTGAAACCACAATATGGATAACCCGTTATACCTTATATTAGTCAATTAAAACAGATAATTAATATTATTATATTGTATCATCCCCTCGTGTTTTGCAAATTGTACAAATGTTCATTGAATCAAAATGATGTCTATTTCGATGAAACAGAATTTGTTCTTTACTTGCGCCACGGACGAACTATTTAGATGTCACAATTAAATAGGGATCCAGCTTATATTCTGGTTCCTGTATATTTTCTAAGCAAGAAGCACAGCAGCAGCAAGAAGTTGAGAATCTGCCTTTAAAAAAAATCTTTGCGGGTGAGATATGGTCTTTTCCTTAGCAAAATTCATAATTTTTCTGCATTTGAACTCAAGTTTTTGAGGTCAAATATTGGTCTAATGCTTCTAAACAGTCCTGGCTTTGCAAAAATAGAAATTTCATCAGCATATGCCATCTTCTGCCAGACCCTGGTTTCTTAGGAATTCTGCAAGATTATTTGTGTATAGATTAAATAGTAAGGCACATAATGGATCACTTTGAAGTACACCATTCGAGATATTTGATTTTTCAGTTATGCTATTTGTTGTTGTAGAATAAACCTAAGGTGCATAAAGTGTGCAATAAACCTAAGGTGCCTTCTTCTATATTCAAATAAAATTTCGATAAAGCAACTGTTTGATTATATGAGAAGGAATTAAGAAGGCATGACAAAATTTCTTAGACAAATTATCTCGGACATTACTATTTAATATATTAATTTTCATTCGATTCCTTCGTTCATCTTTAATGTTTGATTGACTTTTAATTTGATAAAGTAATATTTTAGTAATATGATATCCTGCTAGATTTATTGCTAAAACCAAACTTCCTCGGATATAAGAAACAAGTTTCTTATAAAAAAACACGGATACAAGAAGCAGAAGTTTTTTATACAATAATAAATGTAAAAAAAAACGCTGCCCTTTATTTTTAAATAACAATGATAGGTGATAGAGCAATAACTGACACAATTACATCTCTTGAATACCGTCGCACTGTTTCATGCCTTTCATTGTTTTATCGTTATTTTATAAACAATGCTCTAATGTCTAATGAAATTCCACTCCTCAAACTATTCAACCCCAATATTCGCGCTTCTGGGAATGCTCTTCACTCAGTTTACCCTTGAGCCCAAGTTCAGACGTCCTGTTAAGTACAGAGATTCTTTCGTAAGCCGAACAACTCGAATGTGGAATGCTTTACTCCGATCTATTTTTCCCTCCCAATTTAATATTCAGAAATTCAAAACCATTGTTTTTAATTTTTAATTTTGATTTTTAATTTTGGTGGGGGCAAAACCCCCATTTATTCGGCTTAATACAAGCTAATTCTTAATCTAACTTAAAAACTTAGAACTTATGCTAAGGTTAGTGAGGAGGAGGACGGTTCAGAAGCCGGAGTTTTAAGGAAGGAGTACTCAGGTTAAAGTCGAAGAAACATATGTTTGAATTAACAGCCCGTAGCATGCGAGAGACAGGTTCGTTGGAGCCGTAAGATGTTCGGTGGGTGGGTATATAAAAGAGACGAGGGTGACGTGTATTACGGGGATTAGTATTAAAAGAGATGGAGTTGTAGAGCGACATGCTGTCAACGGAACCGGAGAGTAATCGATGAATGAAGAGAATGTCTGCTATATCTCTTGTGCATAGGTATCTACTGTTACATCCTTCCCGCCTTTCCTACATTTCTTGTGCTTGACCATTTTAAGGTTAGTCAAAGCCCCTTTAGTGTGCGCATCATTATAAAACAAAATAAAATGCACGATTGGATCGCACGTACTTGCTCTTATGTTCGATCACATTATATGCTAAAGATTCTTAATTTTTTATATATAAAAATCCTTAAATTAAAAAATATTTTTTTTCGAAAATCCAAAATAACTATTTTTTGAAATACAGTCTTAAGAATTTGAATGAGCTCATGTACAAAAATATTGATCGAAATCCATTCGGCTGTATGAAATGATCGAAAATAAATAAAACGGTTGTATGACAGGTACCGTTAATAACGAAATATTTTAAAAAAATGTTCGGCGAAAATGTATTCCATGCCCAGAGAAGTACACTCACATTCTTATCAAAATCATTAGAGCCGCTTTCGAGATAATTAAGATGGTAGAAAATTTTGTATGGCAAGTACCGTTATTTTTGGGGCTAAAACAACGATTCAAAAGTCTGTTTTGGACAATCACCTAAAACGCTTAAATACCAAATTTGAAGAAAATCGCTTCAGCCGTTTATGCTGTAGAGAGTTGTACAGACAGTCAGACATAATCGCGGGACCCATTTTTTTGGTGTTTTCTATCATCTTTATGTCAACTTTGATTATTATCTCGATCTCGATTTTTTTAAAAATGCAAAACTTGCCCTATAGTACCTACATATTATATCGCAAATAAAAATTAAATTTAGGTTTCTTAAAAATGTCGCTCAATGGTGGTTTGAGTTAAAGATTCCTCCCTTTCTTTCAAAAGAAGATCTTCAATTTTTCCAAACATTCCCTCACATTCCTTATTGTTGTCTAAATAACATTTAAATTTTGTTTTCAATTTCTCACAAAACACAAACAAAATTTATTTCAGAGTGACATTTATGACATTTCTTTGAGAGTTCAGAAATACATGTATGATTCTAAAGGTATGCTGACATTTAAAGGACCTGAGGAGATTTTCTTATGTCAAACAAAAATTTCTTATACACACCTAATTATACAGTAAAAGTGGAAATTGATGTTCTAAAAAAAGTTCAGTCTATCTTAAACCTAAGCGTTTTTCTTTTAAGCGTCATTTACTGTAATATGAAAATTGACTTTGTGTCCGATGAAGTTGAAATGTCAACATTTATTGCTACTAAGAAGACATAAGATAAATAGAGAAATTTATGTCTAAGAATAAAAAGAAAACACATTCAGGCATAAGGGACTCTACAAGAAATATTGACTAACTGTCATATTTTTTGTAATCAATTAATTCAAATGGAGGCTGAGAGTTATTTGCAATAAAAAAATGTTGGCACTTAAGACAAATCATCAGTTACAACGAGAATGCAGTCTGCATTTGCTGACTTGATTCTGGAGCTATTGAAAGAAGAAGATTTCAGCAAAAAAAAAAAAAAAAAAATAGAAAAGAATAATAATTCTCAGCGACGATGTCCACGTTTGGAAGAATAGATATGTATATCAGGGAGCAACATTACCAGAGTTGGGAATATACCACACCAATCCCCACAAGGTCCACAGAAATAACGTTCAATCTCTAATAATATATAAAAGTGTAATTTTGTTTTGATGTCAGTTTGTCTGTATATGACAGGTAAACTGTCGACTTGCCATTTGACACGCCATAAAAATGATTATATCTTTTTCTGTTGCAATTTATAGGCTATTAAATTTAATATATAAATTATGTTTTATATGCTTAATATAGAAATATTTGCAGTCCTGATTTTAAAATATAATTTCCAAATTTATATTTCGTTTTGTTTACGTTTTGCTGTTTCGATGGATTTTATATCCGTAGTTGTTATAGATTTTATTCCCACACTATCAGATTTTATTTCCACACTAGCAGAAAGTCCCCTGTGTTGCCCGGGCATCCGATGTAAAAGTCGTTTAATGCAATGTCTTCCAAATGAAATAAAAACTTAAGAAACAACATTTGTAAGGAAAAGGATTCCTCATTTATTTTGTCGTTTACCAAGATTAGCTTCCTTATTAAATTTAACAAAGAAGATTTATTATTTGTATTTTTGTTTACAAACGAACTATTCTTTATTTTGAGATCCTTCGCTTTGGTTTTTTTATATGCGATTATAGTTAGTACAATATAAGACAAGTTATGCATTCTTTAAAAAAAAAAGTTGAGATAATAATCAAACATGACATTACGATGATAGTGAAGACGAAAAAGGCTTACCATTCAAATGCGGCTTGAAAAAAAGTATGCATAGTGTCGGAAAGTGTCGCATTAGTGTGGTCTTACTTTAAACCTTTAAATACCCGACATTTTGAGTTTCACGCTAACAGGGCCCCTATCATGAAAAATTCCGAAGATTTCGATGAAAGAAATTCGACATTAGACGTGTCCCTTTCCTGTAATTTATGCGGGGCTTACACATACATACAGGACTATTTTCATGAAAGCAAAAAGGTTGCTAAGGTTTCGCACTGAACTATCAATTTTTCCAAGTTTGCAAGGAAAATTTATTTTCGTGTGTAAACACATACAATCGCGAAATCTTGTATTTTCACGGTTACAGGCGCCGCTGAATTCATGCAATATTCCTTGCATTTCAGCGTAAGTTCGCGTATGATAGAAATGAATAATTTGTTGAGAATATTGAAATTACATCTGCACGGATTCCCCAGCGCCAGTGGCTACTTTTGCGAACGTAAAAACTAACTTGCCAGTGTAAGCTCATGCATTCGCGTAAGTTGATATATGCATGAAAGTAAAACAAAATTTGGTGGTTTCTAACTTTTCATGTGCCAGCTATAAGAGTTGATAGGATTTTGCACTTGACTGCCATCTTTTTCATTGGCACATGTTAAGTTTACAAAGAAAACCAAGTTTGATGTGTAAGCTTTCAGAGTTCCGCAACTTTCACAAGTACAGTTTTTTTGCGTTTAGCCAATTTCACTCTACAAACAGCCACTTTAGTTTGCCACTGGCAAACTAAACAACCTTTCAAAACCAAAAGAATTTTTTAAATTGTAGTTGTGGTTTCCGAGTTTAGCCTAAAGCTAGGTACAAACGACGAACATGCTCGTCTAACATGCTCGGTGGGGTTAGCCCCTACACGGCGAACACATTTGCCGAACATTCATTTCGTGCTGATTCTTCAAAGCATTAACATGTGCGATTTTCCATGATTTATTTTTCCCACCCTTATTTTTGTCATTTTCACATTTTGAATAATACATTTTGAAGTCCATATATGAGAAAAGCACAGCGAGCTCGAGCATGTTCATCGTTTGTGCCCACCTTTAGCAAACAAACTGATAAAGATGAATTTCACTTTATGAGAATAAAATTACTAAAATCTGTGCAGCGGTTTCTAGGAATAAAGCATATTGTGTATACTTATCATTTGAAACAAAAAATAATGAGCTGTTTTGGAAATATAAAATTATTAAAAAAAGTTTTAAAGTATGCTTTTTAGGTAATTAAAAATATTGGTATGCATCACAAGTTGATGTACCTAAACCTATATAATATGTGTAAAATTTCGAAAGGACGAAAGAATCACCTAAGCCGTTTTCCAGATAGTAGAAGGCAAGAAAATTGCTACCGTTCTTAGCTATTATTGGTAATTTGTTTTCCAACCATACCAAAATCGTTAGAACCATTTTCGAGAAAAATGAGTTTAACATAATGGCAGTTTCACAAAAAAAAACTGTATACATAGTTTGAAGGAATTCGGCTCACCCATTTGGACTGTAAGTTGCTATACTAACATACGGACGAACAGAATTTTTAGATCATGTTTTTTCATCTTCGCTATCATCGTAATGTCATGTTTGATTGTTATCTCAAAACTTATTTTTTCGACGAATAATAACTTGCGTTAAATTGTCCTTACCTATCGCAAGTAAAAAACAACCTCCGGAAAGCGAAGAGTCCCAAAATGAAGAAAAGTTCGTTTGTTAAAAAAATAAGAAAACTAATCCTGCACACATCTTCTGTAACTCAGGCGATACTTTTCCTCACTTACAGGGGGTTACTATGTTATGTGATTATATCAGATGGAAGCGATAAATTGAAGTGTCATTTTGACATCTTAAAACCAAAACAAACTATTTCTTGTCTCGACTATTATTATCGATTCGAAAGTTACAGAACAAGGCTAACCCATATTTTTCATTACATTTGGAAAATTTTGCATGAAAATACTTTTGCCTCGGGTTCCGGGAAACGCCGGGGACGTTCTGCTAGTAATTTATATTAATATTTAATATGTTGGCGTCGACGAACCATGAATATTCGAATTTAAGCAAGCACATTGAAAGGAGAACAACATAAGCCCTAAATATAATTGAGTTATTTATGGCGTAACTTAAAACAGAAAGTTTCATTAATTAAATGGTAACGAGTTGGAATAGGAAACATAAGATTATTTTTTGTAATCGATTAGAATTCTGGTGAAAATCTCTCTTATTTTCTTTATAAAAAAAAACACATAGTTTTCCCCGAAAACTAAAAAAAAGGATTTTTCCTTTTCTCTCCCAGAACTGGTTAGGCTAGTGTTCACAAAATGTAACGTTTGTTCTAACTCGGAATGTTAAGTGTAGTTTTCCGAAAAATTGAGCGTACTCGAATTTGATGCTAATGCATCACATCACGTTTTCAAGAAATTTTAAAATAAAAATGTCAAAAGAAAAAAGCAAACATTTTTTAATACTCTATATATGTATGTACCTACATATATATAATTTTATTAAATGCTATGTTAGTTATTCTTTTATAATATTTCCCATTTGTTCTTTGACTCTGGCGGAAGACACCACGGAAATGTGGTAGGAGTTGATGAATATGTTTGTAATTTTCAATAACTTTATTTCAGCCTCTATCATTTTATTCAGTATACAATTGTCATTACGATTATAGAGAACATGAAAAAAGTGGGTCCTTTCATCTATTTATCTATATGTCTTTACATCGATCTACATCGTTTACTGTTGAAACGATTTTTTTTCAAACTTGGTCTTCGTCTTCGTGATTTCCTAGAGGAGAAATTGAATTTTTAAACCTGCAAATCTACTTCTATACATGAATGAAAAAGGCTTTGCCTCCTTGTTTACCCATAACAGAATTCAGAAAATTTGAAATCAATTATATATGTAGGTGTCTCCTGTTTTCCCTAGAGCTCTCACAATTTTAATCATTTTGAGAGTATATGACCCTCGAAAGTGGGTACTGTCTTAAAATGTAAAATTAAATTCAAAAATAGCTTTCAATAGCTATATTTGTTCCCAGGAAGGCCTACCTGTTTCTGAATGCGAACTTCTTATTTTGCCGAAAGGAAATTGGATACCTGTATTCTCTTTCAAGGCTTTATAGTCTTTCCCATTGTAAGCGAAGCCCAAATGGCCATTTAAGTTAAATTGCTGAATTGTAAAGTTATTAGATGAATACCTAGTAGTTTCCCAAAAGAGCCGTAACTTCTAAACTCCGATTTTCTCCCTCATCGTCATCCCCATCTTCATCCAATATCTTCAAAAAAAAAGTACTCCCAGTTCCCTCTTAAAATTTATAGACAATGGAGTCGAGCCTGCACATCTATTGAGGCGTTTTAACCCTCAACAACGACGCCGACGTCCACAACCCTGTTCTGGCTTTTAACCTATTCTCCAATTGTTTTAAGTGCACTTATTGTTATGTATTGTTTACATAGCAAGTTCAATTCTTATTTAGTGTTTCATATTATCTCCTGCATCAGGAAGGCAATACCAGGCGCGCGTCCCATTCTCATCTCCTGTAGCTTATAGCATTCTATATGGTGTGGCAGCTTCCGCACAAAATAGAAAATAGAAAATAAAAAAAAAACCAAAAAAAAAAAAATAAGAACGAACAATATGCGGGAGAAATATCCTGGTATAGTTTTGCAGAGAGGCTTCCAGTATCATCATTTTGTGTGGATATGTACCTTGGGGGTATAAAGTCGCAGCCTGATTATAAATGCAAGTGCATTTTCAGAGTCCTTTCCAGTTTTAAACAGAAACATAGGGCCAAGCAAGAACGAGCATAACCTAAGGGGGCATAGTGAATTCATTGTCAGGATAGGGATCTTCGTCATGGTTTGTTGGCTTTACTGCAGAGTTAGTTGCTGAGTTTAAAACCAGTCCAGTCCAGTAAAACGTTTTAATTTGTCTCGTTGAAAGTCCTGCAATATTATAAAAGTATGGTGTGGGGGCTTGGTTTTTTGAGTTTTTAATGAATCAAGAATAATAAGATTTTTTTTTTTTTAGAATTGAGCTATATTTATGAGAAGAGAAGTTTTGCAGTTTAGTTTTTGTACTGTATCGCCGGGCAACACAAAAAATTAAAGTTAATTCATTTAAAAGATTATTATTTTTTTTAAGGGACTAAGTTTTATAAATTTTAAAAGGAAGGAAGTTTGAATTTAAGTTCGTTTTTTAAGAAGTATTTTAGACGAGATATCCGTTTTTGCTAAGACACTTTAAGCTATTAAAAGTTTCAGTTGAAAATTATTGGAGAATTCTTCAACTTAGTTGAATTAGTGGGTGTCACTTGCTTTTATTCGCTGATATTGAGCGAGATGGGGAATGAATGAAAATGTTGTTCTGTTTTTAATGAGTTTCGGATTATGTTTAAAAATTTCTATATGATTTAATGGAATTGTGGGTGGCAATGGCGCATCGGATAAAGTGCTTGATTGCTAACTAGGACGTGTGGATTCGATCCCCATGCTAGGCGCATTCTTTTCTATACCTCCAATTTTAATTGGATGCCGCCCATGGGTTAAAATGAGATAGTCAATACCTGGTTCTCAAATCCACTGTGCCAAACTAGTGCCGTGCAATTCAGGTTGCATTTAAAAGACCTTAGGTCTTGCAGGCATATAGTTAAATTAAAAGAAAAAAATAATAAAATTGTTTCCTTTAAGAATCTACACGTACATACATATATTCATATATATAGCTATTCATATCCTAAAGCAAACTACATTTGTCCCAATCAAAAGCTGAAACTTTTAGTTATATGGAATGGTGTTGC
Source organism: Philhelius pedissequus (assembly GCA_910595825.1). Taxonomy (NCBI): domain Eukaryota; kingdom Metazoa; phylum Arthropoda; class Insecta; order Diptera; family Syrphidae; genus Philhelius; species Philhelius pedissequus. Next base: position 316,382,357 of record OU343160.1, on the reverse strand, counting down.
TTTGAATTCTTAATTTTTTTGTTTCATGTTTCAAAAAAAAAAAAAAAAAAAAAAAATGGCAGGGTGCCGCAGGGTTCAATTTTGTAACCGCCCCTTTTTCCTTATATTCAAACATGATTTTTTTTGGCAACTTCAACCCCATTAAATACTTTTTGGATATTATCCTTGCCGTTTGGATGTTGAAGATAAATCTATACGGCTCTTAATTGAACAGAATTTCTGTTATATACTGGCAACAGACGAGACCAGGCGAGACTTTTGTTAGTCTCTTCTCAGTATCGTCAAAATCGAAAAAAATTCAGTCTCGTCTTGGTCTCTGTCTCGCCTAACCAAATCTCGTCTCAAACTGGCTCTCGCCTTTTTCTCGTTACAATTTTACTGTTCAATCTCGTCTCCCTCTCGGTCTTGTTTTCATCCCAAGTCTTAGTTTCTTTCTTGTTTTCTGATAGCAAAAAGATGTAATATAACACGCTTGCTCAGATTGAAAAGATAGAGTGCGGTATCTCAGGAGTCCTGTGCGAAGCACGAAGAAAATGGCCTTATCCAGGCAATCAAAGCAGTTATTTATTATCAGAATTGGTCACCGAAAAACATGCAATACAACAACAACACGAGATCTTGCTCTCCACCGGGATCACGTTTGTTACGGGTAAATGTCGATTTGGCTTCTTAATTAAGCGAAACAACTTTTTTGTTACAATTTCGAGCTTAGACTACAACTTTAAATTAGAATTTTATTAGTTGCGTCGTATGAAAGCACTCCGAATGCTTTACATTTTCTGCGAATTTACGTTTCAAGAGTGTGTGATAGATAACGTAAAATAAGGGCTGTAAATTAACGTCATCAGACACATTTGACAAGCCGTATTTCTAAGATAAAATTTGAAATTTGTAGAAGTTTTTTGATCCATTTAAATCGCAGCTATCCTCCAATCGAGTTTGACAGTTCATGGCTTAACGAATAGAAAGCAAATTAAATTTTGACGTTTCGGTAATATATTTTTCGAAATGTCCCTTAAAAGTCTTAAAGTCACCTTCTTCCGGAGGGGGAAATAAAGTCTGAAAAATTTAGTGATTTCTATTAGAACGAAATGCATTTTTTTTATATAATTTTGCACGCGCTCAAGGGATTATGAATACCCGTTATATGTTTTTAACACAGCGCGGGCATCCGGTGACAGACGAGAAAGAAGGATATGAAAGATGTGTGGCGCGATTTATTGAGACGGTGGTTGTTGTCTCAGATTGTATCTTCAGGGATGGCGGCTGAACAAATGCGCAGAAAATTACCGTGTTTTAATTATTTATGTCTCTTATAATTCGCATAATTTTATTTATTTCGTTGACATATTAATGAGTAGTTTACTCAATCACATGTTGCTAGTGTTATGCTTGAACAGCATGTAATGAGTAAGCCATTAACTCATTTTATGAGCCCACAACTATCGCGCCACGGCCTCCCCCTAGAGTTACTTCATAAATAAGTCCTTCCCAGGATTATTTTCGCAATGCCCTTATTCGAGTATAAATATATACATGTGGTTTGATATTTTAACGCGCGAAAAAAAGCTTGTGAATATTATAAAAATTGAATATGAGTACTAAAAAATAATTAAGAACACAAAAATCTTTCTTCTAGCGAAAATCGAAACCAAACCACCTAGACCGACGCGCCGAGACCAGCGAGACTCTAAGTCAAACTCGGTAGGGTAAGGTCTCGTATCGGTCTCGTCGCGGGTGCTTTTAAAGAAGTCTCGTCTCGTTGCCAGCCCTATATGCTCCGCCTACACTGTAAGATATAATATCTTATTTTTAGCGATTTTTTATAATTTTACAATATTTAGCTACAAGTTGTTGAACATTAAGTTAAATTAAGAATTTTAATTAATTAATTTATTTTGTTGGCATTAATTTAATTGTTGGCATGAACAAAAATTTCGCCACCAGAATATTCCGGACTACTATGGCTGAAGTACATCAATTTTGTTTTAATACTCACACATAATTTATGCTCAGAAAACCAAATTCGAAGAAGTCGTGATTGATTTCTGCGCTTAGGCTTAGAGCGCTATCTGAACGATAAGTAATCCCAAGATCATCTGCAAAGGCGGTAATGTTAACTTAAAACGGCTGATTAAAAAGAGAGTTGATGTAAATTAAGAACAATATAGGCCCCATGACTGAACCTTGAGGAACTCCTTGACTTATAACGTTTGAATTACTAAGTACATCTCCGACTTTAACTTTTTGATTTCTATCCTTTAGGTAAGACTTAAACCAATCATAAGTAGAACCCCGGAAACCTGTGCAATATGATTTTTCTAATAGTCTAATACTATGATTTACCATGTCAAAGCCTTGGTTATGTCCACAAAGAGGATCTATGTAAATATATTTTAAAAGTCGTTTTTTACTTAATTTTTTATATACAATTTTTTTTTTAATTTTTGAAGTAAAACTTCTGTTGCGGTCTTGGGGGTAAAAAAATGTCTATGGAGCTGTCAATATCTGATATCTGACGTTACGCGACATCTGCCGTGACCCGACATATGCCATGTTTGTTCATTTTGTAGATTTCATAGATGGGTGCAGATATGTGTTTATCTGCATTGTGTGTATTCGCTCAGGATTTTTTTGTTGGTACGTGTAGTGGATTCTCATTCTGTAGGTACCTACATGAATAATGAGTATTCAATGAGAGATTCTTTTTTTGTGGCTTTGTTTTTTTTGTTTTATATATAGGGAGTAGCATAATGTGTGTAATGTAAAATTGCTGAACTAAGAATCAAAGTTCGAATGACGCGACGATAACGTTTGTACAATTGGAAGATGGGGTAATTATGGGCGATGTATTTGTGCAAGTACGGGGCTGTTATCAAAAAATGTCAACTAGTTATCTTTCAACGGTTTCCATACAATTAAAATTGAATTATAAATTTTTAATAATAGAACCTAAAACAAAAAAAAAAAAATAAAAAAAACATTATCATCTACCCGGTTTCAAAATATTGAATTTTCAAAAAAAGATTGGTTTTGTTTTTTAAATCCAAAAAAAATATATTTCCAAAATTCTAGTATGCAATGCAGTATCAAGCCGCTTATGAGAAAGTTGAAAATATTTTTAAAAAATCTTGACCACAATGACTACACAAAACCTAATAGAGTAAGAGCCCAGGGCCGGCAGACATACGTTATTTTATCAAAACTGATTTTTTGCACTGTTAAAACTGCATATCTCCGAAAAGCACCAGCTTTGAAAATTCAAAATGTCCATTCGTTTTTATCTACTTTGGTATCTATTCGCAGAAAACAAATCAGTTATGATATGAAAACCTAATAGAGTAAGAGCCCAGGGCCGGCAGACATACGTTATTTTATCAAAACTGATTTTTTGCACTGTTAAAACTGCATATCTCCGAAAAGCACCAGCTTTGAAAATTCAAAATGTCCATTCGTTTTTATCTACTTTGGTATCTATTCGCAGAAAACAAATCAGTTATGATAAAATGAGGTATGTCTGCCGGCCATGGGATCTTGGTCTATAAAGAATTGGTGCATACACTCTTCAAAATCTATCAAAATCGTTAGAGCCGTTTTCGAGTTAATTGAGATGGTAGAAAAAATTCTATGGCAAGTACAGTTATTTTTGAGGCTAAGAAAACAATTCAAAAACCTATTGGAGACAATCACCTAAAATAGGTAAGTATAGTACTACAGACAGATAGACAGATACACTTTCTTGGTGTTCTCCATTCTCGTAATGTCAAGTTTAATTAAAATCTCAAATTCGATTACTTTTCCAAATGCAAAACTTGTCCTAGTACCTTCATACTCGTATATCGCAAGTAAAACTTGGAGTAATAAATCGTGCATATACATATATAGGGTCCGCCAAATAACTTTTTTTTTTAAATGGGCGCAAAACATCGGGTGTAGCTTCGGCTGTGTGGCACGTAGCGCCGTCCTGTTGAAACCAAATATTGCCAATATCCTCCTCTTCAATTTTTGTGAACAAATTGGCAAAATCGGCATCTTCTCTAAGTCGATCGCAGGCCCACTTAGCTGCGTTGTCCAAGCGTATACACAAACATATTCGTTCAGCGGAAGGATAAAACTAATTACCTGTCAAATCAGACATGAGCTAAGTGTTACCATTCACGAAATAAGCACTAATTGAAAAAAAAAGTTAGATGGCGTTATATTCCCTCAGTTTTGCTCTAAGTTGACATCCATGGATTGAAACTAAAACTAGCCCCCTTTTGTAAGTTTAAGAATTGAGAAATTTAAGAAGCTGAATAATAATCAAATATTCTGATCCAACTTAACATTACGATGATAGAGAGCATGAACAAAGACGGCTAAGCAAGTCTGTCAGTCCGTCTCTATGTATCAACATACTTAAGCCGCTTAAGCGATTTCTTCAAACTTGGTATTTAATCGCCTTAAGTGATTCCCTAGACACTTTTTTTGTAATATAATCAGTAGCCCCAAAAATAAAAGCTTATAAAAAAGCATAATTATCCTAGAAAACGACTTTAAATTTTTCATTAAAAAAATTTATATTCAACATTTTGACCAACACAAAATTAACAAAATATTATTACCAGTATTATTAAGGATTTCAATTAGAATTTTTACACAGGAAGAACTTTCGAAGTAATGGTGAGTATTAAAATTTTTGAAAAATAATTTTTTGGATTTAAAATAATATTCTGTTTTGAAAATTCAATATTTCAAAAAACAAGTTTCAAAAATGGACCAGAACCATTCATTTTAAAACTTTGGCCTAATAAAGCCATTTACTTTGCTGGAGCTGGTCTAATGAGTACTAAAAAATCAAAATATGTTGTTTGTAAAACAATGGCGGTTACTGGTGCTGTGAACAATGGTACTTTAAGGACTTTTCACATGAGAGCGACCAACGACCGACGAATAAACGAATAAATTCCATATTAAAAAAATTACCAACCTAAATTCTTCACGAATTATAAGAAAATTGTATAATTTATAATAATGTTTAGACATAAAAATTTACTTTTTGACGCAATAAGATACATTTGCGAAAACAATATTGGTAGTCCCGAATTGTATCTGATTGTTATACGAACAGTCTATTCGTCTATTTGCGTTCCACATACGATCCAGTCTTCAACGAGTAATTCGATCTATCACGTCTAACCTCAAAATCATACTTTCAACTTATATTCGCGATGAATAAAATTGAAGCCATGTGAACGAAATGTCAAAATGGATGAACATTCGTTAATTCGTTGGTCGCTATCGTACTTTAATGTGTTTCACGCTTTACTTAATTGAGATATGGACGGTATGTGGAATGGGAATAGAGTTGAAATTTGCGATACCTAACTACATAATTTGCTTGTACAAACTTATCTTATATTGAAAATTAAAAACCATATCTAAAAATTAACTTAAATTATATTTCTACCGTTTGGTTTGGAGTTTGTGGAGAATTTAGTTTTATAAATTGTTTTAAATGATATCACACACACCGCCCTCATGGGAATATTCCTTAATCATTTCGCCACAGCTACGAGCTTATATTCGATCTTCTATCATTGCAATTACTCCTACTTTTTTTTCTATTTAACTAAGATCCAGCCGTGCAAATATTTAGGTCGTAGTTTAGTCTCATTTCAGGATTTTAGCTCTTCATATTCGGTCCCAAATCATTAAAATTCTAAACCAATTAGCATTTCTAAGCAAACATGCGAATCCGACACTCAAATTCATTAATAGCATCAACAAACATTAGTTCCTTACAATAGCCTAGAATTTTAAATTAAAAATGTGTCCCAAAATGTTAAGTGTAAAGCAAACTAAAACAATCCAGTCACTTAAATAGCCTTGACCAACTGTCAAAGTTTATCAAATTAAATGTCCCTACACATATACACAATTTCATGTCCTAAAAAATCCTTTTATTTGCAAAACATCACTCAAGTAGGGCACCAAATTACAATTCCCTTGGCCTACTCTCTACAATACAACAATAAAGCATTCTATTCCTATGACCGTAAACTGTTGACCAACTGCCCCATTACTCACTCCCCGTAATCCTACCCCAATTAAATACTAATTTCCATCACTCATCCGGTTCCAAATTAGGCTAAACACTTATTTAATTTCTAGTTAAAACGAGTGTTGCCACTTGAATATTAATTTACTTTTTTAAATCAAGGTCTCTATTTAATATTATGATTGCACCAAGCACCCATTTGCCGGCCTCTCCATTATAGCGTTTAGGGAAGAATTATAAAACAAATAATATTCTTCAAGAAATGTGTTTTTTCTTCGCGAGGGGGGAAAGTGTACATAGTCGTATATAAATAAAGAATGAGGGTGAAACTTGAGAAGAAGAAGAGCAGGCTTGGTTTAGGTAAGGGTAAGACCACACTCATCAAGGTCATCTGCAGCAGCATTAGTCAAAAAACATTTTCAGAAATTAGCTGAAAATAATTATTTTCTATGTCAGATATTAATGAATGTAAAATAAATATTTGTCAAAAAAAAAAAAACGGGGAAGAAAGAAAGGCCAGAGATAAATTTTAAATCATTTAATACCCTCCCCGTAGCCATCCACTACAACTTGCAAACAGTCCCCACGGCAAATATTTCATTCAGGAGTTTTCGTTTTGCTAAATGGGATGGTCCAGCAGTTGGGTGTTTTTTTCTTTTCTGGTTCATCATTTCGTCTGTACGAGTATCTCCGTATTCCCTTGGAACTTATCTTGGCGCTGATGATGCTGATGATGGTTACGGTCTGTGATGAATAGAGAAAAACAAGCCCAAGCGCATATTGCATTAAAAATCTAGCACACCCACCACAGTGCCACCCTATCTGTTTTTCGACATGCACAGCATACCCTTTGAAGCCAAATACATATAATCTTACGCTCAGCATCGTTAAATTCCACTTTATGTTCTGTGGTCGTTATCTTTCCTTTTTCATTCTTCACCAAGGCCCTGTCTACCTGGTGATTCCTCCCTATACCTACGACATTTCACATGAATTAGCGCTTTAACTCTTTGTGTTTTATTATTTTTTTTTTCAAGTCAAAATGTTTTAAGAAAGATGTCGAAAAGCTGCTTTCCGGTCTTTTGTACTCTCATGTTACATAGGTTTGAGCAAAGAAGTGCGTTTGAAAGGATGTGCTTGTCATAAAGGACGTAGTACATATACCATAAGCTAAAGGAATTAACAACTGCTTTTGGAAAAAAAAAATTTAATGGTAAAGATGAGCTTTGAAATGACTTTTTAGTGGAATCACTTAAGCTTATGAACTTAAATTGTTCTCCAAGCAATAGCAACTGGCATCTTAAGTTATTGTGAAAATGCAAAAATAAAATGTAAAAAGAAAATACTTCTAAGCTTTTCAATTGGGGGCTATGGAAATTGGTAATTTTTGGCATTACGCTTTCTTATCAAAAATGCATGCAATAGTTTTCGGTGAATCTCTTCTTTGTTGGATTAGAAACTACCATAATATAAAGGCTTAAGTTCGATGTTCATAACAAATATGCTGATGCTCTTTTTTTTTGTAGCCACACTAAACAAATTTGTGTTACTTTACACAGCTCTATTTTGCCATCCGATTATGTATTTCATAAGGTCAGAACCAATGTGCATGTGTATATCTTATAAAACCCTTGCCTTTTTCCCTAACGATAGGAATGTGTTAACTAATTTTAATAAAACTAAAAAGAATTTAGTGCACTATCAATTCAAAGTAAAAATAAAATGCACGACTGGATCGCACGTACTTGTCCTATGGTCGATTACATTATCTTAATAGAAACGGCTTAATGTATCCTTAAAGTCGATTTTCACTTAATTTTTTATATATAAAAAATCTTAATTCTTTTCTTTAAAAAAAAAAAATTGGTATGAACATTTCAAATATTTAATAATATAAATTTAAAAACAAAATTTCACCAAAAACGGTCCACCTGTTTTCGAAATATTGAATTTAAAAAAAAAATATTTTTTTTTTCAAAAATCCTAAAAAAAAAATATTTTTCGAAAATTTTGAAATGCAGTATTATTAGGAATTTGAAGGAGCCGCTTATGAGAAAGTCAAAAATCAATAAAATGGTTTTATGGCAGGTACCGTTAATAACAAAATTAAAAAAAAAAATTGGCAAAATGTAGACCATACACAAAGTATTACAAACACCAATTTTTTTCGAGATAAACGGCTGTAGCGATTATCTTCAAACTTGGTATTAAGCGTTTTAGGTGATTGTCCAAAATAGATTTTTGAATTATTGTTTTAGCCCCAAAAATAACGGTACTTGCCATACAAATTTTTCTACCATATTATTTATATCGAAAATGGCTAACGATTTTAATAAAAATTGGTGTGTGTACTTCTGTGGGTATGGTCTACATTGTGGCCTAATTTTTTTCAAATATTTTGATATTAACATTACCTGCACATTATACAGGAGCTCCTTCGAATTGTAAATAATACTGCATTTCAAAATTTTCGAAAAATAGTTTTTTTTTGATGTTTGAAAAAAAAAATATTTTTTTTTTTAAATTCAAAATTTCAAAGACGGGTGGACGACTTTTTCTGAACTTTTGTTTATAAATTTATAGAATTAAACTAGCGGACCAGGCGAACTTCGTATCGCCCCATTTTAACACCCTTAAATGAACTGCAGAGCTATAATAAAACACATATAGTTCAAATTTCAATACGATTTATTTGATTGGAATAAAAATAAGGGGAGAGTGTTGGATTTGCTTTCCGGCGCAAAAACAAACAACAAAGACCGTTTACCAAGCTATCGACAACGTCCTTTTTCTTCGCTGCAAGTATTGCCCGTTCACAAATCAAATCGAATTTTTTATAATTTTTTTCAATGCCGGCGAACAATTTACTTTGGTAATGAGTTTCTCCTTCGACGTTGTTAACTCGCAAAAATTTGCCGGAAATGATATCAATTCAGTCGAGACATCAACAGAAATGTGGCCATTGCCAAGCGCCAGCTGTTGTCTTGAGAATTCACCAGCCGATGCGTCGTTCTGTAATGCCACTCATATTTGTGGTCAATTTCAACTCATTGACATGCCGGCACAAAGACGACGATTTTAAGCATCCATTATGTTCAACGGCAGCAGTAGATTTCAGGATGGCGGAAAGCGTTTGCAACGAAAGAAATCTTGGCCGAATTGTTGCCAGAATCAACTAAATGACGAATGTCTTGCATCTCACACCGGGAACATCGAGCAAGTAAGTGCAATTGAAATCTACATTTACCACTTTGTCTACATTTACCACTTTTCTTCTTCTAATAACTTTTTGTCAACTTTTTGGTGGGTGGTGATTGTGCAGTTTGAGGCTGTGAATATGGGCACATTTATTTCTTTTTGCACGTACCTCTTGCGTTTGATTAACATGGACATTATTATTGCAAGACGTGTAGGTACGTCGTCCAAGGTTAGATCGGAATCAGTGTAATAATACGCCAAACTCGAATCAATTGCAGCAAGAAAAATAGCACTTTTTTTTTTTAATACAAAATGACAATGCGAAAAGTACACCTGTCAATTTGCGGACAGCCTAAGTCAATGTATAACGCAATCTATCAGGTTGTGGCATTAATCGCAGCACAGTGTCATCTAATATATATCTCGTAAGCTTTTCCACCCAAAACGTCTTCTATCACAATGAGTTTCACAATTAACCGCCATTTTCTAAACTTCACAACGAAATAACAAAAAGAAACCAAAATGTGTGTGTATGCAAAACAAAACACATTATTTATAATAATAAAGCAATAACAAACATGGTAATAACTTCCGTTCTAGACATCGGACGGTAAACAGATTTCTTATATGCACTCTCCAAACATGTCCTAAGATCCCCTGAAAATTTCATTCAAATCGATCAAGCCGAAAAAAAGAAGATAGCGCACAAACATATATTGGATTGTTCTTTAAATGCTATAAAAAAACTACTGAATATTTTCTCAAATTTCTTTTTTTATTTGAAGCACAATCCTTCCGGTTAATAATGGAAAATAATTTCATTCAAATGGCTGCCTCGGTTGGCCATGCAGTAGCCTACACGATCGGTCCAATTTTTAAGCACATTATCGATTGTGTGCAGCTGCATTTCACCAATGGCTTCACGAATATTTTCCTTTGAAGCGTCAATTGTGTCTGGCTTGCCGGCGTAACACTTATCTTTTATGGCACCCCACAAATAATAGTCCAACGGTGTCAAATCGCAGCTCCGAGGTGGCCAAACGACATCAGCTCTGCGGCTGATAAAGCGATCTTCAAAAACAGGGCGCAAAACATCGAGTGTAGCTTTGGCTGTGTGGAACGTAGCGCCGGCCGTCCTGTTGAAACCAAATATTGCCAATATCCTCCTTTTCTATTTTTGTGAACAAAAATTCGTTCAACATGGCCCTATAACGATCGGCATTGACTGTAACGGCCACTCCTTGCTCATTTTCGAAGAAAAATGGCCCAATTATGCCTCTGGACCAAAATCCGCATCAAACAGTGACTCGTTTTGGGTGTATCGGCTTTTCAGTGTATGCGTGCGGGTTTTCTGTGCCCCAAATGCGACAATTTTGCTTGTTTACATACCCGCCAAGATCAAAATGCGCTTCATCTGAAAAGATGATTTTTTTTGGCAAAATCGGCATCTTCTCTAAGTCGATCGCAGGCCCACTTAGCGAAACGATAACGCATTGGATGGTCAGTTGGCTTCAACTCCTGAACCAATTGGACTTTGTATGGCGTCATACCAAGGTCTTTATGCAAAATTCGTCTCAATGATGTCTCCGAAATGTTCAATTGAGAACGACGGTGAATTGATGTTGATGGCCCTTCACACATACTTTCTGCCACAGCAGCAATATTCTCGGGTGAACGAACTGGTTTTGGCTTTTCACGCTTTGGTTTATCGATGAGAATGCCAGTTTCTTTCACTTTTTTTACAAGATAACGAACATACGGAGCTGACGGTGCTTCTCTTCTTCCAAATCCGTACGCAATTTTCGCACACTTTCTGCAACATTACCATGATTTTCAAAGTAATGTCGCAATATTTCCCAGCGGTGTTCAAGCGTATACACAACCATATTAGTTCAGCGGAAGGATAAATCTAATTATCTGTCAAATCAGACATGAGCTAAGTGTTACCATTCACGAAATAAGCGCTAGTTCAAAAAAAAAGTTAGATGGTGGACCCTTTATATAAGAAAGAGAAGATATATACTAATTAGTTCTCAACAATCAATACTCCTGAAGGACACGGTGTCGAAAGAATTTACCATCCTGTTCGACAGAACTGTTCAGTGCATAATTTATTAACTATTATATTTTTGAGGACTCCAGCACTACTTGTAAAAATCGTAACTTTCTACAAAATTTTCGATCAGTTTTTTTTACCACAGGTTGCTGGTATTGCTTCTGGATCATTGGTGCTACCTGCAGAACTCAGAAAACGCTTACACAACTTTGCAGAGTGGTGCATATGCCATATGTTCATCAATTTCTAAATATATAATTGATGAACAATAGATCATTCCAAGTCCTTATCGATGATGCACAGAGCTGGTCAACAAAGCTCAGCAATTGCGTACCTCAGGGATCGGATTCAGCACCACAACTTTTTAACATGCAATAACACTCTGCTCCGATAATCCAGCTTAGTTTCTCTACTGCTGAAAACTGCTCAAATAAAATAAGTTATCAATTTAATACTTCTTCAATGCGTTAGAAATAATCTACTCATAGTATATAATACAGCCTGCAAAATGATATGGAAAAAATATAGAAAATCAACGCCAATAGTCTTCTCCTTATTTTCCGGCTAAAATCTTAACGTCAATATATTGCATACTGGAAGAACCAGTGGCTCAGTAGTTAAAATAACTTAACGTCATAAAATTTCGTACCAAAGACGCGAGAACAACCATACCTGTGCATACAGTCAACTCAAAGTGTGGTGTAATGCTAGAAGGAGAAGATGAAAAACCACTTTGGGAGTATGAAAATTATTTGCACAATAATAATCAAATTACTGTTTTTTTCTTTGTTAGTTCTGTAAATGTTAAATGTATATTTTTTTTTTACTATATTACGCTAAATAAATTAAATACCAATTTTGTGGCCGTATGATTTTCCATTTAGTGTAATTTGAACTGGCTCCCAGATCTCCATATTTGACTACTGGCGCCAGACTTCTTTCTGTAGAACTTTTTGTAATCTCGTTGTTATCAAAATAAGTCCATGGTACATTGACTATATTGCTTCAGTGCTAACTCAGGAGTGTGGTTTCAAGCTCCACTCTAAGCAGCATTTTTTATAATTATAACTAGTGTTACCATAGCATTTACCGATATATAGCACAAAAAAAAATCGTACAAAATTTGGAATTCAAAATTGAGGTAAAAATTACAATGGCAACCAATTAATATAATGACATTACTTTTGCCACAGCTTTACAAAACAGAAGAACAATTTTTTTTTGTTTTATAATGATGCGCGCATTAAAGCGGTTTAGATTACCCTTAATATGTCCAAGCACAGTGCAAGTGCTAGGAAAGTAGGAAAGGATGAAAAAGGAGATACCGATGCACATTGGTTTTGAATTTCTGAATATCAAAATTGGAGGGGAAAATAGAGTCAGGCAATTTATTCCGCATTCGTGTTGTACGGCTAAAGAAAGAATCCCTGTACTTAACAGTTATTGGGCTCAAGAGTAAACTGATGAGCATTCCCAGAAGCGCTAGTAATACGGTGGAACAGTTTAAGGGTAGGAATGCAACTGGCTACTTCGCTAGTACACTGTTTATAAGAATAGCGATAAAATAACGAAATACATGAAACATTTCGATGATGCCCGAGCGATAGAAATGTTTCAACTATAGTTCTATCGCCAATCATTCTTAGAGCTCTATTTTGAATTCTTTCTAAAAGATTCAAATGGGTTTTGGGAACTCCTGCTCAAATGTGCGAGTTATACTCTAATTTTGGACGAATGAAGGCTTTCAAGATTAGAGCCAGATCAGACGGATAAGAGAATTTCTTACATCTTCGAAGAAAGCCCAAACACTTTGCAGCATTTTTGGCGACATCGAATATGTGGTCATTCCACAAAAGGTGGTCTGTGACGCACATGCCAAGGACTGATAGCTGATCGCTTTCTTCAATGCAAGTGCCGCTCATGGATAGTGGCATGGGGGGTGGGTTCTGCTTTAACGACAGAAGACAGCACTGAGTTTTTGAAGCATTAAATTCTACACGGTTTTTTATTCCCCATTGGACAATGCTGTCCAGATCAGAATTTAGTGAGCTTATCATACGCTGTCGCTGCAATTGCACATCCGAAGACCAAGGAGGTGCATCTGAAAATGAATATGAAAAGCTGAGAGTACTATCGTCAGCAAAACAATTAAGTGGATTCGAAGTTCTAGATAAGAGATCATTAATAAAGATGAGAAAAAGCGTCGGAGACAATACGGAGCCCTGGGGCACACCAGCATTTATTTTGTGAATATCAGACTTGAAACCGTCCAACACAGCTTGTATTGAACAGTCCGAAAGGTAATGTCTAATCCAACGAAGAAGAGATAAATCGATACCAAATGCACTCATTTTCTATTAGAGATCTTGATGCCAAACTCTATCAAATGCTTTTGAAATATCAAGCGCAATAATCTTACTTTCTCCATAACGATGTAAAGATTTGTGCCACTGTTCGGTGAGATATACGATCAGATCACCAGTGAACCTATTGCTACGAAAGCCATACTGCCGGTCATTAAAGAGCTTTCGTTCTTCAAGATATTTCTTAAGCTGATAATTAATCAGCGTTCCCATGTCCTTGGAAAGAAGGGACGTAAGAGCAATTTAAAAGTAATTAAAGGGTGAAGAAGATTCGCCTTTTTTAGGGGCAGGCTGGACAAATGCTGTTTTCCATCCACTCGGAAAGAGACCTGTAGCATAAGACAGATGGAAAAGCTTACGCAGTGGTTTTGCCAGCGTTGAAGAACAGCTCTTCAGAACGATGGGAGGGATACTTTCCGGGCCAGCGGATTTGTGTATATCAAGGTCTTTGAGGACTCTAGCAACTGCACGAGTGCGAAAGAAGATTGCTCCATTTAATCGTTTACGCTCTCAAGGACTGGAGGAGTCATAACACTTTCTGGCAGCGTCGAATTAACAGCGAACTGCGCTGCAAGCAAATTTGCTTTTTCACGAGAACTAACAAAAGGGGGTCATAAAAAACGAGCGTTGGAACCGAAGACGAAGTTGAATTTCGAATGTTTTTTATAAATGACCAAAAATTCTTACTACCTTTGGGACATTGTAGTATTTTTTGCTTTAATTTTTGGTCATGCAAAAATTTGGTTCTACGAATGTTAACGTTGCAAGTCTTTCTAGCTTGTTGAAACTTTCTCCGGTTTTCCCCAGTGGGGCTGGTTTTATAATTCCGGAAACTTACTTCTCTAACATTAATAACCTCTGTACAGCTCGAAACAAACCATGCATTTTCTTTCGGTTTGAAAGATTTCACCCTATTCGGGATACAAATTTTCATTCCGTAAAGGATTAAATTTGTTATCATATCTGCGCTGGAGTCCATGTCACTACCGAGGAAGCATAGTGACCAGTTAAAGTTCCTGAAGAAATTATTATTGAGACCGTCTCATATTACCAAACGTTTCTCTTAGGTGACTTTTCTTTAACTGGGAGGTGTTGGCATGAGAAATTTGCGGATGTGACACAATGGTCTGATGTGCCTAGAGGCGATAATACACTTACAGTGTATTTATTAGGGTCAGAGTTGAGAAACAAGTCTAGAGTGTTAGCGGTTTGACCTGGAACGTCAGGGATTCGTGTCGGCCCGTCAACTAGCTGAGTCAGTTGGTTTAACTCAGCAAAGGCCTCAAAATACCTTGTTGCCGTTTTTGGACCACCCTGTAGGTCCTTATATATATATGCATCTTATTTTTATAAAAATAAAGGGCAACATTTTAAACGACTTATTATTATGTTAAATTATTTTTAGTATGATACTATGCTAAAAAGAGGATTTTGCTAATTTTAAACCAATTTAGTATCGTACTATTTTCTTAACATTTTACTAAAATTAAAATCACAAAATGGCTACTTTATTTTTTTAGTATCGCACTAAATCCATATGCCACTTTGACATTTACAAACGTCGAAAAGTTATGTTCGCTTACTTTTTTGCACTATTGTAGGCGTTTTTAGTTATTAAGAAAATAGATTTAGTATGGTGCTAGTTAAAAAGTGTTTAAAATTAGGAAAATATTTGTAAACTGCTTTAGTATTAGCAAACTGTTAAGTAGTATCATGCTAAGTCTTTAAAATCAGGCTGTTTAAAATTTTGCGCTAAATTCTTTAATGCTGAAAAGCACATACGGATATCATGTTTTTAACTTGATCAAAAACTAAAATGCCCCAGAGAAATTCCTCCGACAGATCCCACAATCAGGCTTAGGTATACAAATCGTCTTGGGAATAAAATGTATTTGTCTAGTGGATGTATGTATGATTAACTATAAAATTTCAAAAGAAAGGCACAAAGATAAAAAGTTTAAAAGTGCACACAAAAATCTCAAAAATAAGGATACAACACCAAATCCGGAAGAGGATATCTTTTAGAAGTCATTTTTTTTGTTTATATTTTTATTTTGAATTTATTCGAATGAATTACAGCTTTGTTTTGCTTTAAAGTTGGGGTCGATATCTCAATGCAAAAACAACAAAAAGATACATAGATACGAAATGTTCATTCCATACACAATCAACAACAAAATGTACCACAAGTGAGTTCCTTGGAGGAGTTTTTGTTTTTTTTTTTCTTGTTTTGAAAATTCCACGAATCCTGATATCCCTGTAGGTGAGCAAAGCACAAACTTTCACATTGAAGAAAGAAAAGAAAGATGATATCTTTTTTCGGATATACTCATATATTCGTATATAGCCATTGAAGAGTGGGAAATGGTCCACTTTTCTTGTTGTTTTGTTGTCCAGCTGGAGTGGTGTTTTCGTATTTCTGGCTTTACATTGGGACTCAGTCGTTTGAGAACCCCAGATGGCCAGGATTGCTTTTTGCCATGAGCGAAAAATACAGGGAACATAAATCACCAAAGATTCCACGTTCTTCTACTAGAATAGTTGGTCTTCGTTGCACAACAATAATAAAGAAAAAAAATGGAGTATGTACTGTGGAACAGCCAAATAGCTCCAACATTGAAGTGAAGGGTGAAACTGAAAGTCTAAATGAAAACAAAAAACAACTTCTATTACATGCTATGCTGAAGATATTGTGTTTCATCCTTCCGATAACATACATATTAAAAGCAACTGCAGGAGAAGAATCCTTTAACACGAACATCATTTCCCTGCAGGTTTTTCGCTAAGTTTTCGGATGAAATTGTGAAGGAAATAAAAAAAAAATAGAAAAAAACGGATCCAAGAATTCAGGAAACTCTAAATAGATCGACGGAGAAGATAAGAGGAAAGTGTTAATAGAACTTTAAGCAAATTGGTAAATGGTCTTGCAAGGATACTAATCTTTCATTCTGAATCACACACACACACAAAAAGTAGAAGAAAATCGATCCTGGAATTTTAAATAACTTCTACGTTTAAAGGAAATCAAATTTAAAACCCAATGGGCATGTTTGCTATTTTAAGAATTCACACTCAGATACAAACCATGTAAAAATAATTGTATGAGAAGAGAATAGGTCATACTTAACTTAGGCCATTTAGTTTTTATAAGAAAAGCATTCCATACGCCACGGGTTCGAGTTTTTCTAATTGTTTGGCTGAGGACTTTTTTAGTTGAAAAGTTTTTCTCAATAACGAATTTCTCAAACAACTTTTGCCAAAAGCTACCAGATGAGATAAACTCTGCCCTGAAGTCATCAAATTTGTTAAGCTACATGAAAACCCTCAAGTCAACAATAATTAATATGCGAATGGTATTACATTGGCAATGTAAAACTCCGGTCTCCGAAAGTGTTCCTCAATATTGCTGCAAATTACTAAAACCGTCTTTGATTTAACGAAAGAACCATTTTGGTAGGAAAAGTATCCATCCTTAATACATTGTCCAAGACCCAATCGTTGCAAGCGTTTGTTGTTCCTTAAAAAAAAAGACATACTATACAAAAGAAACTTCAATCATACTGAAGAGCTTAATACTCATCTCTGAATAGATTAACTTAAGAGTGATGAAAATAAAAAAAAATCTAACAAAAGAAAATTCCATTTAAATACTTATGTATCGAATGCAAGGCCTTCGAGTGTATTTACAAGCAAGCTATCCCACTCTGTAATATATATTGTATACCTTCTTTGTATAACAGTTAAGCTTATGCGCTAGCATGCATAATATTAGGATATAAAGTTCAGTTCTGTTTTATAATTAAAAGCGCGAGGTTCAGCGAGCTAAGGTGCAAGAAAATAAATGTTGGGTTTTTTAATAATATGTTTCCCAACGATAAAAAGTGTCCGACTTTTCGTTCGTATGTTTTTGTAGAATTATTTCAGGTCAATACGGGTTTGTACCTTTGGTATATACAACTTAGTTCATTCTTCCTCCTTAGCTTAGAAAGTATACTTTTTCATTTACTTTTTGTTTGTGTGTGACATTAATTCAACTATTTTTTTTAAGAACTCTAAGACAAATCAACTGGACAACAATAGTGATGACGGTTTTTTGTTGGAATTAAGGTTATAAAATCTTACTGCGCCGCCTTTTGTCCAGCAATTCGCGCCGCAGAAGTTGATTAGCACACATGAATGCCACGGCAGCAATAGGAATAAGCAGACAAATTGTCTGGAACATGTCTAGTCTCAACCAGAAAAGACCAAGCAGACCAAGAATAGCTCCAAAACCAAGATGGATTCACATCGTACTCAGACTGAAGGTGAAATTTGAGAAATTGATTCCGAGTTTGCCCATAAAATGAACAATAACACCAATGGAGTCAAGCAGAGACCTGTAATAAAACCAGACGTGGTGGACGTTTCTCAGGCACACGGAACTGACACGCGATTTCTGGCCTTAGAGCGCGAATTGTTTGAGATTGGTTATCCTTTCGTGCATCTTGGGAGAACTTCAGTTGAACTTGACGACATGCCACTTGAATGAGTTGAATAACGATGCATCGCCAACAATCAATTCCAACGTATAGACTCCAGATTTGTATGCAAGATCAGCTCCTCTAACACCGACATCCATGTCAAGTGTCAGCAACATAGATAATCTCATCGTCGGTGTTTTTGTTGGCCAAGCGCACAAACGCCTGGTGGTCGGTCATCATCTTTGTAGTTCCATCGTTGACAAGGGCGGCTTTCATGATTAACTTCTGAGTGTGGTCAGCAGAGAGAGTCTCTGTCAAGGTGCTTGGAAACACAACTGTTTGCTTTTGATGGAAGAAGAGACATTCGAGTCTCTGACGCCGACTTCTAAAGAATGAACCTTTACTTTACCGAGAACCTGGAAGTTCAGGGTATGCGTGTAACTATCGGCTACTATTTCAATAATGTAAATGCCTCTGGCAGGTTTAAATGTTTTCAAATCTGCAGCATATGTCATCTTACCGGAGCTCTTCGAGACGAATTGAACTTTCTCAGCGAGAACGGCGTTGCCTTTCTTTACTACAACCTTGCATGTGATGCCAAGTGCGAAAGGTGACAATGGCTTGCCAAGGAGATCTACTACTTCGATCGTCAATTGAGGAGATTCAGCTTTAAGTTGACAGTTCCCGATCAATTGGATGCAAACAGGGGCCACCTTTTTGTCAGCTTCGCTTGGAGTTTTCAGGGCTTCAATTAAAACGTGAACTCCCTTGGTCGTTTCCACAGAATGACAACTGAGGAAGTAAGTGGCCAGTTTAACAGCTTGACCTTCGGTAACGGGAGCTGGTTTCCCTAGAGCTTTGGTAACCTTAAAAGCTCCATTGACAATCAACGCTGTGATGCTGAGGATGCCCTAGAACTGCAACATCTTGCCATCGACTTCGTCGGCTTGAACAATGGCGTTTTCAACACGATCAGCGACAAAGGCAGCAGGAGCACCAATTTCTGCGGCGATGTAGAAAGCATAGCCCAAACTGCTCTGGAAATCGTCCTTCTTTAGAATATTCTGAAGGTTCTTGCTAATTTTGCTTGATGTTGCTGCATCAATAGTTACTCTCATAGCTTTGGAAGCGAAGAGATTGAAGAAGATCTCTTGAGCTGTTGAGGACAGTCTGAGGAATAGCCAATGATGTACCCCTTAGCGTTTTAGTGTGTTTCGACCAGGTAGAAGTTCTTTTCGAAGTCGTTTAGTTTGGATTCAAGGTAAGTGGCATAGATCTTCTTGCAAAGTGCAGCCTTCTCCACTTCATTTGTGGTCTCGACATTTACGTTGGAGTAGTAGATGGATTGCAAATCATTCGATGACAGGCCGTCGATGAAGACCTGTTTTAGGCATGATAAATCCGAGAAACTCAGATGACTAGATACGGTACGCAGGCAGATGGTGGGCAGGCATAATTGTGTTTCCAACAGCAGTACAATGATTCCTAATTTAAACATGATTTGTGTGAGCAGAAAAAATGCGATCAATAATTTTCTTTTCGTGTTGAAAATTTACCACAACCAAATCGAGAAGCACAAAAATTGGAATAAATCGTGACTTAAAAATATTGTTCATCACCAGACGTGAGATGTAATTTCGATTGATACATTATCAAGAAATATTTGGTTATATCGATACCTTCTCGAAAAAGTTACAATATTGAAAAATGGCTCATTCACTTTTTCAATATTTGGTCCATTACTTTTCAACTTTCAATTTTACATAATGTTTCCTATTTCTGGAAAAAATCATCTGCCCATTAAAAAAAATGAAAATAGACAGTTATTATTACGGTAATTGTAACCGATCTCAGTAATGCTTTTTACAAAATTGTCTATTCATTTATCTTTTTCAAATTAAAAACCCTGGACTTCCAGGGTCTTGGGCCTTAAGGACGAATATGTTCCTGGTACCGTCAGCTCACTTTGAAAGGCCTTTTCAGACCAACCTAGCCATCAGCTCGGTTAAAATTGATTGGCTTCTAAGCCTTTTCCGTTACCCAATTCGGCGGTTTTTTGCTTCAAATCAGCTTTGAATCCATCCAGCAGCTCTGGATAATATGCCCCAGTGAACGATTTACCCTTTCCAAGGTAATCGATATGGATAACACAGTGCGCATCCCAAAAAACTGTCGCCATCAATTAGCTGAAAAACCCACCTTGGCCTTCTTCGGCTTGGATTCTTAGAGAAGTTGATTGTTTTGACTGTTCCTTGGTTTCTGGTGTGTTTTGTGGTGAATCCAGGTTTCATCCACGGTTACGAGATGGCAATAAGAATCAGTAACATTTTTCTGGATCATTACCAAACACACCTTTGAAGTTGTTAAACGAATGCGTTTGTTATCGGTTGTGAGCAAAACGCGGCCAAAGGCTTTTTCATGACCAAATATTTATGGAAATCGAAATCACTGAGCCATGTGTTAAGGCTATAGCCTTTTCAAGCTCGCACAGTTTTATTCGCCGATCATCTAATATTAAACCATGGACTTAGGCGACCATTTCTGGTGTGGTCACCTCAATTAGGTGACCAGAATGTTCAGCTTCACTTGTGTTTGAACGACCACGACGAGTGGTTTCAATCGATGGTGAAGAGTCCCCATAATATTCGTCAAGTTTTTCTTTGCTTTGTGTGATAGGTTTTTCTCGCAAACATTCGTAGCGTAATCGAGGCCTGATGGGTTTAAATACCTAATATTCATTTATAATTGACGCTCTTTCGTCTGTCTTATAGTAGATTAAAAATATTTAATGTGTAAGTTTTAACTCAGTGAGTCAAACTCGATTATATTCGTTTTACTAATTGCTAAACAAACCTTGCCTATAATCTTTGTCAATCTCATTGATACAATCCTCGACTATACACTGTCCAACAAACATAGTCAGTACAGGGTTTATTGGCGAGCTTTTTTTCAAACCAGTGGTGCCTGTGTATACTGTCACTTCGCTGAATTGAAAAATACTACCACTTAAAAAGTGTCTACCCACTGAGCATCTTACGTAAAATTGTTGTGGTAATTTTCTGCAAAACATCGAACACCCCACCATGACCACCCTCATTGCATATCCAAAGCAATAAGGCATACTGATAATCTTCAAGCTTAGAAAAAATATACATTCCAACAGAATTACCAATATCCATTGAAACCAATACTTAAAAAGCTTTTTCGGTGTTTTTTTTTTTACCAAAGAGCTTTCGGTTGTCAAGCTTTTGAGAACAAAATTTAGTAGGGTCAGGTGGAAAAGTGTTATCGGTTTGATTTTCTCCCTTTTATTTGGTTGTATTTCTAAATAGCCCTTTAAAATGCAGTTAATTTTGTTCGCTTCCGCTTTTTTTACAGAAAAACTTATTTGTGGAAAGTATCGAAATGTTCAATGTAAATTACTTGGATTACAAACGGTTTTATAAAGTGAAATTTAATTTTTTAAAACTGCCAGTCAGTCTTGGCAATCTAACATCATGCTTTCTGCCGATCACTAGAGGAGTACCCCAAGGTTCGATTTTAGGACCTCTTCTATTCTCATTATACATTTATGAACTTCCTGCTATGATAACTAAACCTTCTGTTCAAATGTATGCCGATGATATTCTACTTCACCTTAGCTGTCCTCTTGGGCTTATTGAAGACTGTGCATACACAATTAACAAAGATTTGGAACAAATTTCGGGTTGGTCAACACACAATGGTCTTTTTGTGAATCCCTTAAAACCAAAATGCATTATTATTAGCAGAAAACCTTTGAACCTAGAATATTTCCCTACCATTTACCTTGATATCACTGGCCTAAGTTCCAACAGCTCGTAATCTCGGCATGGTGTTTAGTAGCAGATTGTCTTGGGTCTCCCATATTAATGTCTCTGTTGGTAAAGTGTATGGCGTCCTACGAATGTTATGGTCTTCACAATATTATACCTCCTTTAAAACGCGATTATAATTGGCTAAAGCATTAGTGATACCAATACTAACATGCGGATGTGAAATATTTTTGTAATTGGGATTCAGTAAGCAGGCGAAAGCTTAATGTAGCTTTCAACAATACGGCGAGTTATATATTCGGGTTGAACAAATTTGACAGGGTGTCTAGTCTTCAATTCAAATATTTAAAAAGTCATTGGATCAACTCATGCGTTATCGATTTCTTGTTTTACTTTACAATAGAATTCAGTCAAAACAACCTTGCAGCGTATTTAATAAAATAGAGTTCGGTTCTTCAAACAGGTCCCAATATCTTGTACCGCCACGTTATTCTTGTCTGGTTTCAGAGAGACAATTTTTCATCAACGCCATCAGACTGCTGAACTCCCTACCAAGGCACATAAGGAGAGTTGGTGGTGAGTCTAAGTTTTGCAGAGAGTTAGGAACGTATCCTCAAAACTACTTATATCATTAATTGCAGGAGATGTATTGTTATTGTTCTCTTTTAAATTTTAGTCTTTATTTGAAGCTTTATTTGAAGCTTTTATTACCATCATATTTTTTTTAATGAACTTAATATAACAAATTTGATTTGATCGTATGTGTGCTTGTTAAGCCTATAAGCTTATAATTACTTAAAGTAGTCTTCTTCATCATATATATATATATAACGGGTGATTTTTTTGCTACTTGGTTTTTGACGTTTATATTTTTGACAGATCACACATGACAAATTCCACGAACATTTGACATTTCGATTCAGTATTGTTTGCCATTTCATCATGAATAGACTTACGCCTGAACAACGTTTGCAAATTATTGAAATTTATTATCAAAATTCGTGCTCTGTGAAAAATGTGTTTCGCAAGCTACGTCCGTTTCAGCGACGAGGCTCATTTTTGGCTAAATGGATACGTCAATAAGCAGAATTGCCGTATTTGGAGTGAAGAGCAGCCAAAGGCAATTCAGCAGCTACCAATGCATCCCGAAAAATACACTGTTTGGTGCGGTTTATGGGCAGGCGGCATCATTGGGAGATTCCGGCCGAAATGTGAGAAAAAGTTTGCCAAAATTGGACCTTCAGAATGGACCACCTGAAGCATAGCCGCGGGCAACATTTAAGTGAAATTATTTTTAAAGAGTAAATGGCAGAAATTGATTTATCGACCCAAATAAAAATTTCATTCACTTTTTACAAGTTTCTGTGTTTTTTTGAATTTTCAAAAACCAAGCTCTTAAAAAATCACCGTTTATATATATTCGTCACATATTTTATATGAAATATTATTCTTAATGTATAGGCGTTCAATGAATTTAATAAACTTAAGCTTAAATTTTTGTTTCATCAGCAGTGAATAATTGATATTTCGGTTGTTACATAGTGAAGTAAGATTGAGTTAAATAAATAGTAAAGTTATATTATATACTAGATAACCCATAAGGTTTTCGCGGATACCCTTAAAAAAGGCCTATTGGCTTAATGTTCGCTTGGTGGTGTGGACAAAGATAAATATTTTTTTTAAATTTTAATTAAAAGTTTCATTGTTTTAAATAAGCAGATGTTAACCCTTACACACATTTCTCTCATATTTGCAGCCATTTATAACAATAAGGACGAAATACCTATTAGAGCTTTAACTTGAGATAGACTTATGCAAGCCAATGCAACCAGAGTTAGACGCAAATACAAATTCCATCGTTATAGAAAATATGCTACGTTTCCTAATAAAATTAACACAAATGCCATCGTGTTGTTTTCGGAGTCGCTTACGATTTTCGAAGTTCATCACTGAATTCGAATGAAATGGAACAAACAAAGCGGCCGGCGTTAGGAGTTATTTTAAAGAAAATAAAAAATGTAAGTATTTTTACAAATTCTATGGTTTTATAAATAATATTTGATTTTAAAGGATAAAAACAACGAACAAATCCCAATATGAAAGACTCTTTTACCTAATAAGCCAGAGAGCTGACCTGTCCCAAGGCTATAAAAAAAACTTGGAAAATAAGAAGTTCAAAATTTCTCGGAAATTGTAAAAACCGAACTTTACAATTTTATACCGGTTGTTTTAAATTTTTAAATAATTATGTGTAAACTTAATTGAAATTCAAAATCCACGGTTTTGTTATTACATCATTTCATTTTGAAATAACACAGATGATTTATAAAATACGAAGATTCCACTCGGATTTCGTTAAAGCTGTTTATTGTAGATCGGAATGGCTCAATAATAAACAGAATTAAGCTTTTCCATAGTTATTTTTGGAGTTAAAACTAAATACTTTAGAACATATGGAACCTAAAATTCCTAAGTTGGAAGGTTGCAGAAAACAGTTTCAGTAGCTCAGGCTGCAGATAAGCGTATAAATGGGAAGATCACTCATTTCATGTTTTCTATTATTGCCAAGTTTGATAAAAATCTCGAGTTCGGATTTTTTTTTCTAATAGTTATTAATCATCTTTGGAAAGTAAAAGTGGCTAATGTTGTCAAAAAAAAGTTTGGGCAAGTTGATAAATTTCGGTTTGCAAGTTATATATCGCTAAAGATCAAATGTCACAAAAAACTCGTTACGACTTTAACAAAAATATTAAATGATACTTGTTGGAAAAATATATTTTTTCGGAGTAAAAGAATTTGAAAGTTTCATTTGAACAATCGTATAATAGTATTTAAGGTTTAACTCCCACACTGATGTGCTAATTAACTAAATGTCCGATTTTTGTTGGAGACTAAATAACTTAAGTTCACTTAAAAATTGTTATGTCTTTTAATTTATTACCGCATGTAATTAGAAAACAAAAATTATCTTTCGTATCTACTTAAAGATAAATTTATTCGGAAAATTTTCCTCAGACAGAAAAAAAATCTGACACTACATTTAACTGCAATTCGCCTAATAATATACAGCTGTGCCGTGGCAGGTTATGTGTTATTAATTAAATTCCTGGGAACTATCTGGATTTTATCAGCATCCTCTGTCTGGGGCTGTCTATAAACTAAAGCAGTTTATTCATCTGCGAAATGGCGCTACTACAATTATGAGAAAAACCAAGCTATTGTCCCGGTTAAGTGGAATATAAGAAAGGTACTTAAGAGTTATATAATTTTTAAGGATAAAGGAGAAAATTGCGGTGTTGTCTGGGTTTTGTGGAAGTCCTCACAACAGTGGTTCAAGTTCCGCTTCCGCCACCCGCCGCACGACCAGAGTAATAAAATGAAGAGAATATATCTTTTACGATGTGTTAGGATAAACACAAGACGAAGGCGGGTAGGAAATGTTTTTCGTCTTTTTTTGTTTGTTTTGTTTACTGTTAAGGAAACTATATTGCCTAATGCAATTAAATTAAGTGAATGGAAGCAATGATGACGAAATAATGATTTATGGTTTTATTGTTTCAACTAATGTTATTATTTCCAGTAGCCAGCCACCGTGAAGACAAGCGAGGTGGATAAACAAAAAACAAAAAAAAAAATAAATAAATAAAAATAAACACAAGTTCACATCACTTGGAAATGGGATGAGCAAGATTGATGTTGGTGACCTATTTTGTAATGATATGGCTTAGAACTTGACATTCTTTATTATGGCCACAGTCTTGGTTAGATCCATTGTTGATAAATAAAAAAATTAACAATAAGGATGGAAAAAAAAATATTTCGAAATAAGTGGATATTTTTTCAATTAGTTTTATCTCAAATTAGCTAACAGTGCTTATAAAAGATAAAGAAAGTAAGTAATTCGTCTGTCGAAGTACTTTATTTTTTTTGGAGGAGTATGAACTCTATTAAAAAAGTACATTAAAGTAAATAGTTAGCGAACGGGAGTTTAAAAAAAAATGGTAAGATGGTTGGAATTTCAGTATCACTAAAGTTTTTCTTAATTGTGAAAATAATGTACTTAATTGCATTTTAAATTCTATACTACATAGAATGGCACCCATTTAATTGCTCATTAGGGGGTGTAAGGTAGATTCTAATCAAAAATACAAAACCGCTAATTTTTCTAAGAAAATTAAGAACTTAATTAATGAGAAGAAAGTAATAAAAATTCTACAAAACATACATATACAACAGTATTCCCCAACTGACCAATCAAATCGAGATCGTAAAATCTCTCTAGAATAGGCTACGCATTCTATAAAACGAAAGGACGAGGCTAGAGAAATGCGTATTTACAACAGTATTGTAACAATTCTTCGCCCTTAAATGTGTTAAATATTCCCCATACAACTAATTTCCGTATGTCGAATGCGCTTTTAAACCTACGGAGCCTTATAGATTCTACTTTTCTCTTATTTTTCTCCAAAAATGTAATATCAGATAGTTATTAATAAAACGATATTGTTTAATTGTTTTTGGTTTAAAGAATGAATACCCAGCTTTTTGTTCGAATAATAATATACGAATTTGAATTATTCGATTAATTGATATTATGAAAATACAGCTAACAAAATCTTTAAAATTATTTTATAATTTAATTAAATTGTAATAACTTGTAAACACTCAAATTGGCAGCACTTCTCACTGGATTACATATACATAATAGCCAAAAACAAGGAACATATGAAAAATCAACAACGAAAAATAGCTGATGATCAAATTTTTGCAAGAGAATGCGTCATATTGACTGCTTCGCTATTGTATTTCTTTTGTATTTTTACTTGGGATTATAGTTAAGGCAAGTTATGGATTCGTAAACAAAAATTCTAACAATCAAAAAAGTGGGTCCCCCAATTTCGTCCCCAAATCGAGTCTGTTTGGGTTTACTTCAAACTTGTTACATATTGTTTTTTCGGTATATGCCCACACGTTTTTTTATTTTTTTTTAAGACGACAAATAACAGTAGCTTCCATACATTTAGTCAATAACAACAATCTTAAATTTCTCAAAAACGGCTCAAATGATTTTTATAAAAAAAAATCAGTTCATTAATGAAGAGAAAAGGGACATTTTGGTTATTTTTGTTTTGGGAAAAAATTGTTATTTTTGGTACATCTGGTAGTACCATTTTTATGGTTTTGGTTTTTCTGAAAAACAGTTGATTTGATTTTTTAAAATATTTTTTTATGCAGTAGCTTCTATAAATTCTAAACACTACTCTAGGCCAAAATTTTTCAAACAAAATTGTTGTTTTTTTTTAAACTCAAAATTTCGAAAACTATCTAATGGATTATTTCGAAACTTCGTTTTTAGGAATTTTTTGACATTAAAAATAATTTTTTTTTTGAAAAACCGATTTTTCAAAAAAACAGTAGATAACTGAATTTTTTTGAAATATAAATTTTATATGTATATTAATAAGAGCTATCTTCGAAGAAAACGCAAACAATATTTACATATTACCTATTTTTGTTTTTGTTAATATTGCGTCATAGAAAGGTACGATAGCATCTAACTGATGAGCCCAACTATCGTGCCCGGGCGAAACGCATTTTGGATTATAGGTCACAAAATATTTCAATTGGCATTAATAATAGCTTCAAAGTGGTGTTTCAATTTTTTTTTCTAAAAATGTTTTGAAAACTTTATACATAAAAAATATTTTCTTTATAAAGGGTGTCCGCCGGAGAGGTATACTACTTTGTTTGTTTATAATTTTTGATTGAATGAAAGAGAATGTATCTTATATTGATATATGTCTTATTTAATGTCGGCAATTATGTATGGAATACAATATCAGGCAAATGTCCGCAACTGTTAGTCTCACAAATGCGAGCCCTTTTGAGCACATTTTTCACTACATTTTCACACATTTCACACCTTGCTTTTAAGGTGTCCGTGGATGCCAATCAACATGACCATTTCTTGAAATAACTTGTTGTGGAAAGATGTCATGCAGTAATTCCATTCTAATCCTGGCTGTATTCGATGTGGCACCGTCTTGTTGATACCACATGTTAACCAAGCCCAAAGCATCCAGTTGCGGCATTTAAAAGTTTCCAATTATTTCACGATATCGCTCCACATTCACAGTTACCGTTGCGCCGTTCTCATTTTCAAAGAAATAAGGTCCAATGATTCAACCTGACCAAATTTCACACCAGACTGTTATTTTTAATGGATGCAAAGGTGACTGATGAATAATTTGAGGGTTTTCCATTGCCCAGAACCGAATATTCTGTTATTCACTCATCAATTAAAATTAAAATGTGCCTCCTCACACATTATGATTTTTTCATGAAAATGGGGGTTGTCATGGGCTAGCTGTAACATCCTGGTCTTGTGGAAGAAGCTCTTGTGTCAACTGAATCTTAAATGGAAACTAATGCAAATCCTTGTGCAAAATTGTGAAGGCATATGTCATATAAGTTTGGATAATTGAATTAAAACTCAAATTATTGGCCCATTTCTACTATCATAACTTAACATCCATACCTAAATACCGTTCAAACTTTATGTAAGTGATAAAAAGAAGTTTTAAACATATTACACAACTTTTTATATAACATACGGCCAATGCTCTATGCTTTGTAATCATACAAAAGAATTTCCTAATAGTTAAAACCATTCAACTTCATACTTGGCCCTTTACAAATTAAACTTCGTTAAAGTCTAATCAAAACTCTTTTAGGTACGACAACTTTTCTAAAACTTTACTCTGACTGTAACCATGGACAACATTAAAAACTGCAGGAATCATCTACAAATTGTTTTGTGGGTTGGGGGATGGTTTGGTTTAATTTTCCTAGTACGTAATAGAGAACAAAAGTATTCCTGGATGTGGCAGATAAATTTATTAAATTTTCAAAAACACTTTCTATTCATTTAAAACAATTTAAGCTAGAAAATGACACAAGAAAAAAAAATAAACATCCTCTCGGTACCTGGAAAATATAAGGACCCGATTACACAACAAAGCTTCAGGCTATAGAACAATAGAACTCAACAACTGAGCTTATTATTTAAACTACATACTATATAAGCAATGATGTAAAAAGATGTTTTTTTTTCAACACAAAATTAAAAAGAAAATTAAGGCACACACATAATTCCTGCAGGGAAATGTAGGTACTTTTCTCGAGCAAGCAAATGAGATGTAATTAAATAATATCCAAGGGCTATGAAAGAAAGCTTAAGTCCTTTTGAATTTCAAAAAAAGAGTATTCTAATTTTCAGAATCACCAAACCTGGCTAGTCGTGTGGTGGTAATTATATAACAAATTTCTCAATTAAAGTTCTCTTATTAGATCAAGAATACAATCAGATTTTGGGGAAGGCCTCTCGCAACGGAATCATGAATTTTCCTTTGTATACTCATATACTATGTATCTATCAAACAAAAAGATAAAGTTTTAACTTTAACTTAAAACAAAATCATCTTAATCAATCCATAATAAAATTTAATTACGAAAAGCAAGAAGAATGAAAATAGAATCAAAAGACAAAGTTTTAATTTGGTGCAGCATAAAGTTGTTACGCTAGGAAACCTAATATAAAGAACTGGCATAATTATACTTCGAGCGGTTTAAAAAAAAAAAGATACAAATCTTAGAAAGGCGACAAAACACCATTCTCGCTAATCTGTAAAGATTTTCTGGTGAATTAAAATTTATTTTGCTCCTTTTTTTTGTTGCTATCGTTGTTTTGTTGTTGTTGTTGAGGAAGTTGGGTTTTTGGTCCTTTTGTGTTTTATTCATTTTGTGGATGCGACGACGGCAAACTTTGTGTGCTGCTTAAGTGGTATTTGCATATACCTACCTATATTTTTTTATGGTATTTGTGTCGTTATGGCGGGCGTCTTCGTTGTCGCTTCGTTGTTACTGCTTGGTGAGTATTCTTAAGATAGATCTTTCTTCTATTTTATTTTTTTTATCAAATTTTCTTGTGTTAAGTGAAAAAGTTTTTCATTTAAGACAAAGAAAAAAATAAACATTTTCCGGTAGGTTTAGAATTTTTTTTTGTTTTATTATTATGTGGCTATATTGTTTTCATTGCAAAGCTTGGTTCATTGTTTAAAATGTATCTTTTCGAAGATCTATGAAACCTTGACTATATTGGACAGGCATAAGATAGTAGAAAGGTTATACCTAAATTATTTAGATATTTAGAAATGGTTTATGAAGGAATTGGAGCTAGGCAATTCATTTGATTGTTTTGTTTCTTTTGTTGGTTTTGTTTTGTTCTATAAAGGCCCAGGCAATTTGCGAATTGAAATTAAACGATTTCCCAAAAAGTGAACAACGCGATAAGTCCTCTTTAGAAATCTTTTTAATCAAAAATAATTTCCAAGAATATAATGGATATGTTTTCATTGAAAAAAAAAGGTTTTATTGCATGAACAAAATGTGTTGGTTAGGAATTGTTAACCTATTAGTATCTAATTCCTTTAGAGAGATCTCTCGATAATTGGAATTGAATCAATAGGCAACTCTGCTCACCTCTTCTTTCCAATTGTATTCACAGAGCACATGAATACTGGAAAATTATAGAGACCAAGTTGAAAAAGAGTAAGATGACATCTTAAAAGTGTCTGACAGACGAAACGCCACACTGTAGGTGTTTGGCAAGTGTCAAACAAAGTTTGAGACACTATCCCCTTAAATATATCCAAAAATCAGCTTTGATAAAATAACGTAGTTGGATATGCACTGTTAAAACTGCATATCTCCGAAAAGCCTCAGCTTGGAAAATTCGGAATGTCCATTCGTTTTTGTCTACTTTGGTATCTTTTCACAGAAAAAAATTCAGCTATGATGAAATAACTACCGGCCATGGGATTTTGGTCTATTATATATTAATAGATTTTTTAGAATCCATAAGAAAAATCAACATCTTAAAAGTCACACATAAGATAAACATGCGTAATTTTGACTCACAAAGTGGTTATTATTCAAAAAAACACCTACCTAAACAGCACGTCCCCCCACCGATAGATCGCCATGTTGACGGAGAACTTACGAACGCGCAATGCACAATTCAAAATATTTAAAGACAGAGAGCTATATTACGTTTTCAGATGAGTCATTTTGACGCAGAGTATCTCTCCAGGGTTAAGCCAGTTGTATAAGGATATCGACTTGTTTGCAATAATAAAAATTGTACTGATATTATTAAAAATGTTATAGGGCTTATTTATAACATACAAACGCAAATCGTTTTTGAAATACATATTAAATGTTCAATGAAACATTTTAAGGTTTTTTTTTTAATTTATTTAAACTATACATTTTAGTAGAAAAAGAAGTATCACCGTTGAATATTTATTTGATCATAAAAAAGTATCGTTTGATTTGAAGTCATTAAAAAAAAACACTAGATAAGAGATATAGGATATACAGTCATACAGATACGCAAATTGCATTCATTTTATGGAAATATTGAATTTGATCACAATCTCGAGTTTGATATTCGATTATACAGGTTGTAGACACAAAACAAGATGATGTAGTTGTGGTTAAAATAGTAAAAACAAATAAAAGTATAAAAGATACTATATTCAACCCGTCTGGGCAATTTTCTAAAAAATGCAAAACAGAAAAAAATTATTATAAAATAGAACCACAACATTTGCAAAGCCATATTAAAATTTGATTTGTACATTACATGACAACTTGATAAATAAATCTGCGAAATTGTGACAGTGCAACATTCGGCAGCTGAGACCATCGGCTTAAATACTACAATCCATTAAAACAACAGAGAGAGACATACCTAGAGAGAACGAACAAACAACAGAAGAAACACATATCAAAAACACAATGACAAGGTTTTGGAAGGCCCCTATCCAAGAGCTAACCTCGCGCAATGACGCTTGATTTCACTAATCGCTTGATTAAAGCCCATCTTTTATTAAATTTTTTTTTTATATAATTTTGCACGCGCTTAAGGGATTATGAATACCCTTTATATGTTTTAACACAGCGCGGCATCCGGTGAAAGAGGAGAAAGAAGGATAGAAAGATGGGTTTCGCTACGTATTGAGACGGTGGTTGTTGTCTCAAATTTTATCTCCAGGGATGGCGGCTGAACTAATGTGGAGAAAATTACCGTGTCTTTTTTATTTATGTCTTTTATAATTCGCATTATTTTATTTTACTTCGTTGTCATATTTATGAGTAGTTTACTCAATCACATGTTGCTAGTGTTATGTCTGAACAGCATGTAATGAGTAAACCAGCAAATCATTTTATGACAATTTTTAGAATTGGTTTTTAATGGAATATAAGAAGACATAGACAACGGCAGGAATCGAACCTTTGACCACGAGGTTGACAGGCGAGCACACAACTATCGCGCCACGGCCACCCCCAATTTCATTCAAATTAATTTTATTTTATTTTATTTTATTTTATTTTATTTTATTTTATTTTATTTTATTTTATTTTATTTTATTTTATTTTATTTTATTTTATTTTATTTTATTTTATTTTATTTTATTTTATTTTATTTTATTTTATTTTATTTTATTTTATTTTATTTTATTTTATTTTATTTATTTTATTTTATTTTATCTTATTTTATTTTATTTTATTTTATTTTATTGCATTACATTACATTACATTTTATAGTACTCCGCAGATAAGTCTACGAAGTAGAAACACTGAAACACTGGCAACTTGACCATTGGCTTAAATTTTTTACATACATTAATACAACAGAGAGAGATACAGAGATAGGAAGAACACACAACAGAAGAAACACATGTCAACAGCACGGTTTCCGACGGTCCTCCATCGAAGTACTAATC
The DNA here is from genome assembly GCA_910595825.1 of Philhelius pedissequus. Classification (NCBI taxonomy): domain Eukaryota; kingdom Metazoa; phylum Arthropoda; class Insecta; order Diptera; family Syrphidae; genus Philhelius; species Philhelius pedissequus. The sequence continues at coordinate 316,349,596 of OU343160.1, read as the reverse complement.
ACGCGCAACGATGCTTGATTTCGCTGATCTATGGGAAGCGATGCTTTCATTGTAGCCAAGGCCGTTGACTAAAACAAATTTTATTTTATCTTTTTTGTAAATAATTTGTTTTAGTTAACAATTTTTGAAAAATCAATTCTCACACTCAAAATTGTGAAACAAAAAAAATTAAACAATTATTAAAAACTTGTTTTCAAAATTAAATACTAGTTCTTGAGAAAATTAACAAAATGTCTAAAAACGGTACTTTCCACTTTTACTATCTAATAAATAGTCAAACGATTTTTTTCGAAATTTGACAAATATATTGGTTTAGGTTGACCAATTTATACTGCGTACCAATATTAAAAAAAAATTATATTTTGAAAACTGCTCATTAATTTTTTTTTCAAAAATTATAGTATATATAATACATATATTTCCTGAATACCTAGGAATTGGCGTTTTTTATTTTTTTTTCAAAAAGTTTAGAAAAAAAAAACTTTTTTTCTCAAAAACTGCTCCACAGATTTTTAAAAAAATGTTCTCATAAATTCAAATTTATCCAAGAAACAAAATGGCGTACTTTTATTCTTAGCTCAAATTAGTTTAAGTATTTATTTCAGAATTTTTAATTATTTTTTCTTTGATTAAGCCGATTTAATCTTTTGTTTTTAACTTTATATTATTAAATATTTAAGATTGTCATACTAATTTTTTTAGAAAACAATTAAAAAAACTTTTTATATATTAAAAATAAAGTAAAAAACGACTTTAAAAATATAGCTATTTAGATTTTAATAGAAATCTTTTGCATACGATGTGATCGAACATAAGAGAAGTTCGTGCGATCCAGTCGTACATTTTATTTCTCAGAGAACCTTCCTTTTATTTATAAAGATATTTGATTGGAGTTTTAGGCTTTAACATCCTTTTTGTTATTTTTTAAATATCCAAAGTCTTGTTGACAAGTGACAAGGTACTTTATTAATAATATTCCACCGTTTTTCAATGAGAACATAATTCCGCACATCAAGTTAAAACTGACCCACTAATTTTTATATGCGATACCTATATGCATTTGGAAAAAAATTTAACTCGCGATCTTAATCAAACTTGACATTCCGATGACAGTTGGTCCGGCAATTCTGTTTTTGTTTCTATATCTTGGTCGTCGGCCTAAACTGCTCAAATGATTTTATTTTTTAATTTGTACTAAATCATTTTAAACAGTTTGTACTAAAGCGTCTACATGCGGGATTCCTTAGGTAGGGGACAAATTGAAATTTTATTTCTTATCTCGAAAAAGCATTTACCTAACGATTTTGGTAAAAAAAAATCGACAAAAGCTTCTGGTACGGTTTAGCTGATATTTTTAAGCCGAAAGATCTAAAAGTTTCAGGTCTTTGTCACACTGTATGCGAAACACTCTATAATAAATTTGTTTATGGATACTATTAAAGACAAGACTGTCTAAGTTCTAAACACGTGTAAACCATGGAAATAGCATAAACATTCATAAATAATTTACTATATTATTTTATCATCTTCTTATTGATTGAGCTTCCACCATTTTCTCTACAATATCAAATCAGCTCCATATATCCTTTAGAGAGGAAAATATTTGCATTTACTCTGTCAATATAAGTTAATATCAAAATAAGTGTCATCACTTAAGATTACATAAGATTTCACATGAATAAATACAAATTCAAATATTTCAACACTTCTTATAAGCTCACTGAATCCTTCTCATAGAACAACCAGAAAAAAATTATGTCATCCAGAGAATAATCTATAGCTAAATAATATGCTTAAAAATAAGTACATATTATATAGGAAAAGCTCCTTCACTAAGGTTGCTATTGAATATCTTTAAAAAAATTCATAGCAAATTATATCGTGCGTAAATAAAAAATGCAAATTGTTACAAAAAATTTAGCCCGCCAGCAGGCATAATCTTCTAGATTCTAGACGGAGGTATGTAATAGGTAAGTCCCCTATGGAGGATATGTGATTTTCGATTTACATCTTTGGATTTTTCTCATCATTAAACCCATTTCGTATACACAAGCCGTTTTCTGTCATCATTTCAATACTCCTTCTTTCTTTAAACACCCTTCGTACTCTGTGCATTATCCTTTTCTGTTCTTTTTTTCATTTTTTGTTGTAAAAAAAAATATATAAACAAAAATACTACAAAGAAGTGAAATAAAGAAGTTAGTTAAGGCGTAAGGAGGAGCTGAATGCTCCGTCAAATATATCAAAAACATATTCCACAAGGACGAAAGAATAATAATAAGCCGTCAGACATGAGCAGTGTTACCAGAGAACATTAAAAAAAATAGTTGTCGGGAAACTTAAGAGGAGAGAAAAGAGAAAGGCTGAATAAAACTATTTTGCACTTTTTAAATACTCTCTTATCTTAGATCTCCCTCTAGCTGCCAACCACGCCGTACAAGCTTTTTTTGTGCTACCCGAGCGAGATGTTCCATTCCAAATTATTGGCACTATTTTTACTGCCTAAATTATCTACACTGTCTTCGCATGTGAGAAAACCAATTGGTTTGTTTTTATTGTCCTTTTCTATCCAAAAGGCACACAAATATTGAATACTGCAGTTCTTTGAAATCCCTCAAATACTTTTTGCTGGTACGTCAACAGTGGAAGCGTTTTAGAATACGAAGTGTTGTGCGACATGAACATCATCATCCAACTGTTCCACAATGGGTGGTCAACATGTACATTTCACGGAAGAGAATGAAGCTTCGTCAGGTACCAGAGAAAATTATTTGTTTTTCCGTAGATTTCTGAATTATTAGAAATGCCTCCCTTGGACTATGTCGTCCAAAAAATTCCAATGCAGAGAACATGGATAAGATTTTGCCGGAATCTCAACGAGTTTTTGTAAATTGACATCATCGACGAAAGAACTTAACTGGTTACCAAATTGCTTCTACCACGATTGGCCGCGAAGATTAAGGACGCTGACGATTTAAATCGTTTTTCGTCAAGAGCTTTATATAGCTATGGTCTAGCTCGGGATTTTAAGAAAACTGGTCAAATTGTGTCGAGTGATACTAGAAATTACACGGTTCAATTGTTCGTTTCAACTTTTCTAAACATGTATGAGTTCTGGCAAGTTCTGGAGCATAATAGTGCATCATACCGGCGTATATGGGCGCATATGATATCATCGGCAATGCCGTTATAAAGGGTTACCCATTTTGTGGTTTCAAAAGTAAACGTAAATAAAACACATATAAAATATTTTTTTTTCACTATATTTCTTTTTTATTAAAAAGTTTGAACTTTGACATTATGTGTGAAACACTACATCATTTAAATGACCACCACGCGAATTGTTGCAAGCATCAACTTTTTGAGGTAATTTTCGACAACTTTTTGACACATATTGGGCGGTATCCCAGCCATAACTTGACGAATGTTGGTTTTCAAGTGCTCAAGAGTTAAAGGTTTATCTGCATAAACACGGTCCTTAGCGTAGCCCCACAAAAAAAGTCCAGCGGTGTCAAATCGCATGATCTTGGAAGCAAGTTGATATCGCCGAGACGAGAAATCACACGGCCAAGAAATGTATTTTGCAATAAAGCCATAATCGCTCGAGTTGTGTGGCATGTGGAACCGTCTTGTTGAAACCACATATTCTCCACGTCGTATTCTTCAATAACAGGCAAGAAAAGTCGGTTATCATGTGACCATAAGGCTCGGAATTGACGGTGACAGTCGTTCCATCGTCGTTTTCGAAGAAGTAAGGTCCAATCACACCTCCGGACTAAAGAGCGCCCCAAACAGTGACTTTTTTTGGATGTAGTGGCCTCTCTTCAATAAGTTGAGGAACCTCAGAGCCCTAAATACGACAATTTTGTTTATTAACGTACCCACCGAGTGAGAAATGCCCTTCGTCACTGAAGAAAATTTTGCTCGAAAAATCGACGTCCACCGCCTGTTGTTCAAGCACCCATTCGACGTATCTACGACGCTGTGTGTGGTCAGCTGGCTTCAGTTGTTGTGTGATCTGGACTTTATATGGATGTAGGTGTAGATCCAAATGCAAAATACGCCATAATGTGCCGTAAGACAGTCCTAATTCCTGAGAACGACGAGGAATCGACACATTCGGGTCTTCGGCAACACTTTCACTTACAGCAGCGATATTTTCAGTGGTACGAGCGAAACGATGATGCACAGGCCTTACAATATGTGTAACCAATCCAGTCTCTTCAAATTTCTTCACAATTTTGCCAATTGCTTGCGTAGTTGGACGATTATGTAAACCATAATCTCCTCTTAAAGCACGATATGTGGCTGTGGCAGAATCACCATTTTTGTAGTAGGTTTCAACAATTTGTATGCGTTGCGCGATAGTTAAGCGATCCATTTTCGTAAATATCAGACTTCCGAAATTATGTTTAACAACTTGGTTTGACAAATGTCAAATTCCATCTCTATACTTTTGAAACCGCAAAATGGATAAACCCTTGCTTACTTTTTTTACAATTAACACACACCCAATTAGTGTTTACTACGTCTCTGCAATTAACTTTTTGACACATATTGGGCGGTATCCCAGCCATAACTTGACGAATGTTGGTTTTCAAGTGCTCAAGAGTTAAAGGTTTATCTGCATAAACACGGTCCTTAGCGTAGCCCCACAAAAAAAGTCCAGCGGTGTCAAATCGCATGATCTTGGAAGCAAGTTGATATCGCCGAGACGAGAAATCACACGGCCAAGAAATGTATTTTGCAATAAAGCCATAATCGCTCGAGTTGTGTGGCATGTGGAACCGTCTTGTTGAAACCACATATTCTCCACGTCGTATTCTTCAATAACAGGCAAGAAAAGTCGGTTATCATGTGACCATAAGGCTCGGAATTGACGGTGACAGTCGTTCCATCGTCGTTTTCGAAGAAGTAAGGTCCAATCACACCTCCGGACCAAAGAGCGCCCCAAACAGTGACTTTTTGTGGATGTAATGGCCTCTCATCAATTATTTGAGGAATCTCAGAATCCAAAGTACGACAATTTTCATATACATACCCACCGAGTGAGAAATGTGCTTCGTCGGTGAAGAAAATTTTGCTCGAAAAATCGACGTCCACCGCCTGTTGTTCAAGCACCCATTCGACGTATCTACGACTTTGTGTGTGGTCAGCTGGCTTCAGTTGTTGTGTGAGCTAGAACTTATATGGATGTAGATGTAGCTCCAAATGCAAAATACGCCATAATGTGCCGTAAGACAGTCCTAATTCCTGAGAATGACGAGGAATCGACACATTCGGGCCTTCGGCAACACTTTCACTTACAGCAGCAATATTTTCAGTGGTACGAGCGAAACGATGATGCACAGGACTTACAATATCTGTAACCAATCCAGTCTCTTCAAATTTCTTCACAATTTTGCCAATTGCTTGCGTAGTTGGACGATTATGTAAACCATAATCTCCTCTTAAAACATGATATGACGGCTGTGGCAGAATGACCATTTTTGTAGTAGGTTTTAACAATTTTTATGCGTTGTTGGATAGTTAAGCGATCCATTTTCGTAAATGTCAGACTTTCAACTGAAAAAAAAAATTGGTTTAACTACTTGGTTTGTCAGATGTCAAATTCCATCCCTATATCTTTGAAGCCGCAAAATCGATAACCCCTTGTTTACTTTTTTTTACAATTAACACACACCCAATTAGTGTTTACTACGTCTCTGCAATTAATTAAGCTTTAGAAAATAGTGGTTGCATTATGTAAGAGATAGTGATTTACATTTTTCTTAAATATTTGGACATTGAAATGGGGAGGAATAACAGCGTTGGACAAGGAATTTAATATTCGTAAAACACAGCTAGGAAAAGAATCTCTATTTTTGGCGGAAGTTGATGAAGTTTTGCTCTATAATGTATCGATATATCGCTTTTCTTTAATAACTAAAAGTTTGTTACCATCCCCCACTAAATCTTTCGTAACCAGACCAAAAGTATGTGTTTTACTATATTTTTTGCAATACAATTTGTGTGTACAACTTATATGAAGACGTCGACTGACAGTTGTTTAAACAATTTTTTTTTTGCAAAAAAATTAGTAAGAGACATACTTTTGGTATTGTTCTAGATTTAGTGAAAAATGGTGGTATGGTGTTAAGTTTAAGTTATTAAAAAAAGCGACATTTTTTCTTTCGTCATTGATTTACGACACACTTTCCACAAATAATGGCATACCCCATTATATATTTATTGACTTCATAAAAACCGTTTTTGATGGGGTTATATACAAAAAAATGAGGGTGACAATTTTTTTTTCTATCATGACAAATTTACGACAATTAATCTCCAATCATTAAAATGTTGAAGTGGTTGTGCTAACTTGACACATTTTTATTTTTCGGTTCTTACTATACACTTAATTTGAAACTTACATAGAACTGTTTTAATAATGCAAATCAAGTGAGTAGTTTTGAAATGACTGTGCTCTGTGTTTAACACTTTCAAGAATTTGTATGATTTTCTTTTGAAATTTTCGTAACTGTTATATGCAAAACCGCTGACATTTTAAAACCATTTACTTTATTTTGTTGCTTAAAGCTTTTGGGAGTTTTAAATGAAGTATTCTAAGTGATTTTAAAAACCATTCTTAATTCAAACAACATATTCTAAAAATTTGGATGTTGAACACTTTTAATTATTTTCTTGAAAAAATACTTTTGAGGTCCACCCTGTCGTGGAAAATTGTTTTCTTTTATAATATTCAATATCAGCTATAACATTATAACCATTTTACGAAAATCGGTCAAATAACAACTAAGTTGAAATTGTTTGAATCCGTCCCGTACTTCTATAAATACATACCCAATAATGATCCCATCTTCCAATAATTGTATAAATGTCACCGTCGGTCGTTCAAACTTTGATACGTGGTTCAGCAATTTTAGCTCACCGATTTCGGCGAGGTGAGTGAGGTTCAACGTTGCGTTGGTTTAAATTTGAATGGGTGATTTAGCAACTCAACGATTTAATCTCACCGATTTACCGTAAAAAACTCTCCAAAATGGGAAAGAGATTTAAGACAAGAATGACTCAGAATGCGCAAGAAAATTAGACGCGAGCATGACATGATTCACTGTGAGCATTTTGTAATTATAAACCAACTACATATTCATTGATTTCCTCCCACCGAGGCACGAGGCCTATCTCGTCGAACTCGAGTCTTGATTTCTTATTGCATTCATTATGGTCAAAAATACAGATTTCTTCTAAATGAATGGCAATTCTATTTTGGATTTGTCAGCGTACGTAGGATTACTCGTATATGGTAATGATTTTCTACGTTTGTCAAAAGATAGTTTAATATTTTGTATTTTTACTTGCGGTATTCTTACTATAGGGCAAGTTTTGCATTTGGAAAATAAAATCGAACTTGAGATTTTGATCAAACATGATATTACGATGATGGAGAATACCAAAAAAATGGGTCCCGCAATTTCTTCTGTTTGTCAGCTTAAGCGGCTCAGGTGATTGTCTCAAATAGACCCAAAAATAACGGTAGGTGCCTGCCATACTTTTTTCTATCATCTGAACTATCTCGAAAGCCGCTCTAAAGATTTTGATAAGAATTAGTGTGTGCACTCTCTTCGTTAGAATCTATATTTTGGTCAATTTGCTTTTTTTTAAATTGTATTGTTTTAACGCTACCTGACATACACGCATTTTTTTGATTCAACTTTCTCATAAACGGCTCTACAGATTTCAATCAAAATTTGTATATACTGCATTCCAAAATTTTAAAATAAATATTTTTTGTTTTGATTTTTGAAAAGAAAAAAATATATTTTTTTTTTGTTGACAATTCAATATTTCGAAAACGGGTGGGTGATTTTTTTTGAAATTTTGTTTTTAAGTTTAGGTTATTTAATATTAAAATCTTATTTTTGTAGAAAAAATTTAACGAAATTTTGTATATACAAAATTAAGTAAAAAATGACTTTAAAATATATTAAGCCTTTTCTATTACTAATTTTTGCACACCTTGTCCATATGATCGAATTTAAGATCAAGTACGTGCGATCCTGCCTTTGCATTTTATATTTTTGTTATTTTTAAGAAGTTAGATTGTAAATTATATCGAAGTTGAAAAGAGTTATTTAGGATTTATTGAATTAAATAAAAAAATTGGCTCACAATGTTTCTTAGTGTTTTATTTTTTTTAAAAATAAAAATGCTTTTGGTTTTGTTTAACGTTGAAGTTAATTAAAATAAAATGCACGACTGGATCGCACGAACTTGCTCTTGTATCTAACAATTTTAACGTAGCTAACCATTGAGGTTTAGTTAGTTAGGTGTGGTTATCCTATGCAGGTTTAAAGCCTATGTAGGTAAGACTACCTTAATTCTTAGTACAATGAATTATCGAATGGATTATTCACGGAATAGTTACATAGGTACCTACCTGCAAATGTATATTTAAATCTAAAATATGGATTTTAATTAGGAGAGTAAAATGTATGTAAACATGTAGATATAATAATGAAAATGAAGGATGAAGGTGAGGTAGCTAAATGCATCACTTTGTAATTTAGGTGCCTTATGCATACATAAGATTCATGTGATTTTTAGAGATATATACATATGTATATATAAATGTATGAGGGCCTACATTTTATTTAGTGTTCAATGACGAACGCAAAAATTCGTAAAAAGGGAGTAATAATAAATTAGAAATAAATGGATAATACATATAATTAAATGTTTTTATATTGCTTAGTCGCCATAGTTTGAGGGAAAACAAAGATGCCATTTAAATTCATAGATAAATAAGAATATATACAAAAAAATCGTAGGAGCGGTTTTATAATAAATTAATTTTTTATGTATAACATTTTGAAAAACATTTTTAGAAAAAAACATTTTAAACGCCATTTTGAAGATATTATTAATATACATATAAAATTCAAATTTCAAAAAAAATTTGTGACTGGTTTTTGACAAAACGATTTTTCAAAAAAAAAAATTTATTTATTTTTTATAAATCGAAAAACTTTTTTTTTTGAAAACTTTCGTGTGCAGTTTTATTAACAATTTTAGGGAGTATTTGTATAAAAAAAAATTTTAATCGGTTCATACAATATTGAGAAAGCCGAAAATATGAAAAGTGGTTCTATGGGAACGTTTATAAATACGCAAAAAAATATTTTTATACTTTAAAGTGGACTGTACTAATTTAAGAACACACAAATTTTTTTATAAAAATTATTGGAGCCGTTTCGAGATATACATTATTTTCTTAAGGGTTTTTTAACATTTGTATGGGAGGTACAGTTGTTTTTTATTTTAGAAAATTAGTTTTTTTAATCTTTTCAAGATAATGCCAAAAGATTACCAAATACGAAGTTTCGAAAAAATCTATTGAGTCGTTTTTGAAATTTTGAGTTTTCCAAAAAAAAAATTAATTTCCAAAAATAAAAAAAATGCATAAAAAAATTCAAAAAAGTCAAATTAACCGTTTCAAGGAAAATCGAAAACCAAAAAACTGGTTCTAGAGGTACCAAAAGTAACAAATTTTTCCTTAAAAAAATTATCAAAAGTTGCCCCTTCCATTCATTAATGAACTGATTTTTTTTTTATAAAAATCGTTTGAGCCTTTTTTGAGAAAAATAAGATTTTTGTTTTTGGCCAACAGAAAAATGTATGAGAGCTATTGTTATTTGTCGTCATAAAAAAATAAAAAAAAACCTGTGGGCATATTACCGAGAAAATAATATGTACCAAGTTTGAATCAAATCCACCGAACCCCTTAGGCTGCAGACTCGAGGCCAGACAGACAGATAGACAGACATACAGAAGGAATTGGGGGACCCAGTTTGTTTGTGTTCTCTATGATTGTAGTGTCATGTTTGATTGTAAGAAAAAATTTTTTTTTTAGAAATAAATAACTTGCTTCATAGTACGTATAATTGCAAGTAAAAAATGTATTTTTTTATGAAAATATATGTTTAAACGTTGTGCCGGTTAATCTTTGTGGTTCTTTAGCAAAAAAAAAAACAATCTCTTTCGGTATAAACCTATTTTTTAAAAGATTTTGACAGAAACGTGTCGGTTTGACATCTCATTAACAGCTCCATAGAACAGTCTTACCCCCAAGCTATACCCTTGAAATTTTATTTAGAGAAAGTTTTAAAACAAAAGTAACTATATCCTATCCAATAATTCAAAAACACAATCATTTAAGAAATTATATATACGAAATTTCTTTAAGATTACTGCATGAAGTTTGTAGGAATTTTAAATTTAAAAGTTGGATATCTTCCGAATTAATGTCATGTACTATTTTCTTAAGCTCTTTAGCCATAAAGCTTTCCAGACACATTTTTGGTTCAGCATAACAGAGATACGAGTATATACATTGAATAGCATTTAATTTTGCCTTATCCTCGGAGGGACTGATAATTAAATAATAGAAGAGAAGAGTCCTTGCTATCTAACAGTTCTCTCGTTTCATACACAAAGTTTTTGGTGGTATTGTTTGCATGAATAATTGTTAACTTCTAAAAATGCACTCGAAACTTTTAAATTTGAGGAATTTTCTCATCCTTGAACAAATGGAAACTAAGTTACCTTTTCAGGCTTTGAAATTTTTGATCCCCACACAAAAAAAAATACAAAAAACCGTTTGAAAACATTTTTGGCCATTATGAAATTGACAATATTAGATTTGCTGCGAATCGCAATGTAATGTTCTCTTTTCTTTTCATGAGAAATGAATAAGAGCAACACTGGGAATCCAGTGCGCTGCGAATTCATTAATAGACATTTTTCATTTTTTTTTTAAATAAAATTTTCAAAATACACAAAATGTGTTTGATTTCACGCATACTGGCAACACTGTACCTAAGAAAGACATTCCCACTTAAAGAAGGTAAAACGGGATTGAAATACAGACATTTAATAAAAAATTCCCCGGGTGTCATCCGACTACATTCAGCCTGTCTCTGACATAGTGGGATATGCCTCAGAGTTGTCGAAGGGGGTGTCCTGATGTCTGTCACATCTCACATGAAACATTGAGAAATAATATTGCGAATATAATGCGAAGGAGTTAGGAGAACAAACGTGTTGTTTGTTTTTATTTTTCTTTAGCACTTCTGTTTATCCCGTCGTCGTGGAATGGTAGATGGTACTCGTATATAGGAAGATGATCTTTATGTTTTCTTCCTTCGAACTCTAACAACGCCAAGACAACCATCGTGGGTTTCTTAGTTCTAATATAAATACCGCCGCCGCCGCCGCTGCCGAAGCCACCACCTCCAACGGTAGCATCTCAGTCATCATTGACTGCAATAAGGAACCTAACGAAGTATGAAATCAGTTCATAAACTTCCGTAATATGATCCTTGTTGTAGAGGATTTTTATTTGTTTATTTTTTGCTTTCATAGTCTTCTTTTATTTTATTTTATTTTATTTTTCCTTCACTTTTCTCTGTTGGATAATCCTTTAATGCAACTTACAGTCTTCATAATGAATGTAATTCACTCTATTCTCCTAGCTTTAAATAAAGTAGTATTACTGGAGGAAGTGAATGCAGAACAGAAGCGGCAGCAACAATCTTAAATCCCTTGGCGACTAATGTTGTGCAGGTTTGCGTTGTAATAACCCATAATGCTATGAAGCTGTTTTGCTGTATTCCGCACAATCGTATCTTCAGGGAGCACAAACAGGCGGGTTTACTGGAACAAACATTGAAATAGGTAGATTATATTGCCAGTGCGGTGCGGCTGAGCTTATGAGTCCGGCTATGGAATTATTCTTTTTCGCCATAATATACTGCTCCATGCCCTTGCCCATGTCTAAAGCCATAAATTAGATGCATGAGGTCTTTTGTATTATGGAATATGGATGGGTCAGATGTCGCGACTGGGTCGAGTGCAAGTAGTATTGTTCCATGTGTGGCTTACAGTGAGATAATATTTGCAATGAAGTATTTAATCTTCTCATACTTTTTCTCTCTCTCTCTCTCATCAAAAGGAAATGCTTTAAAATTTAATGAATATTAGGGGAAAGTTGTGGATTAAACTAAATGGCTAAATCAAACCTCTTTGTAATTATCTGTGTAGGTACCTGCTGTATAGAATTAGTTATTCCTAAAGCTTATAGGTTACCCATAATTTTATAGTAACATTTATTGCAGTAAGAACTTTTTCGATTGCTAATGCAATAGAGGAACAAAAATGTAATAAATGGTAACCCTTATAGTTTGTAATAACAACTCCCTTAGGATGACAGCGGAGGTTACAATCCTTTTGCCCATTTAAGCGAGCTATCTGTCCAATCACAAATAGATATGTTAGACGCTAATTCAAAAACCTACTAACTGTGCATGTTTATGCTAGTCTAACTGTGGTGATGGCTGTCAATGCATTGCTAGCAGATGATATACCGAAGTTATTGCTGATGGTATAGCCCCAGAAGAATCCAGCTCTAATTCCATATGGTAGCCGGTGGTACCATTGATGTTGTTGGTCCGATGCTATTTTGCATGAAATGAGCTTTCGACATTAATGATATTGTGTGTGAATCATTATGATTAATTATTGCATGTGATGAAACCCAAAAGGGCAAACACAGCGGGCTAACTGGTAGGTTCAATAGAGACATGTTGAAGTTGAGGCTACTGAAGGGCGCAGAGTTACTTGTCTTGTATAAAAGATGATGCTGCCAAATCAGAAATGATAATGGTAGTGGACCAATAGCTATGATTTGCCAGTCGCAAGCTAAGAATCGTGTATTCGGTACTACGGGAGTCCACACGAATTCGTTAGGGTCTGTTACATGGGATTGGCCCCATTTTCGCGGGCAGATCGGATTGAGATTTTTAATGTCCTTAATAGAAGGTAATTGTAAGACATATCCATGAACCTTAAAGTCAAACAAATTATTGGATTAATGAAAAAAGAGAAATTGACTGAAGGATAAAACTGAGATGTGGCTAATGCCTACCGGAGGATTTAATCCGAAAAGGTAGTTATACTTTCGTAAGCGTAATTACTCTTGTGGTAATGTATTTTAAAGTGCATTTAGGACAGTAATTTTGCATAAGCGAAGGAACTTATCCCCTGGGTTTATATTTGTCGTGTTACCAGATATAATATTTTGTGTGCAATAGCAGATAGAGCTCATGAAATATTTATCTGTTTGAGGAGGCATTAGAATCTTTAAGGCTTAAACTGCTTGCAACAAATTTTGTCTTGTGTGTTATCATTGGCACAGAAATTGTTAATGCTGCGTGTTTAATTTTCAAAAAAAAAAGAATTTAAAATCGTTCTATAGATTCGGAGAAAAATATCGAGATTATGATTAAACTTGCAACACTGATGAGAGCAAAGACGACAAAAGTGGGTCTCATAATTTTGACTGTTTATCTGCCTAATAGCGTACGGCGTATATGGCGACTGCTTCGCAAGTACTTGCTCTCATGTTCGATTACATCGTATGCAAGAGACTTGTATTAAGAATCTAAAAACTATATTTATATTAAGTCGTTGTTTACTTAATTTTTTATATAGACAATTTATATAATTTTTTAATAAAAAAAATTGGTATGACAATTTTAAATATTTAATAATATGAGCTTAAAAACAAAATTTCCAAAAAAAAGTCCTTAATCCGTTTTCGAAATATTTTCAAAAATCCAAAAAACTATTTTTCGAAAATGTTGTATGCAATATTATTTATAATTAAGGAGACCTACGACTTAAAATTTTGTATTGAAATCCATCAAGCCGCTTGTGAGAAAGTGAAAAATAAGAAAAATACTTGTATAGCAGGTATCGTTAATAAAAAAATATTTAAAAAGATTGGCGCAAAATTTTAAAAAGCCAGATGGTAAGGGCTTAGCATGATATTACTTAACAGTTTGCTAATACTTAAGAACTTTACTAATATTTTCCTAATTTTAAACACTTTTTAACTAGCACCATACTACATCTATTTTCTTAATAACTAAACAAAGCAAAAAAGTAAGCGAACATATATTTTTGACGTTTGAAAATTTCAAAGTGGCATATGGATCTATAGTACGATACTAAAAAATAAAGAAGCCACTTTGTGATTTTAACTTTAATAAAATGTTAAGAAGATAGGTCGAAACTAAATTGGTTTAAAATGATCAAAATCCTCTTGTTGGCCTAGTATCATACTAAAAATGATTTAACATATTACTAAATCGACTAAAGTTGTTCACGCCGTCGATCGTTAGAGCCATTTTCGAGATAATTGGGTCAATTAATGTTTATTCAATACGTTAAATTCTAACGTAAAAATTACAAAAATTTACTTTAATCATGGTAGACAAAACTGTATGGCAAGTACCGGTATTTTTAGGGCTAAAAACGATTCAAAAATATATTTGAGACAATCACCTGAATCACTTTAGTATCAAGCAGCGTTGCCTGTGTTTTTTATTGTGGCCCTTGGCGCGGGCCAACATGAAATGGCCCGCATATCACATTTTTTGTAATATTTTATAAAGAAATCTTTCTAATTTCATCACAAAAATTGTCAATGTGTTTCCTCCATAACCAATGTCCCACATTAGGCGTTTATCTTTTTAAGCTCATAGCATGGAACTGAGCTCTCTTGGGTGGCAATGGCGCAGTGGATAAAGTGCTTGATTGCTAACTTAGACGTCTGAGTTCGATTCCCAGGCTAGGCGCATCCTTTTCTATACCTCCAATTTTAATTGGATGCTGCCCATGGGTTAAAATGAGACAGTCAATGCTTGGTTCTCAAATACATTGTGCCAAACTAGTGACGTGCAATTCAAGTTGCGTTTAAAAGACCTTAGGTCTTACAGGCATATAGTTAAATTCAAAAAAAAAAAAAAAAAAAAAAAAAAAAAAGAGGTCTATGTTTCATTTTTAGCTCAGACACATGAGAACGCTCAAGTTCAAGTTTTTTTTTTCAATCACAGCCAGCTGCGAGCTTTGAGCTCATAATAAAATGTACAAGCAGATTGAGTAAAATAAAATATTATGTGACTTTCTCTTTATTCATCCTTTCCTTTTGTCAACTAGAGCTATCGCATGATGAATGATTCGATATTTTTTATTCGTTTATCGAAAAGTATTGATGATTGTAATTACTAAACATCGAATTAATCGAATCTAATTTCGATCATTTAGTTGAATCTCAATTTTCAATCACAATCTCTATTGATCGATTCAATTACGTTTTCGATTACGAAGTTTGAAGGAAATCGCTCCAGCCGCTTAGGCTGTAGAGCGCTGTACAGACATATAGACAGACGGAATTGCAAGTTACACTTTTTTGGTGTCCTCTATCATCGTAATGTCAAGTTAGATTTTTTTTTGATTTTTTTCAAATGCAAAACTTGCCCTACCTATAGTATCTATATCGCAAGTAAGAAATAGCGGTACCTGCCATACATTTCATCTTAGCAAACCAGGAAAATCTTATTTATATCAAAAACTGTTGCATCGATTTTTGTTAAAAAATAAAATGCACGACGGGATCGCACGTAATTGCTCTTATGTTCGATCAAATCGTAAACACAAGATTCTAAGTAGAAACGTCTAAATATATTTTTAAAGTCCTTTTTTACTTAATTTTTTTTATAAATAAAAATTATTTAATTAAAAAAAAAAAAAAATATTGGTAGTTCAACATACCGTAATTTCAAAAAAAAAATCGCTCGTTTGTTTTGAAATATTTATTGACTTTTCAGAAAAAAAAGAAGATTTTCTTTCAAAAATCCAAGAGAATGTTTGCAACATTTTTGTATGCAATATTATTTTGAATTTGAAATAGACCCTGTACAAATATTTTCATTGAAATCCGTATAAAATTTAATGAGAAATTAGAAAATCAAAGAACCGTTCTATGACAGGTACCGTTAATAACATTTTGAGTAAAATAAATGTTGAACCAAAATTTAGACTATACCGAACCGCACTTAATTTTGTTATCGAAATCGTTAGAGCCAATTTCGATATAATTAAGATTTATCAAACATAACCGCGGTACCCACTATTTTTTGGTGTTTTCACCATCGTAATGTCAAGTTTGATTAAAATCTAAAGTTCGAATTTATTCAAATGCGAAACTTGCCCCATAACGCAAGTTAACAGTGTCGTTGCATACGAAGTCAAATACGGTTTGCTTTCTACAGAATTTTGCAACAAGATCTATTATTAAAAATTATTAAATATATTCGAAATTATTTTTCGAACCTCTTAGTACTACCATTGAAACGGGTTTAAATTTGGCATTCAAGAAATGAGTGCAATTATGTTCACAGGGCTCTATTTCAGCTCCAACCATTTTTCTTATTTTCATCACGACCTTTTAGGAATAATTTCTAATCATCTTCACTGTTTTTCTTCACTCTAAGCTTATCATAAATCCCCACTACATGGATGTGGAACTTCAACTTATGATCCACTCATTAAATTCCGATTTTAACACGATTTTTCAATGGAGCATATCATTTACCGAGAAAAATTTAAAGTATTTGTATTCAGGCAACCGAAAAGCCTTAAACAAAGGAGTTCCACAAGGTTACTTTCTGAATCCACTAATGTTTATATTATTTTTTAACGATATTAAAACTACACTGTAGAAAGGACTAGATTGAAACGGGTTAAGGTGATATACATTGTGATATGTAGTTGATTGTCAATTTCGTGATACAGTATCTTACGGATAAAAGAAACACCCATATAAGAAAAACTCGTTATAAGAAACGCAATGAGAAACACAGTGCATTTTTCTTTAGATTTCTTTCGAGATTAATCGTTTATAAGAAACTCACATATAGCAAGAACACTGTTATATGAAATCTTTTCTTACACCCCAAAATCAATTCTTAGGACAAAAAAGTAGGCTTATAAGAAATTTACTTTGTTAGTCAAACATGTGGCAAAATCTTTTCAATATGCATCTTTGTGTTAAGGTATTTATTAAAGTTCCCACTTTTCAAAAGAATGACAGCTGAAATTTGGAAAGGCGCGACTATTCTGACCACAGATGAGCAATACTCGTACAAGGATGGGGAATTTCGGCAGCTATTTGTGTTTGATTACAAGCTATTACCTTCATGAAATTGATGTTTTTGCACCTGTGTGTCGTTTCACTATACCACATTGTTGTTAGATCTCACATCTATTCATGGAGAGAAGGTCAAATTTACAAATACAACAGTATAAACAAAAGTGATTCTGACATTTGCGATATGTAATTAACCTTAATTATAGCATGAGCATATCTTACAATATTTTGCTTAATTTTATTTATTTGAAGAGAATGCTTATGTACCTATTTTTTATAATTGTTTTACATGTTGAAGAAGAGTATATTTTTAGTACTTTGTTACATTAAAGCTTTTTATCTTAAAATATATAAATATAATAAATATTATAGATGACATACATTCATTATGCGCATATAAAGTTATTCGATGTTTCGATATAAGAAAAAACTCCGATATAAGAAAGAAATTTCTGGGTTTTCAGAGTTTCTTATATCTGTGCTGTACTATAGTTATTCCGATGATAACTTTCTCTATCATAGGTATGGAAAATACAGGCCTTAATTTCCCAGAAACAATTGAAGCTATCAACGAATTTAAATATTTGGGCTTACAACATAAATATTATGAAGACACATTTAAGAGAGAAAAACACAGTAAGATAACTAATTAGTTAGTCATTTATATACAATACATATAATACATCTATATCCCTGTATAGCCCGAAAGCTCGTCGTTAAATCTTCCTCCCACACTTCTTCGATGCAAACAGTATTACAAACGTTTGAAGAATCTTTCTCTAAAAGCACTCAAACAGTTTTTCATTAATTTCTTCGAAGGTCTATGCTTCTGTCCCATATATCAAAGATGGGCTTGATTAAGATCTTGTATAAATATTACAACTATTACAATCACTTGGTAAGAAAAACAAGGGCATCTCGGGGCGCCCGACAGAAGTGAGAACTTAAACTAATCTAAGTTGAACTACTTTAAATTTGTTTAACTTGAGAAAAGCTTTAAAAGTTCTTCGTTAGTACTTATGTTATTTTGGAAAACTTTTCCTTCGGCAATTTCGGTCACAATAATTTTAGTAATGAAACTAAACTAGTTATATTAACTTTTCCCGACGTTTCGACAGGGATTGCTGTCTTCTTCGGGGGGAACTTTTTATTACACACAAAAAAGAAAATAAGCAATAAACAATTTTATACAACAAAGAAAAAACAATTGAAGACTCACACTTTGGAATATTATATGTACAAAAATTAAATTGTACATTGTTTGTAAATCATTGTAAGCATTCATATTAATTTTACAAACAATGTAACATTTTATTTTTTTTACATATAATATTCCAAGTGTGAGTCTTCAATTGTTTTTTCTTTGTTGTATAAAATTGTTTATTGCTTATTTTCTTTTTGGGTGTAATAAAAAGTTCCCTCTGAAGAAGACAGCAATCCCTGTTGACGTCAGTAAAAGTCAATGTAACTAGCTTAGTTTCATTACAAAAATTATTGTGACCAAAATAGCCGAAGGAAAATTTAAAATTGGACAATAATTTAAAAAATCGTTTTTCGTTAGTTTGATTAATTTCAAAAGTTCTCCGTATTCATGAGAGAATGGCGATTCAGACAGATTGGCGCCGTAACGCGTTACGTAACGAAGCGGTTTACCCTTACATAAAAAGTTATGACTTCAAAAAAAAAAAAAAAATAGGTTTTTTGAATATCTCTCAGCTTATTGTAAGTATTTATACATATGTATTATAGTGAAAGGAATCAAATATATCACAATTGTTTTTAATATTAAACGTGTTGTGGAGATTTTTAACTTTAAATTTGCTCCTTAAATCACGCATGGCTAGGCCAGCCATAGAAAAAATTATTTCGGATGGAACCGAACTCCGGAATACAAAAATATAGCTGACTGGTGATGATATGTTTTCTTGAATAGATCTATGATGATCATGGAAAGGAACTTGCACAATCTTACTTCTGCGTTTACGGACGCTCACAACAAACCTTAACTTGTTTTAAATGAGTGCGAAGGAGAAATCCTATCTGTTCTCCCACTCATTAAATTTGGAAGAGTCATAACTCTTGAGTCAAAGTGTAATAGCTGAAATTGCAGTTTCTGTATCTTTTATCTCGTATGAATGCATAAGTGTAAATCTGCTATTTAGTGTATGTAGCTTATTATGGGTTTCACCACTAATAAACTTGTGAGGTGAAAAACTATCGATAGTATTTTTTAAAACTATCAATACATTCGATAGTTCTTACTATCGATACTATCGATGGCCTATCGATGTTTAAGCAACCCTACCGGGTAGTCAAAGTCCTTGATCAATTCATATCTATCTATTGTAAAGTTTTATCCGAGCTGTTGATGTTGAATTTCTTTGTCGTTGATTTGAGTCTTCACTGACAGCCAATCCGATCAATACTGGTAAAAGCACCAAACACAGATCGCTTTATTCTGCCGATTCGTTCTATGTCATCGGCATAAGCAAGTATGAACTGACTTTTGATAAATTGTATCAACTGCTTCAAACACTGGAATTACTGGTGCTTTTTTCTGTAGGAGACTAATTCCTCTGTAGTTGGCCTTGGTCAGAACATCTCCTTTGTGTGCATGTGGCACACACTTGTTGGACCACATTCTACACATCAGTTGATGTGTGCTCCTTACCAATTAATACTTCGCTGCTTTGAATAGTTCTACTTGCACCTGCAGCTTAATAAGGTCTTATCGCTGGACGGAAAGGCTCGCTATCATCGTCCGAATTACATGACGTAATTTGCATAGCAGAGCAATGTTGGCTATTTTAAAAAAATGTTGCTTCCTGGTCCTAAGGATTGACTATCATATTTTTCTTAAAAAAAATTAAACAACTTTTTCAACACAAATTATGACCCTAGATAGCGCTACCATACACATATACAAACTTATAGAAGTTTGAGTTCTTAATAAGACAAATTTATCAATACAACATCATCAAGGCCGTACACACGTGTCGTATCATAAAATCTAGAATAAGAATAATTTATTAAAAAAATATTCAATTAATTTGAAATTAAATTGAAAAATGCAATCAATCAATGCGTCGGTTTCTGACAATGAACTTCCAACTTTTATGACTACACCTACATTCGAGTTCGTTCTGTTCGTTCATTTCATTTAATCAAGCGGATAATATTTGATTATTCATGAGTTTCAAAGAGTTTTATGATATCTGGTTCTTTTTTTCAAAAAAAAAAAATATATATAAATAAATCACTTGCCGCACCACAAAACCCAACGTCAAACACTCAACCGCAATCAATTTGATAAAAAAAAAGATAAAAGAAAAAAAAATCAATTGCAAAAGCTCATCCAGCGTCAATAACTCTTTTGAATTTGAATTCGCCTCTGCAATATGAAATTTACATTGAAATTATTAAAAAAAATATACATTTTTCACATCATCATAAACAAAATCGAAGAACTTGCTACATTTTCAATACCAAATATAAAGGAAGGACCTTTTGAAGTTGATTCCCCTTGCCAGTTCTTGATACACTCAACATGTTGTATCTACATACAGATATACAGTTTGAATGTACCTATCTACTGTGCCAAGCAACCACACTATGTTTACTCCCAGGTGGTAGATCACTCCAATCCAACATCTGCTCACCTGCATACTAAAGGCATCAATTGCAAATTGAAAGGTTTATCTGCTCCATTGAACTTTAGCTCTTTCCAGTTCCCAGTTTTCATCTACCTACCATACATACATATGTATGTATAGTATAATAGGACAATGATTGAATCCAGAAACACATCCACCCGAGGAGCAATGAGAGTTGTAGAACGCGGCCAGTAGGGAAATAAAAATTGAAATTTCTACTGGATCAATTTTATGGAAAATTACATTCGTCGAACAACTTAAAATATACATGGATGGACAACTTGAGTTGAGTTTCCATTAAAATGGCAAATATTCTCTGAAGTAGTTTGTATGTATGTATGTGGATTGTATAGGTAGATAATGTGAATTACTACCAGTGCCACATACTTGAAATTTATGAAGTACTTCCTTGAATAGAACTTAAGTACAGGAACTGAATGTAGAATGTAGGTAAAAGTAGTTAATTATTTCTAACGATATTTAATGCCACAAAATTGTGAAGGTATAATTCTATTCGCTCCAAAGATACGTGTCTGAGATTCAAATATTTAAAAAAACCCCAATGGTTTTTTGTGTATTCAAATTGAATTGAAATTGGAGAAAGTAAGTGTTTTAGCTTATTTTTCTAAATCAAAAATCCGAGAAAAGTTAGATGTTGCCTGTACAATATTTCAAGTCGTTGATTGCGTCCTTATTACGGTTTTTAAGTGACAGGGTGGCCCACGAATCGTGCTACAATAAGAAATTTAAATAACTTTTATTTTAATCGATGTATTTCGTTTAGTTTTGTTTATTGGATTAAAAATTAAATTTTAGTTTAAATAACTAATGGTTTTTAAAGATGATAGACCGCAAATGACCTCCACGCTCATCTACGCGTATGCGGTACCTGCTCAGAAAATTGTTCATTGCGGCCTGAAGGGTTCAAATTGGGATCGCCTCAATTATTGTCTTAATGGACTGCTTCTATTCAGTCAAATTCCTGGGTTTCGTTTTGTACACTTCCTGCTTGACATAACGCTATAAAAAATATCTTTTGCAGTCAGGTCAAGTGATTTTGGGGGCCAGCGGAAAGTGCAGTTTCTGGATATCAATTTGTTTGGGAATTTTCGTTGGAGCTCCGCTATAACTTGTGTGGCTACGTGTGCACTTGCTCCATCTTGTTGAAACCAAATCCTCCTGAAAGGGATATGTCTTCGGCGAAGTTCTGGGTAAAAAAACTCCTTCAACATCCTTAAATAACGGTCCCCATTGACAGTTTGTGTTACACCGTTTTCTTCAAAGAAGTATGTCCCGACAATACACCTTGATGAAACTGCGCACCACACAGTGACTCGGTCTGGGTGCAGTTCCGTCTCATTGAGCATTTCTGGAGTAGGTTCACTCCATTAACGGCAATTTTGCTTGTTAACATTGCCGTTTAAGTCAAAATGGGCCTCATCAGACATGAACAAACAATTTATCAATGTGTTGTCTTCTTCGGCCATTGCATCATTTTTCGGCAAAATTCCAGGCGAACAGGCAAATGTTGATTGTTTAACTTGCTTGTAATTTGGACTTTGTACGGAAACAAGTTTAAGTCATCATGAATTATCCGTTGTAATGACCGTCTGCTAACTCCAATTTGGCCCGATAAGTTTCTAGTCGAAACACTTGGATTTGCCTGTATTGCCAATGCAACAGCCACGATTGTATCCTGAAGGCGAACATTGGGATCTCGATGATACGATCTTCGTTCGATGCTTCCAGATTCGGCAAACATGTTCACCAGCCTCATAATGGTCCATCTACTCGGGGGAGTACCGCCAAACTTGGAAGGAAATGAAAAGAATGTTATCACTGCACTATCCAAATCCTTTTTTCAGTATCCCAAGCATTCATTTTGATAAGCCTAAATAGCTTATAAAATAAAAGAAAAAAAATAAGCCGATTACTCGCACTGAAAAAAGTTATTACGTTTTATTTTTGTAGTACGATTTTTTTTTTTTTTTTTTTTTTTTTTTTAATTCATTTTTATTTCATTTTAACTTATAACTATCTTAAAGCTAGACAAAAATGTTTAAAACTAGCCTAATTATCAATAACTTACAACTAATTTACTGGCCCTTTACGGGCGCTCTAAATTAAACAATAACTCTTACAACTAATGTCTTTCGACCTTATTTTAATTAAATCTAATTTTTTTTTTATTTATTTTATATTTCAAGAAACTTATATACAAAAAACTTGATATCTGATCATTTTTTTTTTTTTTTTTTTTTTTTTTTTTTTTTTTTTTTTACCTATAAACTAAGCCTAAATATATATTAAAAATAATTAAAACTAAATAAAACTAACTTATACTAACTAACTTATCCTAACTAAAAATAACTTAAACTACTTAAAATACCTAATAATACTTATAACTACTTAAAAACTAGAACAGCCACAGCAGCATTTTTTTCGTTTTTTAATTTTTTTTGTTTATTTTTTATATGCATGCAGACACACACCAGCATGCAAGCCACCCACACATGTACATACGCACATACATATACGTACGCACATACATGTACAGACACGCAGATACCTGCACGTATGCCCCCGAATACATACATATTTTTAATTTTTTTTGGTGCCACCCTGACTGTTCCCTATACCTAATGCCCTAAATCTATGTAAGTCGGCCAAGATATATCATCTTCATCGACTTTATATATCACGATGCTGTTCAGAGAGCCACCAGAACTGGTTCTCCTGTTTCGCCCTATCCCTCCGGTCCCGATCGGACACAGTCCTACTGAACCGAAGGCGCTCTTCTCCACCTTGATCGATGACGTCTCGACCATACAGGAGTCGCCTATCCACAGTTTTCCGGCTGACGTGGTAGATGAGCGGAACCGCCCCTCCATCCTGTATCAGCCCTCGACTGTCTAAATAGAGGAATGCCTCGGGAGGGATGTAACCACTTAACCGCGCACTCTCAAAATATTCGTTATTGGGGTAATACGCCCCAAAAATTAAGCTGTTAGTTGAGGACATCGCTCTTGCAACGTGACCCCGAATCAGCTTGAACAAAAAATTATCTATTCTGTTTATGTTGGCTCCGTTGTATAGAACCTGGTTGGAATAATATCTTGTGTACTCCGACTCTGGTGTTCTGTGTAATCCAAGGCAACGTCTAAGACATTGCCTCTCAAACACCCGAATCTTTTCCATTTGAGATGGGGCAACGTTGAACCACACCGGGCATCCGTAGGCAATCATCGGCCTGATGAGGGCCATATAGCAAATCACCTTCACCCTGCTGTCAAGACGGCTGCTATAAAACAGTCGTTTTGTCAAGGCAAAGGCTCCCCTAGCCCTGGCCAAAGCAGCACCAATATGTCTGTCGAAATACAGGTACTGATCCAACCAGATGCCAAGGTACTTTACTACACTTTTACTCGCCAGTGGATGTCCATGTGGCCCTACGATCACCAGCTTGCGCCAGTTCTTTCTCGTATCCCTTGAGGCGCTAGACAACGGAGTCCTAAACAAAATAGTTTCTGATTTCTGGAAGTTGATTTTCAACTTCCAGTCATCACAATATCGCTGAATCTTGTCGAAGTCACTCTGCAAGAGACTTTTGATGACCTCAACTGTATTAGCTGTTCTGTACGCAATTAGATCGTCGGCGTACGCAATTGCCTGAGTTAGACTACCTATCAGATCGCTGGTGTAAATGCTGAATAGAATCGGCGAGTTAACCGCTCCCTGCTGAAGACCATTATTAATATTAAAAATTGCGGTAGAAGTTACATTGCCACTCTTGACAACAAACTTTCTACCATTTAGCATGTCATAAAGCATATACAATAGAGGTTTACTTATACCTAGTCTGGTTAGCTTTAGATAGAGACCTTCTAACCATACGGTGTCGAAGGCCTTCTCCAAATCAACCAGACAGGCACCCGTACACTGCCTTTTAGTTTTGTTCCATTGGATATCAGAAACTAGTTTAGACGCGGCATGAATTGTGTCATGTCCCGCCTTAAAACCGAACTGATTATCCGGGATGATATTTTTGTCCTCCGCCCACTTGAACAGGGCTCTATTAATAACCTTTTCAAATACTTTGCTGATACTCGGAAGAAGACTTATCGACCGGAGATTCGCCGGATTGGAGTTGTCCTTTCCCTTTTTTGGGAGAGGGTGCACCACAGCTGTCTTCCACCGCACTGGATAATATGCATTATTCAGCGCGTTGTTAAACAGTGTGGTATAAATGTCAACTGCTTCTTGAGGCAAATGTCGTAGTACAACGTTGGATATACCATCGACTCCTGCAGACTTCTTTTTCTTTAATGAATCGAAGATGACCTGGAGCTCATTCTTCGAAATTAACAGGGGACTGGGCCCATTTCGGTCGGCGATTATGGCGTTTGCCAAATCTTCATCATTAAACCCGGTAAAACCAAGGTTCTCAGATCGCCATTCGCTTATATCGTTTCGGAGCCATAAGTGATGAAGCAGAGCTCTGTTCTCCAGGTCATGATTCGGGCAAATGCTAGCATTCACCTTGTACACTTGCTGGAAAGCAGCCCCACAGCCTCCACCTTCTCCTGCGGATCTTCGATTATGAAGAGGTCATCGTCCAAGACGGCGTCATCTGGGTCTATGCCTGCTGTCAGAAGTACGTCTCTGTTTTGTGTCGTCCTCTGGAGCTTAAGACACGGAAGGTCGTTTTGATCTTTTCTTCTGAATATCTTATTAATTTGTGGGAACATACTCGGGTCGGTAGCGTTCACGGCCCGAATTTTGTTGTCCCAAAACAAATTAATGGACAACCTATAATTTTCTTTGATCAATTGGTTGATGTTTTTGATGTACGACTTCAGTGTCCTTATCTCCAGATCTCGTGTGTCAGTAAACCGTCTGTACAAGCGTTTTAGTCTTGTCAGTAGGCCACTTTTTTGTCTGTGTAATGCATCAATTGTCGCGTTACGGTACATGTCAGTTGCGTTACGTTCTTTGTATTTCGGTATTGTCCTGTTCATTGTTCGTTGAATTGTTTCGTCCATTTGTTCTAAGTATCTGTCAATTTCAGTATTTGTCAGGTTCCTGTCATTTGGTGGGGATATATCATTTGAACGTAATTCGCTCAATAAGAAGTTCGAGAAGCGTGGCCAGCGCACCTTACTGTAATTGTAAGTATGCACAGGTACATACTCCTCCAATTCCATTAGCGCGTTCGGAAGTTGTATTACGGCGGCGAGTCCGCAGTGGTCACTGTCGTACTCGATCGTTCTTAAACAATTTTTAGGCCGATGGCCCACAGTATCAGTAATTGTTAGTCTTGCGTCTTTCAACAATAGATCCAGATAGGCTCCGCTTCTTGGAAACGATGGCCTGTCTGTAGCGAGAAGTTCAATGCGATACTCCAGGTTGTATCGACCCATCCAATTAAATAGATGGTTACCTCGAGGATTTTGTATTTGATTTCCCCAATCTGTGTGCTTGGCGTTTAAATCACCCGCCAATATATAGTATATATATAGTCTCTTCCGAGCTCAATCTTAAGCATTCAAAAAGCTTTTCAAGCTCTGTTATAAACTGTGTGGGCTGAGGTGTTTCCGGTGCATAGGCAGCGATCACATACATTCGCTTCCCCTGTTGGAGATGAATGCATATGAGGCATGCCTCTAACGTCCGAAATTTTCGCACATCACTATTATATATTACCTTATGACTAATGCCTTTACGTATAAAGATTGCGACGCCTCCTCCTTGCGTGGAGTTGGGTCGGTCTCTTCTTACGATATTGTAATTGTTGTTAGTCAATTTATGTTTCTGGTTAAGCTTAGTTTCGCTAGCCATAAACACATCTGGACTTATGTCTTTAAGCAATTGGAATAAATTCGCTCTACGTTCGGTCCTAATCAATGAATTTACATTCACAGCTAGGATCTTAAAGGGCCTCTCCGGCAGCGCGCCCTTAACCTCTAAGTTGCGTTAAGCTCGGCAAAACAGAGTAGATATAATCCACCCTAGTCGCCTGCTCCCTGATTTGGTTTTGGAGGCCGTTCAACTGGCCCTGAATGGCCAGTAGAACGCCCATAATGTCCGCCTGTGCCGCCGGCGCCTTAGGCACGGGGGCCTGTTGGGCGACCTTTGGTGTAGGCTGTACCGTGCTTACCCTTCCTGACGCCATTTGGGCGTAAGAAATTTGGGGGTTGACGGGCGTTGTTGTAGGAGGGCGCACTGTTGGACGCTTTTCTACCACTGTTTGCTTTGCTGCTTTATTGTTTTTTATAAGCTGAAACGTCGGGCATCCCCGATAATTAGCGGGGTGTCCGGCGCCTCGGCAGAGTACACATTTAAGCTGGGTCCTATCTTCGACCCGTTCCTTTCCTAACTTGCATTCATCTGCATTGTGGTTCTCTCCACACTTAACGCAGCGTGACTGCATTTCGCAGTTTGCTGCGGCGTGGCCGAACCTTTGGCAGCGCATGAATTGAAGCATGTCGCCGCGCCTTTTTAATTTGTCCCAAGTTACAACCTGATAGTTGAGAACGGATATACTCCTCAAACTATCCAGTTTGCTGCTGGGTGAGAGTTGAACAAGGAAGAAGGGAAGTCTCCGCTTCTCCCGCCTAGCTCTAACTGTAGCGAACGGCTTGACCCCGATAAAGTCGAGATCGTCATTCGCTTGTTGGCGGAGTTCATTTAAGAGCACCTGTGGTTCCGTGCAGGAATCTATGCCCTTCAAAAGGACCGTTTGAAATTTTTCGGTTTTAGGGGTGAAACTAAAGAATTCGGTAGTAGTTTCTTTCAGCAACTCTTTAATTTTTTTGTGCTGTTCCAGTGTGAAGCACTGGATAGCATGCCTATCGTTATTTAATCTTTTAATAGTAAAATTATGACCTATGGTCAACTTACATAGATTTATGGTATCCTATAACTCCATTTTATAAGTATTAATGGGTGGCACCTTTTCTTTTTTCATGATCGGCGGCTGTGGCTGCTGCTGCTGAGACTGATTTTTCTGCAGCTGTTGATTCTGCTGCTTTTGAATCTGCTGCTGCTGTTTTTCTTGCGGTTGTTTCTGGACTTGTGTCTGCTGCTATTGCTGTTGTTGTTGTTTTGGCCGTTGTTGTTTTGGCTGCTGCTGTGGCTGTTGTTTTTGTAATTTTTCTTTTTTCTGCTGTTGTTCTTTTTCGTCGAGTTCTTTTAGTTGCCTCGCTCGGCGCGCTTCTTGGCTGGCCTTAACTTTACTTTTTATCTTTTCTATTTCTGCCTCCAAAGCATCAATTTGGGCGAACATTCTTTGTTCCTCGTCCTCCTCAGATGACGCCTCTGATGTGGAGAGGTTCACGAGGGCAGTACTATCGCCCGTCGTGAAGTGCCCTTCTCCTTCTTCAGACATATATGCTATACCCTCTTCGGGTGAAGTGTCTAGCTCGGTTTGTCTTGCTGCCTCTGACGTCTCGTCTATATCGGACGTATGCACCCCAGCTGGCAGCTTTGCTGAGGTGGCCGTGGATCTCCTTTTTACTAAATTTGGTGCGCACTTGATCCTCTTTCTGCGCTTTTGATTAGCATCGGATGATGTTGCCGTTGTTGTTATTGCTGATGATGTTGTTGCTGCAGAATCATTGTTTGTAATTGGAACATCTTTCGATGTTCCCTCTGCTGATGCCATCGCTGGCCTCATTGGCCCTAGGACACCTTTCGATGCCCCGGTGCTTAAACTCCTCCTCCTTTGATCGTTTTCCCAACCAATAAAGTTTTCCACTTCACGGTTGTGAAAAAAAGCTGATAAAGTTCTGATGCCCGGCTGGGAATCGAACTTGCGACCCTCGGATTCTCGGTCGGCCACTCTATCTTTGTGCTACTGCACCACTTATGAAATGTGGATTTAATATAGAACTTAAGCTCACACACGAATTTTAATTGGAAAAACTGGGAAGCCGAAAACGTCTTAACACCTCCACAGTACGAGATCGACTGTTTGTAGCACGATTCGTGGGCCACCCTGTACAAGGTGGGTAAAAGTGTGCCACATTAGTGAATTGGCTGCTGTTTTGTTAGAAATGAAAAATATGGGCACTGTTTTCACGAAAGATTTTAAGATGCTGTAAAATTGATGGCACAGAAATAAGAAAAGGATACTATTCAAATTATTACCAGTTGAGGTGATCCACCACTAACCGAGTCACCATCAACAGCAAATCAAAGAACGATGCTACGACAACATGAAAAACCCTGATTTAGATTTGTAATGATTACAGTTCACAGTGAGTTTATGCTAACGAAACATTACAAGAGGAGGTAAGAATGTACGATGAAGGCGAGATTTTTGGACTCATTGTTATTCTTGATCTCGATTTTGATTTACTGAGGATTACGATTCCCAGTGACCCTAGTTGAATTCTTAAAAGTTGTTTTCCCTCGGATGAGCTTTGGGATTGAATCAGATTCCGTTTTGTCGTTGGTCCACTTCTTCTTTGATTTATAACATATTTTCGATCGGTTTCCTACAATCTTTGGGAGTGATTTCGTAAGAGAACACTCCAAAAGTGTTGGTACTAGCTATCATTTGATCTGAACTAAATTTTCGGAAAAAGTCTATTAACGGTAAATTTCATATAACGGGTTTTTTTAATGTTTGGCTTCCTCGGTAACGTTACATTAGATTTCTGTAAAATTTTATATCTGAGTAGATCTAGGAAGTCAAACTAATTCTTCATATTCAAATTTTGAAAAACTTTTTTTTTTCTAATTAAAATTAATTTTTGAATTTTTTTTCAGAAAATTTTATAATGAGTAAATATATAAACTCTAAAAAACTGCATACCAAAATTTCAAAAAAAGTGTATTCAAAAAACTAAAAATAAAAAATAGGATCAAAATCCGTTATACAATTTGCGAGATACTTTTTAATAAAATTTTCATTGATCCGTGGCATCTAATGGCGTTCTTCGTTTTTTCGATAAACTGATTAAAGTTATGGTTTTGGCAGTTTTTAGAAGTTCAACGAATTTTACTGACATATACACCATTCAGGAACGTTTACTGATACACAACTTTAGCATTTAAGTTCTACTTAGGAACTTATGTGACAGTTTACGTAGAGGAAAAAGTGTTTTAAGTTGAACACAAATATTTATGATTCGTATCAGCAAACGGGCCTCACTTTCATTATATACATATGTATGTACATATGTACATACTTAAGTTCCATACACATAGATAGGTGGTACATATTACCCTCCTAATTTACGTAATTAAAATCCATTTAAATATACATCAGTAGGAAGGTACCTATGTTACCATTCCTTGAACCATGCATTCGACAATTTATTATACTAAGAATCAAGGTAATCTTACCTACTTCGGCTTTAAACCTGCACATGATTACTAAACTAGACTACCTATACCTACTAACAGAGTCAGTGTTTAGCTACTACTTTTTGTTTAAGAAGAGCTTAAGTTGTCGTAAGCTGATGTTGTTATTGGACGATAAGAAATTTCTTCTTGCAATTCATCCGCAAGATCCATTGGGTACAAATTTTCAGATTATAGGCGTTTACTCTGTCTTCAGATTCAGGCATCAGATTCAATTAACGTAAGAATGCGAAATTGGTGGTTATTGCACCATACGCAGATTTTCGTCTCTTCAGCTCGTTTAGCAACTGGTTATATATCATTAAGAAAGTATTAACCCTGAATAGCTCACGTCCTCGTAGTAAGACTTTTCCCTCGAGACATTCATCATCTCGTTGTTTCCTCTTCATTATTCCTTTTGATCGTTTCTGTAGTCTTCTGAGCGTTTTCGTTTACCGACTTCTTCAAACATATCAAACGGTTTGCCTTTGTTTTCTGTGATAAGAGCCTCGTAAAGCATAGAAACTACTTCTACCTCAGTGTAAACACCTTGCAAATTTTGGAAACTGTGTTAAATTCTTTAAGTATAGATCCCCAATATTCCGATAATATGGCCGTTCCCAAGGACTTTAGTTGAGCTAAAAGTCCTGTAGCTTCATTTTTTACCCAAGCCTTTCGTTCAGTATCACTTTGAATCCCTTCAATAGCAACTATTACCTGATTTTAACCTTTATTAAAGCTGGAACAGGCATAATCCCTCGCGTAACATTATCTGGCTCAGTTAAAAAGAATTGCAAAAAATTTGCACGTTTCGTTGATGCTGTGACAAAAAAGGAAAATATATTTTGTAGCAACTCAAAAAATTTGCCAGTTTCAGGACAAGATTTAGCTGTCGATGATCCAACCAAGTTCAACGAATGTGCAGCGCACATTAGTAAGGATAGGTATAAAGGAAATGATGAGGATTATAATATGTTGTCATTTTCACTCCAATACACGTAGGTACATAACATTATGTACGCATCTACTTTGGCATTGAATAAAAGTAGAAAACAAGGCTTTTTTCCTATCAAATATATTTGATATATATTAAAATGTGCATAAATAAATAAATTATTACAAAAAAAAAACAAAAGTTGAAAGTAGGGCCGGCTTGCAACGACCCTCGTAGCCTGGCACCTTGGGCCATGCCCCTAGGGTAAATACACCCATAGTTTGGTCTCCATCCTAAAAGGCTGAAACAGTTTCCTCGAAACTTGGCACTTGAGGGTCTTAATGGATTGGCTCGATTCGTTTTTTAAATCTTTTTTTTTAGATAGACTCGACAGAGTCGTGGGTTGGTACTTGGTGGAACTTTGGTAACATTTTAATGAAAGTAAAAAAAAAAACACTTTTAGCCCCAAAAAATTACGGGACTTGCCATACCAAGAATGATAGATTTTTATTATCTAGGCGAAAAACGATATCGATAAAAAAATTCAGTGCACATATTTCTGCATGATTTATATTTTTATCTAATAAAATGTTATACATAAGCGTTTTTTTTGATTTTTGGCTTTTTTCTTGGATTAAAAAAAAATCGGTTTTGTGTTGTGTTGAAAATTCAATTTTTTCGTGTAGACGCTCTTATCAAATCCCGAAAAAAACATTTTAACATCCTTCTAAAATACCGGTTTTTTTAAATCCCGAGTTTTTAAGTCCCGCTTACTAAAAATCTTGATCTGTTATAATAACGATTTTTAAAATCCCGATTTATCGCATTTAATCCCGCCAAGCTAAAATTTTATTTTGAAAAATGTTGCACACAAAACTTTGCATATCAAATAAACTTGACTATATTGGGCTAAGCATGAGGGTTACAGGCCCCCCTTACGCGCCATCCTTTGTGCACCGTATGTTGGTTCTAAAAGCGGCATAATAAGAAATGGGATTATAAAAAAAGGGATTATAAGAGACGGGTACTAAAAAGCGGGATTTAAGAAAGCGGAATTATAAAAAGAGTGATTTTAGTAGCGGGATCTTAAGAAACGGGATTATAAAAAGCATAATTTCGAACCCAACCTTCTTTTGAAATATCTTTGTAAGCTACTTTTTCATTTTGTGAGATTACCGAAGAAAAATTTTTAAAGAAATTTAAAAAAAAATATTTTCTTGTACATCTTACTAATATCTTGCTAATATTATAAATGTGAAAGTTTGGATGGATGGATGGATGGATGTATGGACGTTTGTTGGTCAATAACTCCGGAACGGCTGAACGGATCTGGATTAAATTTGGTAGGGAGATAGAATAATGTCTGGAATAGGACACATGCTACTTTTTATCCCGGAAAAATGTATTGTTCCCGTGGGATAGGTGTGTTTTAATTTTTCATAGAGCTCATTCTACAAATAGCCAACATAGCTTTTATTCACAAGGCACATAGAAAGAAGCACGCGGATTTGCATGAAATCTGATTGGTAGATGGATGGGATACTGGATTATAATATAGGTCATTTTTATCCCGAAAAAAATTAACGGTTCCTATGGGAGAGGCTTAAATATGAAAAAATATATCCATATACTTGGGTGTTTGTTCCGCTTTCACGGCTCAACGACTGAACGGTTCTTAATTGTAGGTGTATAGATGTCATTAGATTCCCGTGGGATAGAAAGTCCGTGTACCATCGCACGGGCATCTGCTATTAAAAATGGTGTGAAAAAATGTATTGTAATTTATCAATTGAGAACGAATGGGCCGATTTGGCTCGAACTCTTTTTTAGTTGTTCGTAAAATCCAGAAGAAGGTTTTTGCGAAAGAAAATTGTGGGTAAACTCTCCAGAAAAGTCGGGAAATTTTAAAAAACGAAAATTGATTTTTTGTATTTAATTGTGTATGCAAATGCTCCGGAAGGGCTTTCGAAAAATTCTAGAAAAAACGTGAACATTTTTTTCTCGATGATATATAGATAAATTTAAAGCATGATTTGATGATCTTGGACAATGTAAAGGTGGAAAATTCGTTGTGATGCTTGGAAAGTTTCGGATAATCCTTCTGATATTATAAGTGTAAAAGTTTTAATGGATGGATGTTTTTTGCTCAAAAACGCCAGAACGGCTGAACGGATCTAGATAAAATTTGGCACATGGACACACACACACTCGATTATCACATAGGTCATTTTTATCCCGAAAAATGGAACCGAACAGTTCCTATGCCTATATGGGAGAGGCTTATATATGAACAAAATATATACTTGGTTGTTTGTTCCGCATTCATTCCTCAACCATTGAATGGATTTGAATGAAATTTAGTAAGCAGCTGGAAGATTAGCCATGATTTATTTTTCCCAACTTTATTTTTGTAGTTCTTACTTTTTGAATCCAATATTAAATCTTCGCTTTGTTCGCGAACATGACCATACACGACAAACATCGAAGCCAACGAACACGACAAAATCTAAATTTTTGGCCAACAGCAAGCGGCTCGCGAACCAGCCCACATACAAGAAGAGCACAGCGAGCGCGAGCATGCTAGGCGAGCATGTTCGTCGTTTGTGCCTACATTCAACGACTGAAGGGTTTTGAATAAAATTTTGTAGGTGGATAGATGATTTCATTAAATTCCCGTGGGTTCGTAGCATCGCACGGGTATCTGCTCTTGTATATATACATTTTTGAAAATTGTTTTTTTTTTTTTATAATCTACACGCGCTCAAAGGATTCTACTATTTTTTAAATGTCTCAACACAGCGCGGGCGTGAAGTTAAGGAAGAGAAAGAATGATAGGAAAGATGTGTGGCGCGATGTTCGGAGACTGTAGGTGGTTGTTGCCTCAGTTTACTTATTAAAGAAAAAATTTAAAAAAAATAACAAACACATAAATTGCATTGGGCCCTTGTATTACTTTTTTTTGTTAATTATTTAAAAATTTGTTACCTTCAGTTATGAAAAAAAATGAATTTTGATTTGAATTGAATTAAACATTTAAAAAACTTTAATAAAAAAAAATAAAAACAGAAATATTATAAATACTGATATAAGGAACGGAAAATACTTTGGAGCCTTTAAGGATTTCTATGATTAAAGAACCTTCGCTAATCTTTTTAACAAGGAGTGAAAGGTTTTCCATAAGCCTGGGAACTTTCATTCACGCATTGCACAGAACAGACTCAAACAAAGAAGACAAATAAAACAAACAACTTAAAGTACCCAAAATTCAATTTCAGTGCAGAACATTCTAAATGGTTCCATATTTTATCTTGAATTCAATTTAGCCTCGCCCGATAACATCCAAAAACAAAAAAAAAAAGGAAGAAAAAAATCTTGCCGCATGTGAAAGCATAATATATCATGTCAAACTTTTTTCTTTAGCCCAAGCCACATATGTAGTCCAATAGTCCAAAGAGTTGAGAGCAAAAACAAAGTGCACAACTCAAAAGAGAATACAGAATAAAATTTATTGCAAAAAGGAAATTATAAGAGACCAACAACAAAAATATCATTGGATATTTTTTTTGTCTTCATCACCATCAGTTCTTCTTTGGTGACAAAACACAAAAAGCACAATCGATACGTAAAGAGTTTCGTCCTGTTTTATACGTATAACCTAACTTTCGTCCTTTTGACAGTGTTGACTGGATTGTTAATGATGTTCTAGAGCACAAAATAAAAAACACTGGTCAAAAGGTATTCGGTGGTCCTTTGTATATTGACGATGATGGTTTCCGTTACTCTGCATCAATATACCTAACAGCGTTAACAGTCTTTCAAAAGTGCACTCCTTGAAAGAACAAAAACTTTCGAGGTTCGTCACTCAGAAAAAAATAGTGTCCTGTTTGGTCATAACTTAGTTAAGTAAAAAATTACGTTCAGTCTTCTTTGGGCAACAAAAAAAAACAAATTCGTGTTGGGAGACAAGTTTCGAAAGGATGATGGTTTTGGTTTCTTGTTTTATTTTTGTTTTTTTTAAATTTTTTTTTGTCATCGAGATGTTTGTTTGGATACGTTAAAATTTCGCACTGACACTGATCGAAAAAGTCGCAAATAACGAAAGTTAAATTGAATTTATATACTGTTTGTTTGTGTGTACTAACACATAACATATATTCGAAAAGACAGGATGTTATTACCGAAAATGAAGCAAAAGGAGTAATGTTTATGTTGTTTTTGCTTGTGTCATATTTGTTTATCAGAAGTAGTGAAGTTTTTGTTTTTTTTTTGGTAAAGGGATTAAAGAAGTTTCAAATTCCTGTATGGGTATATGTATGTATTTTTGTTTGTGTAATAAGAAGTAAAAAGTTTTTGAAAACATTCCACTTTGTAAGTTTGAAAAATTGACATTGGATGTGTGGTGTGTGGAGTTAGAGATAAAATACTGTAATCTCAGTTACTGCAAAATGAGTTTTTGTGAAAAAGGACTTCATAAGAATATGGTATGAGAAAGGAATAAGAGAAAGGGATAACTTCTCGAAAGTTAAATGTAAGATTTTGTTTTTTGAACTCCATGTTTTTTTTGGAAAACATTTTTCTAAAGACAGTCAATGGATAACGAAGTATACAAGGAGGTTGTATGTCCTTGCTATTATGACGACTGCATATTTACTTCTATAATATCATTCTTTTAAATATTCCTTTTTCGACAATGAATCATTGGGTATACATTTTGACAGTTCAAGGCGGCCACTTCGATTCCTTTTTCTATAATTTGGCTATTTTTGTCAAAAAAAATTAGAATCTGCGCAACAAGTGAAGTTGCCGTATTTAGAACGGGATCCACCTAGCCACTGTATGTTGTGGATTGTGAGACGATGGCATCATGTACAAGTACTTATTTTAGGAACAACATTGAACTTTTAATTCATTACCATCAATGGGATCGCTGGCAATCGAAGATAACCCAATTCTTTTGGTCCAAATTAGATAGTATTCAGTATTACCCGTTTAATTGTTTTTAACAATTATCAGGGTGGTTCAATTACAGTAGACTCTCGATAATGTGAACAATTAAAAACCAAGGGAGTTCACGTTTGCGAAAGTCAAATCTTAATAAAATAATAGGGCAATCCCACAATAGATTTTAAAACGTTTTATTTTTATTAAGCTAAAAACAATGCGTTTTAATTAGTTATTCATTTACTTAATTTTAATCAAAAAGCTATTGCATAGGAGCATATAAAATTAAATGAATAAAAAATAACATTAAATGCTGACTGAGCACGGGTCTTACACATACGAAATTTAATGGAAAAAATCAGTCACCTGTTTTTGCAACTTCTTTTCCAAAGTTTGTCGGTTTTTCTGTAAGGATCGTTTTTTTTTTTTTAACGACAAAATGTATGTTTTGTCTGGGAAAAGCTTCCAAAAAATTCCGATTTCGTCTGTGTTATAAAGTTGGTCGGTGGTCATATTATCAATTGATTCCTGCGGCTTACGTTTGAATGGGTCTACCAGTTAGGGTCAGGAAAACAGTTTTTCCCCAAAGATTTTTTCATTTTTTGTTACCTGACAAATACTTTGGTTTCTTTTATACATGCTGACGCAATGAACTAACGCGTGTTTTTTAAGACGTGTGGTTTTCAATCTAGCAACACTTTTATCGGAGTTGGTCTTTTTCGCAGCTGTCACTTTATTTATAGTCAGTTTGGTTTGCCATTTTGTAATGAATAGTCTTACTCATGAACAACGTTTGTCGGATTATGCTAAGTCGCTTGAGAAGATTACCCGAGACGATTGACTCCTTGGAACAGAACATTCGGGGCGTTATTGCTGACATACGGCGCCAATTGCTGCAAAAAGTTAAATTCTTGGCCATAACATTAAATTATATGCGTTTTATTCTTCTTGAAAACCACACCTCTAAAAAACACCTGTTATATTTTCTCAAGAAATCTGTTAGATGTTAAGGGGTTTTGAATAAGATTTCTAGTGTTTAAATTGAGAAACGCTACTACTGCCTTATGTTCAAAATCGATGTGATATCTCACATGTCCTGCCTTATGTTTAAGAGGAAGAAAACAGTTAATAACAGTTCGATTCGAATTTCAAATCCTGCTAAAAAATGGACTTAGCAGGATTTTTTAACCACAAAAAATTTTAAACAAAATGCACGACTGAATCGTACGTACTTGCTCATATGTTGGATCGCATTATATTCAAAATATTCTTAATAGAAAAGGCTAAATATATTTTTAAAGTCGTTTTTTAATTCATTTTTCTTATAGGTATACAAAATTTCTTAATTTTTTTCTAAACAAAAATCGGGAAGGGAATTTTAAATATTTAATAAAAAAAAATTCAAAAAAATCGTACACCAGTTTTCGAAATATTCAATATTCCAAAAAAATAATTTTTTTTTCAATAATCCAAAAAAACTATTTTTCGAAAATTTTGAAATGCAGTATTATTTAGAATTCGAAGAACCTCCTGCATAAAAAAATTTTGATCGAAATCCGTTGAACCGTTTATGAGAAAGCCGAAAATAAAAAATGGTTGTATGGCAGGTACCGTTAATAAAAAAATAAGTAAAAAAAATTTTTGACCAGAATTTTGACTCTAAAAAAAGGAGTGCAGAGACTAATTTGTATCAAAGTAGTTAGAGCAGTTGTTTTGTAATTAAGATGGTACAAAAATGTGTATGGTAAGTGCCGTTATTTTTGGGGCTAAAACAAGGTTTTAAAAATCTATTTTGGACAATGACCTAAAACGCCTAAGCACCAAGTTTGAAAAAAATCGGTTCAGTCGTTTTGGCTGTAGAACGTTATACAGACAGACAGACAGATGGACAGAAAGACGGAATTGCGTGACCCACTTCTTTGGTGTTAACAATCATCGTAAGGTCAATTTTGAATAAGATCTCGAGGTCGATTCTTTTTCCAAATGCAAAACTTGCCATATAGTACTTAAGTAAAAATACCCGCAGGATTTGAAAAACAAAAATGCTAAATGCTAATGCAAAATTTTCCTGCTAATTTCAGCAGAAAAAAAATCTAAATTATCAACACTGGTTGAAAAAGTGACCCTCGAAAATATAACTATGATAATGCAGTGTTGAGTAGATATTAAATCTCATCCTTTTCGTATTCAGTCTGCAAAAGACTAAAGGGTTCAAAAGTATCATAAACAAATTGCGTGCTGGTAATCAACAAAAACATAATTGTAACAATTCTTAGCTTCCATTGAAAACCCTTATTAAGGGTCAGATCTTCTTTGTAATTATTTTCTTATAAATGAGACAAAAAAAAAAAACAAAAGGACATTAGAACTTTTATTTTATCCGACCAACAATACTTTTTTTTTTTCTTTACAAAATCTTAAAGTTTTGCCGACTTTTAGTAGGACCATCGAGTCGGAATATAGAAATATCCATTTCTGCTAATAGAAACATTAATTGCTAAAGGCTAGAAAAGAAGTCTGAAAAAGAAAAGATAAACAACAAACTCTGAAAAGGACACGAGTATGATCTAGAATGAGTGGCTTGTGTAAGCCTTATTGTTAAGTAATTTTCAACTTATATTCCCAATAACCGAACTAATTGCGCAGAGAAATCAATGAAAATTTAATTAATTCCCTTGGCCCCGCGTCTTTCTGCAATCCTTAATTTTTTTGTTTTGTTTTCAGGGATAGTATAAATGGTGTTGGTAGTAGGGTGTGGGCGTCGTCGGTGACGGTCGTTGGTCGTCAGAGTTTGCAGTATGGAGGTTATATGAAGAATTGTATGTGGGTTAAGTTTTTGGCACAATTCATTTATTGTTATGCTTGTGCTGTGGAAAGCAGTATTTCTCCTCTCCTCTCTTCGCCTATATCATTTGAAAAGAAGAAAACTTTTGCAATTGTCTCGGCTTTGATAAATGAATATAGGACGTGATATTTTTCCAAGAAATATTTTTCTTCAAGTGGTATACGACTGAATATGTATGTGTGTGTGTTTCTGAAGTGGTTGTATGAAAAGGAGCTGCAATTCATTATTGTTTTTCTTTCTTTTTATTTCCGTGACGCAGTTTGATTTTGGTCACCCGAGGGTCTATAGAATAGTAAACTACTCTGGCTGGGAAGATTGTACGAGTATCCTTTTCTTGACGGTTGTATATTGTAAAAGCAATCAGCGTTGGTAACGATTGTTAGACCCTTTTAGCTTCTAGCGCCCTTGTTACATTTTATCCGAGTTTATCATAGAATTGATTATGGAAAGAAAATACAGAGAGGATGGGGGGTTTACTTTTTCTATGAAATAAAACAAATTCCTTTTCATGATTGAAGCGGAAGGAAGGTTTCTGTGTCATTATTTTTGCTCTGTTTTATTTTAATATCACAAATAATGATGGGTCATCTGACATTGTGAGTAAACTTTTATTGAAAACATAAAAGTTTTGCAACCATACCATAACAGCACCAGCAGGATATAAGCATGAGCGCATGAAAATGAAAAGGATTGCTTTTTGTATTTAACTGACGTATATACCTATTATTTTATGTCTGAACAATTAGAAGAGAAATCAAATAACAAATAAAAATGTTTCTGATGGGAAAATGAGTTGATTAGAGTAATGCAATTAGATTAAAGGAAATGGCCGGTATAATAATTTGATCTCATGAACGACTATCCAATCCAACACTGAGAGGTGAATTGGATAGGATATAATGTGATTGGCGGCAAAGCGATTCGTTTTTATTGCTATTTTCTGAGGTGTCGATTGCTGATGGCATGCAATTTATTTGGAATTGATTTTGCATATTTAATTGTAGCAAAAGTGGTTATACACTGGTTAAGGGGAAATAGTATATGGGGTAAGCCAAATAGGGATTTGTTTGGAATTAAATGAGTAGATTAGACTTTTATGTTTACGCTTGTGGTGTTTTGCTTAAGGGTACACATGATGGATGCAATATTATTGTATGATATTTTTTAGTCAAAAATGTCAAAACAAAATGTTTACCTACCGGGTTATTTTTTCACCAAATAATTAATTTCGTTGTTATATTGATGTAATTTAAAATGTAATTCATTAATAATATGTATTGTTTGATGTACACACAAAACAGGTTAGTTGCAGTATTTTATTAATTTTATTTTCTCAAAAAAGTCAAGACTTAAGACATTATATTGTTGATTTTAAAATGATTGTATGTGTTTGACGTTTTTTTTTTTAAATAAATCAGATGTTGTGCCAATGAAGGGTATGTTCGAAAGGTGCTTCCTTGCAAAAATGATCGCATTCATTACTTAACTATTAAGTATTTTTTGAACTTCGTTTATTATGCGGTTCAAAGATCGAGTTGGAGTAGAGAGGGTAATTATAAATGAGTAATATAAAATATGGACAGAAAACCCCTTTTAGAATCTTGTAATTGGGGTAAATAGTCGTGTTTTGGTAAAAAATATTAACGTCGCAAATTTGACATTTTCTGACCAGGCAATAAGATATATTTTGAAATTTTAAAATGTATTTTTTTTTCTTAGAAAATTTCGCCGAAAAGCTAAAATATCACCCTTTCCCGCAGATGAAATTAAATCTGAAAATTTCCAATTTTTGGTATTGAAAAATTGTGGTTTCTTAGAAGAAATCTTAATAATTCAATGGAGTTCGAAAGTTTATGTCTTGCGTGTCTTATAATTGCTCTATCGATAACACACACTCACGTAATGCTAATGAGTGCTTATTTATTACTAAATAATAGGTTTTCACTAACTTGCTCCTTAAATGCTTGTTGCTATTCCAATTCAAGAGATTTGGTAGGGGGCGCTGCTCAAGTTTTAGTTAGTTCATATTTACGCAATTTATGACAGCAGTTGACATAAAGCCACTCAAACATCTTTTATTAAAGTATCTTTGATCTGACAGTTCCACAACAACTTTAACTTTAACTGAAAGTGAAAGAGCGCCCCTACTTATGCTTGTAAATATGATTTAAAAAGCAACAACAATAAATTAAATGTAGTTTTATCCTAGTTCGTTGCGTTGGTAAAACACATACTTAACCAAAAATTATTGATTTTTCACTGCTTTAAGTGAAATTATCCTAATCGTTCACGAATATATTCGAATAGTTCGGTTTCCGAGATAGCTTATGTAATAAATGGGAGAAATGAGGACTGACAGAAAGAAGAACTCTACGAACATATACTTAGAGATTCATCAAAGTGATCGGAACTACAAACTAAACAACTTAATATCATTCGACACTCGAATAAATGTCACAAATTTATTCAAAGCAGACTTTTGCTCTTACTTTTATCGGCCTTGTTGCCTGTAGATTTTACAAAAAAACACCGCTATTAATGAAAAAGCCGATAATCAAAGAAAAAAATAACCGTTCAGTTGCAGGTACCCTATATACCATTTAATGTCATTTTGCTTTTACTAAAATGTAGAAAATGCAGTTTAAACAAAATAGTCCAAACAATTTTGTTTATTAAAAATTTTAGAACCGTTTCCGAGATAATTAGATCTACCTTTTTTAATAGGTACACAAAGTTGAATTATAGTCACCGTTATTTTGTAGATCCACAAACCTATAATAGACAGACAGACAGACTGAATTGCTTGTCCCACTTGTTTCGTAGTCTCTATCATAGTAAATGCAAGTTTGATCGAAATCTCTATTTAGATTGTTTTTTTTTTAATGCAATTAAATATATTTTATTCAAAATTATAAAAAAATTATTTTTTTAAACAATTTAAAAAAAATCTGCAAGGACAGTTAGAATCCTCCAAAATAAGAAAAAATCTTACTGGATTTCGTTACGAGTAGCAGGAAATAACTTTAAGAACAACAGAAAACACCCTTCATGTATCAAAAACTATTGTAATCATTAAATTAACATCAACAAAAGCATTGTTCACAGACTCTATCTCTAAAAAACGTAGGGACGAAACATTAATATTAATTGAAGTTCTACGTGTAGCACCCATTTTAAACTGATAGTGGTATAGGTACTTAGAGAGAATGTAGCTGCAAAAAAGGGAAGTCGCTTTGCCAGCCCTGCTGTCCTGAATGTAAAACAACACGAAACTTAATTTTTTTTTTGGATAATGTTTGTGTTCGGAAGAGGAGGGAGAAGGGAAGGCTTCTGCATATGGTATAATTTAAGCTCTAGAAATATTTCATTCAGCTTCCTATCTATCATCGTAAGTTTTTGTATAGGAGATTGTGGATGATGCAGGAACTGCAGAGCTTAACAAAAAGACATCAGAGTATGTGATTATGATTCCTGTAAACATTAAGAAATTCTTCGAGGTGAAAAAATGCTTGAAATATTTTTAGTAAATTTTTTTATGCTAAAACTTTTGTTAACAGAATTTATAATTTTCATTTTTTAAAAAGTAATTTTATGCAAAAATGCATAACCTGTTTGCGCGTGGAGTTCAAGTTGATTGGTATTTTTAGAATTTAATATGGATGATTAAATGAAATATTTATGAAAAAAGATATGCAAAAATAAAACTATCGGATGATGAAGGGTAAAATCTAAGTTAACAAATTTGTGGAAAAGTAATGTCTATATAGCCCATTACCAGGGCCAGTCCGAGCCAAATGAGCGCTCTGTGCAAGCTATACGTTCAGCGCCCCATTCTTCAAATTTGGCAGAAAGCGCAGATGGGAAACCTCAATTGAGGAAATTAACTTATCTTGCCTTAGCTTTAGCAAACTCTGTAATAAGGTCATCTTAGTCGAAAGACTAGAATAACTCCTTTTCAATTGACATTATAGACAGCCCAACCGAGACATGGTTGTCCTAAGGTAGTTTTGTAAAGATGGATAGAGATGGAATTCGACATCTGTCAAACTAAGTTGTTAAACCAATTTTTTTTTCAGTTGAAAGTCTGACATTTACGAAAATGGATCGCTTATCTATCGCACAACGCATAAAAATTGTTAAAACCTACTACAAAAATGGTGATTCTGCCCTAGCCACATATCGTGCTTTAAGAGGAGATTATGGTTTACATAATCGTCCAACTACGCAAGCAATTGGCAAAATTATGAAGAAATTTGAAGAGACTGGATTGGTAACAGATATTGTAAGGCCTGTACATCATCGTTTCGCTCGTACCACTGAAAATATGGCTGCTGCAAGCGAAAGTGTTGCCCAAGACCCGAATGTTTCGATTCCTCGTCGTTCTCAGGACTTAGGAATGTCTTACTGCACATTATGGCGTATTTGGCATTTGGATCTACACCTACATCCATATAAAGTAAAGCTCACACAACAACTGAAGCCAGCTGACCATTTACAACGTCGTAGATACGTCGAATGGATGCTTGAACAACAGGCGGTGGACGGCGATTTTTCGAGCAAAATTTTCTTCAGCGACGAAGCACATTTCTCACTCGGTGGGTATGTTAATAAACAAAATTGTCCAATTCGGGGTTCTGAGATTCCTCAAGTAATTGAAGAGAGGCCATTACATCCACAAAAAGTCATTTTGTTTGGGGCGCTCTTTGGTCCGGAGGTGTGAATTGACCTTACTTCTTCGAAAACGATGATGGAGCGACTGTCACCGTCAATTCGGAGTGTTATGGTCATATGATAACCGACTGGCCACCAAGATCATGCGAATTGACACCGCTGGACTTTTTTTTGTGGGGCTACGCGAAAGATCGTGTTTATGCAGAGAAACCTTTAACTCTTGAGGACTTGAAAATCAACATTCGTCAAGTTGTGGCTAAGATGCCGCCCAATATGTGTCAAAAAGTGGTCGAAAATTACCTCAAAAGAATCGATGCTTGCAACAATTCGTGTGGTGGTCATTTAAATAATGTAGTATTTCACACAAAATGTCAACGTTCAAACTTTATAGTAAAAAAGAAATATCATGAAAAAAATATTTTATATGTGTTTTATTTACGTTTACTTTTGAAACCGCAAAGTGGATAACCCTTTATTATCTTGAGTTTAGAAAAATTATACCCTTTCCTGAAGGTACTGTTACTGGTATTATGTTTAAAATTGGGATGGCAATAACCAAATTGGGAGCGAGATCTTTTAGAATTCTATATCGTTAACATTTTAGCATGTTAAAACGCTTTCCAAATGAAGGCATGAAGACCGTAAGTTCTTACGATTAACGATTTTTTTCAGATCTTAACTATTTAAATTAGTCCCGTTAATTTGATCTTCAAAACACTCCTCCGAATTTACTAAAGATCTTATCTTTACTGTACCTAAACTACTTCTTGCTTCCACTGTACCTACATATGTGGTTATTTTCACTAGTCGTATTCCCCATAGAGGTTACTTCAGCTCCAAGTTCAACGCTGCATTTAAATTTTTTTAAAATTATTTTTCCTTGTTTTTTTATTTTCGACTTCAAGAAACCTACGCTTATTTCTTATAGGGCAAGTTTTAATCAAATGTGATATTACGATGATAGAGAACACCAAAAAAATGGGTCCCGCAATTACGCCTGTCTGTCTGTTTGTAGAACGATCGACAGCCTAAACGGATGAACCGATTTTGTTCAAACTTTTAGGTGATTGTCCATAATAGATTTTTTAATCGTTATTTTAGCCCCAAAAATAACGGTACTTGCCATACAAATTTTTTTACCATCTTAATTACGAGTATCTCGAAAGTGGCTCTAATGATTTTGATAAAAATTAGTGTGTGTACATATTTGAGAATGGTCTAAATTTAAAAACATTTTGTCATTAACGGTAACTGCAATACAACCATTTTATTGATTTTCGACTTTCTCATAAACCGCTCAACGGATTTCGTTAAAAAGTTGTATACAGGATCTACTTTAAATTCTAAATAATACTGCATTTCAAAATTTTCGAAAAAAAAAATTTTTTTTTGAAAACTAAATATTTCTGAAATTTAGTTTTTAAGTTTATATTATTAAATATTTAATTTAATAATTTAAAAAATACCAATTTAAAATAAAAAAATTAAGAATTTTTATATATGAAAAAAATTAAGTGAAAAACGATTT
This sequence comes from Philhelius pedissequus, assembly GCA_910595825.1. Taxonomy (NCBI): domain Eukaryota; kingdom Metazoa; phylum Arthropoda; class Insecta; order Diptera; family Syrphidae; genus Philhelius; species Philhelius pedissequus. The sequence goes on along the minus strand of OU343160.1, from coordinate 316,304,623 downwards.
TAAAAATACTTTTACCCGTTTCCATTAAGAATCTTTTGCATATAATGTGATCGAACATAGGAGCAAGTACGTGCGATCTAGTCGTGCATTTTATTTTTTCTTCTCTGGCATCGAACATGACGTATTCAACTCACTATAGTATCCCATTCAAACAAATTCTGAGTCGATTATTCCATAGGTGCAGAATTAAAATCTGCAGTTTTACTCAAAAGATTTCAAAGGAATTCTAGATTGAGTTTATTATTTTGAGATTTTATCCTATGAACATTTTTGAGTGCTTGTGCAAGAAATTATCTTGCACAGATTTGGTGCGATTTTTTGTTTTGGATCACTATGGAGTTTTTTCTTGTTTAAATGGTTGCTGATTTCGTTTGGATTTTTGTTGAGTTTTTGTGCAAGAATTCATCTTTATCTTGATGGTATTTTTTTATTTTTACTTTATTCAAACTACGAGTAGTTTCTCTTGTAATTGTGTGAATGATATTTTGTGTGAACAGATGGAATTACTTAACTTGACTTAGGTATTGGAAGATAATTATTGCGCTAAGATTACTTTTAGAACTAAATTTGAAGAATGGAAGTATGTGTATCCAATAATTATGCGCCCTGTGCATTTGCACATCTTGCACATATGGCGGATCCGGCCCTGCCCATTACAACTTAAATTATCTAATACAATAGTTTTACCGCTAATTCAATTTTACAGCGAATTCAAATACAAAAACTCTGTAAGGGGATACGTTCTTATTAAGGGCTTTTGTTTCGGAAAGTAGAATATTGTATTGGTAACCCAAATTAAAATAAATTGCACAGTATTGCTTTAATCGAACATTAGATTTGAGATCGTATGCACAAGATTCTTAGTAGTAATTTTTGTGTATGCAAAATTGCTTTAATTTTTCAATAATATAGGCTTAAATATATATTTGCAAAAAAAATCATCATCCGTTTTCAAAATATAGAATTAAAAAAAAAATTTGTTTGGTATGCTATACCTCCTATTAAAAATGTTGATAGAAATCCGTCGATTCGCCTAGAGAAAGTTGAAAATCAAGAAAATTGTTTTATTGCAGGTAAAGTTAGTAACAAATTATATAAAACAAATCTTAGACCAAATCATACACTTATCCAAAGTAGTGCACACACTTTTTTTTATCAAAATCGTTCCAGTCGTTTTTGAGATAATTAAGATACTAGAAAACATTTTGTGGCAGGTGGCGCTAGTTTTGGGGTTGAAAAACGATTCAAAATTGAATAAAATCGCTTCCGCCGACAGACGCAATTGGGAACCCACTTTTTTTGTGTTCTCTATCATCGTTATATCAACCAAGTTTGATTAAAATCTTGATCGTCAAAATCGAAAAATTTCAGTCTCGTCTTGGTTTCGCCTAAAGAGACCAAGACCGAGATCGAGGGCATACATTGGTTACGGCTTAGAATAAATATACGGCTTAAGAATAACCAACAATGGGTTAAAAGTCCATTTTAGAAAAACAAATAAAGAAACCCTTTATTAAACTGTAAAGTTCTATCGTTCCAACAAATGTACAGTAATGGTAGGATGTCGACGTGGGACAGGACAAGAAACTTCCACTTTCGAGAACCAAATGCTGCAGAAGCTTTTTCTATGTTCCCCCTACTAGTTTGCTTGGCTGGGAAGCTCATTAAAAAAATATACATAGAAACAAGATCTTGAATAAAATTAAACATCATCAATCTACATGTGTAATTTAAAATTACCAGAAATTAAATAAATTCATTTGAATACGAGTACTTTCCAAAAAAAAAAAAACATGCAAATAAGTGGTTGAGAGCCACAAAAAAACAGGCCGTTATTGTAATCTTAAATGAGTGAGGACATACCTATATTAAGTGCATCGCCAGCGTAATTCCAATGCAAATTACCAAACGAAATGGAATATACATCTTAAAAGTGTAATTAAATTACAGCTGTGCAAGAATAAAATTTTTCATTTAAAAATTGCTGCCTGTGTGAGCCAGTCAGCCTGTGTGTGGCTTGGCAATCCTTCCAAGTTTAATTCACTTAGTGGTCTGGCGAAAAACATTAATCCAACAATGATCCCTTATCCCTTGGCCACGCGGATATATCAGCTCTTTTGAGCTTTGTCGACGCATCACACACATTTATGTATAGGTATAGATGTAGTCTGTATACATACATTTTATATTACTTTTTTTGTTTGCCGAATGCCTTAATTAATGATCCTTTTCGGAGTCTTTTATGGTGCGCGGTAGGAGCATATGAACTATAATACAATTCTCATGTGCTTATAATTTAAATTAGTGGTTAGAGTTAAGCCAAAAAACAAAACCGAAGTCGTATAAATTATCGTTGTCGTGAATACCAAAAATACTCGCATGAAGACTGAGCTGATGCACCTAACCTTTTCTACGAGACGAGTATATAAAAAACAGAGAGGCTTATCAGAGATTGAAGTACGAAGGACCATTTTGACTTTAGAATTTTAATTAAACCCAAGATTAATGATGTTGATGTATGGGGTACAATTTAGCAGTTTATGGAAACATTTCAGTATTAAATGGTGTAAATGGAAATGTAATAAGCAATGAAGCTTCCAGACAGATGTTAATTCATTTCAATTACAAAATAAAAATATTTATAGCTAAGAATTTAAAAAAAAAATTGTTCATGATTTAATGAACCCCAGAAGAGTTTTTCTTCTAAATATTTGAATATTACCAAATATAATGGTATAAGATTATATACGAGTAAGTAACCACACAAAATCCATGGTTGGATAATGAGCTATCAGCGAGCTCTAAGACCACAGGCTTATCAAATGGCTTAGTGACTTTGATCTTACAAAAATATTTGGGCATGAAAAAGTTTTCCGTAAGATGGGTGTCGCCTTTGCACACAATCGGATATAAACACATTCGTTTGACAACTTCAAATGTGTGTTTGGCGATGTTGTTGAAAAATTCGAAGGAGTTATTTTGCCAACAGTTCGTAACCTGGCTGAAACCACGGCTTACAAACATGAAGAAATTGATCGTATTTAAGAGATTTGGGTTGCTAAAACAAATATTTATTTTGATCGGTTCAAGAAATCGTATTATTGTTGCATTATTTGGAGGGTATAAACAAATTGGCGAAATGTAAAAAGTAAAGAATAATTTTACATAAATCGAATTTTAGAGTCCCGAGACAGACACGATTTAGGAACACAGGGGACGGAATTATATAGCGATGACAATTGTAAAGGAGAAATATTGCCGTTTGCCATTTTTCGCATCGGGAAGTACCTCTGCCAGAATGAGTATAGAGAAACTGATAAAACAATGAATCGCTAGATGCGATAAAAGAATTGTAACGAAGCGTTGAATTATGCTTCACCGACCCCTGCTGCGTATTCAATCCACCACCTTCTAGTAATACCATGCGATCAGTACACTACCCTAATACATCAATACAAGTCAAACACTACGTACTGGCCACCCACCACCGAGTCAACATCGGCAGATCACATTACCTGGATACTTCAGCTCTACGAGTATGAACATTTCAATCTACATTCTTACAATTCACACCCTGTCCTATCAGATAAATTCTTATACTTTATTTGGAGAACTCATGTGGCGTTTAAAGTGGAAATAATTTGGTAATAAAAGTATTTGGCTTACCCTCGGATGAGCCTTGGGCTGGAATAGGACATATAACGTCATTTCCCCTGCTTGCTCCATCTGATTGAGTTCGTGGGCTTTTGTAAGCTATATGAACCAGATATGAATAGATCTATCATAGATGTAGTATTTTAGGGCACTGTTCAGCCATTACCAGAACGCGAATGGAAATCTGAAAATAACCTACATACGTGTGTCCACAAGGGGCACTAATAAGCTCAGAAGAAAAACTTGCTGGCATATCACGCTACTATTTTGCTGCCACAAGTGGAGGATATTTGGAAGAACGTAACTTTTCCTTAAGACTGGAAGGATTATCGGTATTAGGCGTTGTTTTGTTGAGAACAAGAAACTCCGTCAGTCAAAATGTAACTAGACAAACAGAGATGATCCCACTGGGATCTAGTCTACCTTTTTTTCCCCAGTGAAATGTCAAGGAAATGAATAACACTTCGAGTTACATAGATTTTAACCTTCATTTTAGTAGAAGTGCGTTTAAAAATATGCTAGGCTTATAGACTATATTTAAGAAACTATTAGTTATGAACTTATGTTAATTATTATTAAATGTATTATTAATTAGTCTATAATATGAGTATTATTATAAACTCTAATTGATGAAAGTACATAAAATCAAAAATAAATAAAAGTACAGATGAATGCAGAAAAACTAATTTTCATTCACCATAATTTTGCTATAGTAAACGTACAATATTAAATTGCTGATAGTCCATCTTATTTTGTTTTTTTTTTTGTTGAAAAAACGACTATCCGGTATTCGGCCGGATATAAAAAGTTTATTCGGCTCCGGCCAAATATTATAAAATCAGCCGGATAGGCCGGATACCGAATACCTACCGGATATCCGTCACATCTCTACTTGTTATACACCTGAATTTTTAAGGCGGAGATTATCAAATAGTTATTTTGAGTTAAGTCATTTTCCATTGGAGGATTCACATGTAATATCATGTTGTACAAAATTCGCCGTTTTTACTTGCGATTATAGGTACTGTAAGGCAAGCTATGCATTCGTAAAAGAAAAGTCTAAAAAAGTGATCGGCAAAAAATGTCTGTCTGTCAGTCTGTCAGTCTGTCAGTCTGTCAGTCTGTCAGTCTGTCAGTCTGTCAGTCTGTCAGTCTGTCAGTCTGTCAGTCTGTCAGTCTGTCAGTCTGTCAGTCTGTCAGTCTGTCAGTCTGTCAGTCTGTCAGTCTGTCAGTCTGTCAGTCTGTCAGTCTGTCAGTCTGTCAGTCTGTCAGTCTGTCAGTCTGTCAGTCTGTCAGTCTGTCAGTCTGTCAGTCTGTCAGTCTGTCAGTCTGTCAGTCTGTCAGTCTGTCAGTCTGTCAGTCTGTCAGTCTGTCAGTCTGTCAGTCTGTCAGTCTGTCAGTCTGTCAGTCTGTCAGTCTGTCAGTCTGTCAGTCTGTCAGTCTGTCAGTCTGTCAGTCTGTCAGTCTGTCAGTCTGTCAGTCTGTCAGTCTGTCAGTCTGTCAGTCTGTCAGTCTGTCAGTCTGTCAGTCTGTCAGTCTGTCAGTCTGTCAGTCTGTCAGTCTGTCAGTCTGTCAGTCTGTCAGTCTGTCAGTCTGTCAGTCTGTCAGTCTGCAGTCTGTCAGTCTGTCAGTCTGTCAGTCTGTCAGTCTGTCAGTCTGTCAGTCTGTCAGTCGTCTCAGTCTGTCAGTCTGTCAGTCTGTCAGTCTGTCAGTCTGTCAGTCTGTCAGTCTGTCAGTCTGTCAGTCTGTCAGTCTGTCAGTCTGTCAGTCTGTCAGTCTGTCAGTCTGTCAGTCTGTCAGTCTGTCAGTCTGTCAGTCTGTCAGTCTGTCAGTCTGTCAGTCTGTCAGTCTGTCAGTCTGTCAGTCTGTCAGTCTGTCAGTCTGTCAGTCTGTCAGTCTGTCAGTCTGTCAGTCTGTCAGTCTGTCAGTCTGTCAGTCTGTCAGTCTGTCAGTCTGTCAGTCTGTCAGTCTGTCAGTCTGTCAGTCTGTCAGTCTGTCAGTCTGTCAGTCTGTCAGTCTGTCAGTCTGTCAGTCTGTCAGTCTGTCAGTCTGTCAGTCTGTCAGTCTGTCAGTCTGTCAGTCTGTCAGTCTGTCAGTCTGTCAGTCTGTCAGTCTGTCAGTCTGTCAGTCTGTCAGTCTGTCAGTCTGTCAGTCTGTCAGTCTGTCAGTCTGTCAGTCTGTCAGTCTGTCAGTCTGTCAGTCTGTCAGTCTGTCAGTCTGTCAGTCTGTCAGTCTGTCAGTCTGTCAGTCTGTCAGTCTGTCAGTCTGTCAGTCTGTCAGTCTGTCAGTCTGTCAGTCTGTCAGTCTGTCAGTCTGTCAGTCTGTCAGTCTGTCAGTCTGTCAGTCTGTCAGTCTGTCAGTCTGTCAGTCTGTCAGTCTGTCAGTCTGTCAGTCTGTCAGTCTGTCAGTCTGTCAGTCTGTCAGTCTGTCAGTCTGTCAGTCTGTCAGTCTGTCAGTCTGTCAGTCTGTCAGTCTGTCAGTCTGTCAGTCTGTCAGTCTGTCAGTCTGTCAGTCTGTCAGTCTGTCAGTCTGTCAGTCTGTCAGTCTGTCAGTCTGTCAGTCTGTCAGTCTGTCAGTCTGTCAGTCTGTCAGTCTGTCAGTCTGTCAGTCTGTCAGTCTGTCAGTCTGTCAGTCTGTCAGTCTGTCAGTCTGTCAGTCTGTCAGTCTGTCAGTCTGTCAGTCTGTCAGTCTGTCAGTCTGTCAGTCTGTCAGTCTGTCAGTCTGTCAGTCTGTCAGTCTGTCAGTCTGTCAGTCTGTCAGTCTGTCAGTCTGTCAGTCTGTCAGTCTGTCAGTCTGTCAGTCTGTCAGTCTGTCAGTCTGTCAGTCTGTCAGTCTGTCAGTCTGTCAGTCTGTCAGTCTGTCAGTCTGTCAGTCTGTCAGTCTGTCAGTCTGTCAGTCTGTCAGTCTGTCAGTCTGTCAGTCTGTCAGTCTGTCAGTCTGTCAGTCTGTCAGTCTGTCAGTCTGTCAGTCTGTCAGTCTGTCAGTCTGTCAGTCTGTCAGTCTGTCAGTCTGTCAGTCTGTCAGTCTGTCAGTCTGTCAGTCTGTCAGTCTGTCAGTCTGTCAGTCTGTCAGTCTGTCAGTCTGTCAGTCTGTCAGTCTGTCAGTCTGTCAGTCTGTCAGTCTGTCAGTCTGTCAGTCTGTCAGTCTGTCAGTCTGTCAGTCTGTCAGTCTGTCAGTCTGTCAGTCTGTCAGTCTGTCAGTCTGTCAGTCTGTCAGTCTGTCAGTCTGTCAGTCTGTCAGTCTGTCAGTCTGTCAGTCTGTCAGTCTGTCAGTCTGTCAGTCTGTCAGTCTGTCAGTCTGTCAGTCTGTCAGTCTGTCAGTCTGTCAGTCTGTCAGTCTGTCAGTCTGTCAGTCTGTCAGTCTGTCAGTCTGTCAGTCTGTCAGTCTGTCAGTCTGTCAGTCTGTCAGTCTGTCAGTCTGTCAGTCTGTCAGTCTGTCAGTCTGTCAGTCTGTCAGTCTGTCAGTCTGTCAGTCTGTCAGTCTGTCAGTCTGTCAGTCTGTCAGTCTGTCAGTCTGTCAGTCTGTCAGTCTGTCAGTCTGTCAGTCTGTCAGTCTGTCAGTCTGTCAGTCTGTCAGTCTGTCAGTCTGTCAGTCTGTCAGTCTGTCAGTCTGTCAGTCTGTCAGTCTGTCAGTCTGTCAGTCTGTCAGTCTGTCAGTCTGTCAGTCTGTCAGTCTGTCAGTCTGTCAGTCTGTCAGTCTGTCAGTCTGTCAGTCTGTCAGTCTGTCAGTCTGTCAGTCTGTCAGTCTGTCAGTCTGTCAGTCTGTCAGTCTGTCAGTCTGTCAGTCTGTCAGTCTGTCAGTCTGTCAGTCTGTCAGTCTGTCAGTCTGTCAGTCTGTCAGTCTGTCAGTCTGTCAGTCTGTCAGTCTGTCAGTCTGTCAGTCTGTCAGTCTGTCAGTCTGTCAGTCTGTCAGTCTGTCAGTCTGTCAGTCTGTCAGTCTGTCAGTCTGTCAGTCTGTCAGTCTGTCAGTCTGTCAGTCTGTCAGTCTGTCAGTCTGTCAGTCTGTCAGTCTGTCAGTCTGTCAGTCTGTCAGTCTGTCAGTCTGTCAGTCTGTCAGTCTGTCAGTCTGTCAGTCTGTCAGTCTGTCAGTCTGTCAGTCTGTCAGTCTGTCAGTCTGTCAGTCTGTCAGTCTGTCAGTCTGTCAGTCTGTCAGTCTGTCAGTCTGTCAGTCTGTCAGTCTGTCAGTCTGTCAGTCTGTCAGTCTGTCAGTCTGTCAGTCTGTCAGTCTGTCAGTCTGTCAGTCTGTCAGTCTGTCAGTCTGTCAGTCTGTCAGTCTGTCAGTCTGTCAGTCTGTCAGTCTGTCAGTCTGTCAAAGTTAAAGAATGTCTATCGTGGCGATACGCGGCCGCGGCTCCATTGTATTCACTCAACCGAGTTTCTATGCATTTTACCTTTGACAGCGGTTTTTGAAGTGCCGCGAGATCGACCGCGTGTCCATTCTGTTCAGCCAGTTACGGGATGTTTGAATTGTATTCCACCGCGGAATAGTATCTTTCGAAAGGTGGTGGCGGGGGTAAGTAAAATTACTGAGTTATCGCTCTTTCTTCGTTGTGCTTTTCCTTATTGTTTAAGTAAAGAATAAGGAGTGGGGAAAGATGTTTCTGTTTTACTTGAACAAAAGTAAGTTTTACTTTCCATTTCCATTGCTAAATATAGAATTTGATGGAAAGCGATTTGAATTGATTTTATTTTCGATATGTTATTGGATTATATTCGTGTATATTAAACTACTAGTTGTTAGGGTAAATGCATTCAATTGTACTAGTGTTAGTAAAAAGAAAGGTTGATCCACAGAAAAACACGGATCTGCAAAATTCATTCAGAATAAGAAACAAATTTTTGTTTGCCCAATGGAAGGATTTAACTTGGCAAAATTGGTATCGTTTACCAATGGGAAACCACATAAAAATTGTATAGTTACTCTAAGCAGACTTAATAAATTAGTTTAGTTTAGTTTATTTCATCAATCTGAGATTAACATTCTCTTTTAGATTACATAAGTATAAATAAATAACGAAAAATAGTAACTTAAAGATATAATAAATATTTAAAATAAATACACATAAAATACAGAAAACATAAATTTAACATATATCACAATGATTAATGAAATAACAAAATTAGCATTACATGTTTTTTAAAAGTTTCTCGTGAACTGTGCATACAAATATCAATCTTTTCAATTACAGCATTAGTTTCTCTGATGCAACGCATAATCGGTACATTTCTACCATGATTACTTCTAGAAAAAGTCTCCCGTAAATGAAAGCCTATACGAAGGCCTCTACTGGGAAAATAAAAGATTATTTGCTCTAGCAAGTAAGGACTCATAATGTGACTACTTACTATATCCTTTATCATCATAATAGAAAAATACTTTCTTCTGACCTCAAGCGTTTGCATACCAAAAAGCAAACATCTCACATTATATGCAGGCATAATAATGTTCCAATTTAGCTTAAAAAAACAATATATTCATATAATATAATATATGAAACTTCTCTGAATCCTTTCAATTCTCAATGAATGATTTGCATATTACGGATTCCAAACCACGCAACAGTATTCCAGGGTAGATCTCACAAAAGCCACATAAAGAGATTTAAGAGCATATGAATCGGAGAATTCTCTAGTGTTCCTTTTTAGAAAACCCAACATTTTATATGCTTTATTAACTATATAGTCGATGTGACTACTAAATGTGAACTTCCTATCAAATATGACTCCTAAATCCTTCTTTTCAGTTACTTTATCTAATGTTATATTATAATATAAATATTAATAATAATAATAATAATATATAAATTATAAGTAATTGTTTGGTTATTTGGCAACACCGTGGTTGACAATTCAAAATTGACGTACCAACTTGTACAAGTTAAAACCTTATCCTAGTGGTGAGATATATAATTAAATTCTGGGTCCGAAATATTGAACTGGATAAATATCAACATTTTGTAGTGTTGGTGTAATACATGCAATGCTCTGACCTATATAGGGCTTCGTGCATAATAAAACGCGGCTAAAGTCAAACCAGCAAAATGGATTTATGATAGGCACCGGTTATGGGTCCCGTGAGCGTCGACCAACAAAATCGAGAGATCGATATACACAATTTGACAGATGTTAAAAAAAATTGCTGAATTGCTTTTAGACCATTGTTGGTTTCAAAGGGATTGTTTTAAAATAGGGGGATTGTTTTCCCATTTTATCGATTTGGACCAGATCTTCTGTTGCGACTTTTTTCCTCTTTTACTACAATACACTACAACATTTTTAAAATCTAAATCTAACATTAATCATAAAATCATCAATTTCATGAAAAATAACCATCTGACTTTAGATTATATCCGCTATTGAATTTAAGTTCGCAACACAATGGAATATTATGCAATATATAGAAATTTATAGAGATGCATACATGCAAACTTAATATTAATATGGTAATTAATTTCGTTCCACCAAGTTCTAATACACACCTATTCCCAAATGTGTTCTTGATTGTCATCACTCATCACCATAAATAAACCTAGAGGGCAGCCATTTGAATCAAAGGGTATAATAATTTTGACAGTATAATCGATGCAGTTTGTTATTAACAAAGGATTAGTCCCTACTGCTTAACGAATAAGATAATTTACACCTTGCCATAAGTCTGTTAACAGGAATTTAAGATTTTCATTCTCATATAGTTAACATCAATTTAAGTCATATTTGATGGAGAATTTAACTCTAAACTAACTATGGAACTCGCCAACAAAAAGTTCCGCTTTTTCGATTATTTTTGATTGAACATTTTTCAGGATTCTTTAGATTTGAATTCCATTATTACTTAATTATTGCACTTTTGAACATGGAACCGAACAGACCATGCTTCCTTCAACAAGCTTAAGTGCTCTGGAATTCGTGATTGCTCGAGTTTTAGACGAAGATACACTTTTTCTTCTAATAATTTCATTAATCGCCGCAATCCTCAAAGTAGCTGACATCAGTAATGATGTTTTGTCGCAAACTTTTCTTCTCCTGGAAGATTTGACGTCCATGTTTCCTAAGCATTCTTGCTAAGCAATACTTCTTCTCCGAATTTGAGATTGTACTGTGTTAGCCATTACAACCGGGCCGGCTTTGTGTTTCTAGGTTGGTCTTACTCCAGTGTTGCTACTGACAATTATTAAAAGGCACCTAAACAGTGTAGGGGGAAGATGTAAATACAGTGGGAATTTTAATTCCAAGAAAAGTAATAAAAAATTATATAGAAATAGTATATCAGGTCGAAAGAAACAATTGAAATTAGTTTAAAGCCTTGTGAACGAAGAGGGATGCTGGTTAAGCTAGAACCCTTTTTTAGAAGTGAGCTTCAATGTATTTAAAACTATGCTCAGATCTGATTGCTGTGTTTTCAGGAGGACTTAGGGAGAGCAGCTTGCATTACGCCATTTGCGAAGTGGTTCTAAAACATATCAACTCTGTTTTGGTATAGAGCAATGATTCCCCCCAATGGAGTTAGAATTCCGAGTGTGTATTTTGTTTATTGATGTGATCCTTTAATTTTTAGAGAATTATGTATTGGTTTCTTGATGTAATAGAATAGTCTGCAAATAGTAGGGTTTTTGTTTGTGATGAAGTGTTAACGTTGAACAAGTCAGTCCACAAATCCGTGGGGAACTCCTGCTACGATATGTTGGTGCTTGAACTGGAGATGTAAAATTTACTTTTATGAACAAACTGTGAGTAATGACATGCCTAAGCAAATGAAAAGGATTTAGCTTGGAAACCAGCCCTTCCTTCCAACTTTTAAAATATGAATCAAGCAGGACACGAATTTACGGTTCAAAAGCAGCGATACCACCTTACTTCAATTGAAGTAGATTTACTTCGATTTTAGAAACAAAAAAAAATAAATCTGCTCTTTTCTTCGCACTATTGTTTAATTCTCTAGATCTACTTCACACTTAGAATTTTTTTTTAACTTAAGCAAAAAACTTGAATCTACTTAAAAAAATGTTATTTAAAAAATGTTTTACACTCCTTCATGTAACCCCAGATTCGCATTTCAAGAGAATAAATAAAAATAAATTGCACAATAAATCTAACTCGAGGTTTTAATCAAAGTTGACATTACGATAATAACAACAAAAATGTGGGTCCCGCAAATTCCGTCTGTCTGTCTTACTTAGGCGTTTTAGGTGATTGTCCAATCTATTTTGAATCGTTGTTTTAGGCCCAAAAATAACGGTAATTACCATACAAATTTTTCTACCATCTCAATTATCTCGAAATCGGCACTAACGATTTTGATAAAAATTGGTGCGTGTGCTACCTTGAGAATGGCCTACATTTTGGCAAAAAATTTATTTGTTATTAACGGTACCTGCCATACAACCATTTTATTGATTTTCGACTTTATTACTTGCGATTATAGGTACTATAAGGCAAGTTATGAATTCGTCAAAAAAAAAAGTTTTGAGATAGCAATCAAACTTGACATTACGATGTTAGCGAAAACGAAAAAAGATGGTCTAAAAATTCTGTCAGTCTGTCTGTCAATCTGTCTGTCAGTCTATCTGTATAGACATCTACAGCCCAACCGGGTGGGCCGAATCGCTTCAAACCTGGTATATAGAGTTTTTTATGTATTGTACAGAGGTGAAATTGAAATTTTTTTTAGCTCAAAAAATAACTGTACCTGCCATATAACCAATACGTTAAAGCCTATTTTTCTCGGAAACGGCTCTAACAATTTTGATTTAAAAAAAATCAGTGCAACTTTTTAGGTACGACCGATCATATGATAGAAAAAAAATTAAAAAATGTCTAAAAACGGTACTTTCCATAAGATCGTTTATTTTTATTTCGACTATCTCATAAATGGTTCGACCGATTCTTTCGAAATTTCACACGTATATAGGTTTAGGTTGCCCAATTTATACTGCCTACCACTATTTTGAATAAATATTTTTTTGTATTTTTAAAAGAATTTAAAAAAAAATTTTTTTTGAAATTTATATTTTGAAAACTGCTCAATTTTTTTTTTTCAAAAATTATAGTTATATGTATTTGCTGAATACCTATGAATTGGCCTTTTTGATTTTTTAAAAATTTTTTTCAAAAAGTTTATTAAAAAAAACTTTTTTTCTCAAGAACCGCTCAACAGATTTTTAAAATTTTTTTCTCATAAATTCAAAATTATCCAAGAAATAAAATGTCGTACTTTTTTTGAGCTCAAATTAGTTAGCGTATTTATTTCAGAATTTTGAATTATTTTTTCTTTGATTTGATGAAATCGGATTAATTTTATGTTTTTAAGTTTATATTATTAAATATTTAAGATTGTCATACCAATTTTTTTTTAGAAAAAAATTAAAGAAACTTTGGGTGTAAAAAATAAAGTAAAAATTACTTTAAAAATATATATAGATTTTAAATAGAAATCTTTTGATACAATGTGATCGAACATAAGAGCATTTTATTTAGCTCAACGGATTTCTATCAAAATTTTTATAAATCTCCTTCGAATTCTTAGTAATACTTCATTCAAAATTTTCGAAAAATAGATTTTTTTTGGATTTTTGAAACAAAAAAAATATTTTTTTTTTAAATTCATTATTTCGAAACGGGTGAACGATTTTTTCTAAAATTTTGTTTTTAAATTTATATTATTTAATATTTAAACATGAGGGAGTGTATTCGAATAAAGGATATTAAAATCCTTCGAAATGGTACACATTACTTTTACGCCAAAAAATTGTGTCGATAGTAAAAAACCTGCACTTAATCTATTACTCGGGCGCTAGTTAAATTTTCGTATTAATTTTCGAGCTTTCCATTTGGATAGGATTTGTAATCTAGGCTCTTTGCTGTGACGATGTGTTCAACACATCTACCTTATTGACACTTACCTTTAATCAACTTTGCACTTGGCGATTTCAAGAACAGATGTTTTGCAACATATTCGAGAACTTGATTCCACTAGTATCTACTTAGCCACTTTACTGAATTATCTTAACTCTGTTGCGATTTGATTTTCTCACTAAAAGTGATTAATGAAAAGACTTTCCAAAATTTCCGATCGACTTGCTCATAATGACAAAATGACATTTTCTTCAAATTGATCAAACGCATGGTAAACTTAGGTAGTTCTGTTCCATTAATTGAGTCCTAAAATTCTCCATCCAATTAGACACACATGACGAAGTTGATTCTTTGAAAGGACTTGTTACTACTACATATTGTTAATTTTCTATCCAACATTCCACAGACACGTTTCAGCGTTTCAACGTTTCAATTTTCCACCTGCCAACAATCTTTCCAGAAACAGAAACACAAACAACACAAACAGAACTAAATGTGCTCTCATCTCCATGAACTTTGCGATAAAAGATAGAACACATGAGACAAGAATGCACTGGACCGAATGTGGAATGAATGCATGCTGAGAAACTAGAATACCGGACAGACAGACCAGGAGAATAGAGTCGCTCTTATTGTTTCCAAAAACAAAAAAAACCTATAAAAGGACAAAGTACCAAGAAGTACAATACAACAATACAAACTTACCGGATTCATTTAGTGTAGAGGTCTTCTGCATGTGCCGGCAAAAGGCTTCGTATTCACCAGGTGTTGTATCCGCTGTTGTAGGTGCCTTCACGGAGCTCATGTGTTTGGTAAATGCTCCAGCAATGGCTGCTACCCGATCAAATGCAGCTATGTTGATATGGCCATTCGGCAATCTATAGATGGTTGGTATGAAATGAAAGAGAAGATACAAGGATAAGAATACAATTTTTGTACGATTGTATGGTTAGGTATACGTTTATAGGAATACTCGTAGGCGACGTCCTGACTACTGGGGAAATTGGAAAAATAAACTATAAAGGACAATCGAGAGACCTTCATCTTTTAGCAATATATAGGGTTTCTTCCTTTGTGAATGGGGATTTCATACTCGTATAATGCGACTGCGACGAATGGAATCCCCATTTAAGCACTCGGACTGCATAGAGCGTACTGAAGTTATGAGATACTGTAATGGATTTTCCTTCAGCAAGCATGTGGTGAACACTAAATTGTTCCTAGCTATGAAAAAGAATGTTATGCGAAGATAAATTTTCATCAATTACAATAAAGATAGTACAACAGTATTCCTTACAATCTTTTACCACTTTGTGCGCAAAAAAAAAAAAACAACGAACGCAAAAGGTGATGGGACGTGATGTGAAATTATTTTCCAAAGCTTTTAATTTTTTTTTTACTTTGTTGTTGTTATCTGAGGTAATGCTGATTGTATCTTGCATCTTTTGTTATAAGGATATCCAATGCAGTTATGGTGTGGTGGTCAACAAACGTTCACATGTTTTTAGTCTGAGTATAGTCTCGCTGGGTATCCGTGTAAGACAATGTGCCATGAATTGAAACATATGCCATGTGTTTTGTGTATACCATTTCAAGATGTTCGGAGTTACTTTAAAACGTGACCTAGCATCCAAAAGGGCAAAGTACATATTTATATGAAGGAAAAAATGTGTTCATTAAGATGACACAAAAAAACTAAAATGAATTGTATAACTTTTTCCTTGCTATAAACAGGGGAACTTTCAAGTTGTTTTGACATTTATTTTGCTTTAAGCTAAGGTTTAAAGTGCATCAATACTAAGTGGAAATGTAAGTCCTTACAGTCGAGCTTAATGAAAAAAAAAAATCAGAAATATATGTAATAGACTGGCCTTTCTTTTGTTTCTGACAGTCTTTACATTTAGTGGTATCTTAAAAATTGACGAATTTATCTTTTTCCCTCATTTTGTATTATTTATTATTAAAATTATTAGAAACTATAAACTAAAGTATTTCTCAAACAATTGCATCTCATATTTGCGCCCAACATTTTTTTTATATTTTTGACAATGTTTTATTCGCTTAATTTAATTACTGACTTAAATACATGTAGCTTTTTTTTTATAATAAACACGCACGAAAGGTGTTTTGGCTACCCTCAAAGGACAGTGCGAGCTTCAGGAAAAATAGGGAAAGATTAAATAGGAGATACCGATGTACATTGGTTTTGAAGTTCAGAATATCAAAATGAGGGAGAAAAATAGAGCCTGGTAAAGCATTCCACATACGTGTTGTACGATTAAAAAAAAAAACTTTGTACTTGACAGTACTTCCGAAATTGGGCTTAAGGGCAAGCCGATGAGCATTCCTAGAAGCGCGAGTATTACGGTTGAATTGTTTAAGGGGAGAAATGCAACTGGCTACTTTCCTAGTACACTGTTTATAAAAATAGCGAAATACATGAAACATTACGACGATGCTTGAGAGATGTGAATGTCTCCACTATAGTTCTATCGCCAAACATTCTTAGAGCTTTATTTTGAATTCTATCTATGAGACTCAAATGAATTTTGGGAGCTCCTGCCCAAATATGCGAGTTATACTCCAATTTTGGAGGAATGAAGGCTTTCTAGATTACAGGCTGATCAGACGGGAAAAAGAATTTCTTGCATCTTTGAAGAAAGCCCACACACTTTTCAGCGTTTTTGGCGACATCAAATATGTGTTCATTCCACAAGTGGTGATTTGTGATGCACATGCCGAGGACTGAAAGCTGATCGGTTTCTTCAAGCAAGTGCCGCTAATGGTTAGTGCCATGGTGGTGGATTCTGCTTTAACGACATAAGACAGCACTGAGTTTTTCAAGCATTAAATTCTACGCGGTTTTTTATTCCCCATTGGACAATGCTGTCGAGATCAGAACTTAATGAGCTAGGCATAAGCTGCCGTTGCAGTTCCACATCCGAAGAACAAGTCAATCTGCATACGAATATGAAAACCTGAGGGTACTATCGTCAGCAAAACAATTTAGTGGATTAGAAGTTTCAAATAAGAGATCATTAATAAAAATGAGAAAAAGGGTCGGAGACAATACGGAGCCCTGTGGCACACCAGCATTTATTTTGTGAATATCAGACTTGAAACCGTCCAATATAACTTGTATTGAACGGTCCGAAAGGTAATTTCTAATCCAACGAATAAGAGATTCATCGATACCAAATGCACGCATTTTCGATAAGAGAGCTTGATGCCAAACCCTATAAAATGGTTTTGAAATATCAAGCGCAATAATCTTACTTTCTCCAAAACGATGTAAAGATTTGTGCCACTGTTCGGTGAGATATACCATCAGATCACCAGTGGCCCTATTGCTACTGCCGTACCGCCGGTCATTAAGGAGCTTTCGTTCTTCAAGATATTTCTTAAGCTGATAATTAATCAGCGTTTCCATGACCTTGGAAAGAAGGGCCGTAAGTGCAATTGGACGGTAATTAGAGGGTGAAGGAAATGCGCCTTTTTTAGGGACAGTCTGGAAAAATACTGTTTTCCATCCACTCGGAAAGAGAACTGTAGAGTAGGACAGATGGATGGTTTTGCCACCATTGAAGAACACCTCTTCAGAACGATGGGAGGGATACTATCCGGGCCAGCGGATTTGTGTATATCAAGGTCTTTGAGGACACTAACAACTGCACGAGTACGAAAGAAGATTCGTCCCATAAAATCGTGTACGCTCTCAAGAACAGGAGGAGTCATAACAATTTCCGGCAACTTCGAATTAAGAGCGAACTGCTCTGCAAGCAAATTGGCTTTTTCACGAAAGCTGACAAAATTAGAGACGAGCGTTGGAACCGAAGACGAAGTTAAATTTAGAATATTTTTTACAAATGAAAAACAATTTGTACTACCTTTGGCACATTGTAGTATTTTTTGCCTTAATTTTTGGTCATGCAAAACTGTGATTCTTTGAATGTGAACGTTGCAAGTCTTTCTAGCTTGTTGAAACTTTTTCCGGTTTTCCTCAGTGGGGTTGGCTTTATAATTCCGGAAACCTACTTCTCTAACCCTAATAATTTCTTTATAGCTCGAATCAAGCCATGCATTTTCTTTCGGTTTGATAGATTGCACCCTATTCGGGATGAAATATCTCATTCCGAAAAGAATTAAATTTGTTATTATATCTGCGCTGGAGTCTATGTTATTACCGAGGAAGCATAGTGACCAGTTAAAGTGCCTGAAGGAATTATTGAAACCGTCCCAATTGGCTTTCTCATATTGCCAAACGGATCTTTTATGTGACTTCCTTAACTGGGAGGTGTTGGCATGAGAAATTTGCGGATATGACACAATGGTCTGATGTGCCTAGAGGCGATAATGCACTTATTTATTAGGGTCAGAGGTGAGAAGAAAGTCTAGAGTGTTAGCGGTTTGACCTACAATATCAGGAATTCGTGTCGGCTCGTCAACTAGCTGAGTCAGTTGGTTTAACTCAGCAAAGACCTCAACATACCTTCCTTCGGGTGTTGTCTAGCTCGAAAAGCGGAGCAAGATAGAATTGTTTACATTGAAATCGCCCGTAACGACGATTCCAGTGCGAGGATAATGGGAAACAATTCTTTGAATGGAGTCTGACAGAGCATCAAATTCGTTAAAAGTTGAATCTCTGTCCAAATTTGGGCTTCGGTAAATAAAACAAGTGTGTATGATGTGCTTATTTACTGTGAGTTTTAACCACATGAAGTTAAAATTTATGTTTGAGCACAAACTATATTGTAGTTGAAGCTGGTACGCAACATCATTTCTAATGTAAACGGCGAGACCGTGGTGGGAAAAGAATAATTGCACTAAGTTATACCCAAACAGACGAAATTCCGATTGATCAGAATTTTCGCCTATTTGGGTCTCACTCAGTGCTAAAACAGCTGGCCTGTTTTTCACAGTGTGGACATACGCGGCACAAAATTTTTTTCTAAGTCCACGAATGTTGTCGTAGTCGACTCTAAACTTCCCAACCATTCAAATATTTAAAAAACTATAAAAAACGTCAAACAATTATCTAAACTGAACGTTTGTTCGAGTGTCCAATTTGAACTTTTCAATAACAATTTGTCACTAGTGTTATGCCTTAGTGACAAAATTGAATTTTGCCGCCCCTGGTTAACAAGAAAAAATCAGACAATTATCCATCCGACATTACATTAGCCTAATCGATGCATGCACTCTGTGTAAGCTCCACACAGTACCCACACCGATCAAGCTAATGTAACTGTGATATGTGATGGGGAAAGGTACTCGCTGCACTGTGTTGTTTTTTGTGTTTCTTTTTATTTGGTTTTGTTTGGATGGAATGTAATAATGGTTATTGTTGCAGGCATGTAAGTAAGAATATAATTTATGCATAGCACAAGCATTGAATAAAATTAGTTGCTTCGACGGTGGCGCGATGTATCTATTTCTGTTTATTTATTGATTTTAATTTACAAACACAAACACATTTCCTTTTGACACAATTGTGACACACGTCCGTACGCGATACTCATGTAATGAATGGACCCAAAAAATTTATTGTAAAATTTAAATAAATTTTACTAACTTGGAAGCACCGAAATTGGCATCACTGTTTATAACAAATAACAGCCAAATACCCTCAATTATAATGATATAAACTTTTAGCTGTCACTAGTGGTTTGCTACAAAAGAAAAGAATTCAAATGCTTCCTCTGGAAAAATGTTAAAGTCACGAATATACCAAGCTTTCAGCGCTTCCAATTAAGAGTGATCACAAAGAATCGGCAAACGAACGAAAGCAAACGTATTCGGGGATTAATACGTTTAAGCCAATCGATGGGCAATACAAATATAAATCAAGCGAAGTTACATAACAAGAAATGTTACATTTGCGGAAATAGGTAAGAAAAATATGAAAGCTCAAGTATAATAAAGCTCCGGGATATGACTTAATTACGGCTGGAGTTCTGAAAATGCCTCTACCTTAGGCGTTTTTCTGTTTTAAGTTCAGAGCAGAGTCTTAGTTGTCAAAAAATTTGTTTGTGTTTTTTTTAACTTAGAGCATACAGAGCTCCAAATGTGTATTTCTTTTTTCGTTCTGAACATGTGTGGATCGCACTCGACGTGCTCCAACATAATTGACTGAGCATGTGAGTAAATTGCTGAACGCACCAAATGCCAAGTGTGCCAAGAAGGAAAATGTGAAGAAAAAAATAATTAGATACATAAGTTTGCGAAAGAAGTTGATCGCTTGTTGATTTTCTGTATATGGTGTGTACAATTGTACAAAAAACGGTAGGTATTGCTTTTTATGGTTAAAAATGAAAATGTATTCTGGTTTGTGTGGTTCTAGCGTATTTAAAAAACATATCAGTGTTCAGAGCTCGCTCTGTCTGGAAGAAGTTCAGTGCATAATCTATGTGTTCGAACTCTGTTCAGTGCTCTGCTCTGAACGAAAAAAGAAAAACGCCTTTTATATAATAAATGCCACTCTAAGGATAGAGTACGAGTGCGTAGAATAACTGACGTCATTGAGAAAACTCTTAAGGAAATGACTTGACAAATACATGGCGGGCATTCATCAACGAAGTACCATCAGTTCTTGCGGTTTAACGCATACACAAATAAATTGAAATCACGTTCTGTTTTCTAACTAGGAAAGCTAAATAATATAAATCGAAAGGAGGAAGTGTTTTAAGTTAAGTAAGAACCTCATAGAGTCTTTGAAGGTTTTACACCTAACCAAGAAAACAAAGATTGTAGGGTAGGTATGTACTGTTATTTTTAGCAATAAGACAAAATTTAGATAATCAACTAAGACGCTTAAGTACCAAGTTTGAAAAAAAATTTGTTTCAGCAGTTTAGGCCAGAGATTGAAGTACAGATATAAGACTTGCAGATGTGCTTTATATCATCGTGTTGTCAAGTTTGATGAAAATATTAATTTCGATTTTCCTTTAAGAAATTGCATAAAATGTTCTGTTCCAAATTTGAAGCTCCTATAAGGCTTTTGTAAGGATTTATCTAAGTCTTCTATATTATTATAACGTTAAATAAAATAAAATAAATCTTAACCTCGAGTCCAATGTGAGTGACTTAGGGCCAAGCGATATAAGGCCAAATTTGAATGCTTGGCCCTATGTAACTTTGAAAAACGACATAAGGCCACATTTTAGTAGTTGGTCTTATGTCACTTTTGCAAAGCGTCATAAGGTAAATTTTTTTTAGACATAAGACCAACCATTCTGACAATGAAAGTTTGTGAAAAAAAATTAATGAAATAATATATGAGTGCAGAAAAAGGGCGCAGGGACATAAGACCCCTTGACATAAGTCCCAACATAAAATAGATTTAAAATGTCAACAATACATTTTAAAAAGCTCGGCGCGTAAGGGGGGCATGGAGACCCCTGCACCCCTCCTGCTAGGTCCAATATAGGAATTGGGGTAGGTACAAGTTTGGGTATATGCAAATTTTCTTTGGATAGTACCATTTAATTCTGTGATAGTGAATCCTGCTTTTAAGTTATATAAAGTTCATTGTAAGACCATGGCGCGATAGTTGTGTGCTCGCCTGTCAACCTCGTGGTTGCAGGTTCGATTCCTGCCATTATCTATGTCTTCTTATATTCGAATAAAAACCAATTCTAAAAATTGTCATAAAATAAGCTGTTGCTTTGCTTATGACATGCTGTTTAGGCATAACACTAACAACATGTGAATTAGTAAACTAACATACCCATAAAATATGACAACGAAATAAATAAAATAATGCAAATTATAAGGGACATAAATAAATAAGACACGGTAATTCTCTCCGCATTAGTTCAGCCGCCATCCCTGGAGATAAATATGAGACAACAACCAGCTCTAGTCTCAGAACATCGTGCCACACATCTTTCCTATCCTTCTTTCTCTTCTTCCACCGGATGCCCACGCTGTGTTAAGAAAAACATATAAAGGGTATTCATAATCCCTTGAGCGCGTGCAAAGTTATAAAAAAAAAATTAAAAATGTGTATTGAAATTGTAATAAATTAAATAAACAAAAGTTTAATTAAAATTATTTCAAATACACTAAAGTTTTGTTGTTTTGTTGGGTAAGCCCTGGATTTGACGAGCATACCTCAGCCTACACCAAAAAGCTTCTCACAACACTATTGGAATACAAAAAGAATGATCTGCTGAATAACAAGTAGGATAGGAGTACATTATTTTTCTTCCTTAAAATAGGAGTATGTACTCGTATATCTACTCCAATTGGAGTTTGGCATAGAAAGTTCTTTCTCTTTAAAAAAATGGTTCCGAATAGACCACCAAGACTATAAACGAGTAAAGGGAGACATGTCTAAAATAATCTGCCAGGCTGTTTAATGAGCCTTATGCGAAAAAAACAGACTGTTTTTCCAATACCTATATATATTATATGTATGTGTGTACCAATAATAATTTTTTACGACATATTATCGGATATCGTAGATTGTGTGTCCATTCTCTTTTTTTTCGCAATCAAAAATTTCTCTCAATTTTATTTTCTTTTTTATGTTTATTTCTTCATTTCATGTTTTTTTTTGTTTTGATAATAATTCGGCAAAAAAAAAAAATTGTAATAAAAGAAACAATAACTGTGCCATCTGGTTTAATACAACGGCAAAAATTGTACCGACAGAAAAAATGTCTCTATTTTATTCAACCTTACTTTAGAGTGAACTGATAGCAAATTTTCATGTCCTTGCTATCGGTGTGTTGTTGTGAATGTGATTCCTTGCTACTACGACGACGACCGACGTCGACGTCGACGAGATGACGATGACGATGAACGTAAAAGATGTCAAACACCCTTGATTGGCTTCATCCATTTGTCCGATTGATCAAATATTGAATACACATTGTATTCTAAGGGCATAACCAGCCTTGCCATCACTATTGATTCAGAGTTAGGTGGGCCGGACTAACCCGAAGTACCCCAACCAACATACCGTCCGTCATAGTCATTGTCGTCGTCCTGGTGAATTGGGATAAGGTCTGTGAAATTAGATTTTGATTGATCCTTCAATATAAGATGGTTTACGATGACGACGGACGTTGTTGTTAGTTTTCTGTTGACGACTGACGACTGTCGACGACGACGGCGACGGCGACGACGACAAATGTTTGTATAGTAACTGTTGTTGGTGCATTGTGCTAAGGCTACTTTAACTATATCCTGTGCCGTACACTTGTTTAGAGATATATCTCCTTTTTTGCCATCTTTGGATTCTCTACATAACCAAACCACTACAAAGCCAAAGAATTTTCATTAATTTGAAAGCATTGTTCACAGTAAGTGACCTGGGGTTTTATGTATGTAGAGTTGGCTGTGTACGTACATTTATGTACATTAACGAAACTTCCCCTCTTCTGTGGCTAGCACTCAATATTAAATGAAATGGGTAAATTTACTCGGCAACAAGGAATACTGTTTATTTTTTCTTCTTTTATTTAATTTTATTGGATGCCACCATCGATTAGGCTCCATTTTGTGGATAACCAGTAATCAGATTTGTGCTAGAAAATGCGTTATTTGCGAGGCTAACCATTAACATTATTATTTATAAAGTAATTGTATTTCATTTTATCAAAATATCGCGGTAGCTGGATTTGAAATTTAATATAAATTAATATAAATATTTTTTTTTCTGCAATGATGGCGTAGTTTGGTTGTGAATTTGTTTTTGGTTAAACGACCGCATTTACGCATATTGACTGGTTTTAATATTAATGTCCTTTTTGAGGGTTGGGGTAATAAATTTAACACGAATTGAGTTAATGGATTTGTATAAGGTTTATTTACTAAAAAGTGGCTTCCTCTTGGTGGTTGTTTATTTTTAGATTGCAATTTGGTGTTAATTTGGAAAATGTCCTTTCTTTGTTTATGGGGATTTTTTTAACAGAAAATATTTTTTTGATCAGCTGATTGTATGCATGCCTGTTTATTTAATCCATAACTCATATAAGGGGTGAGTCCCTGAAAATTAACAGAAACTATGCCTTCATCTTAAGTTTATAATTCTTGTGTCAAGAATCGTTTTTCAAAAGAACACAACACCGAAATTTTGAGACAGATCTGTCAAATAATTTTACTGTGTTAGCTATTTTATATAGACACCTGCGAGCATTTTCGTCAAAATGGAAAAAGTGATTCTCGAGTGCTCATTAAACACTATATTTTGCGATGAAAAACTATCACGCAAGCCAAAGAAAAGCTTGATTAGTATTATGGAGACTTTTAACCATTGATTGAAACCATTCATCACTGGTTTACACAATTTCCGTGCGGACTTTCAAGCAAAATGGACGCCGAAATTTATTGTCGTCCCATCGAGGTCACCACACCAAAAATTGTCAGCAAAATCCATTATTTGATCGAAAAGGTTTATCACATGTAAAGCTTTCTGCCGAATTTGTTTCTCATAATCGACAACAAACGCATTCGCTTGACAACTTCAGATTTGTGTTTCGCGATGTTCCTGAAAAATTAGAATGCCTTTTTGCGACGATTTGTAATAGTGAATAGTCAAATCATTGAACTTTTCCTGCTGAATCGAAGCCGAAGAAGACCTAGGTGGATTTATCGGAAAAGAAGGTCATGGCGACATTTTTTGGGAATGCGAGAGTTAATCATATCGATTTTCTTGAAAATGGGAAAACAATCATAGGTGTTTAAACGCAGAGCTGCTATATCGATTCCAATCCAATTTGAAACAAAAACTAATACATTTGTCAAAGAAAAAGCACTTTTTTCACTAGGACAACGCCCCGGTGCACCAGTCCGCAGTCACAATGATTTAGGCTACGACCTCTTCCGTCATCCAGCATATTCCCCAGATCTAATCCCCTGCGACTATTTCATGTGTGTCCAAGAAATTACGCCAGAGGAAATTGCGCCTGAATTTGTTTTTTTTTTTGGCTCAAAATTGAAAAAAAAGAGCAGATTTTTTTTCGGAAAATAAGCCAGAACTATTGCAAATTATGCTAAATAGGTGTGGAAAAAGAGCCTGAAAGCAAAATGGAAATTAAGCCAGAAAATTGGTATATTCTTGCCTAATTCCCAAATAACGTTTTCGAAAAAAGGCCATATAATTTTCTAAGGTATTTTAAAACAAGATAAAGGGGGTGGGCTGACCATCCGGTCAGGGCGGGCCACATAACATATTGTGAAATCTTTATTCAAAACATAAAATAGATTTCAGATGTAAATTATAAATCTTAAAAATCAAGAAAAAAAAATTCCGGCTTGTGTGAAGTGTTTTTTGCAATTAGGTCCACGGGGTACAAAAATAATTGCTTAAGGGGGACATGCTGCCCCCAGCAACCTCCCTGATTGGAACAATTTCGGATTTGGAACTTTTTAAAAAGAAATCTTCAAATCCAAAAAAAAAAAAAAAAAATTGCATATACCTACCGAAATTTGTACCCACCCCAAATCCTATATTGAACCAAACAGGGGGGTTGCGCCGAGCTTTTTGTACGCCGTGAATCTAATTGCAAGAACACTTCACATAAGACCGAATTTTTTCTGGCTTATTTCCATTTTTTTCTGGCGTTTTTTCCATTTTAGGAAATGAAAAAAAAGCCCGATTTTTTTTGGAAAAAAGACCGGAAATTTGGGATAGATTATCAGATAACTTTGGAGTTTTTTCCTAAAGAAATTTTTTGGGAGCCTTTCTTTATTCTAAACATGAAGAAATGGTTCGGAGGTAAGAAATTTCGGTCGAATGATGAGGTTATTGATGAAACAAATGCTTATTTGGAAAATTGGAGAAACGTTACATGAAGGATTTTGAGCTAAAAAGAGACAATGTTGAGAAGTAAAATGTTTTTATGCCAAAAAGAATGGTTATTATAGGTGTTCGAGATTTAAATATATCTCTTTCGGCTGTTTTGGTCGTAATATTTTTTAAATTAAACAATTTCATTTCCTTTCCCGACGGTTCGACGGTGGTTGACGTCTTTTTCAGGGGATCTTTTATTAACAAAAATAAAATGAACATATTATACACATAAGAACATTTAGTGTAAAATTTTGGCAAACTTACATTTAGTACGTATTACAGATAAACATAAATAATACAATGAAAAACAAATATAAAGCAATGTTTAAAAAAAAATTTTTTTATGATATAAAAAAAAAACTTCGGTTGAAGTTTAGTCGGCTTTAAACTGTCACGGATTCTGCTTAGTCACCAAAGAGCAGTAAGCCGATGAAATGTTCTGGCTGTCTTGTTTACGATTCATATTGTTTTTGTTGTTAATAATATGAAGCGTTTCTAGAGTATACCGCTTGGAGACATGTTTCTCCCTTTCCAGGATTTCCACTCTGTCAAAATCTGGTTTGTGTCCACGCTCAATGGAGTGTAAGGCCAATGCTGTCTTCCCAGTGCTTTTTAAATTATTGTCGGATTTGTGGTTGGAAATTCGTTGAGGAAGAAGTTGTTTCGTTGTACCGATATAGGAAAGATTGCAATTTTCTTCCGCATTGCCACGACAGTTATTTTTATAGACTACGTCTGTGCACTTATACTTTTCCGTTTTTGTTTTCATGTTGGTGAAAAGAGGTGCCAGCATCGTATTGGATTTATACGCTAAACTGACGTCATTAGTGCTATTTTTTACCGTCTCTTTAAAGTTATATGACAGTTTGGGAACATAAACTATAATCTTATAAATGGGAAATCCACTTTTTCCTACCATTGCCGATTTAGTTTTGGACAACCTTTTGGACAATAAATTTACCGATAGTAACAATCCAAAGATAATCGCCAAATATGTAGATGATATATTTGCAGTTGTGAATGAGGGGGAGGTACAATGTTTTACGATGCCTTAATTCATATCATGAAAAAATACACTAAGCAGAATCCGTGGCAATTTAAAGCCGACTAAGCTTTAATCGAAGTGTGATTTTTTTTATATCATTCTCTCATTGTATTATTTACGTTTATCTGTAATACGTACTAAATGTAAGTTTGCCAAAATTTTACACTAAATGTTTTTATGTGTATAATATGTTCATTTTATTTTTGTTAATAAAAGATCCCCTGAAGAAGACGGCAACCACCGTCGAAACGTCGGGAAAGGAAATGAATTTGTTTGATTAAAAAAACATTACGACCAAAACAGCCGAAAGAGATATATTTAAGTCTCGAACACCTATAATAATTCAACCAATTGGTCAATAACTTAACAAAAAGAATGGTGCTTATTTCATTTTTTTCAAGGACTAATTGACCCACCCTTATGTGTTTACTGACTATGTCTTGACTATGGAAAGGAATATTGGTACAAATTGAAATTTTTGAGTGGAAAATATTATTCACTCATCGTTTCATATTTACTAGATCAGCTTTAGGTCAGATACCAGTCCCTGTTGCGCGAAATCTACGGGTGGATTTTGGTGGCCTTAGGTTTTGGCGACGTATTTAATTTTCAGTCGCTGATACCAAATAAGAAACCGTGTAGAATTTAATGTTTCATAAACTGATTGCTGTCTTCTGCCCTTAAAACTCACACACATGTCTCTATTCATGAGCGGCTTTTGTATTGAAGAAACCGACCAGCTTTTAATCCTAGCGCATCTTCTTCGAAGATGCAAGAAATTCTTCTCACCGTCTGATCTGGCTAAATTCTGTAAGGTCTTCATTCGTCCAAAACTGGAATATAATTCTCAGATTTGATCAGGAACTATGAACACTTATTTGAGTCTTTTAGGCACAATACAAAATAGAGCTCTAAAAATGTTAGGCGATAGAGCTATAATGGATACATTTACATCTCTACAACACCGTCGAAATGTTCATGTCTTTCATTATTGTATCGTTATTTTTATAAATAATGTTCCAGAGAAAGAGCCAGTTGTATTACTTCCTTAAAACAATTCAACAGTAATACTCGCGCTTCTAGGAGTGCAGATCAATTGACCATTGAGTCCAACTTCTGTTGTACTGTTAAATATAGATATGATTTATTCAGTCCAACAGCAAGAATGCGGAATGCTACCTGGCTCTGTTTTCCCCTCGGATTTTGATATTCAGAAATTCACATCACCAGAAATTCACATCACTTATTATAGGTAGTGAATCATTCTTGTTCGAAAAAGTAGTTTGAAATTTGACCAGCAAAATACCACCCATCAGAAGTTGCGTAGTTTTAAGGATTGGAATTTTCAATTATCAGCTTCCTCTTTAAATTTATTAAATAAAATATATTGAAAATACAAAAAAAAAAAAAAGATATTAAGATAATCTAGGACTTTTACAACACATCGATTTCCTCACACCTCAAGCATCATCAATAAATAATTAATGTTCTTGTAATCAGCTTTTATTTAAATTTTTTCCTCAACAATTCTCCTTAGTTTTTTCATCCACAATTTTTCATTTATCAGATAACAACGAGAAATCTTCGTGATATTGACAAAAACACAAGACTCCAACAATTCTTGTAAAACTTCTTTCATCACTAACTCTCATCATCGCCTTTTTGCTTTTTTGCTTATTCAACAATGTTTTCTGAAACATTTTTCTTACTTAATGAGCATCTCAGGTATTATTCTTGCTGATTTATACTCATACCTTAAGCCATACACACAATATTGAAACCTAATGCCTGCCATCCAACAGACAACACCTGCCGTCATTTATCCCAAGCGCACACCACTTTTTGCCTCCTTGTAAAACTTTTCTCAAACTAACTTTTTCTTTTATTTTTGTTTTTTATCTAACGGTATTCCGCCATCGTTTTTCACATACATACATACATATTCCATCAGAATTATACAAGCATACTGTGCTATGTATGTATATTTAGTGCATTCTTGCCATTAGTGAAGGTTCTGTGATTTACAAAAGTGCACAATGGTGTTTTCCTTATCATCAAGGATTAAATACTGGAATTTCTTCGAGTTTGCTGATGTTTTCCTTTGCTAAACGAAAACAAACAAAAATACTAAATACCAACGAGAATGGGGAGAGAAAACAGGAACAGCATAGATGAATAAAATCTTTGTGTAAGACGTAATAGTGAAGTGAACAATAAATTCTAAATAGGGTCGATAGTGGAGCATGATGATGGTTTATGGTATATGGGATTCACAGGGAAATGAAGTTTTTCAACTTCATCACTCATCAGCATCACCCTCTTCTCTAGAGAATAGAGATATAGAGGCAAACTCCAAGCTCCTTAAGGTATTTAAATAACTTCAATGTATTTGTGATTGAAAAAAAAATAATCGGATTTGAATTTGAACTTATAAGCCAATGCTGCTCAATATTCCAAGTTGAAAATTTAATACTATAGATTTAGATTGAAAATGACACTAAAGTGTTTCTGTCCATGTGCTCGTTAAGTTGGCGAAGAAAGCAATAATTATTCAAAGTGCCTTTGTTGAAATCCGCTTCAAAACCGGTATCAAGTCTTCATGCAATTCCTGAAGATTTGGAAAAATTTAGTTTTTGAAACCATTTTGCTAAGATACCGAAAGAACGCAATCTTTTGTGAATGAAATCTTTTATGATTTAAATTAAAAGAGCGAACTTATAAGCCACTAATGCTTCTTGGGCCTAAGTGTTCATTCTGTTGACATTGAAATTTAGACATACGGCGAACAAATTTAGACGCAATATTTTCCTGTAGCTGGAGGATGCAAAGAAAATGCATGCAGCATTTTATAAATTGCAATAAATTATGAATAGTGTGAAATAAATGGGGAAACGGAGCTGTCAAACAAGTATTCAACATCCATATGTCGTTCCGAGATTATATCCGTCTTGGTCCACCATATTGACACTTGATGTTTGACGTTCTTTTACGCTGACGAAGAATTTATTTATTTATTTAAAAACGCTTACAAAGTAAGATATACATCTTGTAAAGTATTGTAAGCCTTTAATAATGATGTTAGATGATAATACTAAATTCAATAAATGTTTAGTTTTATTTAAAAATTAAAAGATAAATAACAGAACATAAAATAAATGAATAAGATTCATATACTCTTAGTTATAGGAAAAAAACATAATAATTCAACGATTTGTCAAATACTTAAAAACTGAAGATGTGCTCCCTATTCCTCTTATGGAAACTGGCAGAGAGTTCCATAGGTTAATGACATGAATATTCAAGTATTTAAATCTTGGCGTTATGAGAATGAGTGACCTACTTGAATGAGGGAAGTTAAATATACTGTGTAGATAATCGGGTTGTTTCGTCTGAATTAAGAGTTGAAGATATTTAAGTGACCTAAATTTCAATAGGTTATTCGCAGTTATAGGCTGGCTGATCAAAAGCTGCACATCGGCAGCATACAAATGGATAAAGCAATTTTTAACTATGTGTGGCAAATCATTAATATACATAGAGAAGAATAGAGGACCCAAAATTGATCCTTGTGGGATCCCGTGAGGTACATTAGCAAAGTTAGACGATCTACCATTTGCTACAACACGTTGTTGTCTACTTTTGAGATATTAGCGGAACAGTTTGCACGACTCAGTTGAAAATTCAAAACTTTCTGCCACTTTCTTTTTGGCTATCCTTGTGGGCACTTATCATCATCGTTTTTTACCGCCATCACAAGCCTTAAACAACAGCATATCTTTAAATATCTACACATTTGAGTTTTTGTAAGTTTACATGGATTCTAATTATATATATATGTGTATTACAACCCACGATCGTATTAAGCTTGATGTCAAATGAATGGTGATTACAGCTCTTAAGGTCACTGTCTAAAAGATAATGTAATCTGCCATTCAGTTCAAAGAATGAGTTTTAAAAATTGTGTTCACAAATGATTGTATTCTTTTACAACTCTTGTGGCAATGGCGCAGTGTATAAAGTGCTTGATAGCTAACTAGGACGTGTGGGTTCGATCCCCACGCTAGGCTCATTCTTTTATCGACTTTAAAGACCTTAGGTCTTACAGGCATATAGTTAAATTTAAAAAAAAAAAAAAAAAAAAAAAAAAAAAAAAAAAAAAAAATAGTTCACCTTCTTCTCTATAAGCTCATATTTCGCTACACGCTGCACAGTGGTCGGATTCACCAATCTAGCAAACTATTATCGATTTCATGATACGAAAAATTGATTTTTTTTTGTGGAATACGTTTTTGGATTTAAAATACAATTCACTTCATGTTTATTGGAATAATACTTTAAGACATTGTTTTTATACCATTATTATACATACAATAAAAAAAAAATAAAATAAAAAAATAAAATGTTATTTACCTTAAATAATTTATTATACAATTGTACTTAAATCTTCTAAATTAGCCAAAACTTTTTTCTATTGGTATCATGGTACGTAATCGTTTTGGAATTTGATATATGGATCTGAAGAAATCAACAGCCGATTTAAGAGATCTGTGTTTGTGTTCAATCTTGAATTCTTCCTTGTGAACATCTCTCTTTATATTTTCTTGTGTCCTTATTTCTAGCCTCTCCTGAGAGCTGTCCTATGGAAAGTATACAATATGCAATGATGTCTTTTCCATGAAAAAACACTTTGTGAATACTCACTGGAATAGTGTACCATGAATACTACTTTAAATAAAGGCTTCTTGTTTCTGATAAGTAGTTTTCAAATGCATTTTCATTTATAGAATGTCTACTTCCTAGTGTTTGTAAAATAATGTGAAAAGGTTCTATAAGTTCCTGATTTACTGCAATTATTTCTGAACTTTTTTCTGCAGCTCGGAAAAAACGTCTGGCAATATTGCCATCATTTGTATTGCTGAAATCCATCGCATTCCCATTTGATGAAAACTTCAAGATATTTTTCACCACCTTGAAGTTACTTCCTTATTTACTTCCAATTTCCGATCAAAGCAAAGTCGTTCTATGGTATGATCAACCAAGGATTGAAGTTGACTCTTAGCATATGATTCATTGACCTCAATTTCTGTGGGATAGCATTCCTTTTTTGCGGTTAGCACTTTCTTATAAGAAGAGAAAATATATTTGCATTAAGAGTTGATTTTTTGGCATATGACGTGATATTGATGCTTGGAAAGATTTATGGCAATCATTAAAGCCAATTCTTCATCGGGAGAGGGAGGTATATGAAATTTTTAAATAATGTTTTTCCCTCAGTATCTTTACTGA
The DNA here is from genome assembly GCA_910595825.1 of Philhelius pedissequus. Lineage (NCBI taxonomy): Eukaryota > Metazoa > Arthropoda > Insecta > Diptera > Syrphidae > Philhelius > Philhelius pedissequus. The sequence continues at coordinate 316,272,987 of OU343160.1, read as the reverse complement.
ATGAAGCTTTCTTTATGATATTTGCTGAATCCCGTTTACCCATTTTCCGAAGCACATCTTCACTATCTTTTATTATTTCCCTAGGGCTAGTTTATGTAATTAAATTTTGAACTTTGCGTTTTTTTAGATTTTTCACAGCATTCCTCTAAAGACTTTCTAGTTCTTCGGACTTTTTTTTTTGAAATTTCTCTGTCCAAAATGTCGGGCAACGTATAAGTTTCATCTTACCACGCTGAGTTTGCAGCTAAAAATCGGTTAACGGAAGTATTAAGTTTTTTATTAGAATCTTCAGACAGCTGAGGAAGCTTAAACTTATCTATAATAATTGTTCTAACCACATCCACCTTTTTTGTTTTATCCATTTGCCACCAAATTTCAAAAATTTTCTTTCGCTATATTAGGGAAGCCATTCTGAAAATTCAAAATAATTGTATGGGTGTCGCAAAAACGGCCAAAAAGTGTTTTTTTTTTCCTCAAAGCCAACACTCCACAGAATTACTTTTTATAATTTTAGAGTCGGAACTCGGCGGAACTATTTCGTTTTATTCCAGTTGAAAATTCAATTTTAAAAAACATCTAGTCCAAATTTTCATGTTGAACTTTAGAAACTATAAAAAAATATTTAACTAACCAATTAACTTCTGGAATCGTTTTCTTATTAGCCACAAATAATTCTATTCAAGAAAAAAAAGTTATTCCAAAAGAAGCACCGTTAAACTTTTTATAGCTAAACGAAATTACATAAAAATCACCTTTTATCTGGTGGCGCTAAGTTGCTTTCATCAGCTTCAAGGCTTAATGTATTCTTATCAGTGAAAGAGATCAAAAAACAAGATATGAATAACAGTTACCTACTATATTGACAAGTATGCCACATCATTTTCAAACGGTTCGCATGACTTTGATTTTTGTATTTTGTCCCGCTAGATTGATGAATCCGACCACTGCGCTGGTCGGAACACAATGACAACTGAGCTTGAGAGTCGTATCTGACAATTTCATTCAAGACTGCCGTCTATGGCTTCTAAAATTAGTTGTAATCCAAAAATATTAATTTTCCCATTTTCCAAAAAACCAACCAAGGTTGGTTGGTACAACCTAAACCTGAATAATACTCAATAAAACATGGATCACAATTTATGCAAAATAATAATCACAAATTAATACTTTCAGGTATTCACGAATACATAATTGTTTTAAATAAAAAAAAAAAACTACAAGTGTGAGTGAGTAAATCAAACTACCGGAGTAAACTTTTACACGGGAAACTGAATTATAATTTGTTTGCTTTGCATAAAAGCAACTTATTGCAAATACCAGAAAGTAGAACTTTAAAGGCAATAAGGTATTTGATTATTATTTTCTAGAGAACGTTTTTGATCCAAAAAAAGTAATATCGAGGACGAATTGAATTAGAATAAAATTAGCAATAGATAATAAATGTAAAATGGAAGAAACTTTCTTTGAATCAAAACATAACTAAGTAGATTTTGTATATGGGCTGCTTTTAAAAATGTTGCAATAAGCTTTTTCATTCAATGTATTATCTTATAAAATCATATATATATGTAGTTATGTATTTCTTACATTAAGTGTATGTCCAAGGGCTGAAAAAGCAGATGACTTGCTACAGGTAAATTCCCAGCCACTAATAATGAACAACCTAAAAACTCTTTTGCCAAAGCCTGAATTCTATATTTGGAGAAAGAAATGTGGTTAACGATTAATCCCTTAAAGACTGATCTGGTCCTCTTTACAAATAGAAGGAAAAAAAAAAACAGATTTTCAGCCCCAACAATAGATGGGATCCAAGATATCAGATCAAGCCAAATATCTCGGGATGAGCCCAGACAAGTAATGAAACTGGGGTCCAAATATAAAAAAAAGTTTAAAAAAGCAATGATCGGATTCTATTTATGCAACAGGATATTTAAGTCCAAAAATTATCATGTGGCAATAGTTGGCCCTATATTTACATACGGTAATCTGGTGTGGTGGAATGGGCTGGAAAAACTTCAAACCTAAAACCCCTAACAAACAATACAAAAAATGGGTTGTATAGGTTAATGGACTGAAGCGATGAAGACCACCCCTATAGCGGGATTAGAAGCAACACTCAACTGAAAGCCCATTGACCTAAACGTACGTATTTTAATAAGCTTAATACAAGCAAGCAATTACTTAAAACTAGACAAAAATTGAATTTTTAAAACTAAATTAAAACTAAGGGGAATACAACAAAGTATATAAGAGGGATTAAGTTAGGAATGCCTTATGAAGAGAGAACTTAGATAGACTTATATCGAAAATTGTAGAAATATTAGCTTTCCAAAGCAAACTTGTGATATATTCGTTTTGGCAATATTCAGTACGATGGAAGGGGATCCAGAACATTCGTATGGACCTGAGACGACTATGGTTTACGTTCCGTATAGTTTTTTCATGTAGAGCTGGGCTATCAATACCACTATTCAAAAGCGGATGTACAAAATTTATATCAGCGTTATCACGACGTCGGTATAGCGTTTGTAGGTTTATTAACTTAAGACGATTTTCGTAAGGAGGTAAGATAAATGGGTCTTCCCATCTAAACCCGCGTAAAGCAAACTTGATGAATCTACAGCTTCAATACGTTGAATATGGACATGATGGTAAGGTGACCAGACTGGGGAGGCACATTCAAGAAGAGGCCTAATAAATTCAATATAAAGGGATTTTGTGATGTAGGGATTTGAGGATTCTCTTGACCAGCGTTTAATCAACCAAAGAGTAAAATTTGCTCTAGTAATGACGCTGTTTATATGTTGACGAAAGTTGAGCTGGCTTTCACACATTACACCTAGGTCACAAATGGAGGTGACTATCGAAATTGGTTGATCATTTATAAAATATTGTCATTGCGACAAGGGCGGGCGTTTTTCAAACCAAAAATGGAGGTACCAAAAATAAACATTTTTTCTAAAAGGAATATTAGGTACCAACAATTATATTTTCTCTTCATTAGTGAACTGAGGTTTTTTGTTTATTAAATTCTTTGGAGCTGGTTTTCAGAAAAATAAGATTAACATGCTTGAGTAAAAAATATGTATGGCATGAACCTTTACTTTTGGTCTTATAAAAAATGTGTACCAAGTGTGAAAAAAATCCATCCAGTCGATTAGACTGTAGACACGCGGACAGACACACATACAGATTTATAAGACCCACTTTGTTCGCCTTCGCTTAGAACGTAATGCGAAGTTTCATCAAAGTCTCCAAGTTAGATTGTTTTTACGATTCCAAAACTTGCCGTATAGTACCTAAATATACATAATATATTGTGAGTTTAACACAACAAAAGACTGTTACAAAAAAAATTGAGACAAATCGGTCATATTGTTTTCGAGTGTATCACTAATCGACAAACCGTATTTTCATTTTTATTTCAATCGGAAATTGTGAAAAATTAAAAATCATGCCGTATTTGTATGCACCCTTTTTGGCAAAATTACGAAATTTCATATTTTGTTATGTTCGTTATATCTAAGCCGAAGATTGAGAAAAATCTGTGACAAAAAATTATTCACAAATAAATTTATTAAAATTTCTAATAATTATACAGCGTGGCCCACGAATCGTGCTACCATAAGAAATTTAAATAACTTTTATTTTAATCGATGTATTTTATTAATTTTTTCATTGGATTAAAAATTAATTTTTATTTTAAATAACTAATGGTTTTAAAAGATGATAGATCGCAAATGACCTGCACGCTCATCCATGCATATGCGGCACCTGATCAGAAAATTGTTCATTGCGGCCTGAAGGGTTGAAATTGGGATCGCCTCAATTATTGTCTTAATGGACTGCTTCACTCCAGTCAAATTCCTGGGTTTCGTTTTGTACACTTCCTGCTTGACATAACCCAATAGAAAAAAGTCTGGTGCAGTCAGGTCAGGTGACTTTGGGGGCCAGCGGAAAGTGCAGTCTCTGGATATCAATTTGTTTGGGAATTTTCGTTGAAGCTCCGCCATAACTTGTTTGGCTAGGTGTGCACTTGCTCCATCTTGTTGAAACTAAATCCTGCTAAAAGGGATACGTCTTCGGCGAAGTTCTGGTAAAAAAACTCCTTCAACATCTTTAAATAACGGTCTCCATTAATAGTTTTTATTACACCGTTTTCTTCAAAGAAGTATGGCCCGACAATAGACCTTGATGAAACTGCGCACCATACAGTGTCTCGTTCTGGGTGCAGTTCCGTCTCATGGAGCATTTCTGGATTAGAATCACTCCATATATATTACAATTTTGCTTGTTAACATTGCCGTTTAAGTCAAAATGGGCTTATCAGACACAAACAAACAATTTATCAATGTGTTGTCTTCTTCGGCCATTGCAATCATTTTTCGGCAAAATTCCAGGCGAACAGGCAAATCCTGATTGTTTAACTTGATTGTAATTTTGACTTTGTACGGAAATAAGTTCAAGTCATCACGAAGTATCCGTTGTAATGACCGTCTGCTAACTCCAAATTGGCCCGATAAGTTTCGAGTCGAAACACTTGGATTTGCTTGTATTGCCGATGCAACAGCCATGATTGTATCCTGAACCCGAACATTGGGATCTCGATGATACTGTCTTCGTTCGATGCGTATATATGTTTGTATAGATACTTATATTAATGTATATTTTCCAATAAAAAAAGACTGATGAAGGATTCAACTTTGGCTCCAGGCTGTTAATCGAATTTATCATCCGCAAAACAAAATTTATTACATAATGTATGTGCAATACATGTAATACTTGAGAATCAATGTGTGAGAATGTTTTGAATACCTCCAAGGAATCATTTCTAAATTCATCACACAGAATTATTTTCAAAGATCTCGAATTTCTAAATATGCTTCTGTATGAATGAAAAATTAAATATCATTTATTAAGCACATGTGCTATGTTAGAAAATAATTATCCTCAAAACGAAAAAAGTACGTATACGCCCTGGTGTACTTATCAAGTATTGATGTCGTTATATTTGTTGGTGCTTCGGATTATTTTTTAACTAAAAACAGAAAATCAAAGAAAAAGCAAGCCATTCATCAAACAAAAAATACTTATCAATCAGATGAGATAATATATTTAAAAGATACTATAGATGCGCTCAATATATTCGACACAGTGGGAAAATTGAATTCATCAAAAAAAAAAAAGGAAAAATGAAATATTTTCATTTAATTTAAATATTTTTGTTTCCATCAATCGATATCTTTAGATTCTTCTTTTTCGTTGTTGTCTTGTTGGAATGAATATCCCACATCTGATGGAAGAACTATCTGTATTAAGGATACCCTTTCCACATCGTTTCACTCCATTCCTTCACAACTTTTATTTCTCAAGGATTTAAGTTTCTTATTTATTCTGTAGATACGTATAGATAAGGAAGTATCTTTGTATGTATGACACAATCAAAAAATAAAACCCTAAAAATCTCAACTAAAATTAAAAAAAAAAATAAATAATTTAAAATTTTATAGATCAATAGAATGCAAATACGAGTATCTTAATCAAAATCACGATTCAATTTCCATATTCATTTCAGATTTTGATTGTCGAAAAATTGTCAAATCAGAAAACCGCTATTCAAAATTTTAATCTTGAATGTCAATTTTGGCTTCGTCAATACAAAAAAAAAAGAAAGTTTTTTTTATGGTTTAGGTTGAGGCGAAATCAATTCAAACTCCAACCACCCATACTATACAACAAACCACAAGGAAGGAAAAATCAAATTAAGGCTACAAATAACATTGTATAATAATATATATGTGTATATGTATATTTTGGACTTACCTCTGGAGGCAATCCTCACGTCCTGATATAGCCAGCTTAACAATATCAGCAAACACGGGTATGACCACCCAATCGTTTGGTTTCGTTGGTTTTTTCTCCGATGACAATGTTGATGTTGTTGTCACTAGGGCTGCTGCTGCTGGCAGTGGCGGTGGTGGTGACAGCGGAAGCGGCGGCGGCGGCGGCGTTGTCATAGTCGTCGACATCGTTGTTGCTCCTGTTACCGTTGTCGTTGACGATGATGTTGCCGATGTGGTAGATGCGGATGATACAACCACCACAACGGTCGTATGATCAGTCTTTTGGTTTTCGTTTAAGACGATTGCTTGTTTTGTCCACAAATCCCCATATCCTTCGGCATGTCGTTGCATACAATCCAATTGCTGGCATGTCGATGATAACTTACTCCACTAAACATATCATTGGATAGATGTTGATGGCGTGTCGTATATGTATCCAGGTCGTTGATGATATTCCAATTTACATTACCAAGAAAGAAAACAAGAAAATCTACAAATGTATGCAACAATACAAACAAAAAACGGGAAGAAGAAAAAGAAACACCCACAAAACCACAATCCACATCCATGTCGACTAAACAAAAAAAAGCAAAAAAAAGTACAAGGACATTACAGTACCAAAAATATTGGATATGGATAGCACTGACATTGCTGAGTGAGAGTAATGGTGTTGAGAAGAAGCCCTGTCATTTTTGTGTGTGTGTGTGTTTTTTTTTGCCATAGAATTCAATTCTTGTGATAAGCAGAATCACAGGATGTGTGTATTGTGCTCTTTCGATAGGATATGGCTTTGCCATTACACAAGAGGCCATGAATGATGGAGCCCCCTATACCCAATACTCATATTATTACATACATAGATTGGGGATAATAAATCCTTAATGGAAATTGTAAATCAGATTTTATGACATGCTAAATGCCATGAAATCCATTCAGAAAACTGGCATGAGGCAACAACATTGAAATTATATTATATCTGGTCGTTATGGTGATTGGCTTGTTAAGTCTATCCCCATGTAATATGGGTATTTATATGCATTAGAACAAATCAGGACAAAATATCAAACCAAACAAGTATTTGAATTTGAATTTTGAAAAATAATAATCTACCATAGAGGAGAAAAAAAAAGAATATGATTTCGAGAGTTCGGTTCGTTTAGGTCATTAAATAAAATAATTAGAGATAAAATATAAAAGTGAAATAATAAAGTGCTTTTCCATCGAGTATAATGCCCAGAAAGGATCTGGTTTCATAAGATAAAGAAATCTAAGCTTTTAAAATAAAGCGTTTTTTTTATAACAAAAATTAATTTCTTTTAAATTTGGTAGCGCGACAGCTCGTGAGAACCAGAAGCCCTGGTGACTTACACCCTCTAGCATTACTCCTGTATGTGTAGGTGTGTTGTTAGTCGACAGGAATGGAGGGGATCTAAAATATTCGCGGAAAGGTGAGAAGCACTTTATCATGATAAGTTATATACTCTGGGAAGATTTGTCACACTGTACCCACCCCTGGCAAGAATATTTTAGAAATAATAGGCTGGGATGCGATGGCAGGTCTCCAGTGGCGTAATGGTCCAACGCACTAATCACTAAGCCAAGGGGTGGAAAAATTAATTACTGAGAAATGAAATCGAATGAGGGTGGGATTCTACACTCGGCAGAATACCTGTTATCTAGATAGATTTCTTTTTAATTAATTTTTTTAAGGTTGTGATTCGGAGAGGCTTATGAAAGATTTAAATATTTATTTAGATTGATTTCAATTATACAGTAAGACAGGTGTGTATTAAATATACTTATTCCTATGAATAATTATTTTTATTAAGGTGTCAATATGGATAGTATATGAAACAAAAAAAAAAAAAAACTACAGTATTTTACGGACAAAAGAAACACTCATGTAAGAAAAACTCGCTTATAAGAAACGCAATGAGAAATACAATGTCTTTTTCTTTATAGGTAGGTAGGTAATATGGTGGTCAGAGGAAACTCATATCTGGACCCAAGTATCGCTGGGAAGCGCAGTTTTGATACCAACAACTCGTACGGACCTGAAAGAAAGGGCACATCTAAAGAGGAGCGACGCTATAGCCATTTCAACTAGTTGAGGAAAGAGAGTAAGTTCTTAACTTTTGTATCAGACCGTTCTATTAGATCAGAAAAGAAAGCCCTTCCAAGTGACTGCATTCTTTGCCTGTCCAAAGCGGGACACTTGCAAAGGAAGTGAAGCACTGTTTCCTTTTCCATCTTGTTTTTACAGCTACGGTAGTAGGTGTTATGGGCCATACCCAGTTTTGCTGCGTGCTCCCCCAAGGGCCAGTGCCCCGTACAGGTAGCGACTATCCTTGCTATGTCCCGCCTTGGTCTACAAATGAGATCGTTTTTGCGGGATTTATTGTAGGTATGCCATATCATTCTAGATATAGCGCAGTCGGTTCCATCTTTTGTTGGATACCGTGAGGAAAATTGAAAGAATTTTGCCCTTTATAACAGCCAGTGGTATAGATACATTCTCTGCAAGCGAGCTATGAAGGGCTGATCCCTGCAGGTCTAATTCGTCTGCCCGTTCATTGCCCTCGATACCACTGTGTTCTGGAACCCAGACTAAAGTGATTATGTGGTTAGTGTTCAGGTCTTATATCTCATTTCGACATAGTTGGACCAGTTTTGATGATATTTTTGTTGAATTTACGGCTTTGATAGCCGCTTGGCTATCTATGATTATTGCCGAATTTAGATTTTGAGTTGGGCTTAATTTAAGAATTTTGCATGCTTCTATTACAGCTATTACTTCAGCTTGAAAGAAGCTGGCAAAGTCGGAAAGATCTAGAGTCATTCAGTGACTCTAAGAAGACTCCTGCTCCTACACCGCACTCCATTTTAGATCAATCGGTAAAAATCTTTACCTCGAAATCTTGGGACACTTCGTCATCTTCCCAATTCTTCCTGAATGAAGAGATAACTTTAAAACCTTTGCCGAGGCTCAGAATAGGGATATAGTAGTCAGTGCTTGTCGACAGAATATCTGGTGGAATCAGATTTGCTGTGTTGCTGTGGCCGCAAGGTTTGGCAAACCAGTATTTGGACTTTTTGAGTCTTAACGCACTGCAACATGAGTGCAGTCTTAACGCACTGCAACATACCAGATGTTTAATGTGGAGGTCAAGAGGCAGAAGATGTAGAATAACACTTAAGGCATCCGTTGGGCAAGATCCTAAGGCCCCTATAATACTAACGGTAGCAGTTCTCTGGATTTTCTTAAGTCTATTGATGTTGTATTGTTTGTTTAAAGTGGGCCACTATACAATCGAACCAAAAGCCAGGCTTGGTCGTATTACTGCTGCGAACGCCCATAGGATTATTTTCGATTGAAGACCCCATTTTTTAGCGAATATTTTATTCATGACTAAGAGCCAAAGGAGCGGCGACAGAACTGGTGCTCCTCTATTTACATATTTGGTATCGGTCGAGTTCCCTAACGAAGCTATAATCATCCTGTCACCAAGCATAGAGATAATCCAGTCTTGGATATAGTCTGCTATGCCATGGTTTTTAAGTAAATCTTGATTAGATTCGGTAAGGACATTATTGAATGGCCCTTCTAGGTAGCGAGAGTATACTAGTTATAATGGATGGTTCGCTCGATCGCGCCCACTACTGCGTGAAAGGCTGTCTCTGTTGATTTGCCTTTGAGGTATGCATGCTGGGAGTCATCTAAAGGGCAATCATCCAGGCTATCCCTATTATGAGAATCCAGAATGCGCTCTAGGGTCTAAAGCAAAAAGGATGTCAGGCTAATTGGTCTGAAATCCTTCGCGGATTCATGACCCCGCCTACGAACTTTCGGAATAAAAATAACTTTGACTTGTTTCCATGATTGGGGCACGTGTTTGTGGCGAAGACATCCTTTGAAGATCATTTCCAGCCATGAAACTGCTATGTCTTGCAGTTTTCGGAGCATAATTGGTAGTATGACGTCCATGCCTGGAGATTTATATAGGTAGAAAGTTTTAATAGCCTAGTCAATATTTTCTCTTATTATAAGGCCATTTATATGTTATGTGTCTATTGAGCTTAATCTGTTGATCAAGTTCTAACTTGGTTGTCGCTTTTACAACCTGGAAAATGTGTTGTTAACAGTAAGCTCAGTGACTCGGTTGGAGAAACTGTCCAAGATCCATCGTCTTTCTTCAAGAACGAAGGGCTACAATGTTCCTTCGATAAGACTTTGCTTAGTCTTGCGGAATCTTTAATGTTTTCAATAGAGTGACAGTACTCCTTTAAACTTTGTGTTTTTGCCAAAGCTATTTCTCGCTAATATACTTTTAAGCAATCTCTGTAAGGCTGAAAGAATTTGTACCTATGGCATATATTATCCGAACTCGGAAAAACGAAGGTTGGTGTATCCCCTCTGTTACAAACAGTTAGGTTGTTAGAGATAACAAACTTTTTCTTTATAATTCTTTCGAAATTTTTCGTTTATAAGAAACTCGTGTATATGAAAATCATAGTTATAAGATAGCCTTTCTTACACACCAAAATTAATTCTTAGAACAATAAAGTACGCTTATAAGAAATTTACTTTGTCAGACATACGTGTGCCAAAACGATTTGAATATCCATCTTTGTGTTAAGGCCTTCATTACATAAGTTCCTACTTTCCAAAGGAATGACAGCTATCAATTGGAAATTCCGCGAATATTCTGCCCACAGATGATTAATACACAGATGGGAAATTTTGGCAGCTATGTGTATTTGCCTACAAGCTATCACCGTTATGAAACTGATATTTTTGAACCTGTGTATAGGATAAAACTGATATTTTTGCATTTTTGTTTAGTTTCGCTACACCGCATATTTTTCATAGATTTCACATCTATTCATGGAGAGAAAGTTAAAGTTACAAATATATACAACAATGTAAATAAATGTGATTGCGACATTTGCGCTTGATTTTTTTTTGCTGGTTATGTTTCGACGATAAATGTATAAAGATTACTACATGTAATAGAAAATAGTTCCTGTACATTTATATGTAGATATGTATCAATCTTTATTACATTGGCTCACAATATTTTGCTTAATTTTATTTATTTGAAGAGAAGACTTATTTATTTTAATTTTCTTGCTTATAAAAGAAGATTATATTTATGTTGCTTTGTTACTTTTAAGCTTTTTATCTTAAAAAAAAACAACGGGTTGCACTGCAGGAGTGCCGGCAGAAGTGAAAACTTGAACATTAACGTTGTGCATTTTGATATTTAATTAATTATGATGTATTAATTAATGAAAGCTGAATATCCAGAATGGAATTAATAAAGAAACAAAAGTACTATCCAGAATAGAAAAGAAAAAGATGACTTTATACGGAATAAATAAAGAAACACACTCTTTATAAACGGTGATTTTTTAAGAGCTTGGTTTTTGAAAATTCAAAAAAACACAGAAACTTGTAAAAAGTGAATGAAATTTTTATTTGGATCGATAAATCAATTTCTGCCATTTACTTTTTAAAAATAATTTCACTTAAATGTTGCCCGCGTCTACGCTTCAGGTGGTCCATTCTGAAGGTCCAATTTTGGCAAACTTTTTCACACATTTCGGCCGGAATCTCACCAATGACACGTTCAATGTTGGCTTCCAAGGCAGCAATCGTGTTTGGCCTGTCCCCATAGACAATAGACTTAACATAGCCCCACAAAAAATAGTCTAACGGGGTCAAATCACATGATCTTGGTGGCCAATTGACTGCGCCAAAACGTGAGATCAACTGCTCACCAAATTCGCCTCTCAATTAATGCATTGTTTCGCGTGCAGTGTGGCATGTGGCACCGTCCTGTTGGAACCACATGTCGACCGAGTTCAATTCTTGCATTTTCGGCAAAAAAAAATCTGTTATCATCGAACGGTACCTTTCTCCATTGACCGTAACCCTGCGGCCTTCATCGTCCTTGAAGAAGTACGGCCCAATGATGCCGCCTGCCCATAAACCGCACCAAAAAAGTGCATTTTTCGGGATGCATTGGTAGCTGCTGAATTGCCTCTGGGTGCTCTTCACTCCAAATACGGCAATTCTGCTTATTCACGTATCCATTTAGCCAAAAATGAGCGGAAAAAAAACGGATGTAGCTTGCGAAACACATTTTTCACAGAGCACGAATTTTGATAATAAATTTCAATAATTTGCAAGCGTTGTTCAGGCGTAAGTCTATTCATGATGAAATGGCAAACAATACTGAATAGAAATGTCAAATGTTCGTGGAATTTGTCATGTGTGATCTGTCAAAAATATAAACGTCAAAAACGAAGTAGCAAAAAAATCACCCGTTATAAACGAATTTTACGAGTATACAGACGGTCAAGCCATCAAAACTCACCATTTTCATTCTTACATCTGTGTTTCTTTTATAAGAAATTTTCTTTCCAAACATCGGACATAAGAAAAACTGCGATATAAGAAAGAAATTTCTTGGATTTTCAGAGTTTCCTATATCCGTGTTGTACTGTAGTATCAAACAAATAAAGATTTTAGATGTACTTCTAAAAGCTTAATTGTATAAGAAATCCAAATTAGTCTTAGGAGCTCCTTACCAAATGTGAGAGTTGTATTTGAGGTCTCGATAAATGTAGGCTTTATATATTACAGCAAGAGCAGAAGTGGAGAAATATTTGTTATATCGTCGAATAAAACAAAACACTTAACGACGTTTTGGGTGTGAAATGAGTTTACCGAGAAAAGAAGTGAGGGATATAATCGAATAATTTAAATACTCTAGTCATTTGTATTCGAGTGATCAAAACAATCGAATGATCATCCGAATTATGAAATAGTATACTCCAATTGTGCACCAGCAGGACTCGAACTTGGGACCCTCGGGTCCATCAGCGATATACTTGCAGATGCCATAATGGATTTAGCAAATTGCTAAAAGTTAAAGTAGCCATTTCGTGATTTTAACTTTAGTAAAATGTTGAAATCGTTTAAAATTAGCTCAATCATCTTTTTAGCTTAGTAAATTGCTAAAAGTGGCTTTAACATTTTACTAAATCGTTTAAAGTTTTGCGCCAATATTGCGATCACAAAATCTAAAATATGCAACGATAAGTCTTTACAAATAAATTTGGATTCCGAAAAATACACGGTGTTGTCGATTTTTCAAAAAAAAAAAAAAAATTATTTATTTCCTAAAAATCAACATTTTTTTTTTAAATTTTGAATTCGCAGTTCTATTAACACTTGTAGGGCGCATTTGTGAAAAAAAAAATTTTAATCGGCTCATCCAATAGTGAGAAAGTCGAAAACATAAAAAGTGGTTCTATGGGAAGTACCGTTACTAAGTCGTTAAGTAAAATATTTGTTACATAAAAATGGACTGCACTAATTTAGGAACACTCACATTTTTTTACCAAAAATATTGTAGCAGTTTTTAATAAATACATTTTTTTCTTAACTGTTTGCTTACATTTTTATGGGATATGACGTTGTGTTTTATTTGAGGAAAATAATTTTTTTAACTATTTAAGAGAATGTAAGAAAAACTAACAAATATGTCGTTTTTGATTTTGAATGAAAAATTTGTTTGAAACATTTAGAGTTATAGCTTTCTAAGAGCGTCGCATAAAAAATTTCAAAAAAATCAAATTAATCTTTTTCCGAAAAAAAACGTAAAAAATAGTTCTACTAGAAGTACCAAAAATATCCATTTTTTCCAATTTTTTTTTCTTTAAAATGTACCTTTCCCTTCATTAATGAACTGATTTTTACTTTCGATTTTAGATACTATAAGGCAAGTTATGTATTTGTAAAAAAATTGTTTATTCTAACAATCAAACATAACATTAAGATCATAGCGAACACCAAAAAAAGTGGGTCCCCCAATTCAGTCTGTCTGCCTGTCATTCTGTCAGTCTGCCTGTCTGTCTGTCTGTCCTCGAGTCTACAGCCTAAACGCTTTGATAGATTTGCTTCAAATTGTTATATATTGTTTTTTTCGGTAATCTGCCCACACGTTTTTTCATTTTTTTTTAAGACGACAAATAACAGTAGCTCCCATACATTTTTTTTTTGCCAACAAAAATCTTATTTCTCTCAAAAACGGCTCCAACGATTTTTATAAAAAAAAATCAGTTCATCAGTTCATTTGATTTGATATTTTTTTTTTGGAAAAAAATTGTTATTTTTGGTACCTCTAGTAGACCCATGTTTTTGGTTTTCGATTTTCTCGGAAACGGTTAGTTTTGATTTTTTTGAAACTTTTTTCACAGAAGCTCCTAGAAAGTTTAAACACTATTGTATACCAAAATTTTTCAATTTTTTTTTGAAAATTCAAAGTTTTGGAAACGACTCAATAGATTTTTTCGATATTTTGCATTTGGTGGTTTTTTGACATAACTTGAACAGTTAAAAAAATTATTTTACAAATGTTAAAAAATGGTTAAGAAGAAAATTTATTTCTCGAAAACGGCTCCTAGAATTTTTATAAAAAACATATGTGTGTTTTTATATTAGTACATTTCACTTTCAAGTATAAAAATATTTTGTTTTGCGTACTTATTAACTGTACTTCCCATAGAACCACTTTTCATATTTTCGACTTTCTCAATATTGGATGAACCGATTAAAATAATTTTTTTATACAAGTGCTCCCTAAAATTGTTAATAAAACTGCATGCAAAAATTTTCAAAAAAAAAATATTTTCGATTTTTAAAATTAAATAAAAATTTTTGTATGTATATATTTTTGATAAATATATATACATATGTGTCTTTAAAAATCACATGTATGCATATTGCACCTAATTTATGAAGTTGTATGTATACAGTTAACTACCCACCTACATCCTTGATTTTCATTATAATATGTACATGTTTACCTAGCTTCCATCAATATGTATATTTATGTAGATACATTTTACTCTCCTAACTTACATAATTAAAATCCATAACTCAGATTTAAATAAATTATATAAATAAACCCTGGGGGGTAAGTAGCTATGTAATTATTCCTTGAATCATCCATTCGACAATTCATTGTACTAAGAATTAAGGTAGTCTTACCTACATAGGCTTTAAGCCTGCATAGGATAAATACATCTAACTAATTTAAGTTATCCAGTCGTGCATTTTATTTTTATAAAATCTTTGGAGCCGTTTTCGAGAAAAATAAGATTTTCTTTTCAGCAAAAAAAAGTAATGCAAGTACCGTCATTTTTAGTCCTAAAAAATTGAAAGAAAACACATGTGGGCATTATTACCAAACAAAAAAAAAAAACATATAACCAATGAAACGTACAATTCTCAAAGAATATTTTTTGTAAATTGCATGAAAAATTTGACGTAAATTCCTAAGGTTGGTGTTTACGTCAAAACAGTACGTGAACTTGATGATTTTGATGGATATACGTCAAAACCATTCTGAATATCTCCGCAACGAAAAGAGATAGAATAAATCGGATAACAGATTTGAAAAGAGCACTCCCGAAAACATAAGACGGCATACCCAGTTAAAAAAATACAATTTGGCGTAGAATCGCGGGATCCACTTTTTTCGCCTTCGCTATCATCGTTATGTTAACTTTGATCAAAACCTCGAGTTCGACTTTTTTTACGAATCCATAATTTGCCATATAGTAACAATGTCCAATATATCGCAAGTAAAAATGAATGAAAGGAATAAAAATCTAAATCAAATCTAATTCAAATCATTTATTCGAATCATGACTGGAAATCATTCGAATGATTTCAAATGGAGTATTGCGATGTCTCGAGATAATGTTAGAATCGATAATAATAGATTATTCTATTAGAATGTACACATCATTAGACAGAAGAATTTTTTGTTTGTTTTTAATTATGTCCGCACTAAAGTGGTTATGACTACCCTGGAAATAGTTATACACAGCAAAAGGCTTTGAATTATCATAATTATATTGCTATTGAAGTTCAACATATGAAGGACAAGTAGACCAATTTGAAGATGAATATGTAAAGCTAAGGGTACAGTCGACCGCATAACAATTTATTGGATTACAAATTTCCCACGGTATATCTTTCATTATTATTAAATGAGAAAGATTGTCGGATACAGAACGGACCCCTGAGGCACACCACATATTTCTTATGAATATTAGACTTGAAAGCATTCAATTTGACAAGTCTCAATTATTGTCCCAAGTTCATTTCTCATATTTTCGAGAATGGATTTTAATGATAAATTCTATCAAATTCTTTTGCAATATCTCGAATGTCGGGAAAATACCTATATATTAGGGCAGATGGAAAAGCTTACGGAGTGGTTTTACGAGTATAGAAGAACTCCTCTGTAGAACAATGTAATTCGAGACCTTCAAGAACTCTAGCAACTGTACGAGTACGAAAGAGGATACGTCTCATGTAACTGTTAACACTTTCAAGTGCAGAGAGACACAGTGGAAATGTGGAAACATAGAATTAATAGCAAGTTGTGCTGTTTACAAATTTTCCGTGAATTTAGCACAAAAATTTCATTGGAAAAGAATTTTAAAAGGTTCATAGATTTTTGTACGATTTACAAATGACCAAAACTCTCTACCACCTTTAGCACATTGTATTTTGTTACTACCTAATTGTCCGTTGACGTCAAGCATTCGAGCTGGATCAATAACTAGAGTAAGATTGTTTATCTCATCAAAGAGCTCGATATACAAGTTTTCAACTGTTGATCATTCGACAAAAAAAATTAAACAACATTCAAGGAATTGTGCTTAAGCCAAATGTTACAAATACCGCTCTTAAGAAAACAAAATATCTAGAACGACAAAGAATATTCAACGTTAAAGCGCTAAAAACTTGATTCTAAAAAGTTGAAGACCATAAGGCCCTTTAGCTGTGTATAGGTACTTGCTACTTTTTCGATTAAATGATGATTTATTTATTAAAAGACATGAACATCAATTTTATTACAATTACTTAAGATATTTAAGATACGAATTTTAAATTCAAGGTCTCTTGTATAAAAATTTCGATCGAAATCCGTTGAGCCGTTAATGTGAAAGTCGAAAATAAAACAAAAACGGCTCTATGAGAGGTACCTATAATAGGAGTTTATGTATGAGTATGAATAAATAGTAATATGGGGTTGTTGCACTACGACCTTGAGATCTATTGCGCTCCCGTCTAGAGCTGGATAAGAATAGCTCATCTTATAGCTCTTCCCAATTTTTTTTCCCTCATGAATTTGAGTATTTGGAGTAATTTTAGGGATGGTAAGTCACTCACATCCACCTGGTATCGTCCCAGGTATTTTTTCCTTTGGTGGACAAGTGCATCACAATTTCCCAGAATATGGTCCTGCGTTTCCTCTTTCGTATTACAGAACCTACATATGGCACTATTTTTTAGGCCTATGTATAAGTATGGAGTATACTGAAGTTCTTTTTTCAAAATCATGAAGGCTTTTTCGTCATGAATAAGATTTACCATTTTTGGTACAAGCAATTTTATGCCAGTTTTGTAAAGTACGCACTTCACAACCTCCAACGCATTTTCCTCATCCACTTTCATTTCTCATGCCCATTCATGACCCTATTAATTTTCCAATTCAACTCCACTTCAAATACCCATGGTCATCATTTTCTTTTGATTGGCCAATATCCGACCCACTTAAAATTCCCATATCATCATTTCCTTTTACTTACCTACAAAATTTCATCAAACTCCAAAGTCGTCAACCTCGCGATCAACGATCGCTCTACTTAAATCCATTAATTTTCCCAACCCATTAAAATTCTTCAATTTCATGGCCTGCTTCACTGAAACAAAACCCACAATTCCCAGATCATCATTTTCTTTTTAATATCCAACAACCAATGCACTCCCTTCTCAAATCACACTTTTTAACCTAATAAACGCGCATTGATGTTGCATGTTTCCCTTTTTCCGTCGTGTCGGGTGGCGGGCATTCGAAGCGATTCTCTGTTTCGTGACATCTGATCGGTCGGTCAATTTCTAAAACCTGTTTTTTATAAAAAAAAAAATCAGAATAATAAAACGAAAGATATCTTACCAAATCTTTTAATAAATTTGATATCTTTCTAACTCTTAATAAATTCTATATCTCACCAAATTAAACTAATGTAATAAAAATAGAAGTAATATTGTAAGAATAAATAAACTTAAAAAATTAACGGACGCCTTTCATGTAGTCACAAAAATGGAACACTACACAAGGTAGGAACCCAACTGAGAATCGTGCTTCTCAGAAAAAAAATAGCACAACACCCTGGTACCCTTATTTTTGGGCTAACAAAAACTTAGAAAAAAACGAACAAATCATCACCATCTACTTAAGAAGCTTAAGTACTAAGTTTGAAGAAATTCGCTTCAGCTGCTTTGGCTGTAGATCGACCTATAGACAGAAGGAATTGGGGGACCCACCTTTTTTGGTGTTTTCTATCATCGCAATATCAAGTTTGATTAAAATCTAGAATTCTATTTTTACAAATGCAAAACTTGCCCTATTGTCACACAAATAAAATAGCAATGGTTTAAAAAAAACTGCAATCGCTTGTGAATACAACCTTTTATGAGTACAATTAAAAGATATCATTCTTGATTTCACTATGAGACTGCGACTTTTAATTCATTTAATAATAAAAAGATTACTAAACTTTGTTCCTAATCAAAGGGCATGGTAGCGCCCAGCCAAGCTCTGGCACTGCACAATTTTTACAGAAACAAACTCAGGCGATTTTCGACTACCCTATAACTTCAGTACCAATAAAGTCAGGAACTTCAAACTCTCAGTATTTGCTAAGCTCACCAAAAAACTCACTCACTGACAGATCATCAAAATTATGAAGCACTTCTTGATATCGTAGAATCTTGTAGTTTCGCACAGCCGTAGGCCTTGTGCACTATGCAGAGGAAATAAAATACACAACTGGATCGCACGAACTTGCTCCTATGTTCGATCACATTATATGCAAAATATTCTTAATAGAAACGATGCATTTTTAAAGTGGTTTTTTTCTCAAATATTTTCCAAAAAAAAAAAATTGGTATGGAAATTTTAAATATTTAATAATATAAATTCAAAGACTAAATTTCGGAAAAAAATCGTCCCCCGTTTTCAAAACAAAAAAAAAAAAAAAATATTTTTTTTTCAGAAACCCAAAAACACTATTTTTCAAAAATTTTGAAATGCAGTATTGTTTAGAATTTGAAGTAACTCCTGCATTAAAATTGTGATCGAAATCCGTTGAGCCGTTTATGAGAAATTCGAAAATCAATAAAATGGTTGTATGGCAGGCACCGTTAATAACACAATATTTGAAAAAATGTTGGCGAAAATGTAGACCATATCCGAAGTAGTACACACACCAATTTTTATTAAAATCTTTAAAACCATTTAATTAAGATGGTAGAAACATTTGTATGACAAGTACCGTTATTTTTGGGGCTAAAACGACGATTTAAAAATCTATTTTGGACAATCACCTAAAACGCCTAAGGTCCAAGTTCGAACAAAATCTGTTCAGCGGTTTAGGCTGTAGATCGTTCTACAGACAGACAGATAGACAGAAAGACAGACGACAGACAGACAGACAGATGGAATTGCAGGACCCACTGTTTTGGTGTTATCTATGATCGTAATGTCATGTTTAATTGTTAGAAAAAACATTTTTTTTTACGAATACATAACTTGCCTCATAGTACCTATAATCGAAAAATCGAAAATTAAAGATTTTCCATTCAGGGGGCGTGGTACCCGCCCTTTTTAATTGAATTGATATAGATTATTTGGAGCACTTTTGACCGTCGTAGAATGATAAAATCTGGTACAGTGCAGGGATCAAAGTGCAAGCAAAGGCAACATTTTAATACTTGGGATTTTACATACAGGGGAGTGGCAACGGCCCAGTTTTTTTTTATAATTGATACCAATTATAAGGAGCACATCTGATTGTAGTAAAATTATGAAATTTTGTACAGCGTTCAGCTTTCATGCAAATAAATTAAAATAAAATGTACGACTGGATCGCACAAACTTGCTCGTATTTTCGATCACATCGTATGCAAAAGATTTCTATTAAAAATCTAAATATATGTTTAAAGTCATTTTTAACTCAATTTATATACATATACAAATTTTTTTAAATTTAGTTCTAAAATAAATTGGTATGACAATATTAAATATTTAATAATATAAACTTTAAAACAAAAGATTAAATCGGTTTAATTAAAGAAAAAAATAATTCAAAATTCTGAAATAAATACTTAAAATAATTTGAGCTAAAAAAGTACATCATTTTATTTCTTGGATGAATTTGAATTTACGAAAAAAAAAATTTTAATCTGTGGAGCGGTTTTTGTGAAAAAAAGTTTTTTTTTTAAAAACTTTTTGAAAATATTAAAAAAAATTCAAAAACTCCAATTCATAGGTATGCAGAAAATATATATAAATATAATTTTTGAATAAAATTTAATGAGCAGTTTTCGAAATATAAATTTTTTTCTTAAAAATGATTAAAAATATTGGTACTCATACAGCAATTTGGGCAACCTAAACCTATATATGTGTGAAATTTCGAAAGAATCGGTTGAGCTGTTTATGAGATAGTCCAGAGCAAAAAACGGCCCTATGGAAAGTACCGTTTTTAGACATTTTTCGAATATTTTATTTCAACCATATGATCGGTGGTAGCTAAAAAGCCGAACTGATTTTTTTTTTAACAAAATCGTTTGAACCGTTTCCGAGAAAAGATTGGTTTGAAAGTAACTGTTATATGGCAGGTACCGTTATTTTATGAGCTAAAAAAAAAATTCAATTTCCCCTCTGTAGAATACCTTAAAGCTCTATATACCAAGTTCGAAGCAATTCGGCCAACCGTTTGGGCTGTAGGTGTCTATACATACATACAGACATACAGACGGACAGAATTTTTAGACCATCTTTTTTCGTCTTCGCTATCATCGTAATGTCATGTTTGATTGTTATCTCAAAACTTTTTTTTCGACGAATGGATAACTTACCTATAATCGCTTGTAAAAATTGAGATCTTCCATTGAGTAAGCGTGGGAACCACCTATTTCCACAGAATTAATAATAAATAATATTGAGAACACAATCAGAATTGGTGCAGAGTTATAAAATTTGAGCGTTCAGCTTTCAGGTATATGTTAAGAAAAAGTTGAAATAATGAAATTTATCATGCAGTGGCGTTTCATTTACCCACTTTTTACCAATTATTATCATTTCTATGGACCACTTCAAACTTATGACAAATTTGTAGACTGCTAGGACTTGTAGTGCATACAAAAGGCATACATTAAAAACTTACGTTTCCTCTTGAGACTCTCATTGAGCGGTTATTGCAACCACTTTTCCTGACAAAAAGAATCTTTGCAAAAAGTAGTGAAATCACACCAAAAACATAAATGTTAAAAAAGTAGCCAAGTTCTTTTATATATAAAAACCTTTGCGTAACAAGTCAGCCGTGAAAAGTAGTGACATCTAAAACTACGCCAAGTTCTAAGTTTATTAATGTAAAATATCAAATATTTTAAGTAGAGTAATATGGAAGAACCTTAAAATTATCAGAGAAATCTGGTATTTTATGATTACTGACTTAAATTGGCAAGTTTTCTTTTATTACCTAGTTATTCAATTTTGGAATGAAAACATTTATGCTTTTGGTGTGATTAATTTTATAGCAACACACTTGATTGCAATATTTTGATTGTATTATTTCTCATTTTTGCATTCCCTTGTCACCATAAATAATTATGATATAATTTCTCGGAATTCCAAAAGACTGGGTTTGTTATAGATGCCTTAAGTCCAATCCATCATCAAAATTAATGATTTACTGAAAATATGCCGGCTATTATAATACTGGAAGATTTAAAGGAGAGGCAAATCTATTGATTTTATGTGGGAGCACATTATGGGAACTCAGTTCCTGAAGGAATAAATAATAAAACAGTGATTTTTGCGTCATGCAATTAAATTCCAATAAAGTGGCAGCCTGTGGCGTAATGTTTATTGCGTTGAACTATCATGCCAAAGGTCTGGGTTCGATTTCAAAACAAACAAAGTTTGTGTGGCTACTGCCTCTGGCGAGGAAGTGACAAATCCACTAAGAATATCTCTTGTCACTTAAGACGTTCGCATTCGACAATGACCTGTATGTCCCCTCCATTACTGAATACATGCACACAAAAATGGATGAGAGATTTGTCAATAGTCACCACACCAATCCCTGATTTTTCATGAGCTGTTTCGCCATCAATTTATTTTTTATTTATATATTTCCTTAGGTGACAGCCGTGCTTGTTACTAAAAAAGGTGAAAACACTGGGCCAATGAAAACGGTTCTCAAAAGTATATTCGTGCGACCCAGTTATTCACTTTATTTCGATTTGGTTTGCTTATTAAAAATATGTAAATCAGTCAATTTTATTGAACTACCTGGAAACATATAATCGAATAAGAGGATTTATTGTAGCAAATTTGACATTAACAAAAATATACAATGATATCCGTGGTTGCAATTTGTTTTATTTGTTTTCCCGGAAAACTTTCAATCAATAAGTGCATTGAGTGTAAAAAAAAAAAAAAAAAAAAAAAAAACAAGAGAACACTTTTTAATTATATCGTTTGCTCATTTAGCTTAGTCTTTTCTGAATTCTGACCACCAGCGCAAAGAATGAATACAATCATTTAAGCTTAAAACATTTTCCATATAAAATTCAAGTGAAGCGAGTAATAGGGACTGCAGCAAAAGGCAGCCTTTTGCTTCCTTGTTTTACTTTTTAAATTTTATTTTTATTATTTCCATTCCGTTTCATTTAAGTGCATCATCGCCACGCCGGCAACGCCGCCGGCCGGGGACAACAAGGACGTGTTGTTGGATGTTGAAAGGATTGATTGAATCACCCTTGGTTGGAAGCAATCCTCATACATTCATCACTAGCGTAACCATGTGATTCGATTAATTTTATTGATAGGCACTGAGCAGGTCAGCCCTATGAAACTTACAACACTGATAGTTTTCAAGTTGATATCAATGGAAATCAAATCAAATAATAAAAAAAAACCATTCACATTGCCTGTCGGAAATCAACAGAACCATTGTTATCCTGCATTCGATTGGACACAGTGGACGATTTTATTGTATTTTCTTTTTGCACTTTTGGTGGGTTTTTTTTTGTCTTTTGTTTTTTTTTTGTATTTTCCTTTGATGTGACTCTATTGAATTTAGACTTGATCTTCTGAGCTGGAAAAGTATTATGTAGTTATTAGGTTTTTAAAGTGATTTTTGTCTTTTATAGAAGTCACTTTAAGTGGAGGCATAATTAATTTAAATACGTTCTGTGGCACAGTGGTTATAACTTTTTGAAGTATTGATCTTTGAATAAAGCTGATTCAATTTGAGTGCTCAAATTGAATGAATGTACTTGCCATTGAAGTTAATATTAAATTTTAAAATATATACATGTATTTTCATGATATTGAAATGTTGTCTTCACAAATTAACACAGACAAATTTGAATGCCGCCATCTAACAAAATGGCTTCTCCGAAAATGTGTCACTTTTGACAAGTAGGTATAATCCGAGGAAATGTTTTAAATGCCTTCTATGCTCATCTGCCCTTATAATATGAGGAATTGAAAAAAATTCACCGAAACCTTATTCGGAATGGCCGCTTTAAGACTTTTGAAGAAAAGGGAGTGAAAAAGGATTAATTCGAAATAACCAAACGAACATCATAAAATTAAACTTAACTTAAGTGCAATTTTGACAAATAGATTTAGTCTTAAAAATAAAAACATATGAACCAATGTAAAATACAATTAATTAAAAAGATATAATGTGAAAGTTTTAGTTCAAATATTGAACACTTTAAATAAATAAATAGTTTTATAGGACGAAAAAAATGCAATTAATATTTTTGTTAAGACTGCCATTGTCCGATATAAAAAACAATATAATCAAATTTTATATTTTCATAATTTAATTATAATTGTGCATAAAGGTAGATTTTCATTACATTGTTTACATTTCGAAATTTTTGATGTTTGTTCTGCAAAACCATAGATAGGGAAATGTCCCTTGGGCGGACAGCCATGGTGCAGAAAATTTGTCAGCCTAAGGGAGTTGTCCATTTAAGGGAAATCAAATAAAAACACTAATTTTAGAAATAAAGAGTATTCTATTGTTAACAGAAAATAAAAATAACAAACATTTATAAACTTCACTTATTTTTTCATTGCCAGACTACCAGGCTCGTTGATTTCAACAGGAACTGCAATATTTTCATCCAGATTTACATTTTCGTCCATTAACACAAATCTTTCAGGTTATCCACCCAAACTGCATTCATGAAGGATCGGGGAAATTTCTATTAGATTTTCTATAGGTAGGCGAATCATCTTTTGGATCGAATTCACAGTCCTCCAAATTCAAACTTGAAACTACTTGAGCGCAAATAAACAAAAATCTAAAAATCCAAAAATAAACCTTTTTTACGTCAAAACAAAACCACGGCTGAGTTCATAATTGTAAAGATACAGCAACATTACCTGTATCGCGTTCATTAATGTATAAAACTGATAACATTTCTGTAGAAATTTGGTATCACTTGTGTTCAATAATGTAGTTATACTGCAATACTACAATAAAAGTATCGCAAACTTGTATCTTTCAATTTTCTGTTGCAAAAAAGTATACAAGCACGCATGTTAATTATGCTTATGTTTTTTCTTACATCTTTTGCAGTATTTTATTGTAAAAGAACAACTTTTTATTAAATACTGATAAATAAATATCATTAAAATATTTCAGCACATACCCTCATCAAAAAACATTTGAAGATTTCTTCGAAGTCATAGAAAAATGAATGAAACCCAAATATATTTCAGCATTTTTGGCGACGTCGAATATGTGCTCATTCCACAAAAGGCGGTCAGTGATGCACATACCGAGAACTAAAAGTTGTTCGGTTTCCTCGATGCAAGCGCCGCTAATGGACAACGGCATTGGGGGAGGGTCCCGCTTTAATGACAAAAGACAGCATTTGGTTTTCGAAGCATTAAATTCTACCTGGTTTTTTATTCCCCATAGGACAAAGCTGTCTAGATCAGAATTAAGTGAGCTAATCATACGCTGCCGTTCAACTTCCACATCCGAAGGACATGGATGAGAATCTAAAAAGGAGTATGAAAAGCTTAGGGTAATGTCGTCAGCAAAACAGTATAATGGATTAGAAGTTTCAGACAAGAGATCATTGACGAAAATGAGAAAGAGAGTTGGAGACAAAACGGAGCCCTGGGGCACACCAGCATTTATTTTATGAATATCAGACTTTAAAACGTCCAATACAACTTGTATTGAGCGATCCGAAAGGTAATTTCTAATCCAACGAAGAAGAGGTTCTTCGATACCAAATGCACGCATTTTCAATAAGAGAGCCTGATGCCAAACTCTATCAAATGCTTTTGAAATATCAAGCGCAATAATTTTACTTTCTCCAAGACGATGTAAAGATTTGTGCCACTGTTTTGTGAGATATACCATCAGATCACCAGTGGACCTATTGCTATGAAAGCCATATTGTTGAACGTTTTTTTAATTCTTGTAATGCTACTAGAGCAGGAACGTAGTGATACGTCTGCCTTTGCGACATTTTTGCAATTGAAATAGTATGCTATGAAATGCCCAATGCCAAATTTTCTAGCATTTTATTTTTCTGTCTTTCTATCAAAATGACAAATAGTATAATATAAAATATAGAACGTGGAGACACCGTGTTGCATGGATACTAGAATCATCGGTGTGTTCTTGCTTTATTATCATTACAAGAATTAAAAAACTTTCAACAAAAGGAATTAAGCAAAAAAAAGCAAGGAATTATAACAATAACACACACCACAAACGTTCAACATCCACAAACGCGAAATGTCAAAGTGAAAATGGCAACCAAATAGTATACTGTCGATAGAATGCTATGAGCTGAGCAATGTCTAGCATGAAATTTTTTATAGGATGCTTCTTGTGGTTTCCACGATTAAGTTTCATAGAATGCTGTCTAGCTAACTATAACACATTGCTCGTGGAGACCCCATGTAAGTAATGTTGGGTTGCAATATATTTTAGAAATCAAAAGCACTCTTCTTCCGCGATGAATAGTTTGTTTTGTTTTTTATCATTGAAAAAAAAGATGCAAATTTCCTAAATTGGATCCGTTTAAAACATTAAAAAAAAACACACACAAAATAAAATTAGAATTATTATTTTTCCTCTATATTTCAAATGAAAGTCACGACGACGCGACGTTAGACCTATCCGAAAAAAAAAATCTCAATGAATTTCAATGGGCATACTAATTACTGTATACTTCGATGAACGGAGTTTATACAAGGTTTGTATAGTTTGATGAACGGAGTTTATACCAGGTTTGTATACTATAATGATGCTGTATATTTTGTGTTTATTAAAGTTTTAGAATAACGTTACGGTAGAGTTACCGAAAATATTTTACAATTATGAAATCAGCCCACTTTCATCACGTGAATGAGAGAAAATAATTTGATGCTCGCTGTAGAAAATTGCAACTTAAGAAAAAAATACCGTTGTCAAAATTATCAGCGTTATGTTCAATCCTGCTCTGGTGTCCGTCTAAGAGAAAATATTTTGTCATTCATATGTGAAATTCCTGTCGGTGTCCGTCCAAGGGAGTGTTCGTCCAAGAGAAACTGAAAACAATGAAACGTTTATGGAGCAATTCCCGTACAAGAAAATGTGTCCGCTTATGAGAGGTGTCCGCCTAAGGGAGTTGTCTGCAAAGGGAGATTTCACAGTCTAACAAAATAAAATAACGATTGATACATTTTTTAAAGTGTAAAACAGTTGGCCTATGGCTCTTAATTTTCATCTCACCATGTTGTTACGTCGCTTTAGCCTTGATAACTGCTTCTATGCGTCGTGGCATTGCGTCAACTAATTTTTGATATACTTCTGTATCAAAAGATTCAAAAATATTTATCCTTCTAGGTCTTAAAGAGTTTGGCATGGTTCTTTTCGCAGTTTTTGCTTCATTTATGCCAGACAGTTTCAATTGGTGAAAGGTCATGGATCCTGGAAGGCCATTCCAGTAAATGAATTGCTTCAGCAGATAACCCAGCAATTGTAGACATTGCTGTATGGCAAGAAGCACCACCCTGTTGTAAAATCAAGTCTCCATCACTAGCTTGAAGTCGTGGTGAAATTTTTTTTGGAGAATATCCCTGTACTTGGCAGCATTGACAATTCCATTTACAAAATGTAAATTGGCCAAACCCCGCCCGTACATCTCCATATCATTTGAGATGCTGGAAACTTGAGCGCTTTTTTAAGGCAATCTTTGTGAAAATCATCTTTTGAATTTCTAATTGCACGCTTACGTTCATCGCCCACGCAAGCCTCAAACCTGGACTCATTACTCCAAATAACGAAATAACGGACCGCCATTGGCTTAAAGTCCATTTTTTATGTTGTTTGGCCCACTCTAGCCGCTTTTGCTTTCGTTAGGTGTTAAAAGTGGTTTTTCTTTGGCCTATGTTTTTAACGAATTAAAATAAATCTAATTTAAATAAATCTAAAACCAACCTTATAAGCTTTGTATCCAATCTGTTTCATATTCTTTCTCTCCATTGAAAAGTTATTGCAGCTATAGTTTGACGTAGAGTTTCTTTTATTATTTTCTTTGAAACTCGTCAAACTCGATGATTTGTAATTGGTAGGCGTCCCGTTTCTTTTTATCAATCTTCACATTTCCACTAGGTTTTGACTTTGTGATAATGTTTCGAATTGATGAGCGCGGTAAATTGAATTGGCTTTATATAGCTCGATAATTCCGTTTCGAAGCTCTTAATTATGGATTCCCTAAGGTCTCCTGATAATGCAACGCCACTCACGATGGTTGACATTAAACTGTTGATGGCTTGCATAAAACAAGAGATCAATAAACAACAAAACAAGTACATTCCATTCCAAAATCTATTTAAATCGTCATAGTCCAACATCCAACTAATTTGCATCCCAGAGATAGTAGTTCAACTATTATGCTCTATCTTTTTTTAAGAAAATGCAAACTGGAGCCATATTTGTTTTCTCAACTTTAGTTCTGTTCGGTATAATTTATTTATTAAATGTAATTTATTACATTGACGAAAAAAAAATTAAACAACAACTGCTTGGGACCAGAGGCTTATAAAAAAAGTTTATTTGTTAATTGATGAGTAGGCCAACTATTTTGCATTTGAGTTGTATATACTCCCTTTTCCCCCAATTTCACTTGCATACATAGGGTTTTTCAATATGTGGTTTCATATTAAATTTCGCCCCAATTTTAAATTATAAATATTGATGTCTTTTTGATAAATAGAAACTTTGGGGTTACTAAATTTTGGACAGGTAAGCCCTTGCACAACGTGTTGAAATATCAAAAGTTTACTACAAAAATTCCCCCATGCAAGACATGTTATGAAATAATGTGTTATTCGAGCATTGAATTCTTAAAATGAAGATTTCAAATAAGCGACCTAAATGACGAGATTTAATGGTTCAACATTTTTTTTTTATTTGGAGTTATGTCAAAGATAAAGTTAAAACCAATGTGAAATATAGTGAAACTATCAGATACTCCTGTAATGCTATGGACTTTCTATCCCACGGGAATCTAATGACGTCATCTAGCCACCTACAAAATTTCATTAAAAACCGTGCAATTGTTGAAAGCGTGAAAGCGAAACAAATACATACGCAAACTTTTCCATTTGAAACGATAATTGTTGAAGGATAATCCAGTTTCTCATCCATTTGCTTACCAAATTTCATTAAAATCCATTCAATTGTTGAGGCGTGAATACGGAACAACACCCAAGTATTAATCGATGGTATTGCGCATAAAGGGCGAAAGTGCATTTCATGCACAGGGTCAATCTATTTTTGCTTACCGCCTTACAACAAGTAAAAAGGGCCAATCTGCTTATTTCGTAAGATGAGAAGTTATGTTTGGTGTTCAAGGGTCAATTTAATTTGCGAGCATTCCACTTATTCCAATTATACTAGTTTAACGGTATAAAACACAACATTAACGTTGTTAAACTATAGTATTTAAATGTAGTATTTAAAATAAAAATTCAGAAAGCAGTTTTTTAGAAATCCTCAAGCATTTCAGAATATTTTAGCAATTTTAACTCTGCCAATGAGCCTACCGAAATCAAATGTTGCTTCGAATTTAGAAAAAGATTGCGCCCTGGACAATTAGAAGCTTCAGCTTTGCTTTTCGGAACAGTCAATTTCCAAAAAAAATATAACAAAATGGACGAGTTTCGTCTTCTTATATGACATCTTCAGGGCACTGACATTAACATACAAAATTAAGTTTTCGTGGTGAATTATTACAATAGATTTTTTTTTATTATTATTTTTTTATTTTCATTATTTGTTTATATATTTTTTAAATAATTTTTTACTGGATTGTATACTGAAATGGCAGCGGCATGTTGTGTGTGTGTGTGTTTTTTTCTTTTTGTGAATAAAAGCTATTTTGGTTATTTGTAAGCAGATAATATGTTATAATGTCTATGCAAAATTAAAATAAATCTTTTCCACGGGAACCATAATTTT
Source organism: Philhelius pedissequus (assembly GCA_910595825.1). Taxonomy (NCBI): domain Eukaryota; kingdom Metazoa; phylum Arthropoda; class Insecta; order Diptera; family Syrphidae; genus Philhelius; species Philhelius pedissequus. The sequence goes on along the minus strand of OU343160.1, from coordinate 316,243,486 downwards.
CAACTGATATGAAGTAGCCTGTATGCTATTCCAGATTATAATATTTCTATTTGCCAAATTTTATTCAGATCCGTTTAGCCGTTCTGGCGTTATTGAGTAACCGTTCATCCGTTCATCCGTTCATCCAAACTTTCACATTTATAATATTAGTAGGATAGAATATTCGAAAACGTGACACAAAATGTTATCAAAATAATTAAATTCTTGCGTATCCTTAGATCGTAAAAATCATGGTTGGTGGACTTAGTTTTCTTGAATTCTATACTAATACTGTATGCGCTAGATAAACACAAACATACATCTTGCAAAGTAAGGAAAATTAGCCAAAACCTATTTTTATAGGGTTTCTCCAGCCTGACTGGAGAAACCCAATGGAATATATATTGCCTTGTATTTGTGCGAGTATCTAGATCATGACCACCTTGGCTACCCTATGTTGGGGACATTGTGTTGAAGTACTATTTCACTGATAGGAGTGAGTTTTTTTTTTGAATACTTTTATTATAATGATGCGCGCACTAAAGGGGTTTTGACTACTTTAAAATGAACAAGCACTTTTAGAAAGTAACATACCATAACTAAATAACGTTCGTTATGAAACAATAGATGCACTTAGTTCATAGAATGATGAAATAATTGGTATAAAACTGTACTTCCATAAATAAATCCATGTGACTTTCTCATTTCGTCTTATTCAAACAAGAGAAACAAGAAGAGAATATTGGTGGATCTCGGGCCTTAGAAAATAGTGTAGAAAACTTTTCAATCGAGCGAGAAGTACAATGGCAATTTAAGATTGCAAATCCCATGAAGATTTCTTCAAACTATATAAGAAAAAATAGAGAAAATCTTAATGATCCTTTTGGAGGACCTTTTGTGATGAAATGAAAAGATGAATTTTTCGAAGCATCAAAACTAAAACTAAAAAAAATCCTCTCAACTAGTTAAGTAATGCGCAGCTGCTATTCAATTTCTGATTGAATTTGATGCACATTCCTCTATCGTCTGGAGAGAAGCTAAACTTGTCTTCACACCCAAAGCTGGTAAATTATCCCAAATTTGTTGAACAGATATCAGGGCTATCAAATAATTATCATTCTCAGATATAGAGGATGCTTTTAACAACTATTACATCTGCACTATAATTTCTGAAAATTGGAAGATTCGCTTGGTGAATAGATATATCAAATGCTGTCAAGGAGCATTATAAATTTAAAATTGTACAGCCATGCTGTATGAAGATGTGTCAGTAAATTTTCGAGGAAATATAAAATTCCCACTAATATTTCCAACGAAGCAAAATACTTGAACCTAATTTTAGAAAAGAAGTCAAGCTCGAAAATTAATATACAAGAAAGAATTAAAAATGTCTTCAGAGTGTTAGTATTGTGGCCCGATATGACACCCCTTCATATTATTGATTTGCACATTCGAATGCATTAATCGATTTTAAATGATTCTTATCTTATCTCGAGGTGTCTCGATATTTCAGAAATCATTCGAATGATCTTATTGAAAAGATGCCTGATCTTTCATACATGGGTCTGCTTTATCATATATCGAGCTTACTTCACGATTTTCATACACTAGGTTCTTCTTTACCACAATTGACCTAAGCATTGAAACGACTAGCGCTTTTATTAGCCACACAAGTTTGTTGTTGCTTATTCGGGTTCTTTCTTCTTTTCTTCTTACTCGTTTATAAGCCAATATTTTTGTTGTTCATATAAGGAGGGAGATTTTTTATGTGAAAGATTTTGACACTGATCATTTTGATTTGTATTTATTATATTCAGTTTTTGTATACTTGCTTTTAAAGCCCTTTTTCTTATCATTTAATGACTTTGAATGCCCAACAACTCATCGCTCGGTCGTGCGATGCATGTTCAATTAGGACGTAGCCTAACGTGTTTGATTATGAAAAGCTTTTGTGATGTAGCTTGAGCGATATAGAAACAAACATGTGCAACTGTGCTACCTCATCGCGCAACCCCGTTTCTGTTTGAATAGGACATACAAAAGAATTACTGGAGTTTGATATTTTTATTATCCGATGCAGGAACCATCGCTCGTTGCTTGGTCGTGCGATAGCTGCCAATTAGGACATTGGGTTCAGCGATGCCGGAAACAAGATTTTGTAAGTGCCAATTCTGACAACAGAAAGTGCCATTTTAGGCCACTAAGTGCCACCAACAAAAAAGTAACAAAATTCCGAAGATTTCATATGTAATTTTGAGTTTTATTTATTGAACCTCAAAACTTAAGGAATAATAAGAATAAATAAACACAAAATTAATACAAAATAAATTAATAGATAAAATAAAAGAACTTCATTAAACAAACATACAAAAAATAAATAAAAGCATCAACTAACAATATGTGTGTTCAATGAGGATGTTCGGAACAGATTAGAGCACCTTAGAACAGAAAAGTACAGGATTTTGCTGTTCAATGAGAAATTTTCTGTTCTTAACTGTTCGGTTCGGTGTTCAATGAGTCCGTTTGGAAAACTTTCAAACAGGATTTTAGGTAGAACAGATTAGAACAGTTTTGTGAGAACTGTCAAGACCAATTGATGTTGTTAAAAAAAAAACATTTATGTTTAGATTTAGTTGATAAATCACTTTCCGTGTTGGAATCATCTAAATTTCATGAAAAATATTTTTTAAAAATAAATTTAACTCCCTTTCTGCAAAAATAAACGAACTTGAATTGTAGGCAACAATAATTTTTTTTATAAACTCTGTGATGACTGACTGTTCTAATTACATCCATATACTTTAAGACTTCAATTTTGATCATGAACTTGGATATATTGTTGCGAGCATAAGGAGGGGAAAGATTTGGAGAGAGTAGGACAGGACAAAAGGAAAGGATCGGAAAATAGGATAGGAAGTGTTTGGAACGGAAGGGAAAGAACGTTAAGTTCCAAGGGACGTGGCCTGCTTGCTTATGCACGGCATTATCTCGTCGGACGGGGGGGATCTTGCCCCCGGAAACCTAACCTCACCAACAACAAATACATAAATCAGGCCGGAAACAAAAAACTATAAACAGCGGACGGACTATCACCACTCCAAGGGCACTGCTGGTGTTGTTGCAGTGTGGCCTATACCCTCCCAACCTGGAAATCCGCGGCCATGTTTGGATTTCCCCAAATAAGTTGATTACCTGCTCCCGATCATACCATCCTCACCGTCGTAATTTGCCCGCCATCCGCACCCCCTGAAAAATCACCTCAATAAATCATGTTTCGATTTATCGAAACAGTAATTAAAATCCTATCTTCAAAAAAAAAAACAAATCGTAAGTAAGATTTAACTCGCGTTGCTAAACTAAGAACAACAAAAAAAACTCACAAAAATGAACGTTCAAAACCGTGATTTGGATAGTTTTCCCGTTCACCCAAAAAAAACTAGCGTTTTGCCCTTTTTGGCACTTTACTATTTTTTGTCGTTCGAGTTAATTCTATCTTACCCCTATAGAGCTCTCTGGAGGTAAATACCAAACAAAAAAAACGAGACAATCCTAAACGGATCACTCAACCGAACCCGATCCGCTCTAGGGAAAAACCTTCTATCACTTACAAATGTAAACTAATTTAAAAAAAAAAAAACAGAAAACGTTTAGCTTTAAATTCGAACAAGGTCAATAATTCAAGGTATTAATTTAATTTGACTAAATAAAAAAACTTATGGTTAACCCAAAAAAAAAAATAGTTAAATTTTGTACATATTATATGCATGAAAATGTTTAGCTTAAAATAAATGGAATGATCTTACTTATGGCGTTTTAATTTTTTTTTTTGTATTTTAAAAAAAATTCCTTTGCTTCGTTTCAGGATTTCCGAGCAGCAGAGACAATCCGGTGCGCTAGATTACCAATACGTTCTAACCGCTTGTGAAAAAAAATGTCTGCAAATGAGGCGAGTAGAACAACTCGATCGTTTTATAAATCCGAATAAAATCATGAGGCGGCCCAGCGCTCCGCTGGCAACCTGGTACCGCTAATATAGCTTAAGCTGATTGGTCCACAAACTGTTTTCTTTTCTTGATTTTTTTTTTTTTTTTTTTGGGTTTTTATTTTTATCATCCAAAAATATAAATTACATTATTTTACAAATAAAAGCCATGGGTGAACTTTTATCATAGGTTTTGTTTTTACTTTGTTTTAAATTTAAGTGTTAAACTAAAAATATTAACACTTTTTATCTTTTTCTCAGCAAACACAATTGTGGTTTTAACGATTTGTTTGTATATTTATTTATTTGTTGATTTTTTTTTATTTAATTTTTTTTTTGAAAAAATAAACTTTAGATAATTTTCAAATTGGTGTGTGAGTTTTTTTAATTGTTTGTTTAATGTGAGTGTTTTTTTTTTATTAATTCACTAAAAGATTTTTGTTTTTTTGTTTTTTTTTTTTGCTTTAAGAATTTTCCACAGTAAATTAGGAATAAATAAATTAATGTTCGTTCACCAGCAACTGAATTCTCTCAATCCTTCGCCAAAAGCAAACCAAAACTTTGGATCGCACGATTATACCGTCCTGCAGTCCGTAAGCCAAAAAAAACAACATTGTCTTCCGATACTTGCCGAATCAGTTACAGCACTTTGAACACGCCACTTTGTTTACCTTTTTACTTCACACACATAAAACTGATCATCCGATCAAACACCCGCTAAATGTATGGTACATGGAGTTGTGTGGGTATTAGTAAGCTTACTCTTACATACCCATTGACGTTTCACCAAATCTAAACCAATTTCCAGCTGTTCTCTGTTGACTAGTTGAATGTAAGCGAATGAAGTTTGGATAGTGAACCGTCTGACTGTTCCCATCTTGGTAAGCTTCATCTGTGTTTTCTATGTTGTGTATGATCTGTGGCTGGATAATAAAAACAATAAACCACGAAAAATGGACGCGCTTTATTTGGGTAAGTGAATCTTTTAATTTTATACTTTCGTATTTATTATAAATATTTTTAGATTTTTTTATTTTCCGACGATACTGATAAATCTCCTCTTTCTTTTTCAGGTTTGTGTCGAATGCCGGCTGGGCGTACACCACAATATGTCAAAACATTTCCTCGTTGATTCCTAGAGTGCCATTTGAAGCGTTTGAGTGCCAGAGTGCCATTTAAATTAAAAAGTGCCAAAAGTGCATGATCGCGCCACTTCGGCAACGTTGATTGGGTTATGCTTTTGCGACCAACGCTTTGAAAAGTAGTTTGGTCGCCGCTTGAAATCAAACAAGTTTTGTTTTTTCGTCCTGCCGTTGGACAAATTAAAATGAAATACGAACAAAATGTAAGCAGTAAAGTTTTTTAAATCCCATTTATGGGATGATTTTTATAAAAAGCGATAAAAAACAGATCTGATCTGGGAAAAAGTGGTAAAAAAAGTAAGCAGATGAAACCGTTGTATATGAATTTTCAAATAATAATTCAGCATCTTCAATCACAAAACTTTTCAATTGGGACACGTATTTAGTAGCGATAGCAACAAGCGACGCGACCGACCAAACCTCATCGTTGGGTGGTGCGATGCATGTGTAATTAGGACGTAACCTAAAGCTCAACTTCTTATAAAGTTTTAAGTACCGAGATTCTTTCTTGGTCGTGCAAAAAGGATAAATAATGCTTTACCCGGCTCTATTTATGATTTAACCTCCCATTTTGTTTTTCAGAACTTCAAAGACAATGTGCATCGGTATCGCCTTTTAAATCCTTCCCTTTTCTCCTAAAGCACTCACTGTTATTAATCATTTTAAGGGTAGCGTGGAAACCCCCTTAGTGCACGCAGATGAAAAAAAATCGACGAAAAATTCATTTTTGAACTTTTCTACCATTATAATGTTAACTTTGAATAAGACTCTGCCAATATTTTTCGTCCAAAAACCAAAAAACAACTTCTAGAATATGTTGTTGTAGCGATATACACACATCCAATCAAATGGATCGAAAGATTAACGAAATACTTTTTTTGTGTCAAGCCTATGAGTTGCTATTATATTACTTTCACAATATATACATAAATATACATAACACCAATCAATCTTTTGATTGAAAGCCAGTAATGGAATATGGAGCTTCCATCTCATAGCAACCAACAATTGCGCTGTTTTTGAGCTTTTGATGGCTGTTTGCCTTGGGGATTTTTTGTGATTTTATTTCACAACGAAACTCAATTTAGATTTCAGGTTAATCTCCTACCATATTCATTTTACTTTTTTGATTTTATTACGCCACAGAATCAATCATGCAATTGAATATCGAAATAAAACATATGAACTGCACAATAAGTAAAGGATTTTTCTAAAATCCCTTCATTTCGTACTCTTACTACTAATGACTAATTATTTTTAAATTACTCAACTATGTTGTATGGTGACGGTGTTGGACCTTAAGAGCTTGAATGTATGTGGTGGATTCTATAAAATCAGAGTCATCTTATAACGGGTGATTTTTTTGCTACTTGGTTTTTGACGTTTATATTTTTGACAGATCACACATGACAAATTCCACGAACATTTGACATTTCGATTCAGTATTGCTTGCCATTTCATCATGAATAGACTTACGCCTGAACAACGTTTGCAAATTATTGAAATTTATTATTAAAATTCGTGCTCTATGAAAAATGTGTTTCGCAAGCTACGTCCGTTTTATGGTCGTCATAATCGACCCACCGAGCAGGCTATTCAGCTCATTGTGACCAAATTTCGCACCAGTTTCACTTTATTGGACATTAATCCACCAAATCGTATCCGTAGAGTGCGTACCGAAGAGAATATTGCTGCTTCATTCGACAGTGTTGCTGAAGATCGCGATATGTCCATTCGGCGCCGATAGCAGCAATTGGGTTTGTGTTATTCGACCACCTGGAAGATTTTACGCAAAGATCTTGTTTAAAAGCCATACAATAGACAGCTGGTACAAGAATTGAAGCCAGGCGACCTACCACAACGTAGAATTTTAGGTGAATGGGCCTAAGAAAAGTTGGATGAGAATCCGTTTTTTTATCGCAAAATTGTCTTCGGCGACGAGGCTCATTTTTGGCTAAATGGATACGTGAATAAGCAGAATTGCCGTATTTGGAGTGAAGAGCAGCCAGAGGCAATTCAGCGGCTACCAATACATCCCGAAAAATGCACTGGTTGGTGCGGTTTATGGGCAGGCGGCATCATTGGGCCGTACTTCTTCAAGGACGATGAAGGCCGCAGGGTTACGGTCAATGGAGAAAGGTACCGTTCGATGATAACAGATTTTTTTTTGCCGAAAATGCAAGAATTGAACTCGGTCGACATGTGGTTCCAACACGACGGTGCCACATGCCACACTGCACGCGAAACCATGCATCAATTGAGTGGCGAATTTGGTGAGCAGTTGATCTCACGTTTTGGCGCAGTCAATTGGCCACCAAGATCATGTGATTTGACCCCTTTAGACTATTTTTTGTGGGGCTATGTTAAGTCTATTGTCTATGGGGACAAGCCAAACACGATTGCTGCCTTGGAAGCCAACATTGAAAGCGTCATTGGTGAGATTCCGGCCGAAATGTGTGAAAAAGTTTGCCAAAATTGGACCTTCAGAATGGACCACCTCAAGCGTAGCCACGGGCAACATTTAAGTGAAATTATTTTTAAAAAGTAAATGGCAGAAATTGATTTATCGATCCAAATAAAAATTTCATTCACTTTTTACAAGTTTCTGTGTTGTTTTGAATTTTCAAAAACCAAGCTCTTAAAAAATCACCGTTTATAACCTTTGGTTCCAACAAGACGGCGCTTTATGCCATACAGCCAACGAAACAATCAATTTATTGAAGGAAACATCTGCTGAAATTTTTAATTTTTCGCGTTGCCGTTTGAAAATTGTTGTAGTATATTCACCTTTTTATTCTTTTTGGAGGTTTCAGAATCCATTAACGTTGCACCTTCGAAATAATTCTCCCGGAGCATGAAAATAACTGACCATGTTAATACAATTATTTACCGAAAGCAAATTGAAGCAAGATTGTGTTGTAGTTTTTTTTCTTAAATAAGAAACCAATGAAATAAAAAGTATCTATCAGCTTCTGCTAAGTTAAAATGGTTGAAATGTATTGTGTGTCAAGAACTAGGCCAAGACAACGTTTTAACGGCCAGTCCATGAAAAGTAGTATGAATAAAGACGATGACAATTTGATCGTAATTGATACTCAAGTAACTTCTTAGTCCAAAGAAGGAGCTTCAACTATATCTACTATATGCTCTAGTTAAAAAAAAAATTGAAAATATTTTTACAGAAGTATTTTCGAATGTTTGAAGGGAAGAAACCGCCTGGTTAACTCCGTATTTAGGGCCGATAGTGATTTAGAAGTTTAGTTGCAATGTAATAATCAAGATTGTGGGAAAGAGAGTCACTCCAAGTCAGGCCATATGTTTTTCGAAGAACACGGTCATATTATATCGGTCAGTATGGAGAACATTTAGTAAATCCATAGCTACGATGAACGCAAATTCCATTCAATTGTGTACTTCCACCAAATAAACTTCAAAGAGCTCCATATTTCAATAATTCCATAGGATCCAGAACTCAACCACTAATTTTTTGTACTTGTTCGATTATTATGAATAGTTTGGGCCTAAAAAAACAAAATCAATAAACTTGATTGAATTATTCCCACTCCTTCCCTGGCTCTCAGCGTGGAGGAAATCAATAAGTGGATGATTTTTAATAATTAAATTTAATTAAAATTAGTTGTGATTATTTATCTCTTATATCCATTCAATGAGAATTACAAATAACAAAAAAAGATATTTGAGTTTCTGAATGAAGCAAAATTCGTCAGCCACTTTGCAGTAGATTGAAAAAAAAAACTTTTCAGCACAATAAAATCTTTATTTTTAATTTTTAATTAAATCCATTCAACTCCATAATATGACGCATTTGAAAACTTAAATTAAAGCTTGGAAATCATTTCTGCTACGTGCCTTAATACCCTTCTATCTGCTATCTCAATAATTTTTCCTGTTCTCGTATAAATTATATTTTATTCATTTTATTTGAAAAATAATTTCAGATTTTCGCTACGGTTATGTCTACGTGCTTAGAAAGTGTAAATAAGAAACTCCCCGTCAAAAGTTACAAGCTTGAACGTTAGTTAACTCGCATCATCTAAAAGAGTTGAAAAAGGCACATACTATGTACTCTTATACTCGTTTATACGATGGAACTAATGTTTTTTAAATTGCGTAAAACTTTTCGCCTCTGACATCATTCCGCTTCAAGTTGAGTTTTTTGAAAGAAAAACAAATGTACAAAATAAAAATATGCGTAATTTTATGAAAATACGTTTAAAAATATCTTAGCTAACCAAGGAAATTATTGTGTCCTTTGAATTTAATTCGAAAATTGAAAATTCCCTAATATTGATAACCCAGAAATAATGTTTAATTTAAGAATCATTTGGAAAACGGAAAGAAGAATTAAAGGAAATGGAATGGAGCGAGCTGCGCCTTGGAAAAAATTCAAACTCAAACAAAACGGAAATTGTATTATCCTGCAAAATGTTCACGTTTGACATCACAAAAGGAATTTTATCTTATTAAAGGATATTTTATTGTTTTGAGACCGGCTCGACTCTAAGGAAAATGTGATTTAGTACTTAGTGAATTCACTGAGGGTGCATTAAATTTGTCCCATATAAAATAATTACGATTTTAGATAAGAATAAATCATTTTTAAGGAGAAAGAGGGACGGTATGAGGATGGGGGGATGCCAGATCATAGGCAATTTTGATTTACTTTTGTTGGCCGCCTGAAGGGTGTTTTATTTGATTTAAAGTAAAATTATATTCATTACTGGATCGAAGGTACATGCTTTTGTGGTTCAAGGCAATTAGCTTATTAATATATTTATGACGGATGTGATGGTCGACACTCAATTTGTGCTTTGAGCAATTTATGAAGGGGTGAGGTTCTTCTTGAACTTCTCAAAAAATAAGATAAAATGCACGACTGTGCGAATTGAATCATCCATTCGAATTGTCGAATGGATGATTCAATGAATAGTTACATAGGTATCTACAAATGTATATTTAAATCAAGATTGTGTATATTATTTATGTAAGTAACAAGAGATATACATACATATGTGCCTACATACATGGATGGAACTTAGGTATATAAATATGTACTTATGATAATGAAAATGAAGGATGTAAGATAGGATGTTGGTAGGTAGCTATAACGCAATGCACCTAAATAACATTTTATATGTATATATAAATGTATGAGGGGTTACATTGTATGTAGTATTAAGTGACGTACGCAAAAATTATTAAAAATAGAATAATAATAAAGTAGAAATAAATTTTGTAAAACACATAATTAAATGTTCTTTAATTACTAAGTTCTTATAGTTTGAGGGATAACCAAAGATGCCATTTGAATTCTTTGATAAATAAGAATATATCAAAAAAAAATTTAAAATGGTTGGAGCGGTTTAAAAAAAAAAATAATTTTTTACGTATAAGATTTTGAAAACATTTTTAGAAAAAAAAATTTGAGACACTTTTTAAAGGTATTATTAATACACATATAAAATTCTAATTTAAAAAAAATTCACTGACTGGTTTTTGAAAAATCGATTTTTCAAAAAAAAAAGTTATATTTATTTTTTAAAAATCGATAAAATTTTTTATTAAAAATTTGAGTATGCAGTTTTATTAACGCTTAATCGGTTTATCCAATTTTTTATAAAAATTCTTGGAGCCGTTATTGAGAAATAAATGTTTTTCTTAACGTTTTATTTTTTTTTTAATTTAGGGTACCGCTGTTTTTTATTTTAGGAACATAATTGTTTTATCTATTCAATATAATGTCAAAAAACTACCAAATACGAAGTTTCCAAAAAATCTATTGAGTCTATTTCGAAATTTTGAGTTTTCAAAAAAAAAATGAATTCCCAAAAAAATTTTTTTTTCAAACTTTTTGGCTTGCAATAGTGTTTAAACTTTCTAGGAGCTTCTGCGTAAAAAAAATTCAATAAAATCGAATTAACCGTTTCCCAGAAAATCGAAAACAAAATAAATGGTTTTACTAGAGGTAACCATTTTTTCCCAAAAAAAATTATCAAAAGGTACCATTTCCCTCATTAATGAACTGATTTTTTTCATAAAAATCGTTGGAGCCGTTTTTGAGAAAAATAAGATTTTTGCTTATGGCCACAAAAAAATTTATGGAAGCTACTGTTATTTGTCGTCTTAAAAAAATGAAAAAAACTTGTGGGCGTATTACCAAAAAACCAATATGTACCAAGTGTGAAGCAATTCCATCCAACCGTTTAGGCTGTAGACTCGCGGACGGACAGACAGACAGACAGACAGACAGTCGGAATTGCGGGGCCAACTTGCTTGGTGTTCTCTATGATCGCAATATCATGATGATTTTCAAGTTTTTTTTTTACGAATGCATAACTTGACTTATAGTACGAGTACCTAACCTATAATCGCAAGCAAAAAAGTTATGCTGTTAATTAACTTTATTGTTTTTTTTTCTGTGGATGGTATCTTATATTTCAGCTGCGAGAATTTGTTACAACATCCACAACTGAAAGAAAAACACTTTTACACACTATTGTCGAAAAAAGGCAGTATTATATCAACTTACATTTTAGTTTCTATATGGCTTCGGTAAATCGTGTTATCTTCGATAACATGTCTACCGAAACCTTATAGAATCTGAAATGTAAGTAGAGTATTTACTGCCGGTCGAAGTGTCTTCCACAACAAGAAATATATTTTTTCGTCATTGATGATGAGTGGAATTATTGTATATAGTTAGTACAAATAGACTTAGCTTTTTGCATATGAAGCTTGCACTGTTGAGAAAAAGCTTTACGTTTGTATTAATTTATCATAACAATGTTTTTTTTTATATTGGGTGAGTGTTATTTTTAAAGTTTGGTTTATCAAAGGAAAGTAACAGTAGGGTTAGAAGGTTTGAACGAAATGAGCTGAGCTTTATGTTTTTGGGAAATACGCCAAAATGTTCAATGCACTACATTGTTTCGAAATAGCGATCTGCCATTTATTTCAAAATGTTTGCGGGAGTTGTTGGCTCTTTGGGAAATAGGAAAACGGACAGAAAATATAGTTTGGAAAAAATCCAAAACAAATATCGGCGTCTTCGGGCAACCATTACGTTATTATCTACCAATGAAACACCTTAAAACATTCTCTAATTAATATTTAAAAAGTGGATTTCGGTAGAAGACAGTAGTACCTGCTTCGAGGCACATGTCCTCCTCAAGGTATCAGTTGCCAGGTAGGCTACAATGTAATCCTTGGAATCCCTGAAGTTGTCAACACAGGTACTGTTGTCTTCATCGAGACTCCATTTTGGAATTCGATGAGATAAGAAGAAAACTGTTCAGAGTGAAATAAAGCCAAATTGGCCCTTGCAGATATGAAACAGGGTTATGTCACTTTTAAAGATCACACATTCTCAAACATCCACATACGTTATATCAGTTCGATGTTAAAATAGAAGCAAATTCCGGCGCAGTTTCCAAAAGCAATTTTGAAAACTAAGCCAGAGTTCTAGTTTTTTCAAAAATTCAAATTTCCAATATTTTTGGTTCATTTTCCAAAATCATATTGCAATTTTTCAAAATAACATAAAATATTTATAAGGCGAGGAGCAATGTATAGCTTCAAACAATTCACTTGACCTTTTTATTGCGTAGCTCTCTTCAAATTTCTTTGCTCATCTCATAAATTTTGAAAGATTCACACAATCACACAATCCTTCCAGGGATGTTAATAATTTACATGAGGTATGATCGTGGTTTATTCTGCAGTTTTCAAAAAAGTATTTCATTTCTGGAATTGTATTCATTACATGAAACAGTGTAAAACATTTTTTAAATATTTTTTTTTTGAAGTAGTTTCAATTTTTTTCATTTAAATTGCAGAGGAATAAAAAATGATTTCTAAAAGTGAAGTAGATATATAGATACAGAATTTAAAAATATTGCAAAGTAGGGAGCAGATTTAATTTTGCGTGTCAAAATATTAAATTATAGAAAAGTTTTGATTAATATAAAAACTTGGTTTTATTTAAAAATTAAATAACAAAGTTTAAATTTAAAAATCTTTTATTTTATATTTATTTTTACCCTTCATATACCCAGATAACTGGAGACGAAAACACCATAATGAATGATATATTTGAATGTCTACGCAATTAATACATTTCCCCTTCTGGTACTTTTATATTCATACGTCACACATTATAAGGAACTTTCAAGCGTTTCTCTACGGGAATAATCGTTGTTAGTTGTTACCCGCCACATAAGATGTTTCATAAAAATATATAAATATATAGGTACCATCGTATAGCGTACACCGTACTATATTACGCATAGAATGCATACACATCGTATATCATGACGGTGCGTCGCCACGCTATCAATCAGTTACACCCGAGGCTATTGACACCTGGTGAACTTTCAATTGGAGATAGATTTTTGTCGACTTTACGTTCAATGTATTTCCCATAAGAAAAAACCAAGAAGGGTCTGAAAAACATTCAATTTACTAACTAATTTTATATGAACAGGTACCCATATTATGAATTTAATACAGGGTGGCGCACGAATCGTGATACAAAAATAAAACGTAATAACTTTTTTTCAGTGTGAGTGATCGGCTTATTTTTTTTTTTGCATTTTATAGGCTACTATTTAGATTTATCAATATGAATGGTTGGGATACTGAAAAAAGGATTTGAATAGTGCAGTCCGTCATTTCCGTCCAAAGGGAATTTAGGGTTGAGTTTGGCGCTACTCCCCCGAGTAGATGGACCATTATGAGGCTGGTGAACATGTTTGCCGAATCTGGAAGCATTGAACGAAGATCGTATCATCGAGATCCCAATATTCAGGTTCAGGATACAATCGTTGCTTTTGCATTGGCAATACAGACAAATCCAAGTGTTTCGACTCGAAACTTATCGGGCCAAATTGGAGTTAGCAGACAGTCATTACAACGGATACTTCATGATGACTTAAACTTGTTTCCGTACAAAGTCCAAATAACAAGCAAGTTATACCCTCAGGATTTGCCTGTTCTCTGGAATTTCGCCGAAAATTGATTGCAATGGGCGAAGAAGACAATACATTGATAAATTGTTTGTTCATGCCTGATGAGGCCCATTTTGACTTAAACGGCAATTTTAAGGAGCAAAATTGGCGTATATGGAGTGAATCTAATCCAGAAATGCTCCATGAGACGGAGCTGAACCCAGAACGAGTCACTGTGTGGTGCGCAGTTTCATCAAGGTGTATTGTCGGGCCATACTTCTTTAAAGAAAACGGTGTAACACAAGCTGTCAATGGGGACCGTTATTTAAAGATGTTGAATGAGTTTTTTTTACCCAGAACTTCACCGATGACATATTCCTTTCAGCAGGATTTGGTTTCAACAAGACGGAGCAAGTACACACGTAGCCACACAAGTTATGTCGGAGCTCCAACGAAAATTCCCAAACAAATTGATATCCAGAAACTGCACTTTCCGCTGGCCCCCAAGGTCACCTGACCTGACTGCACCAGACTTTTTTTATGGGGTTATGTCAAGCAGGAAGTGTACAAAACGAAACCCAGGAATCTGACTGAATTGAAGCAGTCCATTAAGATGATAATTGAGGCGATCCCAATTTCAACCCTTCTGGCCGCAATGAACAATTTTCTGATCAGGTGCCGAATATGCGTGAATGAGCGTGGGGGTCATTTGCGGTCTATCATCTTTAAAAACCATTAGTTATTTAAAATAAAATTGAATTTTTAATCCAATAAAAAAAATTAATGAAATACATCGATTTAAATAAAAGTTATTTAAATTTCTTTTTGTAGCACGATTCGTGCGCCACCCTGTATAATAAGAATACATTTGAGTTTGTAAATCAAGAAGAATATATATCAAAAATTAATTTTAATTTGGTTTATTTTGCAAATAAAAAATGCAAACAAGCCCGAATTGGTGTTGTTGTCTTTTTTTAATAAGCTCATGTTGTCAGTCAGCAAAGTGATATCATGTGCGTAATATGGGAAGGGTAACCCCCTAAAAAAACTAAAGTAAAATAGGTGTTAATGAATGTCTATGTTCCCATATTTTATAAAGCGAAAGCTCAATATGTCAAAATGAGGGAGGTGGGCCTTGCCCAATATGTTTATAATATGGATGTAGGTATTTGTATTAATTTAAAAGTTATATGCATTTATTACATTTTTTATTAGCAGAAAATTGATGAAATCATTTGTCGTTTGTGAAATTAATTAATATAATTCGTTTTTTTAAAGAGAACTATATCTTATTCAATAAACATAAGCATTTGATATATTCAAGATATAAATAATATAAGAATTCCTTTTTACGTGGATCCAATAAAAATGTTCATTAATTTTGTTGCTAAATTTTGATATGGAATTTTCAATTTATGTGCCTTTATTGATATAAAAATTACATACATAAATTATATATTAAACAAAAATAAAATGCCACAGTTAATCAAAAAAATGTATGCTTTCAATAAATTATTATGCCTACAAATAAAAAACAATGGCGCAAAATTTTAAACAATCCTCGTTTAGATAATAAACCCAGCTATAGTTAAAGCAGTCTCTTAGTTGCCAGCTCTTTTCCAACTTTATCTTAATTTTAAACACACAAAATAACTCTTCTAATTAAAGTAGATCTTTAGGGCTACGTTAGTCAAACTTAAGTTGAACACATCTTGTTTTTACAGACAGAGTAATGAAACAGAACGAATATTAAACATAAGCACAAAACATATATTCATATATTTATAAAATAGCCTCGCTATACATTTGGAAATATTATTTTATAATTTTTCCCACCGAATATAATCGAACTTTTGTTTCTTCAAATCGATATTTTGAATAAAATTCAAGCTCCTCGAATTTTGCATATTTTTAACTTTCTAAAAATCAAAATCTTCAAAACTATTTTATATTATTTTTTTCAGAAAACATTTTTCTTTCATTTTTTGTTATGAAATGTCAAGCGTCAACTGGACGCTTAGTCTAAGAAAGATAAAGAAGCTCTTTGCTCTGTTTAAGGTTAGACGACCTCTTTAACATTAAAGTATACTTTTTATTGTTTAAAATTACCACAAAGCCGACTTCCATTTTATAACTAATTTTTAGAGTCGACTCCCATTTTAAAACTCCCTTAGAGCAGGGTTTAAATGTTTAAAATTTTGCGCAAATGTTTTTTTTTGTTTTAAAAATTCTTAGATTTTTTTCCCATAATTGGTATGAACAAATTCAACAAGATTACTTCTATAAACAAACATACTTTTCGTAAGAAATATCGTAATTTTAATAATCCTGGCTACGACCCTGTCTTGTTTCTTCGTAACCGATGATGTTGTTATTGTTTCTCGTTGAAAGGTTTTTTTTATCATTATCCATTATAAAAGTAAAGCATTAAAGTTATAAATTTCGATTTATTTTAGACTTGATTTAGAATCTTTTAAGCTTTATTAGTCTATTACTATCAAAACATTTATACCTGTTCATACAAAATTAATCAGAAAAAGCAATATTAATGGGACCATTTTTTTGGTTTTCTCTTATGGGAAATACATAGAACGTCAAATCGAAAAAAAAATATATCTCCAATTGCAACGTCAATAGATGTTTCTTTCACATCAAAAATAACAATAGCTTCCGGTAGCCATTTCTGACGGCCGACATGGCACCGTTATATCTCAACTAAAACCTTATTGACGACTTCAATGTTTCCTCTTTGAATCAAATGAATATAGAATGTATTTGTCATGAAGCGGTTCTACGTCAACATATTGAATAAAACATTGTTCTTCAAAGTCTTGTAATTTGACGTCTCTTAATTTTTTTTCTTTGATAATATGAAGTCCTATATGTGATCAAATCAAAAATTTTTCGTGGTATCGTGCACTATGCCCACTATGCTAGACAAGAAAGTTGTGACAAAATTATTCTCTCATATAATATTTATCACATCCTGCCGTATTTAGCAAAAGTCCGAATTGTGTTCAAAAATTAAATTTCATGAAATGCCACTAGTTCAGAATCAAATCAAACACATGTGATAAAACCTATATATGTACATAGATTGATAAGAAAATTATTTCCAAGATCTTTTAAAAGCTATTAACGAACAGCTTTTTGAAGTGAATTTCGGCTAGTTGATAATCGGGGTTATAGTACAGGAAAGCAGAAATAATACACAAAGATTTAGACCGCCTATATAAAAAGTAGAAAACCGAAATAAAATATATAAAAAGAAATGCATTGGACCTTATTTAAAAATGGGCCAGAACTGCTTTACTATCTTTATTTTTTTCAAATTTAATTACGGTGTTATAGAGTTTTATTGCTGGATCTTCAAGGTGGGATTTTATCTTATAATAAGCGCAGGCCAGTTCACGGGCATTAGGTAATACCAAAACACAAGTTCGGTGTCAGAAGAGTGTCATATAGTATGCAGTCCAATTTTGGCTATAACAAATATTAGTAGTAGCTTGTGTATTTCGGTGTAATAGATAAGGCCGCTTAAACCAGTGGCCTGCTATTCGAATCCCAGCGTATTCGAAACACAGAAATTAATAAACGGGTACTACATTTTTCGTCTTAAAAATGTTCCTCTCAGCTAAGCCATGTTCGGATTCAGCAAAAATTATAAGTCGTCTCCCTGCTTAGTAACAATATGCACACAATATTGCCCAGGAGTTACAATTAGGAGCCATTAGCCATACATTTTGACGTGCTGTCGCCCCACCAATTTTATTTATTTTGTAAGTAAAATCATTTGCTAGGATTTTTTTAGATTAGATTTTTATTTTTATTTTTAATTTATTAAGTTACAAACTTTAAAATTATATGTGGCAAAATAATCAAGCTAAATCATTCTTTTGGAGCTCCCTCCTAATTACCGCGTTTAAGATAATTTGTTTTATTAATAAAAAAGAAAATTCACAAAACTCATCCAATCAAATTCTCTAAAGAACTTTTTTTGGTTCTATCAATAACAATCCATTATATCATTTACCAAAGGTACCATAATTCCTAATGAAAAGCTTTTCACTGCCGAAACTAATTGCCAAAATTCAATTCGATTTTTTATTTCCCAAAAATCTGCAATCACTCTGAATCAGACTGCCAGCAGCTTTCCATTTCTGATCACCTATCACATCAATTCGATTTCAAAAAAAAATAAAACCCTCCCTGAGTATGTAGGTGGTATGAATATACCGGTCATCATGGGCTGCCCATACATTTTCCAACCAAATTCTGTAACTTACACTTTGGCCTGTGTGCTGCCACTGCAGCTTCCATCTCTGAAAAGGTCGTTGCCATCGTTGTCCGGAATGCAGGTTAGGACAGATACCAAGGCAATACCATAAATCAATATAGACAATATCGAGTTATGGGTTTGAGTTCAGGAATATGCCGAAAGTGCACTATGCGCATTCATATATACATAGGTACTTTCCTGACATTGCTGACTTCAGGTTGGCTGGAAAAATATTCCCTTAAAGTTTACTATAAGTGAAGATTCACTTTATTCAGTTTATGCGCTGAACAGAAAAGAAAGATAAAGGTATCCGTGGAGTTGATTTTGCTAGGTCCTTTGTAAGGGTATACAGGTATTTTCCATAACCAAAAGCCTTAAAACACTATTGGAACTGACTATGTGACAGAGGTGGACTACCTACAAAAGGGCCTGAGAACTTTGATATAAAGGGCCCCAATTAAAAATTGTGTTACTATCTTAGGAGTTTTGGGTTACCCATAATTGCTTTCTTAAGGGCGCTAAGTTTATATTTATTGTGGGGCCCCATAGATGTATCTTTTGAGAAAGTTTTAGAAAGTTTTTCGTTAGTGTTGAAACTCAGTTCTTGAAAAACCAATAGAATATACAACTAAGTGTTTTTTTTATTGTAAAGAGCTCCATCACCCATCTAAGTTACTATAGTTACTTGGGCTCACTTGGAAACTCACTTTAGATCCAAATATATCTCTTTATGCTACGGGGCCTCAAAAAAGCTGTCTTCGAGGCCACGACAGCTTAAAATGTTTCTTGGTTTGTAAGTCCACCCTTGTATTATAGTGATGTACTTTACAAACAAACGACGAGTGCTACATGCACATTCAGTTGAGAAAATGGGTAACATTAAAACGGAATTCAAAGGAGATGAATGTTTCGAACTTTCGAAGCATTTTCCTTGAGCAAGGTATAGTCTAGCATAATATTACATAACGATATTTGTTGGAACTAAATGGATAAGAGGAGCAGCCTGGCGGCATACACTTCATATGTTATGGTTGAGAGTGTGTTGTGTACTTACCGTAACTTTAAGTCGAGCTATCGGTGGTGATTCCAGAGTTTCCAAAATTGCTGTTGCGCTATTGTAGTTACCAACTAAAAGGCAATATTGAGCGACTCCGCTCCACAGTTCGACGATTTTCTTGCGTTCTCGTATGCTGTTACACTGGTTGAGTATCATCAATTTTACATTTCAGGATTGTTCGTTGTATGGTGGGTTGTTGGATACGCAGTAGCAAAAAAATGCAAGCAGCATGTAATGGTATGAAAATAAAGTACAAACAAAAATAGAGATGGCATTTAGTACAATTACAACATATTCATGGGTCAGAAAAATAGGATAGTTGAATGCAAAAAAGAAATAAAAAGGAATTGAAGGAATTTTGGATAAATTTATATGGAGTTTTACAGTTGAATAACAATTTTCTTTAAGTAATTCGTATAAAGTATATATTTTTCAATTATTTTTAAGCGCTTATTTGTTTGGTAGTACTTGTAGCTTAAATACATGTCTCTATGGAAAAATCACAAGGTATAGGTATATACTTTACAAAAAAAAAACAAAAAAAAAATCAATTTAATATTGGGTGCTTTTTTATTGGAAACTGTATCGGCAGTTCAGCAAAATTTAAATAGTTGTAACGCAGCAAAAATTTAGAAGTGCAAATATTGAAGTTATGCAATAGAATACTAGTCAATTTAGTTATTATTGAGGGATGTGTTCGTAGATATTTTTTTTGTATGCTATAATTTTAATGCAAGCAAAATATTGTGGTATCAAAAATTAAGGGTGTATATTCGTGTATAGTAACATCAAAAGTATTTTGTTCATTTTCTTTTATTTTTCTAACACGCTTAACTTTACAGTCAGCATTTTGTTTGAATATTGTTATGAATATTATGATATACTTTTCGTTTTTTTTGCCAAAACACTAGGAAGTTGGATGTTACCGTCAAATTTCATTAATTGTTGGAGAGTTTTTTTTTAAATAATTTTTTATGTATAACATTTTAAAAACATTTAAAAAAAAAATTTAAGCCATTGTGAAGCTATTACTTATATACAAACAAATCTCAAATTTTTGAAAAAAAAATTTTAAATCAATTTTTTTTTTGGAAAATTTGAGTATTCAGTTAGATAGATTTTTATTTTCAGTATTTGGATATACATTTGGTAAGCTACCGCACAGTTTATACACAGAGATTTGATATACTATAATAATATCTTTCTACTGAATAAGTATTTTAATAAATTTCAAGTTCACAAAGGGTTTAGAAATTACTTTTTGAAGGAAACTACAATTAAAACCTTCAATATAAAAAAAAAAAAAAAAAAAAAGGCAGGTACATTTTGACTCGAATAAGAAATAAAACTTCAAAACAATAGTTTAGAAGAATGTTAAGTTAGTATGAATTGAGTTAGTGAATAATAATAATATATAATTTATATAATGTATATTAGTGGTTTGTTAGTAAATATGTATATAATAAATGGATAAATAAATTAAAATAATAAATAAATAAATAAATAAATAAATAAATAAATAATAAATAAATAAATAAATAAATAAATAAATACATAAATACATGTAAACATATAAACATATAATAAAATCAACATCAAAAATATGGTTAAGAAAACAATTAATTGATTAATGGATTCTCAGGAATTTCACAATTTCTCAAAAAAGAGTTGTTGAGTTTATCAATTCTTGCAGAGATCATTTCCACATTTGCTCTTGTATGTAAGTCTAATGTGGCATGGTATCGAGAAAGATTAAGCATCATTTTAAGTAATTTGTTCTGTGAAACTTGTAGTTTGTTAAGATGACATTTGGAACAATTTCCCCACACTTGGCATCCATACAAAAGGATTGCTTGGAATATTACTTTGTGAATAATTATTTTGTTAGCGTTGCTTAGAGATGACTTTCTATTAATGAATGGATAGAGCATATTGATTGTTATGCTTACTTTGCGCATGGTTTGCGCAATATGTTCCTTAAAGGTAAGTTTTTGGTCTAGATAAACCCCTAAATATTTTACATTCAAGTCCCATTTGACATTAACGCCATTTACAATAAGCTGATTACTGGGAAGATAGCAAGATTTTCTTTTTCTGCTGAAAAAGATAGCTTTTAATTTATCAGCATTCAGCTTAATTTTCCACTTTTGATAATATTGAATCATCAGTTCAAGTGCATGATGTAAATTTGTCTCAATGTTGAGACTAAATTCATGTGATGAAAAGATGCCTGTATCATCAGCGAATATAGCAATTTCACATTCCTGTAGCCTGGGAATATCAGATGTGTAAATGTTGTACAAAAAAGGACCCAACACTGATCCCTGTGGAACACCTGCATTAACTTGGTAAGAAATTGAAGGACAGTTATTAACAAAAACACTAAAGCAACGGTAAGAAAGAAAGCTTTGAATAATTTTTATGAGATACATGGGAAAACCAAAATGTACCATCTTGTGGACAATCCCATCATGCCATACTGTGTCAAACGCCTTTTCTATATCTAGTAGAACAAGACCAGTTGATTTCCCAAGAGAACGATTTTTTTTGACATGTTCACATACTCTTAAAACTTGATGAGTGGTGCTATGATGCATTCGAAATCCAAATTGTTCATTTGGAAAAATATTTAAATCTTCAACGATTTGCAAAATCTTACGTTTAATAATCTTTTCCAATATTTTACTTAGACAACTAAGCAAACTTATCGGTCGATAGCTAGTAGGAAGCTCAGCAGGTTTTCCAGGTTTTGGAATTGGAATTACCTTTGCGTTTTTCCAAGTCATTGGAAAATACTGAATCTTAAGACATGCATTTATCAAAAAGGTAAGAAATATAAGGCCTGCTTTGGGTAGTTTTTTTTAGATAAATATTTTTTATATTGTCTAGTCCATCTGATTTCCTTGACTTAAGGTTTGAAACTATATTCAGTTAATTTAAAGATTTTAGGGGCAAATGAAAAGAGGTTCTATTGGAAAAATAAAATGTCTTTATATTTAAAAGTGGACTGTACTACTTTAATAACGCACAACTTTTTTTTAATAAAAATTCTTGGAACCGTTTTCGAGAAATACTTTTTTTTAACCCACGAACGGATTTTTTAACATTTTTATGGAAGGTACCGTTGTTTTTTATTTGAGGAATATAGTTTTTTTTTTTTAATTCATTAAGATAATGTCAAAACACTACCAAATAAGTTTAGCAAAAATTGATGTATATTTCGAAAAAAAAAAAAAAAATTGGCTTATTAGTTTTAAAACTTTCTGGGAGCTTCTGCATAAAAAAAATTTGATAAATCAAATGAACATCGAAATCAAAAAAATAAAATGCACGACTGGATCGTACGAACCTACTCTTGGAGCTAACAACTGTAATGTACCTAACCATTGAAGTTTGGTTAGTTAGGTGTAGTTATCCTATGTAGGTTTAAAGCCTATGTAGGTAAGATAACCTTGATTATTAGTGTAATGAATTGTCGAATGGATGACTACCTACCTGCAAATGCATATTTAAATCAACCTTATGGATTTTAACTATGTAAGTTAGGAGAGTAAAATGTATCTACACACATTTATGTATAGATGGAACCTAAGTATGTAGGCATGTACATATAAAAATGAAAATGAAGGATGTAGGTGGGTAGGTAGCTAGATGCATATAACTTTGTAATTAATGTGCAATATGCATACATAAGAATCATGTGATTTTTAAAGACACATCTGTATATAAAAATGTATGAGGGCCTGCATTGTATGTAGTATTCAGTGACGTACGCAAAAATTCGTAAAGGAGGGAATAATAATAAGGTAGAAATAAATGGATAATACACCTATTTAAATGTTTTTATATTGCTTAGTCGTTATAGTTTGAGGAAAAACAAATATATAAGTAAGAATATATCAAAAACAAAATTCAAAATTCGTTGGAGCGGTTTTTTAATAAATTAATTTTTTATGTATAAAATTTTGAAAACATTTTTAAAAAGAAATTTTAAACACTATTTTGAAGATATTATTAATACACATATAAAAGTAAAATTTCAAAAAATTTTGAAAAATCGATTTTTCACAAAAAAAATTATTTATTTTTTTAAAAATCTTAAAACTTTTTTTTTGAAATTTTCGTATGGGAGGTACCGTTTTTTTTTCATTTTAGAAAAATTACTTTTTTTAACTATACAAGATAATGTCAAAAAACCAGCAATTACGATGTTTCGAAAAAATCTATTGAGTCGTTTTCGAAATTTTGAGTTCCAAAAAAAAATTTCCAATACAAACAGTATTAAGCTTTCTAGGAGCCTTTGCGTAAGAAAATAAAAAATAATGAAATTAACCGTTTCCGGGAAAATTGAAAACCAAAAAAATGGTTCTACAAGAGGTACCAAAAATAAGAATTTTTGTTCCAAGGAAAAGATTATCAAAAGGTACCCTTTCCCTTCAATAATGAACTGATATTTTTTATAAACATCGTTGGAGCCGTTTTTGAGAAAAATAATATTTTTGTTTTTGGCCAAGTAAAATGAATGGGATCTACTGTCATTTGTCGTCTTAAAAAATGAGAAAAACGTGTGGGCATATTACCGAAAAAAAACAATATGTACCAAGTTTGAAGCAAATTCACCGAACCGTTTAGGCTGCAGACTCGTGGACAGACAGGCAGACGACAATAATCGCAAGTAAATATACCAAGTACAAATTTGTTAAAAAAAATTCTATATACTTGTATACTTTAATGATCAACAACTATCTCAAGTTTTGTTTTGACAATTTTATATGATTGCCAAATTATTCGTTGGACAGAAATTTGAAAGTTGTCAAGTTTTAACTTTATAAATTGTGACCTGTCGCATTTAAAAATGCTTATAAAATAGGGTCCAGATAGCTCGTCAATTTTCAAAATTCATCTATTTCTTCAACTTCCGCCACGACACACGCCCTTCACCAAAGAGCGTAAAAATCGCAGAGCTAAATTGAATAGTATTACATTGATCTGAGTCGTGCCTTTTGTTTTTGCAGTTTGGGACTTTTGTTTTATTTTAAAATAAAAAAAAATATTAGTTTCTCTTTTATATCACAAAGACCCTAAAATTGGTGCACCCAACGAATCAACGTAACACGAAAAATTTCCTTTAGAAATAAATTTACCAAATGACGATGACAATCCACAAGCGAATGAAGGAAACCAAGTCTTTATGCATTTTCAACAGGTTTTACCTCTTGAAATCCCAGTTTATCAAATTAAAACCAACAAAAAAAAAGTTAAGCCAAAACCTATCTGATAAAATTCAGCCGAATAAAGTATATGAAGATAATGAAACTGCTTAGCTGATAAAAACCCTTGCTTGAGAAAACGTTGAGAATTTTGAAAGTTGCGTTTAGGATATCTTTCAATGAATGTGCCAAAAATTATTTGAGTCTAGATAAAAGTGACGTCAAGTTGGCTGATCTGAGATAGCAGATCAGATTATCAAAACTAGTGTTCGCTGTAGCAGCAAGGCTTTTAAGTAATTCAGGCAGAGAATACCACTCCATCTCTACCTCGACATAAGCTAGATGCTATCACAAATGCAAGAACACTAAAAAATCGATTCGGTTAAAAGAACATTGGCTCTTAAAGCAACCCAATGCCTACAATCATGTACTTTCAGAAACTTATACTGAAGTAAATGCTATTTTCCTTAAACCCGCCCGATCAGCAGATAGCTTTTTTGGCGCCTGTTTTCATTTTCATTAAAAACAAAAAATTACTTTATGAATACACTTCTTCCAGATTGAAATTCAATCACTGTGGGAAAAAGTTTTTCAATTAAAAATGTATAAAGCTACCTTCTGTAGCAGAGAAAATATTTTTTTTTCGTCAATGAAAATCACCTATATTTTTTTCTGTTTAGTGGGGAATTCGCCTACAGAGTTAAACTTAAATGAATTACAAAAATGCTGTAACAACAGGTTTAAGTACATGTACTTTAAAGCGAATTTAGTAACTTTTTGTATCTATATAAGGAAAAATGAATTATTCTCTGGAAAATGTTTTTTTTTTTTAGAGATTGGCGCCAAATTTTAAACAGCCTGATAGTAAGGTTTTAATGTGATACAACTTAACAGTTTGCTACAATATTAAATCACTTTACTAAAAAAAAGAGTGTGTGAACTCTTATCAACACGCGCTAGAAATAAAGCTTCTTTTCGGGCTCTTAGATCACATAATTTGAATCTCAAAACCATTTGAATAATCCAAATCAAGTAAGTAGTTTTGAAATGAAAGCTTTTTGTAGTTATATCACTTATAAGAATTCGAATGATTTTCTTTTCTAAATGTATGCAACTTTTATATACAAAACGCTGAAATTTTAAAAGTATTTACTTTATTTTGTCGATTGAGGCGTTTATGAGTCTTAAATTAAATATAAAGGGTCCGCCATCTAACGTTTTTTTTTTCAACTATTCGTGAATGGTAACACTTAGCTCATGTCTGATTTGACAGATAATTAGTTTTATCCTTCCGCTGAACGAATATGGTTATGTTTACGCTTGAACAACGCTGGGAAATATTGCGACATTACTTTGAAGATCATGGTAATGTTGCAGAATGTGTGCGAAAATTGCGAACGGATTTTGGAAGAAGAGAAGCACCGTCAGCTCCGTACGTTCGTTATCTTGTGAAAAAAGTGAAAGAAACTGGCATCCTCATCGATAAAACAAAGCGTGAAAAGCCAAAAACAGTTCGTTCACCCGAGAATATTGCTGCTGTGGCAGAAAGTGCCATCAACATCAATTCACCGTCGTTCACAACAATTGAACATTTCGGAGGCATCATTGAGACGAATGTTGCATAAAGACCTTGGTATGATGCCATACAAAGTCCAATTGGTTCAGGAGTTGAGGCCAACTAACCATCCAATGCGTTTTCGCTTCACTAAGTGGGCCTGCGATCGACTTAGAGAAGATGCCGATTTTGCCAAAAAAATCATCTTTTCAGATGAAGCTCATTTTGATCTTGGCGGGTATGTAAACAAGCAAAATTGTCGCATTTGGGGCACAGAAAACCCGAACGCATACATTGAAAAGCCGATACACACAAAACGAGTCACTGTTTGGTGCGGATTTTGGTCCAGAGGCATAAGTGGGCCATTTTTCTTCGAAAATGAGCAAGGAGTGGCCGTTACAGTCAATGGCGATCGTTATCGGGCCATGTTAAACGATTTTTGTTCACAAAAATTGAAGAGGAGGATATTGGCAATATTTGGTTTCAACAGGACGGCGCTACGTGCCACACAGCCGAAGCTACACTCGATGTTTTGCGCTCTGTTTTTGAAGATCACATTATCAGCCGCAGAGCTGATGTCGGAGCTGCGATTTGACACCGTTGGACTATTATGTGTGGGGTGCCGTAAAAGATAAGTGTTACGCCGACAAGCCAGAGGCAATTGACGCTTTAAAGGACAATATTCGTGAAGCCATTGGTGAAATACAGCTGCACACAATCGATAATGTGCTTAAAAATTCGACCGATCGTGTAGGCTACTGCATGGCCAGTCGAGGCAGCCATTTAAATGAAATTATTTTCTATTATTAACCGGAAGGATTGTGCTTCAAATAAAAAAAGAAATTTGAGAAAATATTCAGTAGTTTTTTTTAGAGCATTTTCAAAAAAAAAGTTACTTAGCGGACCCTTTATAAATTGCTTTTAAAACACAATTCTAATTCAAATGTTTTTTGTTTAACTTGCATGTAAAACACATTTCATTATTTTTTTGAAAAAAAAAATTTTTTTGACCCATTCTATTTTGAAAATACCGATTTCAGAGAGTTACGTGAGTTTTAACGTTTGTTAAAATATTAATCTGTGGTTAAGGAATTTCAACTCAACGATTTAACCTCACCAATTTATCAATAAAATCTACAAAATTTTGACGAGAATGACCAGCAATGCACAAGAAAACGATCAATTCAATAGAACGAAACTTTTCACGAGATTTAACAGATTTATATTGAAGCTAACTGAATTTAACGGAAATGCTTTATCACGTGGTTTTAATTTATTTAATTAAACAAAATACTTCTTTTTTTTAATGAAAACATGTATTTAGAAGGTATGTCGGCTAATATTTCTGATTCTTTTGCAAAAAAGGACTATTTTTTTGCATAAAAAGATTTTGTTCTTAAATATTTATTGGCGGGTAAACATTTTTTTTAAGAGTACTGAAGCAAAATCTGTTGCGAAAATGTATGCCGATTTTTGACAGAAAGCATTTTGGTTTGACATGTCGTCACTGACATCTCCACAGACAATTTTTACCCCAAAACGCCAAAATGCCACCATACTACTATTTGACTATCAGGTGTACTTTTGTGTCAAAAAACCCCCAGCTAAAAATTGTCTTGGATAAAAAGTCCAATCAAATGAATTGCTAAAGATTGCTAGACCATAGACACATTTAACATTTAAGAATCACTCCAGAAATATTTAGGAAGCATTTTAGAAGCATAGAAACATTCCTGAAATGTTTTTGAAGTAAAATTTATTTTGCGACATTAGGGGTAAACAAATTTTTATGGAGCTGTCAAACCAACCGACATCTGACGCGACTTGACATCTGATGTGACACGACATATGCTATGATTGTTCGTTTTATGGAATTTGTAGATGAGTGCTGATACGTAAGTATCTGGATTGTGTGTATTCGTTGAGGATTTTTTTTATTGGTACGTTTTGTGAATTCTCGTTCCGTAGTTACCTACATGAATTGTGTGTATTCACGGAGAAATTTTTTTTTTTGTTGCTTTGTTTTTTTTTCGATAATTTTTTTTTTGTAGGTTCGATTCACTTAGATTTATGTAGTAGGTTCACACATTGTGTATATTCGACGAGGAAATTTTTTGTTTGTTCGTTTTATTGACAAGATAAGATTAGTGCGTATTGTGTGTAACTGACGGCGATTTTTTTTGTTTTGTTAATGCTCTTACATTAGTATATCGTGTTGTATTAGAATATGTAATGTTTAAGTCGATGGTCTCGTTGCCAGTGCTCCAGTGTATCTACTTGGTAGATTTATAAATATAGTAGTATAATTTAAAGGGTTATCCATTTCGCGGTTTCAAAAGTAAAGGGCTGGAATTCGACATCTGTCAAACTAAGTTGTTAAACCAATTTTTTTTTTCAGTTGAAAGTCTGACATTTACGAAAATGGATCGCTCAACTATCGCACAACGCAAAAAAATTGTTAAAACCTACTACAAAAATGGTAATTCTGCCACAGCCACATATCGTGCCTTAAGAGGAGATTATGGTTTACAAAATCATCCAACTACGCAAGCAATTGGCAATATTGTGAAAAAATTTGAATAGTCTGGATTGGTTACAGATATTGTAAGGCCTGTGCAATGTGCATCATAGTTTCGCTCGTACCATTGAAAATATCGCTGCTGTAAGTGAAAGTGTTGCCGAAGACCCGAATGTGTCGGTTCCTCACGTTCTCAGGAATTAGGACTGTCTTACGGCACATTATGGCGTATTTTGTATTTGGATCTACAGCTACGTCCATATAAATTCCAGCTCACACAACAACTGAAGCCAGCTGACCATTCACAACGTGGTAGATATGTCGAATGGGTGCTTGAACAACAGGCGGTGGACGGCGATTTTTCGAACAAAATTTTCTTCAGCGACGAAGCACATTTCTCACTCGGTGGGTATGTTAATAAACAAAATTGTCGTATTTGGGGTTCTGAGAATCCTCAAGTAACTGAAGAGAGGCCATTTCATCCACAAAAAGTCACTGTTTGGGCGCTCTTTGGTCCGGAGGTGTGATTGGACCTTACTTTTTCGAAAACGACGATGGAACGACTGTCACCGTCAATTCGGAGCGTTATTGTCATATGATAACCGACTTTTTTTGCCTGCTATTGAAGAGTACGACTTGGAGAATATGTGGCCTTCAACAAGACGGTGCCACATGCCACACAATTCGAGCGAATATGGCTTTATTGCAAGAGACATTTCCTGGCCGCATAATTTCTCATCGTGGCGATATCAACTGGCCACCTGGTGGACTTTTTTTGTGGGGCTACGCGAAAGACCGTGTTTATGCAGATAAACCTTTAGCTCTTGTGCACTTGAAAACTAACATTCGTCAAGTTATGGCTGAGTTACCGCCCAATATGTGTCAAAAAGTGGTCGAAAATTACCTCAAAAGAATCGATGAATATGTTATATGTGTTTTATTTACGTTTACTTTTGAAACCGCAAAATGGATAAGCCTTTATGATGCAATGTAAACTTGAACCATGAATCAAATTTCGAATAACGCAACGGTGACGTTTGTACAATTGGAAGATACAGTCGTTATGGGCGATGTATTTATGCAAGTACGGTACTGGTATCAAATATTTCAACTTCGTTGTTCTTTGAACTCTGTTCATAAAATTGAAATACATACATGTTGTACCTGACTTGGAATTACGAAAGAAAGAAAAAATTGTTTCAAATTACGAAAGTTTTACTTCTGGCGCGTGTACATAAGAACTTATACTCTATTTTTTTATTAAATATTTCTGATATGTTTATTGGTCCACATGTTTCGTGAAACATTTCTGACATGTTTCTCTGTTTTAACGGGAAACTTTCTTTATTTCTCAAGCATTTCCAAAGGTAGATAGAGAGAATGGGTGATTTCATTAGTCATTCATAAGACAAAGAAATGTGACCAAAGTGTTAATTTTGTTCAATATGATGAGACATTATTCTATCAGTGCTTCCTCTTTACAATCCATCTTCAAGCACAAAATTGTATACACATACATATAAAATAGAAAACAAAGAAACATTTCAGAATCGTTTATAAAACAATGTTTCCTGAAATGTTTCTTTGGTGTGGACAAACCAATAACATTTAGGTGACATTTTTAAGCACCGTTACCATGTTCCCAATTTGCGAAGAAAAGAAAATTCGAAATTAAATTTTATTCTCGAAAATGAAAGTTTTTTTTCGAATTCAAGAAACAAAAATGTTAATGTAAAGTGTTTTTTTTTTTTAAACTGGATGTCTTATGCTGGAAACGCTGTTTCATGTGACTTTTCTTAGTTTTTTTAAGGTTAAATTGTAGTTGGTAATTCATCAAGGATAAACTCACATGACAGTTGAATGTTGCCAAATTGCTCGAAATTATTTCGAACAAAAAATTGTCAAATTCGAGAAACTCATCGACCATTAATTTCCATTTATTGTGCTCCTAATCGTTCATCAAAGCTATTGATTCGAAAAATGATGGATAGTTTTCACAGACGTTATAGCTTAAGCACACAAAATTGATTGATTGTAGGCAGAATTTTTCTTCACTTTTATATTCAAGTATACACAAGCCTCCGATAGAAAATAAACTGTACAAAAATTTCCCAGTAGGAAAACCTATTTGAGATGTAAGCTTCCAAACTACTTACTATATACACAACAATGATTTCATAAAATTTTCTATGTGACATTAAACGATAGTCTATACCTGGGAAATATATGAACAATTTTCAATTTAAGCTTAGCCAAGTTATTGGGTTTTAATAACAATTCAGACCTGAACCTCAATTTTTGGTAAGACCTATCATAAAACATTCTTGCACCATCCTCAAAATGGAAACAAAAATTACTTTGGAATACAATTGAGGTAACTTTGACCATGTTCTCTTGAGTGCTTCGTATATACCAAAATTGAAAAACACAACGGCAAGCCTCAAATAAACCTTATCCCTTGGGGAATCCTTTTTAAAATGTTATCTCGATTTCGGTTTATTTGTGTTTATATTTTGTTTCATAAAATCAGTTTACTAGACCAAATAACTGCAAGCACTTAATTATTTTGTGCTCTTACGGAATACACACCGACATTGCATGATGCAAGAAGAGACCACAAATCTTGTCATTCTAATCAAGAGGATTTTCCAAAAATACTTTCCATGCTTATCTCGTATTTATTGTTTTAACCAGAAAAGGTAAATCCAATGTATCTTATAAATAAACTTATGTACCAGCTAAGTTCATTCAAAACAAAAAATAACAACAAAATGGTACCTAATGATAAATTTACAAAATTAACCGCCAACAGTATCTTTACGTAAGTATACATACCTATCCTTCTGCTATGGCCAAATGGCTTTCAATTGGGAATAAAGGACCTTTACTTTATTTTTATAGCCTTTTACACAAGGAATTGTTTGTTAGCTATTGTTTTCCTCGTAAATGTATTTAAGATATCTACATACATGTCCTTGTTGTGCTACGTGAATTAAAATGCCAACACATACACAAAATAGCAGATACAAAATTTACTTTGCACTGATTCAGTATTCAGGATTCAGAAACTAAAGGATTTGTGTGCAAGGAATGTTTGCTTCGCTTTTAAGCTGAATAAATTTAATTTACTTACCCGAAGAATTTCATTGCATACAAATAAACGTAAACGAGCTGACCACTCTAGATATGTTTCCAGGTTGCAGGTTTTTTTTGGATCTTGTACACCAGGAGGGCCACCTGATGTTGATGGTTGGTCCCATTTTTTTGACTAGAAATTACACCAAAAAAAAAAAATTAGATAGAAAAACATTTAGAATATTTTAAAAATAACAGTAAAACATATAGCACTAATAATTGTCAACAGAGTGGTATTTGTAAAGTGATAAAAGCTAGACATTGAAGATGAAAATATGGAAAGTGTTGATAATTTATTACCAAAAGATTTGATTTATACTTGCGATTATGGATACTATACAATCAAACATGACATTACGATCATAGAGAACACCAAAAAAGTAGGTCCCCCAATTCCGTCTGTCTGTATGTCTGTCCTCGAGTCTGCATCTGCAGCCCAAACGGTTCGGTGGATTTGCTTCCAACTTGGTACATATTGTTTTTTCGGTAATATGCCCACACGTTTTTGTTTCATTTTTTTAAGACGACAAATAACATAGCTCCCATACATTTTTATGGCCAAAAACAACAATCATATTTTTATCAAAAACGGCTTCAACGATTTTTATGAAAAAGAACAGTTCATTTAATGAAGGCAAAGGGTACCTTTTAATAATTTTATTATTGTAAAAAAAATGTTATGTTTGGTACCTCTAGTAGAAACATTTTTTTGGTTTTGAAATTTTTTACGCAAAAGCTCCTAGAAAGTTTAAACACTATTATAAGCAAAAATGTTTCAAAACAATTTTTTTTGGAATTTAAAAAACTTAAAATTTCGAAAAGGACTCATTAGAAACTTCGTATTTGGTGGTTTTTTGAAATTATCTTGAATATTTAATTAAAAAAAAAAAAAATTTCTAACGTAAAAAACAACGGTACCTCCCATACAAATGTTAAAAAGCCGTTTAGAAAAAATGTATTTCTCGAAAACGGCTCCAAGAATTTTTATAAAGAAAACCTATGTTCGATTACCTTATATGCAAAATATTCTTAATAGAAACGGCTAAATGTATTGTTAAAGTCGTTTTTTACTTATTTTTTTATATATAAAGATTATTTAACTTGGGTAAAAAAAAATTTATTTTAAATTATTTAATCAAAAACAAAATTTCAGAACAAATCGTCCATCTGTTTTCGAAATATTGAATTTTGAAATGCAGTATTCTGTAGATCTTAAAGGAGCTCCTGCATAAAATTTTTAATCGAAATCCATTAAGCCGTTTATGAGAAAGTCGAAAATCTATAAAATGGTTGTATGGCACTACCGTTAATAACTTAATATTTGCAAAAACAATTTAGCCAAAGTGTAGATTATACCCAAAGTAGTGCACACACCAATTTTTACAAAAATCATTAGAGCCGTTTTCGGGATAATTAAGATGGTAGAAAAATATAATTTTTGGGGCTAAAACAAGTATTCAAAAATTTATTTTTGACAATCACCTAAAACGCTTAAATATCAAGCTTGAAGAAAATTTCCTCACCCGTTTAGGCTGTAGAGACTTCTACAGACAGATAGACAGACAGACAGACAGACGGAATTTCGAGACCCACTTTTCTCTATCATCGTAATGTCAATTTTGATTAAAATCTAGAGTTCGATTTTTTCCAAATGCAAAACTTGCCCTATATATCGGGTTTTTCAATAAGAGCGCTACAAAAGTTTTGTTTTAAATAAAACAAAATCGGTTTTGGATATCAATTAAATTCTTTATTCCTGTGATGGTACGTTCGATGCCATTATGTATGGAACTCGATTTTTTTTGCATGGCCACCTAGGGCACTCTTGCAGAAGTCCAGACGCTAAACCCAACTTTCGACGGTTTTCAAGCATAAATCGGCTGATACTGCTGCAATTTCACGTTCGATATTCGTACGAAGTTCATCAATCGTCACTGGCTTGTTGGCATAGACCATAGATTTCACGTAGCCCCACAAGAAATAGTCTAACGGCGTCAAATCGCACGACCGAGGCGGCCAAGCGACTGGACCATTTCGTGAGATAACACGTTCTCCAAACTTGGATTCCAAATGGCGCCGTCCTGTTGAAACTACATGTCCTCCAAGTGCATATCATCCGATTGGGGCCAAAAATATTCGGTTAT
Source organism: Philhelius pedissequus (assembly GCA_910595825.1). Taxonomy (NCBI): domain Eukaryota; kingdom Metazoa; phylum Arthropoda; class Insecta; order Diptera; family Syrphidae; genus Philhelius; species Philhelius pedissequus. The sequence goes on along the minus strand of OU343160.1, from coordinate 316,209,519 downwards.
CATTGAACGGTAGCGATCCCCATTCACAGTAACATGCCGGTCTTGATCATCACGGATGAAGTACGGCCCAATGACTCCGCCGGACCATAAGCCACACCAAACCGTAATTTTTTCGGGATGCAATGATGACCCATGGAGTACGTGTGGATTGCTGCCTGACTGAACTAACCCGCTCGCAACCGTGCTTCCTTTATGAAAAAAAGGGAAGAGTTGGCCGGGGAGAATTTGTAAGGAAAAAAGACTTTAATTTTCAGATATAATAATTTTTTATTAGCTCTAAAGGCCCGCTGTCTCAATGCTTATAGCTGCGACCTTAGAGTTTCGATGGTGTACAAATACCGCATATTTTGTTTACTGACGAAGCCATTCAGCCAGAAATGAGCCTCACCGCTGAATATGATTTTTCGATGAAAAATAGAACATACGAAACTTCTGGTGGTCAAGCGGCTTCAGTTCTTGCGTCAATTTAATCTTGTAAGGATGTAGGCCAAGATCTCTTCGCAAAATTCGCCACATCGACGTCACAGAGATGTCCAACGCTTGAGAACGGCGTGTGAGAGACACATTTGGGCTTTCTGCAACTGAAGCCTCAGCGGCAGCAATATTCTCGACACTACGATCACTTCTTTGTCTCACTGGCACGGAAACATATTGTACTGTGCCTGTGGATTCAAAATTTTCCACTAGACGCTCAGTTCTTGATCTGCTAGGACTATTATGACGACCATAAATTGGACGTAGCGCTCTTAACGTTGAGGCCACTGACTCCGAATTGCGGTAATAAATTTTAATAATTTCGACTCGTTTTTGGCTCGTATATCTTTCCATCATGAAATGGCAAACCTTACTGAAGAGAAATGTCAAAAGAGCGGCAAGAAATATGGCGTCGTTTGCTGTCACTGTCGCTCTACTCTTGTAGCGTCCCTGTTGAAAAACCCTTTACGTAAGACTTTTAAATATAAAAATATTTTTGTTTGCGTACTTATAACGGTAGTTCTCATAGAACCACTTTTAATATTTTCGGCTTTCCAACTATTGGATGGTACGATTAAAATAATGTTTTTTACGATAATGCTTCCTAAAAGTATTAATAAAACTGCATACTCAAATTAAAAAAAAAGTTTTTCGATTTTTGAAAAATCGATTTTTCGAAAACCTGTCTTTGATTTTTTAAATTCGAATTGTTTATGTATATTAAATATATCTTTTTTTTTTTTTTAAATGTTTTTAAAATTTTATACATACAAAAATAATTTTTTAAGAAACCGCTCCAACGATTTTTGATTTTTTTTTTGATTATATTCTTATTTATCCAGGAATATAAGAACTAAGCAATATAAGAACATTTAATAATCTTTATTATCCATTTATTTCTATCTTATTATATTTTCTTTTTTGGAGTTCTTACGTTCGTCACTGAATACTACATACAATGTAGGTAAGGCCATCATACATTTATATATATGTATGTACTTTTGTCATTTTCATTATCATAAGTACATATCTACATACTTAGGATTCATCCTTTTATGTTAGTATATAGATATACATATTAACAACTATTCCTTGAATCATCCATTTGACAATTCATCATACTAAGAATAAAGGTAATCCTACCTTCATCGGCTTTAAACCTGCACAGGATAACTTCACTAATTATACCTTCTAAACAGCGTCAATGTTAACCTTAACATTAAAGTTGTTAGCTCCAAGAGCAAGTTCATACGATCCAGTCGTGCATTTTTTTTTTTTTTTCGTTTGCAAAACATAAAAGAGAACATTTTTCAGCCAAATTTATTTCTATTATTTAAAAAGCAAAAAAAAATCTGTGGTTTGCGGCGCATAATCTCAACAAGTATTCAAATGATTTATTTGAATGTAATTTTTTAATATTCTTTATTTTTCTGAGTCTGCTTGTGACATTTTCCGTTTGTTTAATATGTTTGTTAAAAGTAGAAAATATTTTTTTTAAATTTGTTGTCAATTTGCTTTGTATGATGACCAACTTATTCACTTCAATGTATTTTGAAACTGTTGTATATTTTGGCGTTATTTTGAGTTTCTCAAAATAGTTCTTTCTTTCCCCTCTAACTTATAGTCCAATTGCATTACATCGCTTCTTTCCAAGGTCATGGAATCGTTGATAAATGATAAATTTAAAAATAAAATATTTTGAACAATGAAATCTTCTTAATGACCGGTTATATGGCTTTCGATGCAATAGGTGCACTATTGGTTTGATGGTATATCTCACCGAATAGTGATACAAATCCTTACATAATTTTGGAGAAAGTAATAAAGCTAATTGCTGTAGATATTTCCTAAGCATTTGATAAGTGTTGGCGTCAAGCTCTTTTATCGAAAATGCGTACATTTAGTATCGATGAATCACTTCTTTCTTAGATTAGAAATTACTTTTCGGACTGTTGTGTTGGACGCTTTCAAGTCTGATATTCATTAAACAAATTATGATGTACCCCAGGGTTCCGTTCTATCTCCAATATTCTTTCTCGTATTTATCAATGACCTCCATTTGAAACTACTTCTTCTATTTATTGTTTTTCTGACGATAGTACTCTCAACTTTTCATATTCGTTTTTAGATTCACGCCAATAATGTCTTTCGGATTTCGAACTATTTGCGCCCAAATTTGGACGTACTATCAAGTATAGACATTCCTTCTTTTGACGTACCATATGAATATGGAATACTAACCGAATTTTTGACTTCCATTGGGACATTCAAATAATTAAAGCCATCACTGTGCATCGGTATCTCCTATCTAATCATATCCCATTTTCCTAATTTATGGGACTGTGTTTAAATATTTTAAGGGTGCGCAATTGGATCGCACGTACTTGCTCTTATGTTCGATCACATCCAAAGCACACGATTCTAAGTAGAAAAGACTAAATATATTCTTGAAATCCATTTTTACCTAAATTTTTAAATACACAATATTGTTAATTGCCTTCAAAAAAATGTCTATGTCAATTTTTAATATAAATTTATGAACATGGTTAGGTTTAGTTAGGTGGATGTGGCCGTCAGAAAAAAGACTAACACACTTAGACCATAGATAGGTATGTTCGTTCTGATACCACATGAAGAGATATTTGCTCTTTAATTAAACCAATTGGAATCTCTATTGAAGCGGTGTAGCTGCTGAATGTTGTTTCTTAGATCACTGTGGTCGTCGTAAAAGGATTCACGCCACCATCTTTCCTATCATTCTTTCTCTTCCTTAACCTCACCCTCACGCCCGCGCTGTGTTGAAACATTTAAAGGGTATTCATAATCCCTTGAGCGCGTGTAGATTATAAAAAAAAAAACGCAGATGTGATATACATCCTTTTAAGAGATGGACATGAGCAAATAAGATGACAGATAGTCTTCTCTTCCTACTCATCCATATAACTTCTGATAAATTAATTGGAGAATACACCAAGACTTTTGGCGTATCTGCCAATTAAGCAGAGTCCAGTTACGACACCTATTAAGTAGCCAAGATGTTTTCTGTTCAAAGAGAGTAAAAAAAAATAGTTTTACAAAATTTTGGTAAGCATTATTATTATTACTGTGTAAAAAGTTGTTGAGATAAAGAAATTGCAAACCTTTAGAGCGAAATCGACGGTAGAATTTTTGAAAATAAAAGAAGTTTATTTTTCCAAATAGGAATTTTAAATTTAAATTTTATTGTTTGGGAAACCTTTAAGTATAGTGTAAAACCCAAAATCTTTTCGACCACAAAAGAACACAGTTGTTAGAAATATAATAAGGTGGACCGTTATCGCTCGGAACAAACAAAGTTTTATAAACGGGGCACGGGTTCCGTTTTACGGAATTTTCTCGAAGCAAAACCCAAACGATACGAAATTTTATATTTGAATTAAACTACCAAAAATAACTATCGATTGCAAAATATTTCACCAATTAGCTTTACAGAACTGCTTATCTGCTCTAAATTCCTCGTTATCAAACTCTAGAAGTCTCGCTAAATTTTCTTGGCAAGTTTTCCTTTTTTTTCTCTTTTCCAACTACTTTTTCCTTTTGTCTAAATTTTTCAGTACGAAATTAAATTTTTACTTTTAGAATTTCTTTTATATTTTTCAAAAACTTTCCTTTTCGTTACCAAAAATTTCTTTAAGATCTTCTTTGTTCTCTCAATAAACTAAAAGTGTGCGTCCAAGTTTTTTGGCTGCCTGGACAAACTCTTCTTTTTTCCCGCTCCCAGTGTTTTCGGCCAATCAGTGGCCGCCGTTTTCGGTTGTATTCTCATCGGGCTACTGTCCGCGCTTTGGCGGGAGAGAGAGCTAACCATATTGAAAACCAGTGGTCCTGCTTACTCACACTCTCCCCCATGTTTCTGTTTCGTCATCTATAATTCGCCAACCGCTGGTTTCACTCTCAGGAGCGGCGAATTAGATGAATGCATTAAGTCAGAAACCTAATATTTCGAATAAGATAAGAAAAGTTTTCGAAAACTAAACAGAAACTCGAGGTAATCGCGTTTAGTTGTCCCCACCGAAATAAAAATATACTATGAAATTTTTACTGAAAAGTTACGATATATTACTAAAAAAAGACAACTAAAGAAAGTATGTCCCTACCTCATGAAAATTTATTAAGTGGTTGGCCTTTTACAAAGATTTGGGGATATAAGGGACCTGCGTTTAACGTTCCATCTTTTACAAACGTGAATTAGATATGTTCTCAATCTGAGTTACTTCTTGTGTTCAGAGACCAAATGTCACCTGCGCTTTCGCCATTTCCATTTGTCTACAGACTGCCCGTCTGTCTATAACAAGTTAGTGGATCAATCAACCACTTTTACGCCAAGGTTCGTTTTTGTGTTGTGCTCTCTCCCAGCATGTTGATGGAAACACCTGTATAAATTAAGAAAAGGAAGAGCAAGGAATAAGGATTGGGAAACTTTAAAGAACGATTTTTGTCGCGGGAAATTTTCTGTGACAAACTGACCTAATGTGCAGACACAGGCAACAGTTAGTCAAGGTTATTGTAAAATGCACTGGATACTGACAATAGTGGGCTAAGCGGCATAGATGGGTATCCCTCATTATACCCATTTACGAAATTTTCAGAAAAAGTAGGAAAAGGAACAGTTTTACATTTCCTCTGTAAAGGCCCTGTTCTTTCAAAAATAAAAGCACAATAATTATTGGGTAAAGTATGTATTTTTGTACGACTTTGACGAACTTTCCGAAATAAATATCAAACATTTTGATGCTCGCAAACTTCTTCAAATTCTTAAGACCACAAGCGCTTAGTCCCAAAATTAATATAACAAGAGGCAAGTCCAACTATCAGCACATCAACTGAACCTAACCTAACCTGTAATAGTTACCTCTCGAACAACCGGTGATAAGTAAGTCGTCTTTTTATTTGCGTTCTTTGAACTCTGTCTGCTAAAGAGAGGGTTTACTATAAACCTTTATTTCATTCGCACATTTTATTATGGGTAGCTATTATCCTAATGAATTTCTTCATGGGTACATAAGTAATAGGCAAATGAATAACAGACAAAAATCATTCAAAGTAAACAACAAAATACACAATTTTTTGTATCTTTATTTAGCAAACAGAATACATAGGTATCTATAATTGACACAATTTTGAAGAAATAAAATACACAATCTGACTCATCGAGGTTATAAATTCTGCTGTAACACAATAACGTATGTCCATTTTACCTCGTTTCCTGTAACTCGTATGAATCCCGATCCAAAACCGAAAGGCCTCCCCAGAGGGCAATTGATATCCTCATGTTTATTCATTCATTCTTCTTTTTCTAACACCCCGACTAACCTTCGCTACACACACGGTAAGCAAATAAAACTATAAAAGTAAGAAATTAGATAAACATACACGCAGCCCAAAGGACCAACGAAACACACACACAAAACCCCCAACATACACAAAAACATTTTTTTTTTTCTTCAAAGTACCAACTCTATACTCGACTCTATGTATTGTTAACGAGCTCTTCAATTCCATTTGGTTGCTTTTGTTAAACAAACAAAACCAAACCAGGCCAAAGAAATTTCAAGGATAAAAGCTGCGAACAGCAAAACAAAAATTAAATTCCATTAAAAATTCTATTTGAGATTGAAAGCGACGACGACGACTACGACCCTGTCAAAGCGCTCACCAGCCATTTTCCCCTTTTCCTCTACTTTCGAACAACAAACACGAAACTTTTGAGTGCCCTACTGCCGGGATTTTATGTACAAATGGTAGAAGCTAGTATGCCATTGCCAACATTTTAATATTTTTTTTTTTTTTACAAATTTGTTTGGAATTTGCTAATACAACCTTTAGCCGAAGTATCAAACGGCATTTGGGTCCTTAATCAGGATCTTACATATCGAAACGAATTAGGTAAATGTATTGTATTGTAGATTTTTAAATGGGTACAATCACAACCTAATAAAACCAAAATATATAAGCGAGTAGCTGCGAGTTCTATAGCACACTGTGTGAGTGTGTTTTATGGTTTCCGGCTCTCATTGTCAAATGAAGTCGGCACTGAGTTAAAAATGGTTGGTAAAAGGGCAACAAACTCAGGGGCGCGCTTTTTTTAAAAGAAACTTTCAATGCGGAAGAAACTTAAATCCAGAAACGGTTATGTTCTAATTGCATTCCAGAACAGGCATTAAGAATTACGCAGGCATAACTGAAAACATGAACTGGAAAAAAGTTCTTAAGGCAATCAGCTAAAATTCACAATAAATAGTTTTATGAGGGCAATTGGAAAATTTGACACAACACTATCTAATATTTGGGGATTGTAGCTTTGATTTTCAAAATGATGGCGTGAGTGAACTCACTGTTTTTGAAAACTCAACATTTTACTGCTGATAATGGTGTAGATATTGTAAGTTGCCTTAAATGCCAATTCATCCATGATCACTGTTCCTCGTTTTCGCTGTTATTGTTGCTCGAAGAATTTCGTATTTCTCGTGCCAAACCAATGTTACTCAAAGGGTGGATGATTACGCTCGCTATCGATCTTATTGACTTGTTATTGGTCCTGTAACGCGTGGTAGTTATTCCACTAGATTTTGGATCTGGCGACTCACTTGCCACCTCTATTCAGCTCATGATGGCGTGCCCTCAACACCTTTGACGTCACTTGGCTGGCATGGGCAGCTGTGGTCCGAAAGAATTGATATTTTTATGTTTGCATTCATTATATAGATCAAAATGCCGTCGCTCTTTTCGTGCATGTTGCTCATATTTTCGATACTGTTGCACATCGGTTTTGAGACAGTTTATCTCTTGAGAACAAACATTAGGTGGAAAAGTTCTGGCCAACACTTGATCTGAAGCACTCTATTAGTAGATATTGGATATCTCTAAGCTAATTTCTCCGTAATTGGAAAATGTCTTAAAGCCATGCACGCAAAGCGGAATATTCCCAAACGTGTTTTGCAGAAGCTGTTTGAATGAAGAAATCGAAGAATCGATTCTTTAACTTCTCTGCACATGTCCTTCGCAACGCAAAGGCGCAGGCTCCATCTGGGAAACTTCTTCTACGATGATCGATGAAGTGATTTTCAAACTTGATACTCGTTGTTGGTGATATTGGTTTGATTCTTTTTTCTAGTCTTTTTTCAGCAACAAAAATAACATATTTTTACATAAATACAATTTGCTTGGACCAAAAATATTGTAAATATTAATTATCCCCAAAGCAGCCATAACGATATGGATTAAAGAAAATCAGTACACTATCTAAGATATGCAGTAAATTTTGGTTCATAAAATATTATTAACGGTACTTGCCAAATTGCGGTTATTTTGATTGTCGACTTTCTCATTAATGGTTCAAAGGATTTCGATATAATAATAAAATAATACGGCGCGAGTACCAAAATTAACTAAACATTTTTTTTTTTGATTTTTGAAAATCAAATCAATTTTATTTTGAAAATTCAATATTTCGAGATTTCTTTGAAATTATGTTCTAAAATTTAATATATTACATAAAGTAAAACCTGCCAAATTGGACCACCCGTGGGACCGAAGAAAAGTGGTCTAATTAGGAGATGGTCCAATTGTAGAGGTTACTTTCCGATTAAACCTGTCCACTTAGAAAGGTTTTTCCCCTCATGCATACATGTCTGTTAAGAGTATATAACCTATGTTTATACGACTGCCAGTGCATTTACCACCTATGCATTTCGAGAAAATATGCAGTCAATTAGATATGTTGATATAGCCACTGCTTTTGCCTGGAGAATTGTACCACAAATTGGTACATTCTTTTGTCTTGTTAAGCAAAACCATTTGGATGTCAAGACATTAATTTCGGCAAAAGATATCTACAAATGAGTTCATACGTTTCGTTATTAAGCCAACGAATTTTTCAAATGACAATTTGATTTCCTCCTTCGCTCTCAACATTTTTTGGATTCGAGATTTGCTGCAATCAAACTTCTTTGCAAGATCTCTCTGAGACAAATGTTTATCTTCGACACATAAGCTTTTTGCTGATATGCATCATAAATATTTATGTTCAACTTAAAACGCTTATGGGCTACTTTTTCCTATGCGTAAACTGTCACATAAGTGCTTAGCTTATGTGAAGCTTAAATGCTTAAGTTGAGTATCAGAATAGAAGAAAACGCCAATAATAATATATTTTTGTTTTTGTTTTTGTGGACTGTGTGGAATAAAGCCAAATTGAAGATTTGTATGACCTGTAGTCCAAAAGGCGTTTCGCCCAGGTACGATAGTTGCGCTCATCAGTTAGATGCTATCGTACCCTTCTAAGGCGCAATGTTTTTCGGTAGATGGTCATCGACTATTATAAGTTGAGTATCAGCAAACGGGACTTAATAATTTCAACCTTTTTTCCAGATCAAGCTCAATGTTCAATTTCTTATGAAAAATAGCAGGGAATGCATGAGGCGCGGTCCGAATATGAGGTGGTCCAATTATAGAGTGTCCCAATTAGCAGATTTTACTGTACTTTTTTTTATGGCAAACAAAAAAATAAAGAAATTTGTAAAAAAGTAAAAAAATATTTCTAAAATATATCTAGATTTTATTAAAACTTTTGTGCTTACGATGTGATGGAACATAAGAAGAAGTGCATATTTGTATTTAAGAAATACAAAAGCTAACTTATCGCGCCACCTACCGTAAAGTGAAAAAAACAATCAATTTTCTTCAAACTTGGTATTTAAACGTTTTAGGTCGTTGTTCGAAACAGATTTTTAAATTGTTGTTTTAGCCCCAAAAATATCGGTACTTGCCATACAATTTTTTTTACCATCTTAATTATCTAGAAAACGGCTATAACGATTTTGACAAAAATTGGTGTGTGTACTACATATGGTATGGTCTACATTTTCGCCAGAAGTTTTCTTTAGATATTTTGTTATTAAATTTTATTCATTTTCGACTTTCTCATAAACGACTTAATTTCGATCAAAATTCTTATACAGGAGCTCCTTCAAATTTTAAATAATTGCATTTCAAAATTTTCGAAAAATAGTTTTTTGGATTTTTGTAAAAAAAATTTTTTTTTTTTGAAAATTCAATATTTCGAAACCGGGTTTACGATTTTTTCTGAAATTTTGTGTTTTAATTTATATTATTAAATATTAAAAATGTTCATACCATTTTTTTTTTAGAAAAAAATTCAGTATTTTTATATATAAAAAATTAATTGAAAAACGACTTAAAAAATATATACAAATATTTTTCTATTAAGAATATTTTGCATGTAATGTAATAGGACATTGGAGAAAGTACGTACGATCCAGTGGTGCATTTTATTTAATATGACATTATTCTTATTAATTTTATATTTCTTAATATTTATACGTGTAAAGTCTTGAAGCTACTTAGATGTAGTGTCTGTGCCATGCCGGGACTTTTTAGATAATTAAATAATATAATTATGTAATGCTCATAAAAATTATCTTCATGTCGATAAAACTAGAATGGTGATATAAAGTAACATGCAAAATATTTCTACCGGGTGTTTTTGTTTAGACGTGTGCAATGGTAAATGCAACAACAATGGTAATCCAACAACAGTGGTAAATGCAACTGCAACGGAGTTTTCAATCTGGCAATACTTTTTTCGGAGTTGGTCTTTTTGACAGCTGTCACTTGATTTATTCTCAGTTTGGCTTGCCATTTCATAATAAATAGATTTACTCCTGAACAAAGTTTGCAAATCTATAACCAAAATAATGGTTTGGTTCGAGCTGCGTCCAATATTCGGTCGACATATTTGCAGATTACTGACAGAGACTGTAATTCGAGCAACCATGGATTGGTTTCGCACCATGTTTACTCTAGTGGATAATGCGCAGCGAAGACGCTATTTCTGCTATAAATATTTAAAAAAAATCATTCAGCTGTTTTCAAAACATTGAGTTTTCAACAAAAAAACCTACTACGTAAAAACTTTAATCGAAATCCGCCGAGCGGCTTATGAGAAAGTCGAAAATCAAAAAAAAGGTTATATGGCAGGTACCATTGAGACAAAATATAAAAAAAAGTCTGACCAAAATGTAGAAAATAGATTGTGTGTATTGTGCACACATTTCTTTTATCAAAATCGTTAGAGCCGTTTTCGATATAAATAAGATCACACCAAAAACACAAATGTTAAAAAAGCAGCCAAGTTTTTTTTGCGTAATAAATCAGCCGGGAAATGTAGTGAGATCTAAAAGTACAATAAGTTCTAAGTTTATTAATGTTAAATGTTTAATATTTTAATAAGAGTAATATTGAAATTTCTCAAAATTATCGGAGAAATCTGTTATTAAATGATTACTGACATTAATTTTATTGGTTTACATGGCTGACTTTTAAAACCTAATTGCTCAATTTTGAATTTATAAGACGTGGATGTATAAGCACCCCGGCATGAAAAATTTAATAATTGCAACTGTTTTCTTTGTATTCACCTGAAAGCTGACCGCTCTAACAAATTTCATAATCCTGCACCAATCGGAAGTGCTTTCAATATAATATTTAATATTAATTCTGTGAAAAACTGAAATTTTCAAATTTTGCCTTTTCCTGCAGTTTAAGTTCCACCGCTGGCGCTGTACCAAATTGCATTATTCCATGAAAATCAGAAGTGCTTCAAATAATTTATATCAATTCTATGAAAATGGGCGGGTAACACGCCCCTGAATATAAGAACTTAAATTTTCGATTTGTTCATTCACATACCAGTGGCGGATTAACCTTCTCGGCGCCTTGAGGCACGCTCAGTGCCTACCGCCCCACTTTTTTAATACTATGCTAGGATCGTATTTGAATGGGCTAACATCGAAGAGTTATGGGGCACGGTTGTCTTTTTGGAGGTGAGGAATTTGAATGCGGCGGTAGTATTTTAGAAATATGTCACATGTCTTCGTTTTTAATAAATTTGATAGAATTTTTATAAGCAAAATTGCATTACTAAGTGTTTACTATACTTGTATGGCGAAAAAAAATGTTGCCTTATATTTCAACGAAGAACGTAAGTCTTAAAACTGGGAACCCCTCAAATATTTCTTATACTGCAAAGGCGTATTGCGTATAGACTATTGAATTTAATTTAATAATAAGATCTAGTAAGATATATATAAGAAGTGAATTGCTTTTGTCCTTAAATTAAATGGTGTATGGCTTAATGCCTTTTTTTGTTTTCTGCTAGAGCTTTGGGGGCTCATTACCTCATGACCCTCTCTCTGGAACCGCGCTTGCACATTACATGGTGGTTTATATATTTGTTGTTTAAAAGACAAAAAGTTATATGTCTTTGGTAGTATTATATAAGAAATGGCATTGGTATATACTTTATCTTTTAAAAAAAAATCCAAGAACTTGTTGAGTGGAACACGAATTTGGTTTGAGAGTAGACAATTTACTTTAGTTAATCCCAAAAGTACGCTTAGGAAGAAATTTCAGTCCCGAACAATTTCCGAACAACACAAATAATTTTTGTATATAAATTTTAAGAATTTACTATTTTATTTAAACAATAGGTATTTAAGATTTTTACCCATTTCAGTATAAAATATTCAGCCCAATTCTAAATATTTCCCGGGAAAATTACTCTCCGAGAGATGTTTTCTCCCGAAAGTAGTATTCTCCAATTATAATTTCCCCGGGAAACTATTTTTCCTTTCGAAAGCGGGAAAGAGAATTCTGAATGTTCGAATCAGCTGTTTGACATAATATTATATTATATTAATATTAAAAATATATATTATATTATATTAAAATAAAAAAAAAGCTAAATGAAAAAAATAATTTAATATCCAATGTGAAAGTTAAAAGTTAAATAAAGTGAAAAATTAAATAAATATAATAGGTGTCCAAAATGTTCAGCATCGCACTTAGAATTTTGAATGAAGAGCAGTTTGAAGAAAACGGATATCGACGACCATGAGCGTTAAATACTTGCTACGTGTGCTCACAAGATCCTCTCTAAAGTCCTGCAAATGTTTGAGGAGCAGCTGTGCAGTCCACAATGGATGTGTAGAGTGTATAAAATGACTGAAGAAAAAAGAAAAGTTTTGCAGATGGGATGTTCGTTGTTTTTTTTATCTCAAAAATAATTAAAATTTTATTCATATTTTAGTTATATAAACTAAAAAACTTAAATTTTTTCTCAATTTTCCAAAAAAATTGTCGGAAAAAACGAGCGCCATATGGTATAAATGGTCCCTTTTTGGCATTTAGAATATCTACTTTTTTCCCGAGTATTTTTTCCCATATTCGAAGTTGATTTAGAATTAGGGAAAGGGAAACCAATCCTGGGAGTATTTCTTGTTTGTAATAAGAGAGTAGGGAAAAGGAAAATATTTCCCTGGGAATAGTCATTTAGAATTGGGCTGATTAATTTACCTATACATACACATTAATATTACATTCTGAAAAAAATATTGGTCACTTTTTTTCACTATCAAGTCTTTCAAGTCACTTTTTTCACTATATAAAAAAATATCTTGAGTTTTATGCAGTTTTTTTTTGCAATTATAAGGCCCATAGGTAAGTGCAAAAATCCTGTTCGATCATATTTAAAATCTATCTATGGCCACCGCGTATTGTTCAAAACCGGTTTCTTATCGAAATATGCAGAGACGGAAAATCAGGCCAGAGATTTAAATTTTGGATTTTTAGATACCAAAAATTATGAGTACGCCATTTGAATGGCATTAATCTTTTTCTTTGTGTTTTTGCGTAATACTTTTTTTTTAGATGAAAATAAAATATAATACAAAATATGCCGCCCACTACAAGTTCCCGCCCTAGGCTCGAGCCTCACTAGCCTAGTGGTTAATACGCCGCGCCAGTGTTACATACACTACAAGGCCTACGGTTGTGCGAAATTACAAGATTGTACGATTTCGAGAAGTACCTACTCTATAATGTTCATCATCTTTTTTTTAAATTTAACTATCAGTCAGTTTTTGCGATTTTTTCAGTCTTATATCTTGGAAACCATTAATGATAAACAATTGAAATTTGATGAGTTGCCTAAGCTTGGATAGCCTTAGCGAATTCTGAGAGTTTGAAGTTTCTGACTTTATTGGTACTGAAGTTAAAGGAGAGTCGAAAATCGATAGAGTTTGATCCTGTAAAAAGGCTACATTGCCAGAACTTGGCTGGACACTACCTTGGCCTTTGATATTGAACAAAATTGTATGGAAAATACGACATAAAAAAAAGATTCAAAAATCTACCTAAAAGACTTAAATATACGTTCAATAGCCGTTTACGTTGTAGATGGATCTACAGACAGACAGGCAGACGGAATTGGGGGACTCATTTTTTGGTCTTCTCCACCATGTCGTGATGTAAAGTTTGAATAAAATCTCGAGTTCGATTTTTGTTCCAAATCGCGCAACAAATATTTGACGAACTCAATTAAATCACAACTTTCTTAAAAATGCCGAAACGATTTACTTGAAATTTTTGCTGAGATGTTAAAGCAATTCTGCATAAAGTAGAAGATTTAATTAATATCCCCATTACATTACGAAATAGAGGAAAAAGGTATTGCATAGTAAATGAATGTCCTTGAAGGATACGTTATAAAGAAAAAAGAATGTAATTGATGTATCATTTCCACATTCTTTGAGAATTCTTTAACAGGACCAAGTTAAAATTTTGCCCACCATTAAGACAGTTTTTTCAAGGCTATTAGGATATAAAGGACACTAATATTTATGTATCTTCAATAAAAATAACTACATACATAGATTGATATTGTAGGGCAGAAAAAGCCCCTTTTAAATTCCGTGTAATAGCGGGCATGTTTTGCAACAATAAATAAAGAAAGTCGCGACTAATTATTGTAGTTCATCGCTTAATGTACAATAATAACAATTTAATCCTGGCAAATGATTTCCACTTCCGTTTTCAAATCGAATTATATTACACACATTAACGTCAAAAAATACATCGATAAATCGCATGTGGGGAAAAGGGTGTCAACTCGCCGCCAATATAGTATTTGTTTGTTTTCCTTAATATATAGCTTTTAGGCTAAGAAAGGCAGGCACTAAAAATCGAGGTCGCTTGGTCCTTTGCCTTTCCCCCCAGGGGTTGTCGGCTGAATGTCAATTTCATTCATTGCCTTCGTTGTGTGTAAGTGATGGTGTCGTGCGATAGTAGGTTTGTGTACGTTATCGAGGGAGGAGTAATTTCCTGTTTGATGTTTGGGAATAGGTTAGGTTTGTATATGTGTTTTGGAATATATTTGAAATGCGCCGCACGTAAGACGTAGGCGAGGGTAGACTTGGATGAAAGATTTTTTTTTTTGTTTTTCATATTTAATTTGAACGAATAGAATAATTATTTTATGTTTTGCATACCTACAAGTTGTTTTACAACATCACGTTACATTTTATTTTTTTTAAGTTGACTACTTAATGATATTCGGAATATTATTTTCGTGCAGAGATGTTAATTTAGTTGTAACTTAATTATGTCATAACAGGCAATGAGATTTAGTGGAAGAGGAAGACATTTGTTAATTTTGGAAAACAAAATACGGAAATGGAAGTTATTGGCGCAATGGTGATTAAGTTTTTATGTAAGATAGTCTTGAAATGTATATACTTCTTTTTATTTTTTTTTAAAATAAAATCGTAATAAATTGTTGTTGTGGTTAAATGAATTAAATCAATAGCTATACGTGTGTGCGGTAATGCCTGTATATTATGAATTCATTAAGCGACGCCTACAACAATAGGCGTTATAATTTACCAAAGGGCGGGTAATTAATAATCAAAAATAATTCTTATAATTAAGGAATAGGAGGATAAAAGGAATGTTTCTTACATGAGACACATTGAAGCTGAAGGTTTCTAGATTATATCTAGTATATGTTAGACCCCTTTTCAAACCTCTAATTATACGTATGCATTCAAGCAGTTCATCAACTACGTGTATCACTGTTTCAATTCAAAATTAAATTTTAGGAAATATTTCTTAAGAAGTCTTATCATCAATATAAAATTGAACCCAGATTTTGATTAAACTTTAGATCACCATGGAAGGGAAGATGGAAAAAGTAATTCTGCATGGGTATGTCTGTGATTTCAGCTTTAAACTAAATGGCTTCATCAATTTTATAGAAACTTGTCATCCAGGTTATTTAACAAATGTATCAATTATTCACTACTAGTAGAAAAAATAGCAGCACTTATTTTTGACATATGGCAGAGAAAATAAAAATATTAAGAGCATACGCGTACAAGTCTTCAATCACAATTGCCAAATTGCATGACTTAATCTAGCAACTGCTCAATCATTGAGATACCCCTGCGACTTGTTTCCATACATGAAGCGATAGCTCTGAGGCAAGAGATTACGGTCGACTGAAAAGGTCATCGGTGAAACAAACGCTTATTTTGCTTAGATTATGAAGCCGTATTATTTAAAAACCTTAAGAAAATCGGAAAAACGTTGGATGAGGTGTATCGAGCTCAAAGGAGACTATATTGAAAAATAAAATGTTCTCATGCCGAAAAGAGTGTTCCTTATTATTTTTAAAGCAACTTATCTTTGACAGCACATGGCTTAGACTTAATTCAGCTTACATATTATATTGAACACAAAATTAATTAAAAATTTTTCTTCAATATTCGACTTTCTTATTATCGTCATTACCAATTTCGATCAGAATGTTTTCACAGGAGGTCAGTTAAATTCTTAATATTACTGCAAACTAAGATTTGAAAAAAACATTTTTAGGTACATCTGAAAAAAAATTCAAATTTCTGTATTGAACGTTCAATATTTTGAAAATGGTTGATGATCTTATTTGTGAAATTATTTTTGTGGAAAGCAGGACGTCGTCAAAAGTAGTTGACCTTATTCTTCGGCACATCTTACAAAATTCTTAGGAGAAACATCTAAATATATTTTCTTAGGTAGCCTTGAGCTTAATTTATTTATTTTTTGTGTTTAAATTGTATGAGAATTATAAGTATTTACAAATATAAATTTAACAACATAATTTAAACCGTTTTCGAAATATTTAATTTAAAAGAAAAATATTTGTTTTTTTTTTTGAAAAATCCAAAAAACTTCTTTTCGAAATGCAAATGTTGATCGAAAATCCATTGAGGCGTTAAGAAAAAGAACATGTTTTATAAAAGGTAGGGTCCAAACCATGTATATACTAAAATGTTGTACTACTAAATTGTAGTGTATAGAAGTGTGTGTTTTTAAAAACGTTAGATCCATTTTCGAGAAAATAAGGATTTACCCATTCGGTTTGTTTAGTAGCACTGTGTCCGATAGGGACCGAAGGGATAGGGCGAAACAGGAGAACCAGTTCTGGTGGATCTCTGAACAGCATCGTGATATTTAAAGTCGATTAAGGTGGTATGTCGTGGCCGACTTACATACATTTAGGGTAAATAGGTATAGGGAACAGTCGGGGTGGCTACAAAAAAATTAAAATATGTATGTATGCGGAGGCATATGTGCATGTACCTGCGTAACTGTATGTGTATGTACGTATGTACATGTATGTATGGGGTGAATGTAGCTGTGTGTATTGCATGCGTATGCAAAATATAAACAACAAAATTAAAAAACGAAAAAAATGCTGCTGTGGCTGTTCTAGTTTTTAAGTAGTTTTAAGTGGTTTTGGGTATTTTTAGGTATCTTAAGTAGTTTAAGTTACTTCTAGTTAGTAGTTGTATCTAGTTTTAATTATTTTTAGTCTAGATTTAGGTAGTTTATAAGTAAAAAATGAAAAATGATACGAGACCGAGTTTTTTAAAAAAAAGTTTTCTTGGTAAAACAAAAATAAAATAAAATAATTAAAATTAATTAAAATAGTTTCTGGGTCGAAAGACATTAGTATTAAGAGATATAGAGTAGTTTAGAGTGCCCGTAACGGGTCAGAAAATAAGTTGTAAGTCATTAATAATTAGGCTAGTTTTAAACATATTTGTCTAGCTTGAAGATAGTTATAAGTTAAGATTTAATAAAAATGAATTTAAAAAAAAGGATTTACCAATTTTTTCTGCAATAAATATTGTGAGAGGTACCGTTATTTTTGAGACTTATAAAATAAAAAAAAAAAGAAAGATACTTAACAAACAAGTGTGAAATAAGACGTAATTTCGGGACCCACTTATATCGAATTTTCCATAATCATAATGTAGAATTTGATCAAATTTGATCGACGCCGATGAATAAATGCAATCCAAATATTTGGATCGCTTTGTTCAAGTATTTATTAATATGTGTAGGTTATACATATTTAAATTTTAAAAAACTGAAATATTTTTTTTTTTAATGAAAAATAAATTTTAAAAAAATGAAAAATTTGTAAAATCGATATTATTTATATTTTAAGGAAAATATTAAAATCGCTTCAGTTAATAATAAGACTATCGAAAATATGAAAAGTTTAATGGGAAGTACTGTTTATAAGAAGGCAAAATAATTTTTTTTTTATTTAAAAGTGGAATTTGTAATTTAAGAATATACACAATTTTTCCATTAAAATTCTTGTAGTCATTAAAAAAAAAGATATTTCTGAACGACTTTAATGTTATTTTTCGTTTTAAGGAAAACAATACAATGTAAAAAAATACTTAATACAAAGTTTCAAAATAATGTGCCAAGGTGTTTTTGAAATATTGTTAAATTTGTCTTTTTCAATTTAAGAAAAAAGGTAAAAACGAGGAAACCTATTCAGTTTAAGCAGGAGCACGCCCGACAGGTGTTATTTTCCAAAAAAAAATTATTAAAAAATGCAAAGAATCGATACACTGTCCTGACTTGAAAAATATTTTATGATCTCAAAGTGTTTGTTTTATCAATTGCAACTATTCAAATGTTGTAGAGTATGTAAATATTACCCAGAAGAAACGTGCTAAAATTTCGCACATTCAATAAGGTTTTGCAATTAAATTTTCAAATAGAATGTTTGAGCAAAATAATAATTTCTGTTTCTATTAGGGTAGGTTAGGTTGAAGCGGCCGCCAGGAAAACAACTGACACACTTAGACCTTAGATAGGTCCATTGTGATACCACATGAAGAGATATTAACTCTTTAATTAAACCAATTGGAGCCTCTAATGAAGCGGTGTAGCCGGTGCAACTCTATGTGTTTAAGATGACTGGTGTCATCGAAAAAGTATTCCCCTAGGTGCAATATACCTCCTTGGGAGCGAGCAGGACTTAAGCAAAGAAGATGGGATATAGTCTCCTCTTCCTTCTTATCCATACAGCTTCTGCAGAAGTCATTTCCTATTAAACAGTGTCCAGTTACAACACCTCTTACGGAGCCAAGATGCTTCCTGCTCAAAGAGAGTAGACCTTTTGAGTGTTTTGGGTCTATTGCTGGACAGATTTGTCTGGTAGCCAGGCAAGTAGTGATGTTTGACCATATAAAATTTATTTATTTTATGGAGTTTTAATGTAACAATTGTTTGCTTGTAGAAATATGCAATAATTTATTAATAATGGATTTCTTCCATTTTCGGTAGAATAGGTATTTGGGTTCCTTTTCTGGCGAGTTCATTAGCTTTGCAGTTCCCCAAAATATCTCTATGTCCCGGCACCCAAATCAGGCAGTTAAACAGTTTGTGGAAAATGCATCAAGTCATTTGAGGGCTGCTTGACTATCAGAGAAAATACGGATATCCGATGTGTATATCACTTTTTCCCTAAGCCATGATAACACCTCTTTAATCGCCAGAATTTCCGCTTAGAACACGCTACAACGGAAAGAGAGACTAAGATTTATATATACTCGATTAAGCGGGTGTTAATCACTTGGTGGAAATTTATTTTTGTCAGCATTTTTTACTTATAAGAAATTTATAAAATAAATAAATATATAAAACACTTGTTTTCAGGATCCCTCTTCTGGACTCTGGCAACATATAAAAAATACTGGACATGGCTGCTCTTTGGACGATGTAACACTTTTGCATCACTTATCTGCTGGACGTGTATTGGATATATACAAAATCTACAAAATAAATCGACACAAATGCTTAAACATTTTGAATTGCCAAATAGACCTAACAACTAATAGTCCCATTTTAAATAAAACAAATTATGTAGAATAATTTTCTATTTTCAATGTATATTTTTTGTTTGTTTGTGTTTTCATTTTTATATGTATGTGTATTTTTTAAAATCTTCTTATACATAAAGAACAATCCAAATTATGTTTGTGCGATATCTTCTTTTTTTTCGGCTTGATCGATTTAAATGAAATTGTCAGGGGATCTTAGGACATGTTTGGAGAGTGCATATAAGAAATCTGTTTGCCGTCCGATGTCTATAACCGAAGTTATGACCAAAAATTTATCTACATGTTTGTTATTGCTTTATTATTATAAATAATGTGTTTTGTTTTGTATACACACACTTTCATTTTGGTTTCTTTTTGTTAATTCGTTGTGAAGCTTGGAAAATGTAGGTTAATTGTGAAACTTATTGTGATAGAAGACGTTTTGCATGGAGAAGCTTACGAAATGTATATTAGATGACACTGTGCTGCGATCAATGCCACAACCTGATAGATGTATAACGCAATCGACTCAGGCTGTGCGCGATTTTACAGGTGTCCCTTCCAAATTATAATTCTCTATTCAGAAAATGTGCTATTTTTCTTGCTGAAATTGATTCATGTTTTGCGTATTATTACACTTATTCCGATCCAACCTTGGACGATGTACCTACATGTCTTGCAATAATAATTAATCAAAATGCCCATGATAATCAAACGCAAGAGGTACGTGCAAAAGAAATAAATATGCCACTTATGCACAGCTTCAAACTGCACAATCACCACCTAAAATTTGACAAAAAGTTATTAAAAGAAGAAAAGTGGGGTAAATGTAGACTTCATCGGGCTGCTTTGGAATACGATTCCGCAATTGCACTTACTTCATTTAATTTAGTTACGGTCATTAAGTTGATTCTAGCAACAATTCGGCCAAGATTTCTTTCTTTGTCTGTTGCACCCTTTGGCATCTATGGCATTGATACCACACCGTTTGAAGGCGGTCGAACTGCACATTCCTCTTTGAAACGGGCGATAAATTTGTTCACAGTTAACAAATCTATAACGTGGACAATGACCAAGAATTCGGCGACAGCAAAGTTGATGCGAGAATGCTAAATCATAATTTGAGATGAATGCACGATGGCGCATTAGGCGCCAGTTATAGCTTTCATTGAAACTCATCATTGAAAACTTTGACTATCAATTCAGAGGCACTTAAACAAATAAAACTGATTTCGTTTTGGTACCAAAATGAAGGTAATAATATATAAAATATTTTTCGTCAAAAAATATTTTAGTTGCTCTACCACTTTCTTGTGAATTCCCTTTTGAGTTTTCAATGATCATTGAATGATCATTGAAAACGCTTTCCTTCATCGAAAAATCCAAGAATGAGTTTACAAGAAAGTGGTAGAGTAAATAAAATATTTTTTTTGACAAAAAATATTAAATATCTTATTACCTTCATTTTGGTACTAAAACGAAATCAGTTTTATTTGTTTAAGTGCCTCAAAATTGATAGCCAAAGTTTTCAATGATGAGTTTAAATGAAAGCTATAACTGGTGCCTTAACGAGCTTTGGAGGCAGATGACCCAACAATGAAGGATTTGCAAGGTGATTCGACATGATTTGGTGGGGATATGATATTGCTCAGCGGAGATTTTCGTCAAACGCTTCCCGTCACCCTGAAATCTACTGCTCCCGTTAAACAATGGGATGCTTAAAATCGTCGTCTTTGTGCCGGCATGTGAAAAAGTTGAAATCGACCACAAATATGAGTGGCATTGCAGAACGATCCATCACCTGCTGAATTCTCAAACAACTGCTGGCGCTTGGCAATTGCCAATTTTTTTTGATGTCTCAACTGGATTGATATCATCTCCGTCAAATTTTTGCGACTTAACAACGTCGAAGGAGAAACTCATCACCAAAGTAAAGTGTTCCCCGGCATTGAAAAAAAATTATAAAAAATTCGATTGGATATTTGAACGGGCAATACTTGCAGCGAAGAAAAAGGACGCCGTCGATAGCTTGGTAAATGGTCTTTGTTGTTTGTTTTTGCGCCGGAAAGAAAATTGAAAAACATTATTTATCATATCACTCTCTCCTTATTTTTAGTCCATTCAAATAAATCAAATTGAAATTAGAACTATCTGTGTTTTATTATAGCTCTGCAGTTCATTTCAAGGCATTAAATTGGGGCAAGACGAAGTTTGTAAGATCCGCTAGTATTATTATATAAATAAAGTATATATTTAATTATTCACCACGCTAACTTCTAAGAAAAAGAAATTGTATGTAATAAATCAGTGCCCTGATGATGTCCTCATAAGACGAAACGCGTTGGCCAATAAAAAATTACACATTTGTGGAAAAAACAAGTGTTTTATTTATTTATTTTATTTATTTATTTTATAAATTTCTTATAAGTAAAAAATGCTGACTAAGATTTAGTCTGTCTGAGTACACACCACTCTTCACTCCCTCTACGGTATTTGAACCGTCTGTATAAAAGTGGGCTGACTCATCTTTTAAGAATCTCTCATCCTCCCAATCTGATCTTGGTGGTATGGTGACTTGGAAGATCTTGTCGAAGATTAGCTGGTGTGTGGTGTAGTTAGGGCTGGCAACGAGACCGAGACTAGTCTCGGTCTCGTCTCGGTCTCGGTCTCGTCAACGAGACGAGACTCCTTTAAAAGTACCGAAGACGAGACCGAGACGAGAGCGAGACGAGACCGTATTTTTGGTACCGAAATTCGACGAGAGTCTCGCTGGTCTCGGCGGTCTCGGTGGTTTGGTTTCGGTTTTCGCTATAAGAAAATTTTGTTTTTATTTCATTATTTTCTAGTATCTAATCATGTTCAACTTTTATAATATTCACAAGTTTTTTTTGCGAAATATTATATGCGCGTTAACATATGAAACCATATACATATGTATGTACATAGTTATACAGAGATAGGCGCATTGCGAAAATCCAGAGAAGAATACGTATGGCGTTGCTTCCTTTTGGGTGACATTTGGTAAAAATACTGTCAGCACGTCAAAATATAGTTCGTTGCCTAACTGTCAGGCCATGAGCATTCAAAATCCAATGAAGGATGGCTCCGATTTAAATGGATTAAAACTCAGAAAATTAGAAATTTTTCGATTTATTAAATTGCTCTGGAAAAAGTTGATTTTAGACTTTTTGGGTGACATTTGGGAAAAAAATAGTATCCAAATGTCAAGGTATAGTAAGTCACATACCTGTCAAGTCATGAACTGTCAAAATCCATCGAACGATCGCTCCGATGAAAGCGTATTAAAAGAACAAAAAAATGTTTGCTCTGGAAGAAGTTGATTTTAAGCGTCTTGTATGGCACTTGAAAAAAAATATTATGAAAACGTCAAAATATAGTTCGTTGCCTACCTGCCAACCTATGAGCTGTCAAAATCCATTGAAGGATGGCTCCGCTTTAAATAGATTAAACAACCTCTGGAACATTAAATTTTTACCTCGGAAAATTCGAAGTTTTTCCGATTTTATTTTTGGCTTCGGAAAAAGGTGATTTAAGGCATTTTGGGTGAGGTTTGAAAAAAAAATATTTCAAAAACGTCAAAATATACAGTCCTATTCTGTTAAAGGTTCACGTGAATATTTGTATTCTGCAATCCGACGGAAAAACGAATTGTTTCAAAATGTACATAAATTTCGATCAGAAATAAATTTTAACAATTAGATTCTTTTAAGAATTAAACAAAAAAAATATTAGCAAAGCTTTGGACCAAAAGATAGAAGACATTTGAAAATATTTAAATAGTGAAAGATTGAGTGAAATATTCACGTGAATCGGAAGATAGCAGAATAGGGCTGATAGTTTATTGCCTACCTGCCAAGCCATGAACTGTCAAATTCATTGAAGGATTGCTCCGATTAAAATGGAATAAAAAAACTGTACAAAATTCAAGTTTTATCTTGGAAATACGGCTCTTCAAAAGTGTCTGATAACGTTACTTCATAGCCTATTTTTTACGTTATCACACACCTATGAAAACTAAATTCGCACAAAATGTTAGCCATTCGGAGCGCTTTCATACGCAACTAATAAAATTCAACTTAAAATCATAGTTTTCGATTTACACAAGCAAAACGTACTCGTTTCAAGTGAAGTCTATGGCCTTAGCTTCATGGACCTACGTACTGCAGAACAAAATTTCTAGTTTATGATTTGTTTAGCATAAGCAACGTACAAGGATATATCATTATTAGATTCATGCATAATTGACAAGTACAATAAAATTGGAAAAGACGTGCAGATGCCAAGTTTGACCGAATCCATATTGTACGTTGATATTCACCAAGTTTCCCAAACTTGAGTTTTTTTTCTCTTGGTTTTGACAGTTAAATGTGAATATGTGTACCAATTCGTACGATTTTTCACGCTACCAAACACTAAGATCGGAGCAATCCTTCAATGGATTTTGACAGTTCATGACTTGAAAGGTAGGCAGCTTAATATATCCTGACATTTGAGCAATATTTTGCTTTCGAAATTTCACCTAAAAGGTCTAAAATTTAACTAAACTTTTTAGGGAGCAATAAATTAAATCGAAAAATTTCGATGTTTTTAGGTAAAATTTGAGTTTTGTAGAGGTTTTTTTTTAATTCATTTAAATCGAAGACATCCTTAAATGGTTTTTGACAGGTCGTGGCTTGACGAAACCGGTTAATTTATTTTTAAAAAGATCGAGCGTTGTATGTAGGTACTCTTTTTTTCATATTTTATTTGTTTTTGCTATGGAAAATATTAACTTACACAATTCTTCCAAAATGTTATTTCCACTAAACTCAAAAGACAAAACAGACTCACCAGTTTGTTTTATAAATTTTCCCGCATTTTTCTTACCGACGAACTGCTGAGATACCACAACCATAACCTATATTTGCTATCCGAACAATGCGTCTAATCTTTATCTTACATCTTTTTACTAGCAAAAAAACACGAAAGAAACCAAGACTAAAGACGAAACCAAGACCGAGACCGAGACCGAGACGAGACCGTACATTAAAATTTTCTCGAGAAAAAGGCGAGACCAAGGCCGAGACGAGACTTGGTTAGGCGAGACCTGGACCGAAACCGAGACGAGACTGCAATTTTTCGATTTTGGCGAGACCGAGACGAGATTAACAAAAGTCTCGCCTGGTCTCGTCTCGTTGCCAGCCCTAGGTGTAGTTGGAACGTCCTTAGCTTGGTCCGAATTTGTTCAGAATATTAGAATGGCCTATCGAATTGCTAGTCCATTGATAGATGGCTTTGAGACGAATAGCTGTATTCGCGGCCACTTGTTTTCTAAAAATGTCGAGGGGTGTAATGTTAAGTAGTATGTTAAAGGCAGCAGAGGGTGTATAGCAGAGTGCACCGCTAATACATAAGCTGGCTGACCTTTGGATTATTTAAGTTGTCACAATATGTGACTTTATCAAATGCAGTCCACCATACTGCTACCCCATAAGTAAGTATCGGTCTGATAACCGCTGTATACTACCAGTGGGTAATCCGTGAGAATAAGCCCCATTTATTCCCAATGGTTTTTTGCAAGAGAAGAGTGCAACTATTGCTTTCCGTACTCTTTCTTATATATTGGATCTCCAGCTTAGGTTTTTTTTAAGCGGATGCGCGCACGAAAGAGGTTTTGACCACCCTTAAAATGAACAAGGACAGTGCGAGCATTAGGAAAGTAGGGAAGGGTGCAAGAGGAGATACCGATGCACATTGGTTTTGAATTTCTGAATTTCAAAATGGGAGGGGAAAATATAGCCGGGTAAAGTATTCCACATTGGCGTTGTACGGCTAAAGAATGATTCTCTGTACTTAACAGTAAGACCGAAGTTTGGCTCAAGGGTAAACTCCTGAGCATTCCCAGAAGCGCGAGTATAACGGTTGAAAAGTTTAGGGGGAGGAATGCAACTGGCTATTTCGCTCGAACTTTGTTAATAAAAATAGCGATAAAATAGTGAGAGACATTAAACATTTTGACGATGTTCTAGAGACGTAAATGTTTCCACTATAGTTCCATCGCCAAACATTTATAGAGCTCTATTTTGAATTCTATACAAAAGACTCAAATGAGTTTTGAGAGCTCCTGCCCAAATGTGCGAGTTATACTCCAGCTTTGGACGAATGAAGGCCTTATAGATTACAGCCAGATCAGACGAGGAGAAGAATTTCTTGCACCTTCGAAGAAAGCCCAAACACTTTGCAGCGTTTTTGGCGACATCAAATATGTGTTCATTCCACAAGAGGTGGTCTGTGATGCACATGCCGAGGACTGAAAGCTGATCGGTTTCTTCAATGCAATTGCCGCTCATGGAAAGCGGCATGGGGGTGGGATCTGCTTTAACGACAGAAGACATCACTGAGTTTTTGCAGCACTAAATTCTACGCGGTTTTTTATTCCCCATTGGATAATGCTGTCGAGATCAGAATTTAATGAGCTTATCATACGCTGCCGTTCCAGTTGCACATCCGAAAAACAAGGAGGTGCATCTGAAAACGAATATGAAAAGCTGAGAGTAAGAGATCATTAATAAAAATGCATTTATTTTGTGGATATCAGACTTGAAACCGTCCAATACAACTTGTATTGAACGGTCCGAAAGGTAATTTCTAATCCAACGAAGAAGAGATTCATCGATACCAAATACACGCATTTTCGATAAAAGAGCTTGATGCCAAACTCTATCAAATGCTTTTGAAATATTAAGCGCAATAATCTTACTTTCTCCAAAACGATGTAAATATGTGTGGCACTGCTCGGTGAGATATATCATCAGATCACCAGTGGACCTATTGTTACGAAAGCCATACTGCCGGTCATTAAGGAGGAGGACAGGCTGGACAAATGCTGTTTTCCATCCACTCGGAAAGAGACCAGTAGAGTAGGGCAGATGGAAAAGCTTACGCAGTGGTTTTGCCAGCGTTGAAGAACACCTCTTCAGAACGATGGGAGGGATACTATCCGGGCCAGCGGATTTGTGTGTATCAAGGTCTTTGAGGACACTAGCAACTGCACGAGTGCGACAGAAGATTCGTCCCATAAAACCGTGTACGCTCTCAGGAATAGGAGGAGTCATAACACTGTCTGGCAACTTCGAATTAAGAGCGAACTGCGCTGCAACCAAATTGGCTTTTTCACGAGAGCTGAAAAAAGGGGTGTCATTTAAGACGAGCGTTGGATCCGAAGACGACGATGAATTGCGAATGTTTTTTACAAAAGACCAAAAATTTTTACTACCTTTGGGACTTTGTATTATTTTTTGCCTTAATTTTTTGTCATGCAAAAATTTGGTTCTCCGAATGTGAACGTTGCACGTCTTTCTAGCTTGTTGAAACTATTTCCGGTTTTCCTCAGTGGGGTTGGCTTAATAATTCCGGAAACTGACTTCTCGAACCCTATTAACCTCTTTACAGCTTGAATCAAACCATGCATTTTCTTTCGGTTTGATAGATTTCACCCTATTCGGGATAAAATTTCTCATTCCGTAAAGTATGAAATTTGTTCTTATATCTGCGCTGGAGTCTATGTCACTACCGATGAAGCATAACGACCAGTTAAAGTGCCTGAATAAATTATTGAGACCGTCCCAATTGGCTTTCTCATATTGGCAAACGGTTCTTTTAGATGACTTCTTTAACTGAGTGTTGTTGGCATGAGAAATTTGCAGATATGACACAATAGTCTGATGTGCCTAGAGGCGATAATACATTTAGCGTGTATTTATTAGGGTCAGAGGTATGGAACAAGTCTAGAGTGTTTGCGGTTTGACCTGCAACGTCAGGTATTCGAGTTGGCTCGTCAACAATCTGAGTCAGTTGGTTTAACTCAGCAAAGACCTCAACATACCTCCCTTCGGGTGTTGTCTGGCTCGAAAATCGGAGCCAGTTAGAATTGTGTATATTGAAATCGCCCGTAACGACGATTTCAGTGCGAGGATAATGGGAAACAATTCTTTGAATGGAGTCTGACAGAGCATCAAATTCGTTAAAAGTTTAATCTCTGTCCAAATTTGGGCTACGAAAAATAAAACATTTGTGTATGATGTGCTTATTTACCGTGAATTTTAACCACATGAATTTAAAATTTGTGTTTGAGCACAAGCCATATTGTGGTTGGAGTTGGTACGCTACATCATTTCTTACGTATACGGCGAGACCATGGTAGGAAAAGAATAATGGCACTAAGTTGTACCCAAACAGACGAAATTCCAATTGATCAGAATTTTCGCCTATTTGGGTCTCACTCAGTGCCAAAACAGCTGGCCTGTTTTTAACAGTGTCTAGGATGAGACAAATGAAATATTTGGCTTCATCTGAGAAAGTCAGTGGCGTACCATTTATTGATGGCGATATAATTTGGGAATTTCATTATTTCCTAGTGAAGAGGACAAGTTCTGTCTTGGCTGGGTTAATATCCAGACAACATTTGGCTGTCCAAATTTTTAGCCGATTAAGAGCATTTTGCATTAAGTCTATTAGAGCTGGAGCGTGCTTACCTGATACAACAATGGCAACATCATTACCATAAGCTATTACTTCATATCCCTCTGCTTCCAGGTCTATCAGCATTTCATTTACACATACCTATTAGTTTAGAAAAGTTTCTAATTGCCTACACTATCAAACCAGTTACAATTTTGAAAGGTGATACCTTATTTAGTGCAATCGGTTTTTTATAAATGCGAAAAAAGAATCCAAACAACAGAAGTGATAAATAAGTATATGTCTGGCCCATTCATTCATGGTGCATTGAAAAGAATGTTTCTCCTCCACTCACTCTAGCGAAAAGAAGAAAATCTTAAATTACAGAAGTAATAGTTATTTTTCCCTTTCACTCATTCAATGGGTTAAAAGTTAGGCATTCTCTTTATCAAATTATTTATTTATTGAATTATTTGAAATTGTTGAAATTTATAAAGAATACGGTGGTATGTTTTTGTTAAAAAAAATATTGCGTCTTATAAGGGTACGATAGCATCTAACTGATGAGCCCAACTATCGTGCCCGGGCGAAACGCATTTGGGACTTAAGGTCATAAAACTCATTCAATTTAGCTATAATCCACAAAGTCCACAAAAACAAAACAAAAATAATATTTTACATATTGTTTGCGTTTTCTTCTTCATACATAATGTTTTTGTGCAATGTCATCGCTATGTTTAAATACCTATCCAGTGATACCCAATTTAGTGTATTTGGCTATTTGATAAACATGAGAAAAAAGGAGTTTGACAACAGAAATAATATATAAATGATGATTTAAAAAAAAATATAGGTACAGTTGTCTAGTAAATGTTTGAATAATATCTCCTCGAAATAACAAACTTAAATTTTTTTATAATCACAAAACTTTCAAAAAAAATATACCCGTGCACACTAAAGTATGTACAGTATTTAAAATCCTGCCTACCTAAATCTTTACTTCATTTTCTTCATCATTCATTAGTTGGCTGAGATATAAGCCACGAGAACATCTGTTACAGCATTTTGTACAACTAAAACAGTTGGTCATGCAATCTTAAAATTGAAGTCATTACTACCTTTAAACATGAAAGGGGGAATGGCAAGAATACTGAAGAAAATTAAGGTTGTTTTATTATTAATGAATTTTTAATTTCCATAAAAAGTTTGAAATATCTTAAAATATTAAAACAAAATTATTTGGGAGTAGCAGCAAAGGCTTATGGTTGGTTTACTTCTTATATTATTTTGGTATTTGGTAGTTGAAGTTTCAGAGTGTTCATTTTTTAAATAGCGTTTACTGAACCAAAAGATACGAGATCTTTGCAAAAAAAAACATCAAACAATCTTCCTGAAAGATTTTCTAAATTGACGATTTTCTTTGTATAATTTACTAATTATTTATTATCTCGGAATATTATTCTAAAAGTCACACCAGCATGCTGCTAGTTCATTTGACAGTATGGATAGAACGCAATGAACTTATTAGTGGATATGTGTGCGCTGGATTTAGGACGAACTACAATATCATAAGAAATATTGGTCAGATATTTATAAAAACAGCGAAGGAATATTAGTATTCCTTCTTGATTCGAACACCGTTTGATTTCGTGGATAGAAAATCACTTATCCTGACACATAGCATTGCTGCCAGTTCTGAGAATTTCCTTATGAACAACAAAGTTTTTTTACTGTGTGGATAGACAACATAACACCTGGTGAAGACGATACATTCACGATCTAAACGATACAGTGACGTATGCGATACGTATACAATAGTTAAGATGGCTAGTTCATGGAGAGCGAATGAACATCGACACTCCAGCCCGTAATGTATTCAACGTTAATCCAGAAGGCAACGAGAAGCAGAGTCGGACCTTATCTCCGAGAACACACCGACTTGGTATTCAAAACTGGACACATCAAGTTCGAAATAGAGAAAGCTGGCGGAGTCTATTTCTTGAGGCCAAGGAATATCTCACCCTGTACTGTAATCTAAAGTAAGAATAAAGTAAAGTAATGGACTTAGGTATAAGGTAAACTGCTCCACTTGCGATTTAAGCACTTAAAAAAATTAAGAAAATATAGTTCTTCACAACTCGAAGTTGAATGTTGACTCTTCCACAAGCAACTTATGAATCACTGACCCTTGCCTGGTCAATTTGTCCGCCCGTTAATTTCTCTCAATGCCACTATGACACGGAACTCATAGGTGAGAGTTACTCCGAGGTTAATATTTATGCCTGAGAATTTAATTTTAGTGGCTAGACTCTAATTAAGGCGGCACATAAAAATAAAGACCCTGTAACCCCAACGTCGAAGGCTGCACTCGCCGGGGGGAGGATAGCGAATCTATCCACTGCCTGTGATAGAATTTGTGATTTCTTCTCCCAGTGTGACCATCGACACAAAACTGCCCACCAAAACAAACAAATTCCGAAGACATTTGCTACGAAATTTTACAATGGAACCTTAATGGTTTCATGAATAATTATGATGAACTTAATCTATTGATTAAAGAAAACAAATATGATATTATTTCACTTCAAGAAACGCACCTGGCATATAAAGTACATCCTTTAAAGCCAAAATCATACCTAGGGTATTTTATTAATCTACCTTCCAATCAGGCGCGTGGTGGGAGCAAATTTGCTACCGGGATTTTAAATAAGAAACGCCCCTTTCTCCGGAACGAAATTCTCCGGGTCAGCTAGTTTTAACATATATAAACATATACGCCTCCAAATTTTCACTGCCCATGGTTGATGTTAATCTATTCTTTATAATTTTTAATTTAGATAAACTCCTTTCACATTTTCCTGTGTCATCGGTAGGGTAAGCAAAAATTTATAAATTTTGAATAAATTTCTATATTCCAAAGGAAACATTCTAAATTAACTATTAATTTATAAACACAATCGACACAAAATTTGCAAGCTTCAATATGTTTGTCCTCAATAGGAGCTGATTCATAAACTTTGCCAAGTAAATCTTCTTCGTCGGACAATTGATCCCAATCCCAAATTCCAACAATACTTATGGTCCCCTTTCGTTCGAGATTTTAGAGCAATGGAAAGAAATAAACAGGCAAAGGACAAAAGTTCATCACGTACGTCTTTTCTTTTGTATTGGTGTAGTCACATATTTTGTCCAAAGCGTTATTTGGCAAACCATTTTGGACAATTTTTGTAAACGTTCGTGGATCGAAACATTCAACGTTTCCATAAAAATCTTTATGTTGTGCAAAACGCTTTTCAATAGCCATAATAATTTTGTCAAAAAAATTATTAAAGTTTTTTATCTCAAATTTTCTTAATACATCATCGACTCAACTTTTGTTCTTTGACCTTCGTTGCCCAGGCAGTGCTTCTTTCAACTTTTTCCTGAAAAAAACGCCCCTAAGATCGAAATGCTCTGGGAAAGTTCCCGGTGTGCCATAGGGCCACCACGCTCCTGCTTTCAATATAACATCAGTTCAAGGAATTGGAATTCTTATTAAAAACAATATTCCTCACTTTCATACGCCAATTGATTCAAATATTTTATCAACTGCAGTACAAGTTGATATGGGTATCAAAGTTACTATTATTTGTGTCTACATCCTGCCGGGACAACCTTCCACTCAATCCAATCTAGGAAATATAGTTAGGCAAGTGCAACCATCATAAATAATTACATGTTATCTCAACTCATGGAGCATGCTTTGGGGTTCCCCTAAGTCCAACAAAAGGGGCTCATTTATCGAAGAATTTATTAGCAAATCCGACTTAGCTATTATCAATGATGGTTCTCCGACCCAATTTTCAACGCACAGCACGTTTACCCATGTTGACGTGACATGTTGTTCTTCAATACTTTTCCCGAAAATATCTTGGGTCATCACTAGACATATTGTAAAAAAATAAAAAAGATTTGGCAAATTGGAAATTGTTCAAAGATAAATTTGAACCAAACGTGTTAGCACTATTAACAACCCCCACTTCTATAAACAGGGAAGCTGCGTTATTGCTTAAATGCATAAGAAATGCTGCAAATGACTATGTACCAAAATCGTCCCCTGTTACATCCAAATGAATTGTGCCCTGATGGAATCCTGATTTAGCTAGGCTAAGAAATATAAAGTTCAGAATTTGGAGGACTTTCAAGAAAAATCCCACTCAAGTTAACTTAATATCCTACAAAAAAGCTTTTTAGAAGATTGCTAAAAATTAGCAAAACAAAAAGCTTTAAGGATTTTACAGGTGAAATCAATCCAAACTCATCAACAAGCACCGTTTGGCAACGTATAAGAACTCTAACTGGCAACTCTACACATAAAAGCATTCTATCTGTTAACAAGCCAACTTGCTCGGTAACTAATCCTGCTGAAATTAGCAATTATTTCGCCCAAACTTGGTCATCCAACTCGGATAATTCAAACTTTTTGGTCTCTTTTAACACAAAGAAATTAGAAAGCCTCACATCAGTTCCACAACTTACAATAAACGCAGCGGCAAAATGTATCGAAGCTGACATAACTTTAACCGAATTGGAAAGTGGCTTGTGCAAATTACAAGGGAAAACACCAGGGAGGGACAGGGTTTCCTATCCTATGATAAAAAATCTTCCGGAAGCAGCTAAATAAAGACTTATCTGGCTCTATAATAGCATCTTAAGCAAAGGTATCATACCCCTGTCGCTGGAAAATAGCGACAATTATCCCCATACATAAGCCAAAGAAAGATATTGCAAGTATTGACAGTTATCCTCCAATCTCATTGTTTCCTTGCCTGTCAAAAGTCACAATGTAATGGTTTGCAGAATTCAAGAAACTTTTAAGTCCAAACCAAGCCGCTTTCAAACCTAAAAGAGGTTGCTTTGATGCACTACTACATATTGATTACCAAGTCACAAACGCTCTTACAGCACGCAACCAGATTTCAAAAATGGCCTTAGATTTCGAAAATGCTTTTGACCGCATAGTAATCCACATTGTTCTAAACAAGCTAAAGGAATGGCGAGTCGGTCCAAAAATCTTTCGGTATTTCAAAACATTCTTAACGAACAGAAAGTGCTTCGTTAAAATTCACAACTCATTTCAAAGACTTTGTCTCTCAACAACGGTATCCCACAAGGATCTCTTTTATTTGACATTTGCTTTGCTATTGCATTTAACCATTTAATTGAAATTATAACAAAATGTAAAGATTTAGATCATTGTATATATGCAGACGATGCATATATAATATATGTAAATACAATGACCTAGATAAAATAAAATCTTTTTTTTTCTCTTTTAATGAATGAAATTTATAACTGGTCCTGTATATCTGGATCCAAGCTTTCTTTAGAAAAATGTGAATTGATTTGCAGAAAAAAAATGTACTAACTTTGAATTAACTATAAATGACATAAAAGTTGAAACAGTTTACTATCTAAATGTTCTAGGACTTTTAATTAACAATAAGTATAACTGGAAACCTCACTGTATTAGTCTTAAGAAATCGTTAGCAGCAAGGCTCAATATCATAAAATATTTATCATGTAGAAAAAGTAATGTTCACATCAATTCACTTTGCCATATCTCAAAAATGTTAATCCTAAGTAAAATTGATTACGCTTTAGCGATCTATTGTTCCTGTCCCAAATCCAAAAAAAAAATTAATAGCACCAACATACCACCAAGCAGCCAAAAGAAGCATAGGTGCTTTCCCAACAACACCTATAAAGAATATTCTTGCGGAGGCCGGGTTCCCGACAATTGAACAGCGATACATTGAAGTCATCACAAAACTCAATGTCAAGCTTTATTTCCAATCAGGATCGATTATAGACAAGGATACAAGTAAAGGCATAACCCATAAACAGTCCGCAATACACAACATTCTGGAATCATTCAAAGATTTTAGTTTCACTTGCTATAAAAACGCAAAGCCGGATTCCTCAAAACTAAAACATAAAGGTTTTAACTTTATTTACACAAAAATTCAAAAATTCAAAAACGGAAACAAACACAGCTTTTGTAGTTGTAAATCAGGTTGGTTCCGTAATCATAAAAGGAATACTACCAAATATTGCCTCCATCTTTACAACAGAAGCAGTAGCTATTTTTGAGGTAACTAAAAAATGTTGACAAACACCGGGCAATTGGGCTTTGTTTTTGATAGTTCTCTCAGTTCTGAAAGGCATCGTTAATCCTATAAATGACACGACTAGCAAAAATTCGAGATTTGGTAATTAAATCTAGTTCTAAGATCAAACTAATCTGGATACCTGCTCAGGTTGGAATAGAAGGTATCGATGAGTTCGCTAATGAAGTAGCAAACTCTGCGCTTATGGCTTCAACTTTCACATACAACACCTTATCTCGCCTAGATTTAACAAGGTACATTAAAACGAATTGCTCTTACCAACGGTTACTGGAGTGGGAGCACTACAAGCACCACTATCAAACAATCATCTCAAACAAAGTTCAACCATTATTCCCCAGAAACATCCCCAAGGCCGCCATCACAACTTTTACCAGACTCCGCCTTGGTCACACCGCATACACACACAAGCACCTCCTCAAAAGGGAATCTGCACCAATTTGTCCTTCCTGCTTCAATACTGTAACGGTAGCACATCTGATAAGCCCATGCTTCTTGTCTTCATTTTCATCTCTACAGAACAGCTTTAACCCCAATGAAAATCTATTCCAAGACCTCTCAAAACCACAGTAATATTGATATAATAACAAATATTTTAAATTATATAAAAATAAGTATTTAAAATTAACTTTATTTTCCCAGAGCCGAAAACCTTTGCTGCTATTTCGCTCTATTTATTTATATTAGTAACAATTTGCAATTATATACTGATTTTTTTTTTTTTTATAATTTTGAACGCGCTCAAGGGATTATGAATACCCTTTATATGTTTTCAACACAGCGCGTGCATTTGGTTAAGAAGAGAAAGAAGGAAAGGAAAGATGTGTGGCGCGATGTTCTGATACTAGAGCTGGTTGTTGTCTCAGATATCTCCAGGGATGGCGGCTGAAGTAATGCGGAGAGAATTACCGTGTCTTATTTATTTATGTTCCTTATAATTCGCATTATTTTATATATTTCTTTGTCATATTTATGGGTATGCTAGTTTACTCAATCACATATTGTTAGTGTTATGCCTAAACAGCACGTAATGGGTAAACCAGAAACATATTTTATGACAATTCTTAGAATTGGGTTTTAATGGAATATTAGAAGACATAGACAACGGCAGGAATCGAACCTGCAACCACTATGTTGACAGGTGAGCACACAACTATCGCGCCACGGCCACTGCAATAAAATAAATAAATAATAAATAAAACGTTGATGCGTTAAAGAGACAACGGATTTAAGCGCAGCCAGACTGTCATTCAGGATAGCAGTATTTTCGTATTTATTTGGATCCTGTTTAATTATAATGGGGTATCCATTTTGCGGTTTCAAAAGTACACGTAAATAAAACACATATAATATTTTTTTTTGTCATGATATTTCTTTTTTATTATAAAGATTGAACTTTGACATTATGTGCGAAACACTACATCATTTAAATGACCACCACCATTGTTGGAACCATCGATTCTTTTGAGGTAATTTTTGGCCACTTTTTAACACATATTGGGCGGTATCTCAGCCATAACTTGTCGAATGTTGGTTTGCAAGTGCTCAAGAGTTAAAGGTTTATCTGCATAAATACGGTCTTTCGCGTAGCCCCACAAAAAAAAGTTCAGTGGTGTCAAATCGAATGATCTTGGTGGCCGGTTGATATCGTCACGACGAGAAATTACGCGGCCAGGAAATGTCTCTTGCAATAAAGCCATATTCGCTCGAGTTGTGTGGCATGTGGTACTGTCTTGTTGAAACCACATATTCTCCAAGTCGTGTTCTTCAATAGCAGGCAAAAAATATCATATGACCATAACGCACCGAATTGACGGTAACAGTCGTTCCATCGTTGTTTTCGAAGAAGTAAGGTCCAATCACACACAGTGACTTTTAGTGAATGTAATGGCTTCTCTTCAATTACTTGAGGATTCTCAGAACCCCAAATACGACAATTTTGCTTATTAACATACCCACCGAGTGAGAAATGTGCTTCGTCGCTGAACAAAATTTTGTTCGAAAAATCGCCGTCCACAGCCTGTTGTTCAAGCACCCATTCGACGTATCTACGACGACGTTGTGAATGTGAAGCTGGACTTTATATGGATGTAGGTGTAGGTCCAAATGCAAAATATGCCATAATGTGCCGTAGGACAGTCCTAATTCCTGAGAACGACGAGGAATCGACACATTTGGGTCTACGGCAACAATTTCACTTACAGCAGCGATATTTTCAGTGGTACGAGCGAAACGATGATGCACAAGCCTTACAATATCTGTAACCAATTCAGTCTCTTCAAATTTCTTCACAATTTTGTCAATTTTTTTTTTTTTTTTTTATAATCTACACGCGCTCAAGGGATTATGATTACCATTTAAATGTTTCAACACAGCGCGGGCTTGAGGTTAAGGAAGAGAAAGAATGATAGGAAAGATGTGTGGCGCGATATTCGGAGACTGTAGGTGGTTGTTGTCTCAGACTATATCTCCAGTGATGGCGGCTGAGCTCATGCGGAGAAAATTTCCGTGTCTTATTTATCGATGTCCCTTATAATTTGCATTAATTTTTTTCATTCATTGTCATATTTTATCGGTATACTAGTTTTACTCAATCACATGTTGTTAGTTCTATGCCTAAACAGCATGTAATGAGTAAACCAGCAACTCATTGTATGACATTTATTTTTAGAATTGGTTCTTAATGGAAAAATAAAAAGAAATAGACTACGGCAGGGATCGAACCTGTCACCATGTGGTTGACAGGCGAACACACAACTATCGCGCCGCGGCCACCCCCGTGCTTGCGTAGTTGGACGATCATGTAAACCATAATCTCCTCTTAAGGCACGATATGTGGCTGTGGCAGAATCACCATTTTTGTAGTAGGTTTTAACAATTTTTATGCTTTGTGCGATAATTAAGCGATCCATTTTCGTAAATGTCATAATTTCATGTGAAAAAAAAATTGGTTTAAAAACTTAGTTTGACAGATGTAGAATTCCAGCCCTCTTTTGAAACCGCAAAATGGATAACCCTTTATTGCATGTATCCCAATAATTTTTAGGTCTTCAGCTGGAAAAACACTATCAAAGTCAAAAAGCTTAGATTCTTTTAATGACATAGAAACAATTCTGGCCTTTCCTCATTAAACGTCTTGCTCCAAACCCTTCCTGGTTGGAAATTACACTAAACAAATTTTTACCGGACTGCATAACAGGAGGAGACAGTACATAATTAGTAAGCGAAAGGGAAAATGACCAATCATCCAAGAGTTGGGAAGAATTCATTACATCCAAACGACTTTATGAAAACATGGAGTAAATAAGCTAGTAAACGGATCTGAGTGGACTTTATTTTGCAGCTATTGTATTAGATGACTTGGGTTATGTTATAACGGGTGATTTTTTTGCTACTTGGTTTTTGACGTTTATATTTTTGACAGATCACACATGACAAATTCCACAAACATTTGACATTTCGATTCAGTATTGTTTGCCATTTCATCATGAATAGACTTACGCCTGAACAACGTTTGCAAATTATTGAAATTTATTATCAAAATTCGTGTTCTGTGAAAAATGTGTTTCGCAAGCTACGTCCGTTTTTTTTCCGCTCATTTTTGCAGCCAGAGCAGCCAGAGGCAATTCAGCAGCTACCAATGCATCCCGAAAAATGCACTGTTTGGTGCGGTTTATGGGCAGGCGGCATCATTGGGCCGTACTTCTTCAAGGACGATGAAGGCCGCAGGGTTACGGTCAATGGAGAAAGGTACCGTTCGATGATAACAGATTTTTTTTTTGCCGAAAATGCAAGAATTGAACTCGGTCGACATGTGGTTCCAACAGGACGTGCCACATGCCACACTGCACGCCAAACCATGCATCAATTGAGAGGCGAATTTGGTGAGCAGTTGATCTCACGTTTTGGCGCAGTCAATTGGCCACCAAGATCATGTGATTTGACCCCGTTAGACTATTTTTTGTGGGGCTGTGTTAAGTCTATTGTCTATGGGGACAAGCCAAACACGATTGCTGCCTTGGAAGCCAACATTGAACGCGTCATTGGTGAGATTCCGGCCGAAATGTAAGAAAAATTTTGCCAAAATTGGACCTTCAGAATGGACCACCTGAAGCGTAGCCGCGGGCAACATTTAAGTGAAATTATTTTTAAAAAGTAAATGGCAGAAATTGATTTATCGATCCAAATAAAAATTTCATTCACTTTTTACAAGTTTCTGTGTTTTTTTGAATTTTCAAAAACCAAAAACTCTTAAAAAATCACCATTTAGTAGGTAGTTAGATTTTGGTATATTTTTTGTGACCAAATGTTTATCTATAATTTTTCTGAAAAAATTAAAAACTATTGTGCAGAATTATAATTGTAAAAAGTAGCTAAAAATACAACCACACAGTCCACAAAAAAAAAAAAAAAAAAAAAATATAAAAATAAACGTATTGTTTTTTCAATATTGCTAAATATAACTTTCAATATTGAAACTTTGTTAATAGAGTTTGTATGAGTTATAAATGTAAGCTTAATTTATTGATCAAAATAAATTCACTAATTTAAATTTACTAATTTTTGTTTTGTTTTTACTTACTTGTTTATCCAAAAGAACGTTATTGCTACACTGTAGAAATTCTTCAGGTCCAACATGTTTCGCTAATTTTCTCTCAATTCGACATAAAATTTGTGCGAAATGTGATGGAGTTGGGCAGTCTATTAAATCTATCTGAAAGAAAATCATTTCTATAAGAAAATGTGTATCAAACCCCCGCGCTACCTTGCGGCGGAGGTAATAAAAAAAGACAATTCCATTAATCATTTTTCATGCTAACCTTGTCAGTATTACTTTGACAAGCACGTAAATCTCCTTCGTGTTTTTCTAATTCAGTCAGGCGTTTTAACAAGGCACTCAATATTTCCGAAACTAACTCCTCTAATCCAGTATTAGAACATCTGTTCGTTTGGCATTGTAAAAAAGGATCAAAAGGACATATTCAAAGTCCTAATCTAATGACTTGTCTATAAATACTTGTAACTTACCTCGAAACGATATGTTTAACATGACTCATGATCCTTTCATCACGGAAATCGTACGGGAACCGATATGTCCATTCGGCTAGTAATGCGGCTAATGTGGCTAAGGATCCACTATCAGGTACACAGGACAACAGTTTACCCAATAACTCATGCGGACGCAGGAACAAACGTGACGATAATATAAATGAGAAAACAAAATCCTGCAAGAGAAACAAATAAAACAATATAGAAAAAAGGAAATACAGTTTTTGAAAGTCTGCTAAACACGTAGTAGGTACGTTCATTCATATATTCTCTCAGACGGCCAAACCGGCAATATACAACTTTCGGAATATAAATTCGATTAGTTTATCTGCAAGACACAATCAGTTAGAGGAGTTTTATTGGAAACGATGTGAGATTTGTCCTTTTAATTATTTTATCACTTAATAAGGGATAATTGCCATTTGCCAAAAAGAAAAAGTTCCACCAGATTAGGCAACTCATGGACTGAGATAAACGGTCCGAGCCCGAATGCCGAGGCACGATTAAGCTTATGACCAGATGGGAAGATTATAAGCACTATGTGCTCATTAAATCCATTTCTCTGTATACAAATCGTTGTGTGCTTGGTTTGGTGTTACAGACACCATAATGGCATGAGAGGGACATGCTTTGAGGATTTTGGGGCGACCAGCAGTACGGACGTTTCTTTGAAGATTCATTATCATTAAAGGGAAAAACGGACTTTTGTGTTGGTACCTATGCATACCTAACCTATACATCCAATCCACAGGCAGAAAGGACCAAAACCAAAATAAAAAGGGAATTCTTCCAATGAATTCGGTCACCGTTATGGCTGTGGCCTGATTGTTAATGATGCTACAATCGGATGATTCTTAATTTCGTTTCTCGGAAATCTGTTTTAGTTTTCCCCCTAAGGTTTGAATTTTTTTGTTTTTATTTTCTTTCTTGAATTTTGTATATTATCTACCTAATGTAATTGTATACCTATAGCTGATGTTGTTTGCTGGATATGATGACCTGGCTATATAGGTCGTCCTTCTCCTCCTTCTTATAATAGCAATGTCCATACTCAGGTTGAAATATGTTTTTTTATCTCCTGCCCCATTTTAGAATAAATCTAATTCTTGTCTGGCTGACTTTCGCCTCTTTCTGCTGACAAGGACTAAATCTGGGGCACACAAAAATATACATACAGACGGTTCATGAATTGGCCTTGATGTGATTTTATATTTTATAGTAGGTCCATTTAGTATGAATTATATATTTTAAACGATAAATGCGAAGAGGATCCTTTAGGGAGGAGAATTAATCCAAGTTGTCTGCGGACAAAGAAAAAGGTGCGGTATTTGTGTTTACCATGAAAAATTACCTGTACACAACATCAGACAAAGTTAATAGATGATGGGAATAAAACAGCTAGAAGCTGCAAAATTATACAAACAAAACAATGTCTTGAGGTATGGTGTAGTATTTTCTCAATGATTTAGTGGCATAATTAAAGAAAAAAAGGTAGATAATTAGGTATAAGTATTATACCTTGATGAATAAGGGTACAATGTAAATGGGGTAACTTGTTCCAATTTTCAGGGGATTTCATAAGATCCCTAAATGTCCATTAACATAATCGCTTGAAATCTCTTTGTTTTTTTTCCTTATTTGCGTTTTGATATTAATTTTTAATGCTACATTATTATTTTTATTGGTGAAGGGAAGGGAGTATGATTTTAGGGCTTAGAAGAAGCTACCGAAGCATATTGGTCTTGAAGTACCGAATACCCAAGTGCGGGGAGAAAATTGAGACGCTAAGAGCATATTCAACAGTTGTGTGGAGAAATGAATCTCTGAACTTAATAGTTTATCTGAAGTTGGACTCAAGAGTACATTGGGAAACATTATCACCAGTACGAGTATTAGATACGTTTGACTTGGTTCGGTGGAAAAATAAGAAGAAATATATCGAAATAGTAATTATTATTTTCGTTCATCAGTCATACAGTTGCCAGTCGGTTTTTACTGAGAATTCTGGAAGTCGTTATTTAGTGACAAATTTGATTTAATTGATCAGTTAATAGTTTAAATTTGGGGCTGTCGGAAATTACGTCAGATTTTTATTTGGAATAAACGCCAAGAAATTCTTCATACAAAATTCTTCCTAGGAATAAGCCAAAGTTTTCTGATAATCTTTCCTAAATTTTTGGCCTTTTTTGGAAAAAAAAATATTTGGGACTTTTGTCCAATATTAAGTTACTTACTTCTATCAATTGTTATTTGCAATTATGGTTACGGCGTACAAGAATCTAGGCGCGTAAGGGAGGCATTCTGCCCCCTGGAACCCCCCAATATAGGATTTGGAGTGGGTATGCAATTTTTTTTTGCATTTGAAGATTTCGTTTTAAAAATTTCCAAACAAAATTTGGATTTACCCAAAATTGTACCCACCCCAAATACTATATTGGGCCAAGCGTAGGGGTTACGCGCCGAACTTTTGAAAATTTATTGTTTACATTTGAAATCTATTTTATGTTTTAAATAAAGATTTCACAGTGTGTCATGTGGCCCCTCCCCGAATGGACCCTCAACCTGCCCCCTTCGTCTTGTTTGAAAATACCTTAAAACTTTTTATGGTCTTTTTTCCTTTTTTTGGAAATTAGGCCAGATTATACAAATTTTCTGGCTTAATTTCCATTTTGCTTTCAGGCTCTTTTTCCACACCTACCTGGCATAATTTCCAATATTTCTGACTTATTTTCCGAATAAAATTCTGATATATTTTTCGAATTCTTAGCCAGAAAAAAATTCTGGCATTTTTTCAAAAAAAAAAATTCAGTCGCAATTTCATCTATCGTAATTTCCGGGAGATGGGGTAATCCCAGCTTATTGGCCTGAAACTTCCTTCAATAATGGTAATGGGTTTCATTAGAAAATAATGTAATCGAGAGTTTCCCTCAGTTTCTATTTTACTTTTACTTTTATTTTTACCAACCAGTAGTGGGAAGTAATCATATAGCTTGAAGATAAATGTCGTAATTGCCATCGTATGCCTTGTACCTGCCCATCTACCAAAGCTCTTTCCTGGTGTTTTTTTTTGGAGCTACCAGGGGCTTATACTTCCCTATCCACTTGAAAATTTAGTGCAAGAAGAGCTGTTTGCCCAATGTGAAACCGAATCCAGATACTGAACCAGAAACTGCACATAACCAGTAAGATCCTGAATCAGGGTGAAGAACCCCTCAATCGCCAGCATAACAAGACTACCGAACCGAAGACAAGCTGTGATTCAGAAATATTAAACTGATACATATATGTACATCTCATTAGTCACTACCTTAAACGAGCTAAATAATGTTTGGTTTCTCGGAAACTGCTCCAACGATTTGGATGAAACTGCTTACAGTTTGCTTCTGCGAGAGTGTTAGTGAAAACTAAATAAAATACAATTTATGTGATTTTTATAGATACATATTTATAAATGTATGAGAGCCTATATTGTATATATGTATGTAGCTATTCAATGACGTGTGCAAAATTCGTAAAAATGAAATATAATTAGGTAGGAATAAATGAATGATACAGATAATAACATCTTTTTAAATTGCTAGTTGTTAAAGTTTGAGGGGAAAAAAAGATAAGATTTGGATAATTGTTGGACAAATTTGAATTGAATATAAAAAAAAAATTTAATTGTTGGTTTTTATAAGAATATGTAGTTTTTATTACTAAAATTTTGAAAACATTTTTAGAAAAAAAATTGAAACGTCATTTTGAAGCAATTATTAATTTGCATTATTAAATTTTAATTTCAAGAAAAATCAGTCACTGGTTTTTGAAAAAAATCAATTTTTCACAAAAAAAAATTTATTTACTTTTAAAAATATCGAAAAACC
Organism: Philhelius pedissequus; assembly: GCA_910595825.1. Classification (NCBI taxonomy): domain Eukaryota; kingdom Metazoa; phylum Arthropoda; class Insecta; order Diptera; family Syrphidae; genus Philhelius; species Philhelius pedissequus. The sequence continues at coordinate 316,166,436 of OU343160.1, read as the reverse complement.
AATTTTTTGAGAATCTGAGCATTTGCGTAAAAAAAATATTTTAATCGGTTCATCTAATAGTGAGAAAGTCGAAAATATAAAGAGTGGTTCTATGGAAAGTAACGTAAATAAGTAAGCAAAATAAAATATCTTTATACCTGAAAGTGGACTCTACAAATATAAGAATTCTTTTATAAGAATTGTTTTATTTAACATTTGTATGGGAAGTACCGTTGTTTTTTATTTTAAGAAAATATTTTTTTCTTAACTGTGCACAAAATTATGTCAGAAAACTGTCAAATACGAAGTCTCAAAAAAAACTCATTGAGTCTTTCTCGAAATTTTGAGTTTTCAAAAAAAAATTTTTTTTTAATAAATTTTTTTTTTAGGTGAAAACTTCTATAGGCATGTTGTGCATTCTCCGGTATGGGTAAAAAGTATAGAATTATAAGAACATAAGATCGACATTCTTAAGATGTGCAACATTAATCCATTCTAATGAAACATCGATGTTAAAAGAAAAAAACACAGATGTGTCATTCAACACATCGATATCAATATTGCGTAATTGAGAAGAGGTCGATGCTTCTTCCACTGACTCTTGACCAGGTGATCTATTTCAAGCAATGAGAAAATAAACAGCGAGATTACGATAATATATAGAAAATAAATAAGTACATATGTACATATTATAAACGGTTACCCATTTGGCGGATTCAAAAGTGTAGGGCTGGAATTCCACATCTGTCAAACTAAGTTGTTAAGCCAATTTTTTTTTTCAGTTGAAAGTCTGAATTTTACGAAAATGGATCGCTTAACTATCGCGCAACGCATAATAATTTTTAAAACCTACTACAAAAATGGTGATTCTGCCACAGCCACATATCCTGCCTTAATAGGAGATTATGGTTTATATAATCGTCCAACTACACAAGCAATTGGCAAAACTGTGAAATATTTTGAAGTGACTGGATTGGTTACAGACATTGTAAGGCCTGTGCAATGTTCATCATCGTGTCACTCGTACCACTGAAAATATCGCTGCTGTAAGTGAAAGTGTTGCCGAAGACCCGAATGTTTCGATTCCTCGTCGTTCTCAGGAATAAGGATTGTCTTACGGCACATTATGGCGTATTTTGCATTTGGATCTATACCTTCATCCATATAAAGTCCAGCTCACACAACAACTGAAGCCAGCTTACCATTCACAACGTCGTAAATACGTCTAATGGGTGTTTGAACAACAGGCGGTGGACGGCGATTTTTCGAACAAAATTTTCCTCAGCGACGAAGCACATATTTGGGGTTCTTAGAATCCTCAAGTAATTGAAGAGAGTCCACATGTACATCCATAAAAAGTCACTGTTTGGGGCGCTCTTTGGTCCGGAGGTGTGATTGGACCTTACTTCTTCGAAAACGACGATGGAAAGACTGTCAACGTCAATTCGGACCGTTATGGTCATATGATAACCGACTTTTTTTGCCTGCTATTGAAGAATACGACTTGCAGAATATGTGGTTTCAACAAGACTGTGCCACATGCCACACAACTCGAGCGAATATGGCTTTATTGCAAGAGACATTTTCTGGCCGCGTAATTTCTCGTCGTGGCGTTATCAACTGGACATCAAATCATGCGATTTGACACCGCTAGACTTTTTTAGCTGGGCTACGCGAAAGACCCTGTTTATGCAGATAAACCTTTAACTCTTGATCACTTGAAAACCAACATTCGTCAAGTTATGGCTGAGATACCGCCCAATATGTGTCAAAAAGTGGTCGAAAATTACCTCAAAAGAATCGATACTTGCAACAATTCGCGTGGTGGTCAATTAAATGATGTAGTGTTTCACACATAATGTCAACGTTCAAACTTTATAATAAAAAAGAAAAATCGAAAAAAACATATTTTATATGTATTTAATTTACGTTTAGTTTTGAAACCGCAAAATGGATAACCCTTTATATCGATAGCGGTAGATAACTATGCCGTCTGTATATAAATTGTTCAGTGCTGTTTATATATGTGTATAAGTAAATTTATATTCTCCCATTCCGTAGTTAAATGCGTATGTGTGTTTTGATTATATTATTTAAAATTGATTAATTTTTGATTAAAATTTTTAAATGATATTCAGATGTCGCTACCAAGGTTATTATGTAGATATTTGTATCATTTATTTTTAAGATACCAGGGTTGACTTGTTACTATTAGGGTACTTATTCATATACTCTTTCACCAACATTTCTTTATTGGTTGTAATTGATTTACTATATTCTAAAGAAATCTAAATCTAAGAGTGCTAAATCTCGACGAGTCGGGTACACAAGAGGGTTCAAGGGGATAAGGCATAAGAGCCACTGTCTATGCGAGTTTCACTTGCACGTAAATTGTGATGTATATACACCTAAATGAAACATGAATGAAACCATCATTTAAGCTGTACTCCAACGCTGCTAGCGACCTTTAAGTCTTATAAAAAAAAAAAAAAAAAAACGATTTTATATTTAGAGGTATATAATCAAATAAAAAAGTGCCCTGGGGGTAATTCAAAAGTCGAAAAATTAGGAACTCCCAATTGTGCATACTGCAGGAAAAAAAGGAAATATTAAATATGATATTTTTCTCATATTAGAAAATGAATAAAATAATAAAAAGTATGTGTTTTAAATATCTCTTATAATTGTGTTAATATTTCCGTCCGAAAAATTTGATATTATTTAATATTTATTTATTTATTTTTGTTCTTTTTAAATAATTTTTTGTATGTTGCATTTTTAAATATTTAATTATTCGATGTCATTAATTTTATTTTTACAGAATCATAGATATTCAAATGCCATCTTTTAGTGCAAAAGGATCTTAGGGAAAGTTGTTTTTCTCATGGTAAGCTTTATGTAACCCTTTAAAGAGTGGGCTCAAAAAATAATCAGTATTTATCTCTTCGTGAAAATAATAAAACTGCTAATATTGTATATCCAGAAGCTTTGAAATATGCATGTTCGCATTTTTTGAAAACTGTTTCATTGAGTGAATATTTAGTTATTTACGGAAAGCATATGTAAATATATATATAGATTTGTTGATAAATAAAAACATAGTAGAAATTGCGGTCACTTTCAACATTTGATATATATTTAGTCATATTACTCGTAAAATATATATAAAAAGCTTGCGAAGTGCATAATACAAAAAATTGTTCGTTAATATTTAGTAAATATACTTTTTGAAAAACCGCCCCCCCCCCCACCAACATTTTTTCTGCGTTCGCCCTGGATGACGGTGAAGGCCTCACACAAGTTGCATTTTCAAAATAGTAGAGCCCAATGATACCACCGAACATCTGTAACAACTAGCTATTTATTTTGTTGGATACATTGCCTCCTGGTGAACAACGTATGGATACTTAATATTATACTTCGATTGATTATATTTCGAACAAAAAACCTTTGCACTAACGAACATTTATTTTGGTAATAAAATTTAACATATGGACGTTCTGCTTAATTGAAACGGGTGATTTTTTTGCTACTTGGTTTTTGACGTTTATATTTTTGACAGATCACACATGACACATTCCACGAACATTTGACATTTCGATTCAGTATTGTTAGCCATTTCATCATGAATAGACTAACGCCTGAACAACGTTTGCAAGTTATTGAAATTTATTATCAAAATTCGTGCTCTGTGAAAAATGTGTTTCGCAAGCTACGTCCGTTTTTTTTTCCGCTCATTTTTGGCTAAATGGATACGTGAATAAGCAGAATTGCCGTATTTGGAGTGAAGAGCAGCCAGAGGCAATTCAGCAGCTACCAATGCATCCCGAAAAATGCACTGTTTGGTGCGGTTTATGGGCAGGCGGCATCATTGGGCCGTACTTCTTCAAGGACGATGAAGGCCGCAGGGTTACGGTCAATGGAGAAAGGTACCGTTCGATGATAACAGATTTTTTTGCCGAAAATGCAAGAATTGAACTCGGTCGACATGTGGTTCCAACAGGACGGTGCCACATGCCACACTGCACGCGAAACCGTGCATCAATTGAGAGGCGAATTTGGTGAGCAGTTGATCTCACGTTTTGGCGCAGTCAATTGGCCACCAAGATCATGTGATTTGACCCCGCTAGACTATTTTTTGTGGGGCTATGTTAAGTCTATTGTCTATGGGGACAAGCCAAACACGATTGCTGCCTTGGAAGCCAACATTGAACGCGTCATTGGTGAGATTCCGGCCGAAATGTGTGAAAAAGTTTGCCAAAATTGGACCTTCAGAATGGACCACCTGAAGCGTAGCCGCGGGCAACATTTAAGTAAAATTATTTTTAAAAAGTAAATGGCAGAAATTGATTTATCGATCCAAATAAAAATTTCATTCACTTTTTACAAGTTTCTGTGTTTTTTTGAATTTTCAAAAACCAAGCTCTTAAAAAATCACCGTTTATAATTTACCATGATGATTTGGCATAATTAGCTAAATAATAAATAAATAGATTTGACAGATGGTGCCAAAACAACATGACGGACACAGAGACTGTCAAAATTGGCCCGTGCGTCGTTATTGGAAAAACCTTATTTCTCTAATAAATTTGACAATGAAGTATATGTATGTATGTAGACTAAGTTAAGAACTGAGTTCGTTTCCAGATAATATTTAAAGTTCAAAAGATGACATACATATACACATACATATCCTTAAATTAATTATAATCTTAACATCATTGAAAAAAATATATTCCTCTCGGATTTTTTTTTTGAAAGGTTCGGTTTGTATTTAAGGACGAAGGAGAAAAAAAATCTTTGAAAATGACAACACACAATTCTACAGAATTGATGTAAGGAATTTTCAGTAAGGTTGGGAAATGCTTTTTCAATGTCCTATATAATATTGTCGCTTGATATTTTTTTTAAATTATACACAAAAAAAAAACCTGCACTATTCGAAAATCATAATTAAACACACATGTCAAATAAAACGTAAACTCGGTCAATGCAAACATTATCTGCAAAAAAAAAAAAATTATTCGCTCCTCGTTACAACTTTTATATATGATACGGATATGTTTGTACAAAAATTGATTCACCCCCTCTATGTATGAGGATGAATACATATAAACCAACATAGCTAGTCTACAAAAAGTAAATCAGAAACGTAAAACTTTGCTATGGAATCCGTAGATATACATGATGAAGTATTTTAATTAAATTTACTGCAACTAGATCAAAGCATCCTTTTAAGCGGATGCACGTATGCATATTATACGTAACTGGTTTCCATACCAGTGATGTCCTATAGCCAACAGGAAGGCAGCAATTTTTTGGTGTTGTTGTTGGAAATATATAGTGCATTGGGACACATGATAATTTAATCTGAGTGTTGAATTTATGGAAGACGAAAAAAAAATACATATATGTGTATTTTTGCCTTAGGGCTCTGTGAGTTTATTGTATTTCAAAAATATTAGGTCTGCGCATCATGCACAGTGTGTTTGATATTTTTTCCAGGAAAATATATCGGATACTGTTGGAGATCACAGAAATTCTGCAGAAATCGAATTTTTATTAATTAAATTCGGTTTGAATGCAAATATTGACCGGATGAGCATCATAGTTTGATATTGGGATTAGTCTGAGTTTATCTAAACTAATTTTTGTTTTGAATTCAGTTAGGTATGTATAAGCTTGTAACATTGGGAGACTATTTTGCTTTGTAGTGTTGAGCTTGTGCCTTACGCAGAATGCTGAGGAAAATTATAGAAAAATGTTCGTAGAATCATGTTACTTTGAAATTACTCTTATGTATATTTATAGAAATATTTGAGTATTTTCTTGGAATGTTACTGAAGTAAGAAGTCTGGAGTGCTGAAGTCAGACGAATCTCCCAGCCAGTGCAAGTCGATATTAGGTGACCACCAAACCAATAACTTGAAATATTGTTGTCTCTCATCTGCCAATCATGGTTGGTCATACTTTTGTATCGGTTATCCGTCATATTAAATGTGTACGCCAGACCAGATGATATTTTCTTCGCAAGAAAGTCTAATAGGCCGACTGGCAACCGGCCTTCTCGCACATGATTTTTCACAAAATTTCCACTACAATTTCTCTGATATTACATATCCACAAAAACGGCCCGATAGGCGATGTTACCACCCTAATACAAACATATACAAACTCTTGGAAATCGTATTGTATGAAATTTTAAGCTTTTACTATAAGTCTCTCATTTTTCTTATACAACATGGCTTTCTTAAATTTAGATCAATTTAGTTGAATTCGTATCCTTCGTCTGCTCAGGCTAAGAGAATGGTAAGCAAGTCCATGTCATAAGAACCGATTTTAGCTAGGCCGTCTATAAAATCCCTTAGACTCATACATTTCAAACTGTCGATACTCGGTTTTGAACTTATTTTAATGAAATTGCTTTCTCTTATCTGGATAATCGTTACTATAGTGTTCATTTTAAATCTGCCTTCTTTAGCCTTTTGTTGGCCATGTCGGGAGTCCCTCAGACATCCACTTAGGCCCTTATCATTTTCTTTCTACTGTTATTGATATTGAAATAATATATCTCTCTACACTGATGATACCAGATTTTTTGAAGACAATCAGTAAGATAGGAAAGATTTTTGTTTTTTGCGAAGCACTTGGCTTCGTTTAACGATTGTCCAAGGAACTCTCTAACATATATGCAACACAACATTTGTCCGTTCCAAACTTAAAAAGGAATATCAAGTATTAAGGTCCCTGAAACTACATTAATTCACATCGCCAGAATCGAGAGTATCCAACGTCAATTCTATCGATTTACTCATCAAGAACTGTCCTGGAATAATCCGTTAATGGTTCCTCTCTATCAAGCCCGCGTTTTAACCGCCCAATAAAATACATTCACTTGAACTCTAGAGGCTATAGCTTTTTTAAAGTATATATTGTAGCCGATCGAATTAATAAAATAAAATGCACGACTGGGTCGTACAAACTTGCTCTTGTAGCTAACAACTTTAATGTAGCTAAGCATTAACGTTCTTTATTAGGTATGTAGTCTAATTATCTTATGCAGGTTAAAAGCCAATGTAGTTAAGATTACCATGATAATAAAATCCTTTTATATTGCCTAGTTGTTATAGTTTGATGGAAAACAAAGATGCCAATTGAAATTCTTCGAGAAATAAATATAAAATGAGTTTTGTATATTCATTTATACATTATTTTTAACAATTTATACATATAAATTTTAAATTTTAAAATAATTCAGGGAATGGTTCTTTAAAAATCGATTTTTCAATAGAATTTTTTATTTATTTTTTTAAAATTTCGAAAAACTTTCGGTTCATACAATAGTGAGAAAGTCGAACATACGAAAAGTGGTTCTATTGGAAATTTAAATATTTTTATACTTAAAAGTGGACTGTAGTAATTTGATAATACACATTTTTTTATGAAAAATACATTTTTTTCTTAAGGGTTTTTAAACATTTGTATGGGAGGTACCGTTGTTTTTTATTTTAGGAAAATAGTTTTTTTTACTATTCGAGATAATGTTAAAAAACTACCAAATGCGAATATTTGAAAAAAATCTATTGAGTCGTTTTCGAAATTTTGGGTTTTCAAAACAAAAAGTTTTTTTTCAATTTCCATACATTTTTTTTCGAAAAATTTTGGTTTACAACAATGTTTAGACTTTCCAGGAGCTTCTGCGAAGACAATTTCAAGAAAATCAAACTGACCATATTCCAGAAAATTGAGTACCAAAAAATAACCAATTTTTCCCAAGAAACATATTACCAAGACTTTTCCTTCATTAATGAACTGATTTTTTTTAAAAATTTAAAAATCTTTAGAGCCGTTTTTGATCAAAATAAGATTTACCTCTTTGGCCAGAAAAAATTGTATGGCAGGTACCGTTATTGCTCATTTTAAAATAAAAAGCACGATTGGATCGCACGTACTTGCTCTTATGTTCGATCATATTGTATGCAAAACATTCTCAATAGAAACGGCTAAATATATTTTTAAATCTCAAAATTTCTTAAATTTTTTTCTAAACAAAACAATTGGGACGGCAATTTCAAATATATAATAATGTTAACATAAGAACAAAACTTCAAAAATCACCCACACGTTTTCGAAATATTGAATTAAAAAAAATATTTTTTTTGTTAAAAATCCAAAAAAATTATTTTTCGAAAATGTTGGTAGGTGTGTATTATTCTTTATAATTCGAAGGACCGCCTATGTAAAAATTTTGATTGAAAGCTGTAGAGCCGTTTATAAGAAATTCGAAAATAAAAAAAAGGTGCTTGTAGAGCAGGTACCGTTAATACTTATGTAAGAAAAGTTTTGACTAAAATATATACTCTACTCGAGGAGTGGAAAGTTGAAAGTTGGTAGAAAAATTTGTATCGCAAGTACCGTTATTTTTGGGGTTAAAAAAATGATTCAAAAATCTATTTGAGACAATCACCTATATATAAAATGCTTCAGTACCAAGTTTGAAGAAAATTCCCTCAGCAATTTAGGCTGTAGATCGTTTTGCAGATAGCCAGATAGACAGACGGAATTGCGGTACTCACTTTTTTCACATATATTACCTTATATCGCCAGGAAGAAGATTATCCGAAAAAGTTTAAGCCTTCTTAAGCCGGTCTTACTTGCTTTCTGGGGGATAATAAAATTAAAAAATAAAATGCACGACTGGATCGCACGTACTTAGATTCTTAATAAAACTGCTAAATATATTTTTAAATTTTTTCACTTAATTTTTGTATATATAAAAATTCTTAAAGTTTTTCTAAAAAAAATTGGTATGAACATTTTAAATATTTAATTTATAAATACAAAAACAAAATTTCAGAAAAAATTATCCACCCGTTTTCGAAACATTCAATTTTCAAAAAAAAAATATTTTTTTTTTTCAAAAATCCAAAAAAATATTTTTCGAAAATTTTGAAATGCAATACTATTTAGAATTTGAAGGAGCTCCTTCCTGTATAAGATTTTTTAGCGAAATCCGTTGAGCCGTTTATGAGAAAGTTTAAAATCAATAAACTGGTTGTTTGGCAGGTACCGTTAATAACAAAATATTTAAAAAAAAATGTTGGCCGAAATGTTGACCATACCAAAAGTGGTACACAGAATAATTTTTATCAAAATCGGTAGAGCCGTTTTTGAGATAATTAAGATGGTACAAAAATTTGTATGGCAAGTACCGTTATTCTTGGGCCTAAGACAATGATTCAAAAATATATTTTGGACAATCACCTAAAAGCCCTAAGTACCAAGTTTGAACCAAATCGATTCAGCCGTTTAGGCTGTAGATCGTTCTACAGACAGACAGACAGACAAGCGAAATTTCGGGACCCACTTTCTTGGTGTTCTCTATGATAGTAATGTCATGTTTGATTGTTAGAAACAAAAATTTTTTTCACGAATACATAACTTGCCTTATATTTTTTCAACTAGTGCTTATTTCGTGAATGGTAACACTAAGCTCATGTCTGATTTGACAGATAATTAATTTTATGCTTCCGCTGAACGAATATGGTTGTGTATACGCTTGAACAATGCTGGGAAATATTGCGACATTACTTTGAAAATCATGGAAATGTTGCAGAAAGTGTGCGAAAATTGCGTACGGATTTTGGAAGAAGAGAAGCACTGTCAGCTCCGTATGTTCGTTATCTTGTGAAAAAAGTGAAAGAAACTGGAATCCTCATCGATAAACCAAAGCGTGAAAAGCCAAAAACAGTTCGTTCACCCGAGAATATTGCTGCTGTGGCAGAAAGTGTGCGTGAAGCGCCATCAACATCAATTCACCATCGTTCTCAACAATTGAACATTTCAGAGACATCATTGAGACGAATTTTGCATAAAGACCTTAGTATGACGCCACACAAAGTCCAATTGGTTCAGGAGTTGAAGCCAACTGACCATCCAATGCGTTTTCGCTTCGCTAAGTGGGCCTGCGATCGACTTAGAGAAGATGCCGATTTTGCCAAAAATATCATCTTTTCAGATAAAGCTCATTTTGATCTTGGCGGGTATGTAAACAAGCAAAATTGTCGCATTTAAAGCACAGAAAACCCGCACGCATACATTGAAAAGCCGATACACACAAAACGAGTCACTGTTTGGTGCGGATTTTGGTCCAGAGGCATAAGTGTGCCATTTTTCTTGGAAAATGAGCAAGGAATGGCCGCTACAGTCAATGGCGATCGTTATCGGGCCATGTTGAACTAATTTTTGTTCACAAAAATTGAAGAGAAGGATATTGGCAATATTTGGTTTCAACAGGACGGTGCTACGTGCCACACAGCCGAAGCTACACTCGACGTTTTGCGCCCTGTTTTTGAAGATCGCATTTTCCACCTCGGAGCTGCGATTTGACACCGTTGGACTATTATTTGTGGAGTGCCGTAAAATATAAGTGTTACGCCGACAAGCCAGAGACAATTGACGCTTTAAAGGACAATATTCGTGAAGTCATTGGTGAAATACAGCTACACACAATCGATAATGTGCTTAAAAATTGGACCGATCGTGCAGGTTACTGCATGGCCAGCCGAGGCAGCCATTTTAATAAAATTATTTTCCATTATTAATCCGAAGGATTTTACTTTCAAATAAAAAAAGAAATTTGAGAAAATATTCAGTACTTTTTTTTTATAGCATTTTCAAAAAAAAAAGTTATTTGGCGGACCCTTTAGTACCTAAAATCGCAAGTAAAAAGCATTACAAAATTGTATTGATCATATCGCAGTTTTTTTGTATAAAAAGTTTTGATTCTATAAGCTCCGGCCACTCCTATTTAAATTGAGCATTGTTGGTTCCAACAGCACAAACTAACCCATCAAAAAGATCTGGCAACTAAAATGTCTAACTTATTAGATCTTTAATAAAATGACTTCATGTGTGAAATCTCAATTTTAATTCAATGCAAATTATAATTAATATCATGTATATCTGCTGCTTCCATACCCTTATCACTGAGGAATTAAGCCTGACTAACAATGGCCTAACCTACCTTTATTTCAGATATTAGACATTCCATTCATGGTTATACCTACCCTACCCACCTACATCTCATACCTACCCCAATTAAATATTCTCAATTCAAAGTTGTTCTCAAATATTATTTATTAAGTCCCGATTAGCAACAAGGGTTTCTTAGACCCATAACATAATTTGAATTTCATTTATAAATGCCGACAGTCCTTATACCCAGCTCAGCCCTCTCTAAAAAAAAACGAAAAAAAAAAAAACACTAAATCAACCTTCAACAAAAACACCTGTGACTGTGAAGCCTTTTAAATTACATTTTATTCAGCAAAAAAAAACACAAGATCCGACAAAACTTATTACAACAGTCGGCTAGTTATGCGAAACCACAGCAAGGATATGGGGTTAAAAGGGATTCATTAATTTTAGAAGAGAGAGCTCTTCATTTGGGACACACAAACACACACATACAGAGTAAGTCATGGGGGCCACCAAACATAGTTATGCTGGTGCCAGGCTTTATCTTCCAAAAAACATTCCATGAATTTAAACAAACAAAAACCAAACAAAATCATCTGCTTACCTTATCTAACTCATCGACGTTCTTTGGCACAAGTATATCCACCAGAGAATCCAGCGGCCCGGAAACGATTTTTCCATCCACGTACATAATACCACCTGAGCCGAGAACCGAGTTCTGCAAAAGAAAAACAAAAAGGAAACAAAACATGGAAATAATGTGTAGATATAGGCTTTAGACATAGACATACAAAAACAACAATAACAATATAATACCTATCTAGGCCTAGCCTACACATTTTACACAACCACAACACAATATTAAAGTATTAAGAGTAAGACGACAAACGTGCGTGCTCATAATGAAAAACTTAAAAGCTTCATCCAAATATATATATGAGGAGGCAAAGGGTTCATATACCCCTTTTGAGCATTATCATTTCATCATCCATGCCCCTGATGTCATCCGGATTCGAACTATAGTCACTGTGTCGGTGCCTCCATTACACCAACCAACCGTTGTCATAAAGAAATGCTTAAAGACAGAGGAATACTCCGAATGTAATCTCAGATGAATTTCTGTGTTTAATAATTACAGGAAATGTGACAGGTAGCACGTGTGTGATGTGTGAATGCATTGGGAAGCTTTTCAAGTCCTTACCTCTTTTAGTCCCACCCCACCCATTCTCGCTCGTACAATATCACACTCATATGGTTGGCGTTGTCATTTGAAAAGTTTTTCGATGCACGAAATTGAGAAATTTCCCCTCTGGCGAGCAGTTTGCAGTTTTAATGAGGTATTCGGTCTATCTGGTAGGAATGAATGTTTGCAGCAAAAGCGATACTTTTGCGGTAGCCCTCATTCAGATAACGACTGGTAAGTTTCAACCTTCGGCTTCGGGGATAGAGAACTAGAGTAAATATTAAATTCTAGGCAACTATACTGTGCAGATTTGTTCGTTTTTTTTTTTTTTGTCAATTGACATTTATTTGTCTACTCTGCAAGGATGTGCGATTTGTATACCTGAGAGTTCGCATTCCTATAATACCTATACATAAGACAAGACTGGGATGGTCTTGTGTATGGGAAGTTTGATAAGGTATAGTTCATCTGAGAGGATGTTTTGAAATATGGTGCAGTGTTATTTACACTACTATCATCCTTCATCACAGGGGATTACTTTTAATTAATTTTAATGTACAAGGATTTCTATTTTAATTATAAATGAATCGGTTAGATGGAGTAATCTAAAAATGGGAATTATTCAAAATGAACCTCCTCGCTGTGAGTGAGGCTTTGTTTTGGAAAGTGATAGACTTTTTAAAAATAGATAGATTATGTAGATTTACATTTTTGGTAAGTTATCGCACAGATTTTATACAGCAATTCAATATTACTAGCTACCACAGTATTTTACGGATAAAAGAAACACTCATATAAGAGTGTGCGTTTTCTTTATAAATTAATTGTTTATAAGAAACACGCATATAAGAAAAGCACTGTTATAAGAAAGCCTTTCTAACACACCAAAATCAATTTTTAGAACAAATAAGATGTACGACTGGATCAGACGAACTTGCTTTTATGTTCGATGCAAAAGACTATTAAATTCTAAATATTATTATTATTATTATTATTATAATTCTTTATTATTTTTCAACAAATGTATAAGCATAGAATGATAAATAAAGAAGAATTACAAGCATGGCAAGTAGTGCCGTCTGTGGGTGCAGTCGACTATCTCTCACTGAAAAGGTTAGCCACATCCAATGTTGTGCCTCTACGTGTCGACTTTAATTGTCTACATTTCAACGTAGACAATTGGTAGACAATGTTAACAATATGTCGGCAATGTAGACAATATATCGACAATGCAAACAATAACTTTGACATCTTAAATATCACAAATAAGATCATTCCAAAAAGATTTTCCTTCAATAATGGACAAGTGGTTTTAATATTTTCCACAAAAATATAAGTTTCAAGCAATAAATACTAAAATTTCCTTTAAAAACAAAAGTTTAAAGCACGTATTCAAATGTCTGGCCAACCTAAGAACAAAGCCTTTGAAGATCTAGGCTTTCTCTGGGTGAAAACCAATAATAAATTCTCACCTCTTTGCACAGAGCACAAAACTCTGCAAAATGCTGCTGAAAACCGTCTTCGCAGACACAGGTAATGAAAAATGTTATTATTATCTAAATATTGAAACAAAACTAAAGCCTTTGTTTACATTTTGCAATATGAATCGATGCCTACCTCAAACAAGAACATGTAAATCGGTTGATCTCTCAATGGTATTATTATGATATTTAATATTTAAATTTCATGTCATTCAACCATTTTATCAGAGTAAAATCAATAGCGCAAAATTTTAAACATTTAAACTCTACTCTAAATGAGCTTTCAAATGGGAGTCGGTTCTAAAAATGAGTTTTAAAATAAGGTTCGACTTTTTGATAATTTTAAAGCAGCGAGAAAAACGCTTCTTTATCTTTCTTAAACTATTTTACAGTTGACGTTTGACATTTCATAACAAGAAATTAAGGAAAAATGTTTTCTAAAAATGAAGATTATAATATTTTTGAAGATTTTGAGCTTTTAAGAAAAAAACCAAAAGTATATAAAGTTCGAGTTTGAATAACTTGCCACCTTGAATTTTATTCAAGATACAGATCTAAAAAAATCGCTTCGATTTTTATTTGAAATTTGAAAAATCTTACCTAAGCTTTAAATGTATAAATATATTTTTTGTGTTCTTGTGCTTATGTTTAAGTTTTATTGCTGTTCCATTACTCAACATAAGTTTGATTGACGAAGCCCTAAAGATCTACCTACTTTAGTTAGAAGAGTTGTCAGTTGTTGATTGTGTTTAAAAGTAAGACAATGTTAGAGAAGGGCTGGCAACTAGAAGATTGCTTTAAGTAGAGTTGGGTTTATTCTCTAAAAGAGCACTGTTAAAAATTTTGCTCCCACATCTTTGCAAAAAGGTTGGAAATCGGACAACTCCAAATTATGTGAGAAATTTGTCAGTAACGATTTGATTACTGAAATTTGTAAGGCTTACTGCTAATTTTTAAATTTTATAACTAAATTCCTCAAATTTTAAAAGGTTTTTAATACTTGACCAGTAGTAAGCCAGTGAAGTGATTCAGTAGACTTATCAAATTTTAGTGAGTAGGTATCTTAACAGATTTCCCCCATAATTCAAAGTTTTTCGATATCTCTAATTTAAATATTTAAAACTAAAACGTTTACTAACATAAAACTAGTTATACGTTTAGATTTATATCAAAAGATTGTTTCACGACTATCTTGTTCTTGCACACATATTTTTGTATTGAAGAAGAACTTTGTTCCTTTTTTTAACATTTATGTTTTGTGGTTGTGGTTTGAAAAATTATGATTTATGGTGGATTTACGATTGTCTACAATGTCTACATTGTCGACACATTTATGTCGACAATTGTGAATTGTCTACATCGAATTATCTGTATGTAGACAATCATGTAGTCTACATTTATAGTTTACGTGGCACAACACTGGCCACATCCCTCAATTGTGCAATGTGAAGCATGCAAGAATTCTAAATATATATTTTAAAGTCGTTTTTTTTTTCAAAAAATAAAATTGAAATGACAATTTTAAGTAGAGATGTGACGGATATCCGGTATGTAATCGATATCCGGCGTATCTGGCTGCTCTTATAATATTCGGCCGGAGCCGAATAATCTTTTTATATCCGGCCGAATACCGGATAGTCGTTTTTTCAGTAAAAAAAAAAATAACAAAATATTAAGTCTTATGATCTGATTGATTTTATTCATATAACTAAGTTTAAAAATTTAATATTGTACGCTTACTCTGGCCAAATTATGGTAAATGAAAATTTGTTTTTTTGCATTCATGTGTACTTTTATTTATTTATTTTTATTTTATGTACTTTCATCAATTAGAGTTTATAACAATACTCACATTATAGACTAATTAATAATACATTTAAAACAGAAAATAAAAAAACTTAATATGCAATAAATAATAATTAACATAAGTTCATAAATAATAGTTTGTTAAATATAGTCTATAGGCCTAGCATATTTTTAAACGCCCTTATACTAAAATTAAGGTTAAAATCTATGTAACTCGAAGTGTTATTCACTTCCCTGGCACTGCGAGTTATAGGATTGGAGGCATAACTATAATCTATGAGGAATCTCATGAATCAAGGTTCGAGTTCTGAGAGCAAGAGAAGGGGCGTACGGATCGATTAGAGCTAACAGATCAGGACAATCTACAATAAACATAAAATGTCATGAACAAATGTAAAAGCGAACATCTTGCGATGATTTTCCAATGTTTGGATGCCAATAAGCTGGCTTCTTACTTTATAAGAAGACATTTAGTTTTTAAATATCCTATTGATTTTTTTTTTAATACTCTCGATTCTTATAGTATAGAATATTGTAATATGGATTTCAACAGCAATATTCAAGAATCGACCTTATAACGGGTGATTTTTTTGCTACTTGGTTTTTGACGTTTATATTTTTGACAGATCACACATGACAAATTCCACGAACATTTGACATTTCGATTCAGTATTGTTTGCCATTTGATCATGAATAGACTTACGCCTGAACAACGTTTGCAAATTATTGAAATTTATTATCAAAATTCGTGCTCTGTGAAAAATGTGTTTCGCAAGCTACGTCCGTTTTATGGTCGGCTCATTTTTGGTTAAATGGATACGTGAATAAGCAGAATTGCCGTATTTGGAGTGAAGAGCAGCCAGAGGCAATTCAGCAGCTACCAATGTATCCCGAAAAATGCACTGTTTGGTGCGGTTTATGGGCAGGCGGCATCATTGGGCCGTACTTCTTCAAGGACGATGAAGGCCGCAGGGTTACGGTCAATGGAGAAAGGTACCGTTCGATGATAACAGATTTTTTTTTGCCGAAAATGCAAGAATTGAACTCGGTCGACATGTGGTTCCAACAGGACGGTGCCACATGCCACACTGCACGCGAAACCATGCATCAATTGAGAGGCGAATTTGGTGAGCAGTTGATCTCACGTTTTGGCGCAGTCAATTGGCCACCAATATCATGTGATTTGACCCCGTTAGACTATTTTTTGTGGGGATATGTAAAGTCTATTGTCTATGGGGACAAGCCAAACACGATTGCTGCCTTGGAAGCCAACATTGAACGCGTCATTGGTGATATTCCGGCCGAAATGTGTGAAAAAGTTTGCCAAAATTGTACCTTCAGAATGGACCACCTGAAGCGTAGCCGCGGGCAACATTTAAGTGAAATTATTTCTAAAAAGTAAATGGCAGAAATTGATTTATCGATACAAATAAAAATTTCATTCACTTTTTACAAGTTTCTGTATTTTTTTGAATTTTCAAAAACCAAGCTCTTAAAAAATCACCGTTTATAAGCAACGTAAAGGGATTTCAATGTATAAGGAAGGATCGTTTAAATCAAAAGCGCTTCGACATATGAAACCTAACATGGAATTTGCTTTATTATCGAGAAACTCGATTTTGTTAATAAAATTTAGTTTGGAGTGAAAAATAAATCCAAGATCTTTTTAAATAAATAATAAACGATTACGTTTATTTTCGTATAATGTCAACAACACTTCTGCCAACAATAAAAACAAACAATTATTTTGTGATCAAAACTAGTGCCTAGTAGCAATATTTGTTAAAAATCCCGAAAGTAATAAACTTCTCTTCTCAATAATAATAAATCTTCATCGAGTATATGAAATGACAGAACATTGAAGACACCAAATGCTCAGTGTAAAAATTAAGAATAGCTTGTGGAAGCGGAGGAGAAGAAAGAAAAACATGTTTAAGTTATTAAGTTTTAACTTCTAACGGTTTAATTTGAGTACCAGACCACCAAACAATTAAACTTTTCATAACTTGGGTAGATATCCGGCCGCCGAATTTTCGGCTGTCCGGCGTATCTGTGGGCTGAATATCCGGTATCCGGCCAAAATCACTATTCCGTACAACTCTAATTTTAAGTATTTAATAATATAATCTTAAGAAGAAAATTTCAAAAAAAAAATCATAGACCTGTTTTCGAAATATTGAATTTTCAAGAAAAAAAAATCCAAGAAAATACATATTTTTCGTCCATTATGGTACGGAGTATTATTTTTAATTTAAGGGACCTCCTTCGTAAAAATTTTGATTGAAATCGGTCGAGCCGTTTATGAGAAAGTCGAAAATCAAAAAAAGGGTTGTATGGCAGGTACCGAACAAAATATTTAAAATAAAAATGTTCACAGAAATGTAGAGTGTACCAAAAATAGTGACACACTTTTTTTTTTATCAAAATGGTTAGAGCCGTTTTCGAGATAATTGAGATGGTATAAAAAATTGTAAGGGAGGTACCGTTAGTTTTGGCCCTAATAAAACGATCCCAAGATCTATTTTGGCAATCACCTAATCACCGAATAGGCTGTAGAGTAGGCTGGAGCGAATTTGACAAAAAAAATATCAACATTTTTTTTGTTCCTGTATTGTTAGTTGGTGATCCCATATTAGGGCATCATGTATGCAAAAAATCCGGAACCTATGACTTTATCTTCAGGTGACGCAGACGACTTGAATTTAAAAAAAAAATAATACCTAATATTTAAAAACTCTTCCTTTACATCAGAGCGATTTTAAATCAGGAACCTATGATTTTACTTTCAGTTAGCGCAAATTACTTGATTTAAGAAGAAATTCAAGGCCTACTATTTTCTTCTACCTTCAATTCCGTGTAATTTTGAGTACATTTTTGCAGCAATGTATCAGTTTCGTTGTCTTTTAAATATTGTCGTGCGTGTCAAACTATTTCTATATTAATACCTTTAATTAAGTTACTCGTTTTAGCTTACTTTTATAAACATTTCTTTGAGATTCATCCTTTTTGTAATAAATATCCGTGTTATTGACTTATTAAAATGCCCAAAACTGGTAAGGATTCGCGTTGCCCTGTTTTTGGTGACCCCCAGAAACTGAATGGTAATATGTTGTCAACTTATTTTGATATAATTAAACATTATTTGTGGATTAGAAATGATTTGGTTATATTGAATAATGGAAGAGACCCCTCAATCAAGGAAGTAAGTGAAATAGTTTCTATTGACGTGGAAAATATATGGAATAGAGCAGCAGTTCCTACCATCAGTCATCAACATGTTGTTGCAAGAAACTACGCAATTAAACAAAAACGCAAGATTTTTACCAAGATTCTTTGAAAAAGTTGTTGGATATTGCAACATGTAATTGTATTGCAAGAGAATTGTGTAAATATGTGTACCAAAACACCTATTGCAAAAGAACTCTTCTTAAAAGATCAACGAAATTCTCGTAAAATGTATATTGGATCTGTTGATCAGGTGGCAACCAAGTCTATACATCGTAATGATCTTAGGAAAAGAAAATATCAGCAATTCTTGAAAACTACCGCAGATACTCCAAGCACTTCTACCGCTGCTGCAGCTTTGGAATATTTGTCTGACAGTACTTCTACTGAAATATCAGAAACTGAAACCAATGAATTCTGCCCCTTAAAACCGTCTGAAAAAAAGAAAGAAACACTTCAAATAAGAAAAAACTGGTGAATTTGGCTACAGCTTGTGATAGAACTGGAGTCTCTGATAGATCGGCAGCTATTATCGCGAATGCTGCTTTGTTAGATTTAAACATAATAAGTAGTGAAAATTCATCAAAAGTAATAGATCGCAGTGAATTACGAAGAGAGCGTCAAAAAGTCCGTCTAGGTTTGCAATACGAAGCAGAAGCTGCAGGTCTTAGAAAACCAATATCATCACTTTATTTTAACGGCCGTAAGGATAAGATATTATTTATCGCTAAGACTGATAGCACATTACATCGAAAGACTGCCACTGAAGAACATAGTTCACTTGATTCGGGAAAAGCAGTTACTATCGAAAAAAGTATAGTTGATCTTCTAGAAAAAAAAAAAAATTGAATTTCGTTCATCTTTAGTAGCTATTGGGTGTGATGGCACTGCTGTAAATACAGGACGTCATTATTTTGTTGGAAAAACATTTTGGTCGTCCTTTACAATGGGTTGTATGCTTATTACATGCAAATGAGCTACCGCTTCGTCATCTGTTTGCCAGTCTTGATGGAACTACAACTGGCCCTAATAGTTTTCCCGGGTGCATTGGAAAAATGCTTGAAAAGTGTCTTAACTTTAAAGTGGTGAATTTCGAAGCAGTATATGCAGAACTTCCGGATATGGATGCTGACTCGTTAAGCACAGATCGAAAATATTTGCATCAAATGTGCTTAGGAATTTCTAGCGGTTCAATTTTGCCTGCTTTAGCAAGCAGGATTCTTAGGTTATATGTTGGAACAGAAAATCCTTCGGACAGTCTCAAGGAACTCATGCTTTTATTGTGAAAGTGTACGTACCAACCTGGTTTGATATCAAAACTAAGCCATCATGTAAATATGGTCCAATTCACATTTTTAGCATGCTTAAAAGATAATTATACTTACGGGATGACCTTAAGAACATCGTTATAAGAACTATCCAAAGAAACTCATTCTTCGTACACCCAGAAAATTTGTTGCTAGCTATGTTACAAGACGACCAATCACACATAAGAGAGCTAGCGCTTCGAAGATTAATAAAGGCCAGCCAACAGGGAAAAGGCATGCAAGTTCGTGAGTTTCACCTTCCACAACTACAAATCGATGCATCTAATTATTGTAACTTAATAGACCGGTCGAAGGAAAAAATAACCGAACCACCGATAACAGTGAAATACAGTGATATAGAAATTGCAAACATGATTTCATCAAAGGACAATTTTATGTACTTGCAGAAGTTCCCTTGCCACACTCAAGCAGTAGAAAGATGGGTTAAGCTTGTAGCCGAGGCTTCACTATCTGTTTGTTGACAAAAGACAAGAGATGGTTACATAAGAGCGAAGATAAAATCCAGACAAGACTTGTCATTTTTTTAAACAAAATCGAAATATTTCCACCGTACCAAAGGTCCGACAACTTGTGAAGGAGACACTTAAACTTATTTCCGCTTCTGTGTGTTGCTATTATGTCTATTTATATAATATTAATAATAAATACATAAATTTATAAATTTATTTTAATACATTTTGTTTCCATTGTATTGAGACTCTTATTTTCCTCTTATACTTCAAAGTTATTGAGGCAGAAGGTTGAAATTTTGAATTTATAAATTTTAGACCATGGGTCAAAAATATTGGAAACAAAAATTCGCTCTACCCTATTGTACAGACAGACAGGAGGAATTGCTGGACCTCCTTTTTTAGTGTTCTCTATCATCGTAATGTCAAGTGTGATTAAGATCTCGAGTTCGATTTTTTTTCCAAAACATGCGCTATACAGTAGACGCTCGATATAGTGATTCTCGTTCGAGTGAACTATCCAATATAGTGAGCACACAAAAGTTTATACAGAGTACTCTAAATAGTGAACAAGAAAAATCTCGATATAGAGAACACTGATTTTTATCTCAGAATTTTCCATCTACAATGCGCCCAAAGCTTATCTATTAGGGTTTACCGTTTAGTTTCATGTCGTCTTAACCATAAACTCTTTAAATGCGTTTGTGTCTGTGTCCTATGTCATGAAAGGATGTTGTTATTTATATTGATAATGTCATTGAATGGGCTGTACATAATAATGCAGATTATTCTGACAAATTAGTCTTAAAACATTTACAAAAAAAGCTGTCCAAAACAATTTAAAAAAAGACACAAACGAAAGTGACCAATTATTTTTCTACATTTGTTGTTGGTTGTTTTATGAGTCGTAGAGTTTTGTGTAATTTTTTTTTGTATTCACGTGATGTGAAGTGTTTCTTTTTTCACTGATGAAATTTTTCCGAAGAAAATTTAAATACTTATGCTTTTTGTCAAGCCTCACTCTGCCTATGGATTTATTTATTTAATGTTTTCGATTAGCCGTACGGAACACATTCCCCCAATAAAACACTCGGAAACAATTTGACTGATTCTGAATTGTATGTATCACTGTATTTGTGAAAATTAAATTTAGAAAAAAATCACATCGACTAAAAAGAATTTCCAAAACACTTGATTTCAATTTAGATACACATTTTCTTGTATAAAATATATCTAACTTGCTTCTGTTTAAGTTATTTTACCAGAAAAGTAGTTTAAATTGGTGACAATCTCGCAGTGGATAAAGTGCTTCATTGCTAACTTAGACATGTGGGTTCGATCCCCACACTAGGCGCATTCTTTTCTATACCACCAATTTTAATTGGATGCCGCCCATGGGTTAAAATGAGACAGTCAATACCTGGTTCTCAAATCCA
This sequence comes from Philhelius pedissequus, assembly GCA_910595825.1. Taxonomy (NCBI): domain Eukaryota; kingdom Metazoa; phylum Arthropoda; class Insecta; order Diptera; family Syrphidae; genus Philhelius; species Philhelius pedissequus. The sequence continues at coordinate 316,144,569 of OU343160.1, read as the reverse complement.
CTGTGCCAAACTAATGCTGTGCAATTCAGGTTGCATTTAAAAGACCTTAGGTCTTAAAGGCATATAGTTAAATTTAAAAAGATGAGCCGTGGTTTGATGAAGATTGCCCAAGAGCGCATAAGACATCTTTTTCATGGCTTAGAATTTTTCGGAATTCTTCCCAAGGATCATATAGATTGAACTACCTGGAGGCCAATACGAGATATAAAGAGCTATTCAAAAACAAAAAGAGGAAATATTAGGAACAGCAAGCATCCAGACTGGCGACCTGTAAAAATGCAACAGACTTCTGGAAACTTGCATGGCAATTGAATTGGAAACAATTCGCTATAGGCAAAAAACTTTGTTCAAGCATACTTTTCACCTACTTCAAGGAGCTATTGAATCCTGACAATTCGCTATAGGCAAAAAACTTTGTTCAAGCATACTTTTCACCTACTTCAAGGAGCTATTGAATCCTGAAACTACACTAACAAACTGGCATTATGCGATACCTCGATTCAACGACGAAATTTTGTACTCTGAGTTCACTTTACAGGAAATTGAACGAACGTTATGGACTCTTAAAGATGGGAAAGTGGCGGGTGCTAATGGTATTCCAGTCGAGTTTTACATATACGGAACAGTCTCACTTTAAAAACATCTGCTAAAGCTATTTAATAAAGTTATGGAGGGGAATCTTTCAGCAGTTGAATTCCGGGATGCAATAATATTTCCGATACATTAAAAAGGATCCTTATCGGATGCAGCTAACTACCGAGGAATTTCCTTTCTTAATTCAACATATAAGATATTTTCAACAATGTTACATAAACGACTCACAACGTGGATTGCAGCCCGGAACGTATTGAAAGAGTTTCAAGGTGGCTTTAGATCAGGCTACTCTACAATAGATAAAATATTCATTTTCAGGAGTCTAGCGGAGAGCTTCAGTATGCAAGGTAGAAAATTGTATGTGTTTTTTATAGACTTCAAAGTAGCTTTCGACACAATCAACCGATGCGCTTTGTTTTACAAACTGTATGGTCTTGGATTGTCGCTGAAGTTCGGACGTGTGCTAGAAGATTTGTACAAAGGAACCCAGGCTGCAGTGTGGAATGGAAATGATCTTTCGGATTGGTTCGCAACCATTTCGGGAGTGAGGCAAGGTTGCACATTGAGTCCCACCCTGTTTTCGCTCTTCATTAATGATCTCATCGATTACCTTCCTGGTGGTGTTGATTTCGCAGGAGTCCGTATTAAGGCATTGTTATTCGCTGATGATATAGTCATGTTTGCGTATTCCCCTGAAACTTTACAGCTCATGATTAAAAGATTATACCATTACTTTTGTCTGTGGTACTTACTCGTCAATATTCAGAAGTCTAAGGTAATGATTTTTAAAAAATGCGGTGGTCGAAACGCATCGAATGAAAAGTGGAAGTTTAACGGAGAAGATATTGAATGTGTCAATGAATACAAATACCTAGGCTTAATTTTTTTCGAGAAACTTGATTATGGAGAAACATCTTAATGAAAAATTGCATAAAGCCAAAACCGCTATTAATATCTCGTGGAAAAGAATTTTTATGAACGTAAATATAGCTCATAGCAGTAAATATAAAATATTTGAAGCGGTTGTAGAGAGTATCCTTTTGTATGGCGCTCAAGTTTGGGGATGTAAAAAGTTTCGCAAGGTGGAGAAACTTTTAACACACTACGTGAAGAGAATATTTCGCCTACCAACGAACACACCAAACTATGTTCTTATGTTAGAAACTGGGCTATCACCTCTATACGTTAAAACCTTAGGACTGCAAGGGGACTATTTACTGAAAGTTTTCAAGATGCCTGATTTCCGACTAGTCAGGAAAATAGTTATAAAGGCATACAAGACCAACTTAGCTGGTACAGGGAGTGGACATGTCTTGCCGAAGAATGCGATGTATTATTTAATTTAAACTTGGAAAATATATCGAGCTGTAAAACGCTCTGTACAATTTGATGTCTAAGATAGATATAAAATGTTGGGAAGAATATGTAGCTGAAGCCTGCACATCCCTATTCAGAACGATATATAGCAGGTTGAACCATAATCTCGCAGAAAGAAATTACTTCCGAGATTCAAATAAGGTAAACGTGATTGCTACAATGCTCAGACTTCGGAGCGAATTACTCAGCCTGAACTTCATACCGCACAGAACCGATTTAACTTTGGAGTGTAGTATTTGCAACTTGAGGGAAAGAGAAGACGTTATTCATTTCGTCGGAAGGTGCCCAACTCTCAGAGAAACCCGAAGAAGTATTCTGGGGAAAGACTTTCTGTCAGAGGAATAAGTTCTTGCCAGCCTGAATGAGGTATGGTTACATCCATACCAAGCTGTATGAATACTGCAAAATCGCGCTAAGATATAGGGCAAGAATTATGAATGATGACTTCTGATTTTTTTTCCTTTGTTAAATATCAAAATCGTAGTATTAAATTCTTTTCAAATTACATAAAATTATGTTAGCTTATGAAAGTATTTGAATTTGTTTTAATTGTCAATCTGGCAGTCGGCAAATGACATGTCATAATGATTTTTGTTTGTATAAATATGTATTACCTGTTAGGTTAAATTAATATGTAATCCAATAAAAATCTATTCTAATCTTATCTAAATCTAAATTTAAAAAAAAACACACAGCGAAATTACAGAAAACAAATCAACCCGATGATTTTGACAATTTAATTATGTGAGTGTATTAGTGATTGTCTCTTCGATTCTGAAATAAAATCAAGAAACGTTATCTGTTCTGTTTAGAGTAAAAACTGTTATTTTGTGGGGGTCAGAAAAGTAAAGATTGCTGGACGGCCAATCGAAAAGGCCATTAATGTTATTCTGACCACAGACGAGCAATACAAAGATGTGAAATTTCTGCAGCTATTTGTGTTTGCCTACAAGGTATTACCATTACCGTAGAGCCCTTTATGAGAAAGTCGAAAATCAGGACGAACGCTTCTATGGCAGGTACCGTTAATGGACGAGACTACAGAGATTTATAACAGTTGCAGTGTTGTGATTTTTCTTTGATTAAGCCGATTTAATCTTTTGCTTTTAAGTTTATATTATTAAATATTTAAGATTGTCATACCAAGTTTTTATAGAAAAAATTAAGGAAACTTTGAATATATAATAAATAAAGTAACAAACTACCTTACAAATATATTTAGATTTTTAATAGAAATCTTTTGCGCACGATGTGATCGAACATAAGAACATAAGTTCGTGCATTTTATTTCTCTATTCATCCAAACATCTATAAAGAATTCCTTTTCTTTGTGTTTCTTTTCTTTTCTGTATTAAGCTCACAATATTCCATTCAAACAAATTCTTTGTCGAATATCCTTTAAGTGCAGAATTAAAATCTGCACTCTTCACTCAAATGGTTCCAAAGGAATTGTAGATTGAGTTTTTTATTTTGAGATTTTATTCTATGAAAATTTTTGAGTGCTTGTGCAAGAAATTATCTTGCACTGCCTTGGTGCGATTTTTTGTTTTGGCTCTTATAAGCTTTTTGTTTGTATAAATGGATAGAAAGCTGATTTGTATGGATATTTGTTGCATTTTTATGCAAGAATTTACTTGGGAAGCCTGCACCAACGTAATCTTGATGGGATTTTTTTTATTTTTACTTTTTTCACACTAGTTTCTCGTGTAATTGTATGAATGGTCTTTTGTGTGAGTAGATAAAATTACTTTATTTGAATTATTGGAAGATAATTATTGCGTTCAAATAACTTTTAGAAATACATAGGCATAGGTAGCTGGTTAGACGAAATTAAATTCGAAGAATGGAAGTATATGTATCCATAATTGTTTTTTGTACTATGGTTTGACAATGCGCCCCCAAAGCTTGGCGCCCTGTGCATTTGCACATTCTGCACATATGGTGGGTCCGGCCTTGGTTGCATTCCTTCCCTGAAAATATTCAATCGTAATACTCGCGTTTCTCGGAATGCTCATCAGTTTACCCTTGATCCCAACTTCGGACGTACCGTCAAGTACAGAGAATCTTTCTTTAGACGTACAACACGAATGTGGAATATCCATTTAAATATTCAGAAATTCAAAACCAATGTGCATCGGTATCTCCTATTACATCCTGTCCTACTTTCCTAAGGCTCGCACTGTGCTTGATCGTTTTTAGGGTAGTCAAGATCCCTTTAGTGCGCGCATCCGTGAAAACCCATCCCAAATCCAAAAAAAAAAACGCATGAACAAAATTTTTCAACAAAATTTCTCAGTTTTGCTGAAGAACAGTGGACACAAATTTTCATTTGTCTTCACTTTACTTGAAATTGTTTTAAGAAATTTTAATTAGATGAGATCTTTATTGAAAGTTCTTGATGTACTTTTCAAAGAGTTCTCTATTAATGGCCATGTATTTTTAGAAAACAGATGAATTCCATTCTTTGGTCTTCAAGTCTTTTGAAAGTTTCATTAATTTTGCTGGTGATGTTTCATTTGCTGGTTTTAATTATAAATAATAATAAAACAGAAAACACCTTTCTTCCATAACAAATATGAAGAGTTTATTGCATTTTAAAAACATAGTTTGAAAGCAGCTATTTCAGGTATCACACACAAAATAGTCCTTTATTTAATAAAACCCGTTACCATGCTTGTAGCTTCCTAACAAATAGCTTATTCACAACAACGTACAAAACATTTACACCACCATAATATTTCCTTTAACGAAAACCATGTTCATAGAAATATTGTTCCTTTTCTTGACATACTCACATATTCATATAAATATTTAATATTCATGTATGGAAAATTGTTTTAACTTATTGCATACACATAATATATATACACACACACTTTATAGTTTACATTTTACGTACCTCATAATTGACAACTTGTGCTTGTGGGTAAGATATTTTCGGTCTGTCATATTGTACAACATCATCCACATTTAAATCACTGCAGCTCTTTACTGTTTTAAAAGTTGAAACCTGCAATAGATACAAGTAAGAAGTTCAATTATGTAAGCAAAAGCCATCATATGCCATGTTAAAGAAGAACAAATTTATGTAAATATTATACTGTTCATGAAGTTGATGTGTAAAATAATTTATGAAGTAAAATTTATTCGTACAACCATTTGCAATTACTTACAGTGTTACACCGTTCAGTCAGCTGATGTTCATTAGAAATGTCTTTGTTTAGGAGAATTTCGATAGAATTAGACGGAACTCATAGCCTTATGCAATATCCATTCGTGTCAGTTTAATTTTTTGGAAACTAATGACTAAGTATTGGAATGGGAAATAAATTCTAATAAAAAAGAAGAAATACCCTTTAATTGCACAAACATTGCCATAAAGAAATATTTAATTTATATTTTTAGGTTAAGGCAATAGTAATGTCGTCTCTCTATATTTAAAACATAAATGTCAAATCACAATGAAATTTGACGCCGTTTTCAAAAATTATGAAATGTTCACATTACTTTAAGTTAAGAAGTGAAATCAAACTAAACTAAAATGTGTATAGAAACACAGTCACTAAGGTTAGGGTAGTAAAAAAAATTAATAGCGGGTGACCGTGGCGCGATAGTTGTGTGCTCGCCTGTCAACCTCGTGGTCGCAGGTTCGATTCCTGCCGTTGTCTATGTCGTCTTATTTTCCATTAAACATCAATTCTAAAAATTGTCATAAAATGAGTTGCTGGTTTACTTATCATTACATGCTGTTCAGGCATAACACTAATAACATGTGATTGAGTTAAACCAGTAGACCCATAAATATGACAAAGAAATAAATACAAATAATGCGAATTTTAAGAGACATATATAAATCAGACACGGTAGTTTTCTCCCCATTAGTTCAGCCGCTATCCCTGGAGATAAATCTGAGACAACAACCAGCTCGCGCCACGCATCTTTCCTATCCCTCTTTCTCTTATTTCGCATGACGACCGCGCTGTGTTAAAAACATATAAAGTGTAATCATAATCCCTTGAGCGCGTATAAGATTAAAAAAAAAATAGCAACGAACAAAATACAAAACTGAAAATAATTGTATTCTGTTTTACAATTTTTAATTTGTGGATTCCAGTATTAGTCTTAATATACAAAGAAAACAATATAAAAGCGATAAAAGACAAAAAAAAAACTATTTTTGTCCTTCTTCTGAGCCGCTGGGGGTAAACATTTTCTATGGAACTGTCAGTGACATATCAAACCTAAACATTTTCTGTGGAAAACGGACAGACGTTTTTGCGACAGATTTTGATCTCTAAAAAAATGTATTTACAAATAAATATGTATTTAAAAAGGCATCGTTTTATACTGAAGAACAATGTTTTTTTTAAAGAAAAAACCACAAATATTAATCAGCACAATATTTAAACACACATTTTCACTAAAGAACCATATCAAATAAGTTTTTTTTGTTTAAATTAAATTCAACAAAGAACAACTACCAGAACTAAAAACAATATTCTTTTACCACAACAAAAATTGCATTTTGAAAAAAATCGAACTCGAGGTTTTAATCAAACTTGACATTACGGTGATAGAGAACGCCAAAAAAGTGGGTGCCGCAATTCTGTTTGTCTATACGTCTATCTGTCTCTACAACGCTCTACACGGCTGAAGCGATTTTCTTCAAACTTGGTATTTAATAGTGCGTTTTCATTAGAGCTCAAATTACATAATTTGGCAAATTACAGAAAAAGTGTTTTCATTACAAATTATCTCATTTCGTTTGACATCTGGCTGAATTTGGCTGAATTTCAATTGACAGTTAATTGACATTTAAAAGTTTAATTAAATAACTTGTAAAATTATAAAATACTTTTCCTGGATGTACTGCTCCCGCTTAATATTAGAAAAAACTATATTTGTGGATGCTGATCATGTGAGAATACAATTAGTAAGAAGAAAGTAGAAGGCTCATTTTTATTCTTGTTTTTTTTATTAGATTGCAGATATGAAAGAAGTTAACGAATTAGATTTAAACGGTGCCGCTAATACCTACAATTCCTTTCTGTGACTTGATAGCGAAAATGGAAGGATTCCGTTTTTGGAAACAAGTCTAGTGGCACAGCCGATATCATCTATTCACCTTAAATGTTTTCGATTTGATAAGGATTCCGAGAAATAGCAGCTGGCGATCGCCTAAGTGGCCAGTCCCAAGCTCTTTAAGTCCGAATCCTAATAGACTTTTTTTTTTAGAATTAATAATTCATTTATTTACAATTTATAACAAAAACCTTTTTACAATGTATGAATTTAGAAGCTATGGCTTATCCGTCAGCCAGGTTAGCAAAATTTATAAATGTATATGTATATTTGTACATAAACAAATAGGAATTTAAGAAATAAAAGTAAATATAAAATAAAAGATTTTTAAATTTTAATTAGATATTTAATTCATAAATAAAACTTAGTTTTTTTTTTTTTTTTTAATCACAACTTTCTTAATTAATTTGCTACGCGTTTCGGAATTATCATTCCATCATCGGGCTGTTGGCAACTTTATACCAACACAACTGGAGACGAAAAAACACCATAATAAATAGGAATTGTTTTCAATTACAAAGTTAAAATAGATATGTGTGTTTTCAAGCGTATACTGAAATTAACAGCATTCTTATAGTTTGTTAAATCTATTATAATATTAGGTCGATAAATCTCTGCGAGATATGGCTTTAGTACCAAACCGGTGTAGTGTAATTCTTTCAAAAAATAGACAAATTAAAAAAATATTTGAAAATAGTTGATGAAAACTATTGTATTTTATTTGAATGGGATAATTGTGATATGGTTCCAAAACATAGGTGAATATTTCGTGAAAAATGGCTTAAAGGACATTTGAAATTAGAAATCAACGCCGTTTGAAACATCCAAATAAAGGCAACGGTTTCGAAATGGCAGCGTCTTCCATCCGCCATTTGATGTGCTTTTTAAAAAAAATCTTGAAACTTGTCCCATATGATTTTTTTTTAAATGTTAGCTAGAATGAAAATGGTTTACAGGACAACCAAGATAATTGCAACAAGAACACAAACCCGTTTGAATCATCCAAATGAATCAAGTACTTTGGAAATGACATCAAGCAAGTAAATAGTTTGAAAATGAGAGCTTCGGGTAGGTGTTGATTTCAAGATTTTCCTTGAAATTAGTATTAATTTCTTGGAATTGCTTATTTGGACAAGCCTTAATTTCCAAACTAATTATTTGATCTCGATGATTAAACCTGTTCTGAGTTTTAAATTATGTCATCTTATATGTTCTTGAAACCGTTTTCAATTCGAGCAAATATTTCAAAAAATTTGCATCCAAAAGTAATTTTGTAATTTTCATTTTTCAAAAACACGAAAAAACTACCCGTAGATAGAAATTTTTCGAAACATTTGTTTGACACATACATTACTATATATATATAGATATACCTTGGTTCCATATCTACATTATGTGGGTTTACCAGATTGAACAAGATTTGTTATGAACAGAACTTGTTACATTCTTCGTTGAAATGGGTCCCAATCACGGAGAAGTGTGATATTTTCTTTATTTGGTTTCATACATTTTTGACGATATGATAAAAATTGGGAACACATCCCAATTTTTATCATATTGCCGACCTCGAATTCAAAACAGATCTTGTTTAAAAAAAAACAAGACAGGTGCAGGAGCAACATCGGTTTCGGTTCCTGTTCTTGATCTTGATTATTACCTCACCGTGCATTCAGTATTTCATTTAAATTTTGTTAAATAAAGCCCACTCCCTACCTTATAAATTCCAATTATAATGTACCATACCCCAATCAAACGTCCGTCAAGTGCTCCCGGGCAAGAATTCCATACGCAGCTAACTTTTAGTAAGGAACTTAAACAAGTACTCAATGAACGGAATCTTCTCAGCAAAAAACAGAAAAAGAGTCTGTTTCTTGTTAGACCGTACAACACCAGAAAAAAACAATGTATTCAACCGTCGCCAAAGATTCCGCCTTCAAGCCACCCAAGCAATCATCAACTCTGAGAAAGCTTATCTTAAGCAATTGGCAATTCTTATGGAATTCTTCGTTGTTCCTTTGAAAAGTCAAGAAATACTCAACGACAGTTGTCATACAGCCAGTCCTCTTTGGCCAGATTGAAATTATTTATAATCTAAATGGCAAGCTCTTGAAATAAATCGAACTCAACAAGGATAATGTAGCTCAGGCTTTCCTTAAAAAGGCACCGTTCTTCAAGTTATACTCTGTATATGCCTTTGATTATAATAATTCTTTGTTGATCCTTCAGAATTTCACCAGTACAGATCCAGTTTTCAGAAAGTTTCTTGAAAGCGCCGAATTGCGTCCCGAAGTTCAGAGAAAACTAAATTCGCTGCACCAATTCAAAGAGTACTACGATATAAGTTGTTGTTGGAACAGGTTCTTCTATATACTAGCCCAACTGATGGTGACTTCAAGCTGTTGAAAGAAGCAGTGAAACTAGTCGAGAGTACAGTGTCTCACATCAACTCTGCCATCGAATGCCCAAAAGTTACCCAACGGCTGATGAATCTTCAGAATTCCCTGGCAAATCACACACCCAACATAGTCAAACCAAACGCGGAAAGTTACCAAGGAGGGACTACTCAACAAAGTAAACCGCAAAGGGGTTAAAATCAGGCGCTACTGTGTTTCGATGTGATTATGAGACCGTATTCCGCAATAAACACAGTACCGGCTCAGAGGATAGTTATTGCAAATCTTCTTGCTTTGGACGCTTCAAAGAAGTTACCATTAAGAGATGAAAGCAGGAATCAAATTTCACTGTTTATATAAATTCTATTTGGAAATCAAAAAACGGTATCGTTATGGACAAAATTTCAGCCTATCCAATACGTCGTGGAAGTATTTTAAAGAAAACCAAAACAATCGCCGCCACAAGAAATGATCCTGATCCTACCTAGCTATTTCACCGATTCGGATTCGTATTTCCGTGTTCAAAAGGTGAATTCGACAATTCCAACAAGAATTTCTCGCCAGGATTTCTTCGACGAAACATCTGCAGAACGCGAAGGTTGATCTAAAAGATATTCTGTTTCCTCTGCCTTCGAGTGGTGGGAGCACCAAAGCGGTAGCACCAAAGCGGTAGCACCGGATGGATGGCAACTAGGCCAGGAAAAAAAAATCATCTGTGCATTGAGTCAGCATCAGGATCGTCGCCAAGGCAACGTGTCAAATTTGATGATTTACACCAAGATACGAAGCCCAATAAAGCCGATACGTACAAATTTTCTAAGAATGTCGTTATGACCAAGCCGGGAGTGACAGCAAAACCACTACATGAAAGGATTATTGACTTTTTTATAAAATTATTTTAAATGTAAATTTTTGTACTGCTTGTTTCATATTTTATTTGTGCTTTCTTCTTTGTCTCAATTTAATTGTTTAATACAGTTGGCTTTCCAGTTCTTAATTTGATAGGGGTAGGAGATGCCTCTAATTCTTTTCGCTCCGATTTAACCTCCTTGATCTCTCATGAAGACTCCATACTTGCCATCGTACAATGGCACGGGATGTACATCGGAAATTAGATTCTTAAGAGAAAAAACATAAACATAAACATACACTAAAACATAAAACATCATTAGGTTGTTCTGTACACTGTCTGGAGGAGATTCATCTTTATTAATTTTATTTGCTTTAGAAGAATCTTCTTCACACTTTTGACACTCGTAAAATTCATTTTCTTTGTGAATAACCTTGTCAATGATGACCTTGCAACTTCCAATTGTTATTGGAACTTCGGCTTTTGTCTCAAGCTTTTGACCAATTAGAGGATCTACATTCTTTCATCTTTTTGGTGTCGGCAATGATTTTTCTAATTCCTCCAAGTCACAACCCATTGTTTTGGACTTTTCACTGACCATTTCCTTTTGACCATTTTCAGGATCAATGTTGATAGATTTTTGAATCGCGAACCTACGCGAACGCTTTAAAATTGGGGGAGACTGAACAACGTCCGTAGACTTCTTCCGTCCACTTCGGTGATGCATTATGGTCTAAAATTGGATCAGTTTTGATACGCTTCTATTAGTGGTTGTGGTATGAACACTGAATCAAACACTTATTCTCAAGTCTCAATACCATGGAATTTAAGAATAAAAGTTTTTTATTTCTGTTAATAATAATAAATAATTATAATCACCTACGAATGTTTGTTGACGTTGAAAAACGTCAAGCTTGACAATTTGAATCAAGTGTTGGTTCAGTTTGTATTCTATTTTGATTCAATTTATTCAGCAAAGGTGTGTTCGATTTGTAATTTAGATTTACTGAATGGTTTCATTCAATTTGCGAGATAATTTCCTACAAATTATCTCAATTTGGAAATTTGATTTTGTATGGGAAATGAGATAATTTGGGACTCAATTTGCAAATTTTCAACGAAATTACGTAATTTGCCCTAATGAAAACGGGCTATAAGCGTTTTAGGTGATTGTCTAAAATAGATTTTTGAATCGGTTTTTCTTAGGTCCAAAACTAACGGTACCTGCCATGCAAATTTTTCTACCGTCTCAATTATTTCGAAAACTGCTCTAACGATTTTGAGTGTGTGAATGTTTGTCAAACATTTTTTTTTAAATATTTTGTTATTAACTATTTTGTTATTAACTGTACCTGCCATATACAAGCATTTTAAACCTTCTCATAAACGGCTCGACGGATTTCAATCAAAAATGTATTCAAATTATAAATTATAATTATAAATAATACTGCTTACCAACATTTTCGAAAAATATTTGTTTGGATTTTTGAAAACAAACATTTTCTTGTTTGTTTTTTAATTCAATATTTTATTGATTAAAACGGGTGGATGAATTTTTTAAAATTTAGTTTTTAAGTTATTATTATTAAATACTTAAAATTGTAATACCAAGTTTAATCTTAGAAAAAAATTTAAAAAATATATAAAATTAAGTAAAAAACGACTTTGAAAATATTTAGATTCTCAATAGAAACGTTTTGAATACGATCTGATCGAATATAAGAGCAAGTTCGTGTGATCCAGGCATGCATTTTATTTTTTAATCAATAATAGTACTTAATTGTAAATTACACTTTTTATAAATATAATTAAATCTAACTACTTAAAATTAACAAGTAAATTTTGTTAAGATTTAAAAAAAACATAAAATTAGACCAGCATTGCCATATACGAAGAATCCTAAGTCCGCTGATAAATCTAAAATATAATTTAATTGGAAGAATTCTTTATAAACCATTTCATGTCGTCACGTTACGTTAATTTAATAGATTAAGTAATTCAAAATAAGCTTCAATATTATTTTCTTAAATATCCTTGTGGAAAGTCTTATTTTTAAAAAACGCTTCCAATTAACCATATAACTCTTTCGTCTCTTTTTTTTTGAGAATTATGAGTCATGATTTTTTTAATTCTCATCCCGAATTCGAAGATTTTACTGAGCTTATTTTGTGGGTTGAAATTGCTAAGCCACGGATTAAAATTTGAATCAACGTTGAACGTTGCTTAACTCACCGAAATCGGTGAACTTAAATTGCTTAACCACGGATCAAAGTTTGAACGACACGTTGACATTTATAGAATTGAAAGATGAGAACATTATGGGGGATGTATTTATGAGGGTGTCCAAAAATCTCACCTTCGTCTTCGTTGTTCTTAGACTGATTCTTATAAAATTGAAATATGTTGAGCTGATATAGAGTTATGAAATAAAAAAAAGTAGTTTCAAAAAAAAAGTGAGTCAAAAAAACGTCTTTTTTTCAAGAAAATAAGGAAATGTTTTCTACAAGTATGGACATTTAAAAAAAAAATTGCTTAAATTAGAATTCGAATACTAAATTAAAAACTTACAAGCACTTCAATGTAACAAAATAAAGTAAATAATTTTTAAATACCAGCGATTTGTATATAACAATTGTAAAAATTTCAAAAGCAAATCATGCGAAATTTTGTAAGTGGTATATACAAAACGCTGTCATTTCAAAACTACTTACTTGATTTTGGTTATTAAAATCGTTCTGAGTTTTAAAATAAGTCCTCTTCAAAACAACTTACTAGATTTTGGTTATTTAAATCGTTCTGGGCTTTAAAATAAGTCCCCTTAGCGGTATCACCCGAAAAATAAAAAGAAGTCTTACTTCAAGTGCGGTATGCTTTTTAGTATGACTTTAAATTTATTATAGCCTGTCACTCGATGTTCAAATACTGCCTTGGCGGTGCCTCAGTAATTAACGAGCAGTGATTATTGAAGATTTTCAAGAGGTATAAAGTTGGGGGCTAGTGAACTTTACAGCTATATGAATATGATACACCCTAGAATTCCTAGATTAACGTCCACGGATAAGAAGATAATCCATACTCTAAGGCGTATCTTCCTATATAACCAGATGATTATCCCCATTAACGCGCCAGTTATAGCTTTCATTGACGACTGATGTCATTTTGGTATCAAAATGAAGGTAATAATATATATAATATTTATTGTCACAAAGTATTTTATTTCCTCTACCACTTTCTTATTAATTCACTTTGGATTTTTCAATGATGGAAAGGGCTTTTAATGTACAGCTGACATCATTGAAAAATCAAAAGTGAATTTAAAAGAAAGTGGTAGAGGAAGTAAAATATTTTTTTTTGACAAAAAATATTACATATGTTAATACCTTCATTTTGGTACCAAAACGATATCAGTTTTTTTTGTTTAAGTGCCTCAGAATTGATAGTCAAAGTTTTCAATGATAAGTTTCAATGAAAGCTATAAATGGCGCCTAAGTATTAGTTATTAACGTCGGTTGTGAAAAGAATGAATAGAGACTTTTCTCTCTCTTATTGTCTTTGCCATAAACGTCACTCTTAGGTCAGACGCAATAAGAATGCCAAATTTCGAAGTTTCACCCAAGAATATAGACCCCCTGCATGGCATAGTGTGTTGCCGTCTGAATCTTTCATCTTGCCAAGGTAAGTACTACAGTTTTTCTTATGTATTTGGACTCACAATTTGGATGAATTTATTGTTTTTGATATGGCGTTCAGTTGAGGTGTGGGATACTCGTATTCTCTGGCGACTGATCAATCACCTAGTGCATTAATCCAGAAGTGGATACATTCCAGCTGTAAAAACGTTCCACGGATGCTAATTCAACCTGTACCTAGTCCAGAGATTTCAACAATGGCAGGAAGTAAGCATCGTAGCAATAATTTCTTTCTGTATCCCATAATAATAGGATTACTAATTTCTATGTCCTGCCTTATTTTGCAAATAAGTTTTTTCGTTCGTCATATAGCTTTCATCATATGTGAGCCAAATCTTCTTTGGTATGATATATTTATATGTCAGGGTTTAATTCTGGTGGTGCATTCAACTCCCAGTTGAATGCACCACCAGAATTAAACCCTGACATTCGCGAGTGATTTAAGTTATGCTGATCCTCACTTGTAGACGAAAAGAAATGTGCTCATGATTGCTCGTCGAAGAATGACTCGTTTTTGTTTAGGTCCTAAACAACAACTGCGAAAGAGCGCCACAAAAGTCCATGTTAGGACCATTTCTTTTCAGTACTTCAGCATTATGCAGATAAACAAGAAAAGAAACTCTAAGAACTAGGAAAAAATGTATATGCCATCACAAGAGAGCTTGTAAGAAATACAATATGACCACCTTACTATGAAATAATATGAAGAACAGATCAACGCTAGCCAACCGCAGCTCAGCTGGCTCTCGTCAGTTAAGACAACCTCACCACTTCAAGAAGCAGAGTAGGGACTGAAAGTCAATGTTCAATGAACTACAAATTGTTAAATTGCTGTTCGAACAAATAGTATACCAGTATTTCAAAATATTTATAGTTAGTTCGATGGGCTGTTAAGCCATCAGTGGCCTCTGGATCAAATTCCGATGAAACCTAAAAACAAAGAAATCTTCCAAGAATGGTTGAGAATTATTTTAATTTATTTATCAAAATCTGTCAACTTTCACAATTGGCAATATCTCTGTTGACATTTATATAGTTATTTCAAAAAGTCCATCCAATCAGAATCCACACAAAAAAATGTTTATATTTTTTTGAATGTTTCGAACGAATACATATAAATCTTTATCAGATATGATGTGTGATTCGTTTAGCCACGTGTTTGAATTGTTTTTTATTTTGTTTTCTTTTTCAAAAAGCAAAATTGCCCATGTGAAGTTTTTCCCATACTTCTCCTACATAAATCATAAATTCAAGGTCATTGAGAGTATAAGAGTATAAGTAATTTTATTATTTGTATGATACCAAACTTTTTCTGTTTGACAGCTTAACTATATAAATCAAGCAAAAGAACTATAGTTGGATATGAAAACAAATAAAAAAAGAACATTACAAAAAACTTCGGTCTACTTCTTCTCAATATCGATGATACGTGGCGTGGTATCTTTATCGAATCACAAAAACGTTTGTTTTTCTTCGCATTAGATGTGATAAAATACTGGGCCAAGTAGGTTGTTTGAAAGTTTTCTAAACAAAAAAATTGAGGAAAAATTAATGTCAGAATTTTTTATTAGCTTTTTCAAAATCAAATTCTCGCAATGAATGGCTTATGCAGGCTATTATGTTGAAGAACAAAAAGAAATGCGAAGCATGTGTACCTAAATTACATATTTTTTGTACTTACAAAATTGCAAAAATCATATGAATTTGAAATCAACATTTTTACTTCTGATCAGATGTAATTGTGCATCAGAAAAATAGCAGCACGTAAATTCTATAAACATATACTAGAATCTCTTTATTCTTATTGTTCTGAAAAAATGATTTGCAAATGCTAAAACGTGGCAAATCGCTTCATAAAAGCGAGGCCGAAAGCGGAAACTTAGAGAACATGTTGTTAGGTGTTAGGAGCATTGTCCGTTTTGCTAAAAATGACACTTTCATCACCTTACAAAATAAAATGCACCACTGGATGGCACGTACCTGCTCCTAAATTCGATCACATTATGTGCAAAAGATTTTTAATAGAATCTGCTAAAAGTATTTTTAAAATCGTTTTTCAATTTTCACTTATTTTCTTTTATATAAAAATTCTTAAATTTTTTCTAAAAAAAAAATTGGTACGAACATTTAAAATATTTAATAATATAAAGTTTAAAAAAAAATTTCTGAAAAAATCGTCCACTCGTATTCGAAACTTGAATTTTTAAAAATCCAAAAAAACTATTTTTTGAAAATTTAGAAATGCAGTATAATTTAGAATTCGAAGAAGCTCCTTTTGATCGAAATCCGTTAAGCCGTTTGTGATAAAGTCGAAAATCAATAAAACGGTTGTATGGCAGGTGCCTTTAATATCAAAATATAAAAAAAAACGGCCGAAATGTAGACCATACTTAAAGTACCAATTTTATCAAAATCGTTAGAGCTGTTTCCGAGATAATTGAGATGGTAGAAAAACTTGTATGGCAAGTACCGTTATTTCGGCGGCAACGATTCCAAAATCTATTTTGGACAATCACCTAAAAGGCTTAAGCACCAAGTTTGAACAAAATCGGTTCAGCCGCTTAGGCTGTAGATCGTTCTACAGACAGACATACAGACGGAATTGCGGGACCCACTTTTTTGGTGTTCTCTATCATAGTAGTGTCAACTTTGATTAAAATCTCGAGTTCGATTTTTTTCCAAATGCAAAACTTGCCCTGTAGTTACGGTTACCATATTTCTCTGTGTAAAACCCGGGGCATAAATTGGAAAATTAAAAAACGTGCGCTTGGTACAAAATCAACAAAATTCTCAAAAACAAAAAAAAAATAAAAAAAATACAGCACAAAATGCAAAAACTTTAAATTTTTTTTAATATTCAACCTTTTTTTTTATCAAGTCTTTGAAAAATAAACATTAATAACACATTACCAAAAGAATTTTTGGTAATTGGTACCTTTTTGCCGAACAAATTTCTTTGATCATATTATCGTGTTCGGTTAAATATTTCTTAAATTGCTTGCAGCTAATATTATAGTTTAATTTTACCATTAGCATGGCTCTGAGAGTTTCAGCATTCAGTTGAGTGTTTTCATTTGTCCAAATATTATTCATAATGGAAAAAACTCTTTCGGTTGGAGCATTTGAACCTGGCACAGAGGTTTAACTCGACAATAAGTAAACGATTTTTGAAGTTTATGCTACAGTTATTTTGTTCTCTATCACTATAGTTATAATTTTGTGACAAACAAATTCGTCAAAAAAAGGTGGAATCATTAATATTTGTATCCCTGTGCTTTTGGTGGACAAAATATAATGAAGATTCTATTTTTGGCCAGGTAGGAAATAGGAATGTTTTAAGTTACGTTATGTAAAATTGATGAATAATTGCTTAACTTTACTTTTGGTCAATTAAGTTTTGTTATTGATCAATTTGTTTGCAAACAAAATATTATCAATTGTTCTCCTAATCTTGATTTTAATTTTAATTTAAGGCATTTCATTGCTAGGGCAACCATAGACATGTAAACTCTGCTAATAATATGCTCACATGAAAACTTGAGGACTCGGATTGAATAAAATGGAGAAAGAAGGGCTTCAGATGAAGAGTTGTTAAGCAAATACTTTAAAATATAAACAAAATCTCTTAAAGGATTATAAAGTTGTATTATTCTCTCAAAAGCTGGTTTTAAAGATAGCCAACTAGTTTTGATGTAATCAACTAGTTTGAAGTATTTATTCTTTTATTTTGTTGTTCTGTACTTTGTGGAGGTACATTTTATTTAAAGTACGAGTATACACACCAAAAATATTTGTTTTAATATCCGCTTTTATTTGTATTTATTTTAATGGTGTTTCAGCTGTTTCGACACACTGCATCTTCTTCAGACTTAATTTCAATAGCTGGATAGTACTGTGTGCCGAAATTATTTTAATTTTTTTTCATTATTGTAAATAAAATTGTTAAAATTTTTTAACGTTATTAAAAAAATAAAATAAGGGACAAGCCCGGGGTACAAAATAAAATACGGGACAGTTGTACGTCCCGGGTTTTCTTGAAATTTAGCCGGGAAAGTCGAGCGTAGTACGGGATTGTCCCGGGAAACACGGTACGGATGGTCACCGTACCTATATCGCAAGTAAAAATGAATTTAACATTCAAGTGGGTATATCTACAATATGAAGAAGGTTCATAGAAGAAAATTTATTTGGAAGGTGCCCTAGAAGACCAAGACACGGGAGAGAGCCTTTGCATTGGCCTGAAACAAACTGGAGAAATATTTTGTGGTCAGATGAGTCAAAAGTTGTTCTTTTTGGGTCATCAGGACGAAGACAATGAATAAGAAGGCCACAAAACGTTGAATATTCCTTACGCTATAAGTTTAATTTTTTTTAATTTTATTTATTCAATATTGTTTTAGAAAAATGTTTAAATAAATGTTTCTTATTATAATATGTATTTCAAAATTGTATTATTTATAATCTTACAAAGTTTCAATAATTCGCTGCCCCTGAAGAAGTTGACACAAAACAATGAAATGGAAGAAAATAAGAAATTGTTTTGATTCGCATAAAGAAGGAATGATTAATAAAGCCCATAATAAAAATAAATAATTAATTCAAAGATTTGATAAATATATATAATATAAGATATTAATAATATATTTAGCAGTTTCTAATAAGAATGTTGTGCATACGATGTGATGGAAGATCGAACATAAGAGATTCTAGCCAGTCGTGAATTTTATTTTTAAATGATTTAGTTACAAATTCATGTAATTTTTTATTTTGAAAATATTATTGTAAGAGAATTTATCATATATATGAATGAAATGTTTAAAACTCATTCATTAAATTCAGTTAATAGATTGAATTCCTTGACATTAAAAAGATTGCGATCAATTTTACCATTCAGTTTACGGCAGTCAATCTCTTGATTCTTCCCGTCTTCCTAATCATTGTAGCGTGTTCCAGTCGGAAATTATGGCAATTAGAGAAGTCCTTTCCTGGCTGAAAGAAAACGTGATATCAACTATTGATATCCGTATTTTCTTGGATAGTCAGGCGACTAATAAATCTCTGGAATCGTCGTACACAAATTCCATAACTGCTCTCAACTGCCGTTCATGGAGATGGCGCAGCACTTCAATATCCACCTATGTTGGGTGCCAGGGCACAGGGATATTCCAGGGAATTGTAAAGCTGATGAACTTCCCAAAAATGAAAGTTCATGCTGAAACAAGATGCTGTAGAAAGGACAAACCGAAGATGGAGAAATACAACTACCTGTATGACGACAACACAGGTTGTGGTCAAAACTTGAACACTCCAAGTGTTTGATATCCTTAAGCAGATTGCACATCAGCTCCGATATTGGTGTCATAACTGGACACTGCTTCATAGGCAAGCACGCAACGAGGCTTGGCGTTTATTAAAATGATTTTTGCAGAAGATGCATGGACGAGGAGGAGGCCAACAATTGACGAAGTCGCTATTGTCGTCGTGGTTGAAAATTTAGAAAACCGAGGTATTGTTTTACATCGGCGCACTGTGGTCCAAAATGACTTTTTTCGTTGCAAAAATCATAACTTTTGAACACGTGAAGCTATCGGAACAATTTTTTTTTCCCTTAAAGGTAATTTCCAAGGCTATACAAATTGTGAATTTTAAGAAAATTACTTTACAGGGTGTTTCAGAATAATTGGTTGATATAAGATTTTCTTAGATAAAGAAGTTTCCAGAATAAAGTCTGAAAGTAAACCTTTTAAAAACAGTCCTAAATTTTTAAAACTTTGTAAAAAAAAAGTTTTTGATTATTCAAGTGAATTCATAACAACAGTGGATGCTTAAAGTTAACCCACCAATTTCAGAAATATTTTTTAAGGAGTATTATAAAACAGTATTTTTTCATGTTGTGGGGCATCAGTTTATTCTATAAACTGTTTGACTGATATATTTTATATGAAACAGTGTAGGAAAAAAGTAAACGGACGAAAAAAAAAATAAAAAAAAATCAATAGAATATAAAATTTATATTAACAAAATAAAATAGAATACATTATAAATATTTGTTTACAATTAACTACTATAGATCTAATTTTCAGAAAAAAAAAATCATCGGCATTGTTATCATTTTCAACAATTAATAGACCTATTAGTTCTGGGCAGTAACTCTTTTTCAGCTCTTTTTTTGATCTAACGTGTCTTAAAGATGAAACAAATGGATCTGATGATATAGCTAGCATATTAAATAAATCTTCATTTTGTCGTTTCCTTGAGACTTTGCATGTATTTGAGTATCGATATCGCTTGTAGTCTTTATTCCTTGATTCCTGTGCTTCTTCTGAAAGCTCCCCGATTGGCAAAATTTGATGTCTTATAAGTTCCCCTCCATGGTCCAAAATTTTGTGCAGAGTTGGTGTCAGGAGTTTGTAGCTGTATTTGGCTTTTAAAAGATCCGAAGTGATTTTGGTATAGTCGTTGAATTTATTTACATTAATAGATTCTTTAGATGACAGCGCATTTAAAATAACTTGCAGTTTCTTTATAAGATCCTTGTCTACTCGGGTTATAGCTGACGTAATTTCTGGATTTTCAAAAAATCTTCGTGAAGTGTTTCCATCATTTGTGTTACCGAATCCTTGTTTTGGCGTATCAATGATTAACCCGAGTTGTTCCCTAAATTCCTTTTGAATATCCGCTTTTCTTCTTCTTTCGGCTTCCTTCTTGTCGGTTGTCTCATCTTCTTGGTATAGTCCATAAGCTAGTTTAAGAACGAACTCCATACATCTTATTCTAGCGTGTAATGGTGAAATTCCAAATTCGTAGTTCCTCTCGTCTGCTTCGGCTGACTCGTCTTCTTTTCGAAAATTTTTTTGTGTCCTTTTGCAAATTGGACATGACAATGTT
Source organism: Philhelius pedissequus (assembly GCA_910595825.1). Taxonomy (NCBI): domain Eukaryota; kingdom Metazoa; phylum Arthropoda; class Insecta; order Diptera; family Syrphidae; genus Philhelius; species Philhelius pedissequus. The sequence goes on along the minus strand of OU343160.1, from coordinate 316,123,696 downwards.
GCTTTTGTATTTGTTAGTTCATTTAACACTTTCCCGTCTATCATGGTTAAAAAAAACTCATGTCGAACCATCACATTTTTTCCTTCAGCAACAGTCACTTCCTTGGTTCCTTATATTTCTGACAGTTGTCTGAATAATATCACTTGACTCCTTTGCATATTTAAAAAGAATCGGTCTGCAAAAGTGAACTGATGACGGCCTTGGATTTTTCCAATATTCGGTTGATTCACCTTTTATACGAAGTGGAACTAGTGATGCCATGAACATGTTCGCATCAGATATTACCTGGCCATCTTCTGAAACTATTGTTTGCTTATATGCACTTTGTCCGGAAGATCCATCGCATCCCCATTTGCTCATCAAAGTAAGATTTGTTGGAAGTAAAAGAAGATCCTGATTGACTAGGTTATTTAAAATCCTCTTTGCTGTATGGTCCACCAAATCTTGGAGATTCACTTCAACAGAAGTTTCTGTTACTATCAAATTTGATGGAGTTGCTTGTATTTTAGCTTCCATTAATAAATTGTAGCTCGAAAACACATCAACGTTATGGCTTCTTAAGGATTTTCTCATCAAATTATATTTTTCTTTAGAAAGCCCCATATCCAAGAACAAGGCTAGCGCCGGCGTAGCAATCAATTGCAGCGTGTGTCTGAAACTCATCGATCATATGATGCGTTACAATATCATATCTTATTTTAGCAAGGTGAAGATGGATATTATTTTTCAGTGAAGATAATAAATCCAGTTACAAGTTCCAAAACTAACAAACAAGTTAGTTCAATGAATTATTATTCATACAGACTGATGGAGATTACCACCGCATAATCTGCAATTAAAAATCAGATCGGTAATCATTATGTTGCGCAATATAAGCCAGCCACGTCTATGTAATAACACCCGAATTGTGGTGAAGAAATTAATGAACAATGTCATCGAAACCACAATTTTCAAAAGGAATTACAAATGCGAAGACGTTTTGATTCCACGGATTCCCTTGATTCCGAACGACATGCCATTCGACTTTAAGCGCTTGTAATTTCAAGTTCGGCTAGCATTTGCAATGTCGATAAATAAATCGCAAGGACCGTCGCTAAGTATGTGTGGCATCAATCTTGAAAATCCACGTTTTTCACACGGCCAGTTATTATGTCGCCTGCTCCCATGTTGGGATACAAACAAAACTATTTATATACGCGCAAGAAAAAAAAAACTAAGAATGTTGTATATTATAAAGCATTAGAATAATAAACACTTTCTTTGAAATATTTTTTTTATTAGTAAGATATATCAATTCGAATTCAATATTCAAAATAAAAACAGGATAATGTCTGTTGGGTCAGATAGTTTTAAATAAAATAAAATTGCTTATCAAATTTAATACTTTTATGCAATCTTTATATAAATAATACTACCAGACCCGTTCTTTCCTTGCTTCGCAGTAAAACGATTTCGTTTTTATAGCTAGATTGTCAAGCTCTCTTCTACAATGTAATTTCAAGGACAGACGAGAAATGTAGAGCAGAATACTGGCAGAAGCTGCCAGTTCCCTGTATAGAACAATTTACAGCAGACTCAACCATAATCTGGCAGAAAAAAACTACTACCCGAATTCTAATTAAGTTAACGTGATCGCTAAAACGGTCAGACTACGCAGTGAAGTCCTAAAATTGAACTTCATGCCAGATAGACCTGAATAACCACTGGAATGCAGCATTTGCCAGTTGAGGGAAAGAGAAGACGTCACTCATTTTGTAGGAAAATGCCCAAATCTTAGAGAATCGAGGAGAACCATATTTGGGAGTGATTTTTCAACAGAAGAACAAGTATTAAAAGAGTTGAATGAAATGAACGTAGAAAGACTATATGAATATTGTGTAATTGCGCTTAGGTATAGAGCAAGAATAATTAACGAAGATTTTTAATAAATAAAGGCACAAATATAAATTATTTGAATTTTTCAATATATATATGTTTTTAAATTCCATTTTTTAAATATGTAATGTAAAACTGTGGTAACTCTGTAATGAATTTAAATATAAGTATGGTAGTTGTTAATCTGGCAGACGGCAAATGATATGTCATAATGATTTTTGTATATTTTTATATGTATTTAATATTAAACACAGATTGTAAGTCAATAAAAATCAATCTTATGAATCTATCTAGTTAGACATATTTTAGTACTTTTTTTATTTCATAGATTCAAGATAAACTTCTGAACGTGATGGTAATTGTGATAAACTTTACAGTTTCTCAGCGCTTAGTATGGTACACAAGAAATATTCTCAAAACTTCTAAGCAAAGCGAGCACGGGCCTGCTAGTATGATACATGAATATCCCGTTATTCAGTAGGACATATACCTGAATTTGAAAGAGGTTCCAAACAGAGCTTTTATCAAGAAAATAAAAATAAATTGATATCGGTTATTGGTTCTTTTCAAAAATACCGGTGAATAAGGACTCGATTTAAAATATGTTGAGTTTTTCGTTTAGCACAATTTCATATGCTTTGATAATTTCCCGGCTAAAACTTTGAATCCCGTGAGTCAAAAGGCCCGACCAATGATGCATGCATTCAATTATTAATAATCCTTGCCACAATCAATTTTCTGTGTGCCTTCTAAAAGTTCATTGGATTAGCTAAAAAAAAAGGAAGATAAAACTTTTATGAACATTTATTCCAATGGACCGCATTTCTTTATGTACCCAACTCACATACACTATATTTCATAAAGGACCTTGTCCTCCCTCCTTGGTTCACGTGGGTTTTTTTTTAATATAGCCCGGCTTTTTGTTTGAATGTGTGGATCAACTGACATATTCAGCCAAAGGGATGTAAGTCGTAAATCGGACCATGGCCATGCCAGTCAGTTCACTTGTACTAATCTACTTCTGGATTTTTTTTATTTTTGCACTAAGCCTTCTCCACACCAACAACATACTATCCGTTGGGAAATGGAATTAGAATAGGAATAGAAGTAGCAAAAAAAAACAGCTTTAATATTTTGAAGCCTGCAAAAAAAAACATGGTTCTCGTAGATATACGAGTAGAAAAGCATGTCTGTGCTGCATTATTACTTTACACACATCCGAGCTTGAACTTCCGCCTAGAGGCATCCGCCTTCCTGGTATAGAGGAAGTTATTTAGTTATTTGAATAGTAAGCATGTTATACGCTTGTAGCGCACAATTATAGTTGGTAGCTGGTAGGCAGATCCTAAATAATACAGAAGCGTAATGGGAATTCTCCTTCGCTCTTGAGGCTGGAAGGAACCTACTTGATGGTTATGTTTGCGCTGTTTTTTCAGATTTTTTTGGTTTTAGTTTTTTTTTTTGGCAGAGGCAGTTTTGAGTATATTTTTAACATGGCTTACTTTTCAAGAGAGTTATGAAATACTTTTAAAGGACACAGTCATGTCGCCTGTATCTGCTGTTTCGTATTTGTAAAAATATTTGATTTGTGAAAGTGATTACTTATACTGCGGTCAAGAGGGTCCCGAACACGGGCCTTCTAATTGACACTACTTGTTATCATGAGAAATTTTCTAAAGAAGAATTGAATATTCCATATTTTTAGTCGTGAAAAACTCGAATAACTGTTATAATTGACATTTATATTATATTGAATGTATCACTTAGTTTATAGCAATAAATTGTTACAGATTTTCGCCATTTGTATGAAATATCCAAAGCGATTCTTGAGTAAAAAACTATTGGTGCCGAAGTATGCCCAAGGGAGAAGTCCTCTTTATGAATGTTCCGGCATAAATAATCCCCCTTTCTATCCAATTTTCATTTAAAAGTACTTCCTTCATAGCTGAACTGTTGCTCTGGAGCTCTAATTAGTTTTTCCTTTTCGCAATTTCATAACTAATGTTTATCAAGTAAAGAATGATATTTACTCTTTATTATTTTAGTGCCAAATAATTTATTCCGCCATTTCAATATTCAGAATTCTAAAACCAATGTGGGAAGAAAAACATTTTTGGGAAAATATTTTCTACAAACGCAGAAGAAATCATACGCGAGCAAAAAAAAATCTATCTGCTATTCCCTTTAGAATGTTAAAATATGAAAAAGAAAAAATACCCGCAACTCCGGCTATTATGAATTTTATAAGTGAGCTTTAATTAGAACTTACAATATGTAAAAATAGTTTTTCTTAACATTTTTCCATCTCTTGAACAGCTACGTTTTTTTCTGTTTTTTGTTAAAAACAGAGAAATTCTTATTTCCAACATGCCATCAACAATTGAAAAAAAAACAAACACCCAAAGTAAACACTTAGATGAAGACAGGCAAAATGAATTTTAATTAATTTTCTATTCATTTTATAATGAAGAAAAAAAATGCATTTAGCAGAACATCGGGAAAGTCCTGCTGTTGTTTTTTTCTCTGTTCCATTTTAACTTGAGTGACTTTAATTGTTGTTTTGGTTTTGCTGATGGTTGGTTGAAGACTGTTTTCGACTTCTGACTAAATGGAAATAATAACCACAACCATCAAGAATATTGATAGTAAAATTAAAAAAACAAAAAAAACAGTCTGCTGTGTAAGAATTTAATTTAAAATATTGAAAATTATTTATGGAACGAAGAAGTAAAACAACAAGGATTCTTAGAAAAAAGGCAATTTTTAAAAAAATAAAATAAAATTCTAAACAACAACAGAACAAATTTAAATATAGATTTTGTAGGCTTGAGATATTTTCGAAAAAAGGGTATGTGTACCAATTGTTACTATAAAAAACGCTGACTTATTAGAACTACAGTAGACGCTCGATATATTAAAGTAATAAAAAACAGGCATATTTAGTATTTCGAGATTGTTCACTATTCCGGGAGAGAATTCTTATAAGTTTTTCAAAGCTAAATATAATAAAAGATACATACATTGAATATAGTGTGATCTATACAAAACTTTTTTTTTTATAAATCTTTAGTGTAAATAAGCAATTTTACAAACATTAAATAAAATACATAGGCGATGTCAGGCTTGATAAAAAGCACAATTATTTAGGTTTTGTTTGAAAAAATTTCATAAATATAACAAAAAAAGGAACATTTCATATCTAGTCCAGGAAAATAAGATATTCAGTTCTAAAAAAATCAGACAAAGCTGAATTTTGTTGGAGAATTTCACATTTACAAAAATTGGAAACGGTATAACTTGATATTCAATTCGAATTGTATCGTTGCCTGTGCAATGAAGTAGTTAAAAAAATTAAATATGCCAAACGGAGGTTTTTTGCAAATACAATAAATCCGTCAATAAACAGTCGTCAGCATTGGCGCAATCTAAAAGAAATCGGCGTGGGCAAAACTAGTCCAAAATTTGACACGAGCTTATATTTAAATGAATTAAATAAGAGCTTTGTAACTATTCCTTACCCAGTGCTAAATGTTTCCCCAATAAACACTCTAGAAATTGGACTGCCAGGATTATTCGAATTCTGTTGCGTAGATACCTCGGAAGTTGTAGAACGTTTGCTATCAATAAAATCAAACGCCTTTGGTTTTGACGGAATCCATCCAAAATTTGTTAAAATTATTCTTCCTTTCATTCTTCCATCCTTAACACATATTTTTAATCTTAATTTAACAACAGGTACTTATCCCCCGTAATGGAAAAAATCCAAAATTATACCCATTCAAAAAAGTCCTAATTGTCATGAATACAGACCAATATCTATCCTGCCGTTTCTGTCTAAAATATTTGAAAGAGTCCTCCAAAGGCAAATCAACTCGTACATCAGTACAAATAATTTGTTGTGTCCATTACAATCGAGGTTTAGAAAACATCACAGTTGTGTTTCCGCCATTATGAATGTGGCGGAAGATATAAGAGAGTCTTTGGATGAAGACAAAGTTAGTTTTTTAGTACTGTTGGATTTTTCAAAGGCCTTTGATACGGTTGACCACACTAACCTTTGCAATAAACTCCAAACTTTATACAGTTTTTCAAATTCTGCAATAACTCTTCTCTCATCTTATTTAAAGTCCAGATCACAGGCAATTTCGGTAGGCAACAAAACGTCCAATTTCCTTAATAACAGCAGAGGTGTGCCGCAGGGCTCCATTCTTGGACTGCTTCTGTTCTAACTAAACGTAAATGAAATTCCTTCGAAAGTTTCCTCTTCCCTCCACATATACGCCGATGATGTTCAAGTATATAGAAGCTGTTCTTTGGGTTTTATTGAGGACTGTGCAAATGCTATAAATGCCGATTTAGATAAGATCGCTGCTTGGTCACACGAAAACGGTCTATTTCTAAATCCTATAAAAACCAAATGTCTTATAGTCAGTAAGAAACAGCTTGACATATCATATTTCCCTGATATCATGCTTCGTGACTCAATAATCGAATATGTTGACAATGCAAGAAATTTGGGAGTGGTCTTCAACAGCGCGCTTACTTTGGATAAACACATACACACTGCCGTTGGCTATCCCACCATTTTACTCCCTTAAAAACGCGTTTATTGCTAGCGAAAACGCTCTTAGTTCCCAGCATGACTTACGGATGTGGGGTTTTCTGCAACTGTGATTCTTCTAGCAGGAGAAAACTAAACGTTGCATTTAATAATATTTCACGATATGTTTTTAACGTAAGGCGTTTCGACAGAATTTCCCATTTTTCTAGAACACTATATAATATGTCATTTGACCACCTTCTTCGTTATAGATCACTTATCCTGCTTTCAAATGTAATCCAAACAAATCAACCTAGTTTTCTCTTCAATAAATTAAATTTAAGTAATTCAATCAGAACTCGCCAACTTATTCTCCCCCGTTTCTCTTGCCTTACATCGGAACGGCAGTTTTTCAATAACTCCATCCGTTTGTGGAATTCTCTACCAATGCATGTTCGAGAGATGGGTGGCACTCGGTATTTTCGCAGCGAACTGAGATCCTTTCTCATTCAAACTTCTGGCTAGCTGATTTTGATTACCTATAATTTATATGTATACTTAGTCTCCTTTTCTTAAGTATTATATTGGCGAATGTTCATAGAATATGTTTACAGAATATGTAAATAGTATTATTTTGTAAATTTTGTAATTTTGAAATCGAATAATTAAAATAATTTGTTTTTGCTATTTTTTCCTGTTCTCAAAAATTTGTTAAATTTGTTTTTTTATAAATATTAACTTTATTAACTTTTGTATTAATTTATTTATAACCTCAATGTAAAACATCACTTATTTATAAGAGTTTAATTTCTTAATGTGTATAAAATAAAATAAAAAATTTTACGTCCTAAAAATTTCCTAAAAAGTACCCTAAATTTGGAGCGGAGCAAGAAATTTTAGAGGGGTTGAAAGCGGGTAAGATTAATTTTTTCCAAATGAAAGCCATAGGTTTTTTTGAAAAAAGTTGTTGGTGCACAAAGTTTAATTGTTCGTCAAAATGGATATACAGCTACATAGGTTAAATTCATTAAAATTCGTTAAAGCAACCGGACTTAAAAAAGCTCCCATTTTGTCGAACAATTAAATATTGGTACGCTATAACTTAAGAACGAATTGACATACAGAAGTCGTTGATATGCCATTTTGTAGATAATTGTATTGTCTATATTAGAAAATTTTGAGAAAAATAAAGGTTTTGAAATTATTGAACAAAATAAAATAAATTATTATTTTTATGATAGCAGCATTTCTTGTTTTTTTAAATAGAGCATATCTTTCCAAACATAACTAAAAACAAAAAACAAATAAACACAAATTTATTACTGATTCAAAATAGCTTTTAACGGCCTCTAGTCCACAAAATTTGCGTTTCGTCCCGGGAATCTCACTTGAACTCATCAGTGTTTAATGAGCGCATTACCAATACTCAATTTTTGTTAAGTTCAGATCAACTTACATGAATTTTTTGACAAAAAATAACAATGTGAACTATAACCAACATGACTAAAATTTTAATCATTACAATTGGAAGATTTTGTCCTTGGCCAGACATAGTTAATAAGGTGTTTTTTTTTATTCTATATACTACTGAAATTACTCAGCCAAGTAGCTGACTTAGCATTATATTTAATTGGATTTGTCGAATTATTGATTCAAAATAGCTTTTAACGGCTTTAGTCCACAAAATTTGGGTTTCGTCTTGGCAATCTGAGTAATTTCTGTAGTATATTGTATATAAATAAAATGTATTAGGTAGGAAAAAATGTTTTCGACCACTATTCTACAAATCTATCAATTGTACGATAAAAAGTGTCTCAATTTTTTTTTAGTGTAGACTGACATGATCTTCAATGTGTAACAACAACTTTTTTCAAAAAACCTATGGTTATCGAGTAATTTGAAAAAAAAAAGAATTTTTTGCTGGAAAATGATATTATATATCGGGTACCAAGGTAGAAATAAAGTTTTGTACTCTTATAACAAAAAATTTAAAAAAAAAAGTGGAAACAGAATTCGTCACTTTCGTTTGTGTATTTCTTTAATTTAAAATTGTTTTGGACAGGATTTTTTTTGTAAATGTTTTAAAACTTAAATGTCAGAATAATCTATCTGCATTATTACGTACCGCCCAATCAATGACCTTATCAATTCAAATAATTGCATCCTTTCATGAAATCGGACATAGCCACAGTGGCATTTGAAGAGTTTATGGTTTAAACGAAATGAAATTAAATTATCAACACGCTATGGAAGCATTGTAGATAAAATATTCTGAGAAAAAGAAGCAGTGTTCCCTATATCGAGATCTTCTTGTTCACTATTTAGAGTACCTTGTATAAAATTTTGTGTGTTCACTATATTGGATAGTTCACTCGAACGAGATTCGCTATATCGGGCGTCTACTGTATTAACTTCATATTGTTGATTGAAGTTTTTTTTCTAATTCAAACAAGAACTTAATATAATTCAAACAAAAACTTTGCATTTAATATGTAAAATAGGATTCAATTTTTTTATTTTACATTTTTTTACCAACCCTATTTTCAAACAGCTTTTTGCTTTCATTATTCTATGTCAGCTAAAACATATTTCTCTTTCATGTAAATCGGTAAAAAAAATCAAGGAAGGTGATTTTTTTTAGAATCCAGTCCCGTATTTATATAAATACGGGACTGGATCCCCCATCTTTCAATTGTTAAAACGTCACCGTCGTCGTTCGAATTTTGATTCGTTGCTTAGCAATTTCAACAAAACTATTTATTCTCAAAGACGGTGACGCCATGATACGAAATGATTTATTATGTACATCCTCGTCATACTTTGACACTAATTTGTCAAAAAAGAGCTAAAGCAGAATCTGTGGCGAGAAATTCTGAGAGGCATTGACAGAAAACGTGTCGGCTTGACATGTCACTGATTTTCATGCCGCAAAAAAAATTTAGTTCAAAAATTAAAATTTAAAAACTCCAATTTAATTTAATAATAACTCTCCATTAAATTAAAAAATCGTTATTAATAATAGGAATCTTACGATATTTATAGTTATGCTTTATTTATCGTCCCTTCCGATTTTAAATGAATAAATTGAATATTATTACAGGCATGAAATGTTATCGAAAATTTGTTCATCGGCGTTATAGCCCCACATTTGATAGAGTTAAGTATCAATCTCTTTTAACGAAAATGCAAGCATGTGGATTAGAAATTACCTTTCAGGAGGCCCAATTCAATTCGTATTGGACAGCTTTAAGTCTGAAGTTCACAAAATAAATGCTGATGTGCCCCAGGGCTCCGTTCTGTCTTTGACTCTTTTTCTCATATTCATCAAGGATCTCTTGTCTGATCCAATAAATTATTTTGCTGACGACTGTACCCTCAGCTTTTCATATTCGTTGTCAGATTCGCACCCATATCCTTCGGATGTGAAAAATAAATAGAAGTTGTCCATGGACGGCGCTTACATCGAGGAAACAGAACTATTTTAAAGTTTGGTGGACAGTATCCAGAAAAAGAGCTTTAAAAATAATAGGTGATATAAGAATAACTGATTGCTCTTTTGAACACCGTCGCAATGTATTTCATGTCTTTCATTGTTATATCGCTATATCGTTATATCGGTATTTTTTATAGACAGTACTCTTATGAAATAGCCAGTTGCACCCACCTCCCCCCCATAATTCATTTTAACCGTAATACTCGCGCGGCTAGGAATGCTCATCAGTTTACTCTTGAGCCAATTTCAGACGTACTCTCAAGTATAGGGGTTCATTCTTCAACCGCGCCAAACATTTAACATTTAAAACCAATGTGTATCGGTATCTCTTGTCTAATCCTATCAAATTTACCTAATCGGTCTTTCTGTTTAACATTTTAAGTGTAGTCATAACTCCTTGAGTGCGCGCAAAATATATTATATATATTAAGGAAACTGATCCAGTTGAGACGCATAAGTCTACAACATACAAGTGGGAAATTGTAATTCCCATTTTTTCCAGGTGATGCACAGTTATATACTTCTAATAATAACTACTGAATGTTCTAACTTCATCAAAACTCTCTAATTTCTTGGATATACGGAGGACATAGAAATCATCGGGCGTTCCCAGCTTATCAACAATAGAGTCCTTTTCGGCCATTGAAGAAGCTCTTTCATCATTATTTATAGCAGTAACTTCAAAGTAGTTAGAAAGTTTAACTCCAATTCGTTGATATCCGCAACATTGGGTGTTATGTTTAAGGTTTAAGTCTCTTTTCGTGTTTCGTTCGCTCAGTCAATTTAATTTTTGAATTTTTTTTTGCATTTTCCATGCAACGGCAACGGTAACGGGAAAGGTCGGTATATTTCAAAACACACAAAAACACACAAACAATCTACTTCTTTAATTTTTTAAAAAATAAAATAACAAACACTGTTCTAAATATCACTTGGAACTATTTAAATCAAACTTTTTCATTATTAACTAATATGAAATTGAAAAAAAAAAATAAATAAACCAAAAAACCAAAAAAAAAAAAAAGAAATTAAACTGTCATGTTAACAACCGTAGACCAGTAATACAAAGAATCCTAAGTCCGCTTTCAAATCCGGAACCATGCATTTGTAAGAATTGTTTATTCTTTAAACACAATGTATGTGATACGAAAATTATAAGTGGGTTAAGGAGTTCTTATTTAATTTAGCGTCAAGCCATTAATCAAAGAAAACATGATTACGGCACCTCTTTTTTGTCTTATTTTATTGACACCACCAGAGAAAATAGATTTAGTATGGTGGTAGTTAAAAAGTGTTTAAAATTAGGAAAATATTAGAAAACTGCTTTAGTATTAGTAAACTGTTAAGTAGTATTACATAAAGTTTAAATTTTTCGGAACTTACCGCGTTAAATTTAAGAAATATTTTCAATTTCTTTTTCTTTTTCCCGACGTTTCGAAGAACTTTCAAACTTCGTGGTCACGGGATGAGATAAGTAGTATCATGCTAAGCGCTTAACATCAGCCTGTTTAAAATTTTGCGGTAATGGTTGTGGAGAATGGGGTTCATTTGGTAATTTAAAATAAGCGTAGAAGTTTTTTCTTCGCTCTATTTAAATTCGTCAGCCATTTTGATTGGTTTTCATTCATCTACAGCGAAAATTAAATGAAGCAAATCCGAAAAAGAAAGAAAAAGTAGAAAGAGACACACGTAAGGAAACTCCTACCCGCGCTTGTTCAAAAATATTTATTTCTGTTTCATCGTTTCGCTTTTTCTTTCTCTTTCGCACTTCATTCACGCATGTATAGCTACATTAATTGTGTGTATATATTCAATAAGAAATTCTTTTTTTGTTGCTTTGTTTGTTTTTGATTTAATTTTTTTTGTAGGTGTGATTGTGATTTTGTGTTGGTAGTTTTGTTGAAGTTCATATACATTTAACATTAGTGTATATTGTGCTGTATTGATGTGTGTAATGCTTAAGCCCAGTAGGAAATTTCAAAAAATTCATGCATGAATCACCAACTTTTTCATCAATAAGTGGAAGCTACACCCCATCAATTTGTTATGAAAACATCGATGAGTTTAATATGGGTCTGTCATGGGTGTTCACCAAGTGATTTTCGGGGTAAATATTTAACAGTGAAATCACGAAGTAGGGGTAACTAGCTTATTCATAAGAAAATTATGTGTGATGAAAAATGGCATGAACGGTAAGCTGTGAAATCTCTATTTGACTTAGAATTGCTTATTCAGCAGGTGAAAAATGTCATGAATGCTCATCCATTAATTCAATCTGTTAATGTGACTCGTTAATTCGCGTATGAATTTTATATGATAAGAATGCCATGAATGTCGAATTATGAAATCACTAGGTAAAGCCCGTATGATACCTACTTCTTTGTTTTTCCTCATTTTGTATGCATTAAATTACATGAAAGTGTAAGTTTTCTGTGAAAGAGGAAATATGCTTTTTTAAGGAAGCAGAAACATTGTATATGTATGTTATACCCTCAAACATCATTTTATTAATTTAATTCGTCGATTATTCAAAAATATAAACATTCAATTAAGAAAAAAAAATACGTTTAGCAAATAATAATTAAATGTAGTCTTGATAAAATCTTGATGCGAAAGTAAACCTTATCAATAATTGATTCTTTAAAATTTGATCTGATGTCGGTCTCAGCAATTCATTTTGTTAAATCTGGTGCGTAGGTTTTGTACTTTCAGTCGACAGCATTTTTAAATTTTGTTTTGAATAAAGTCGAAGAAACCACCAGTCGCCAAATATCTTAAGGTTAATAATTGAAACCTTTCAGCGGGCTCAATACAATTTCTGAACAAAAACACATTTTGATAAAAAAATAAACTTTTGTTCCTTTGTTAAATGATGATAATGATCGCGAACAAAACTGGAATTTCTGGTTTATATGTTTTTTCACTTTCTCTAAAAGAAACCCACGAACTCATATCATGACAAGCGAAGACTGACACATTTCTCGTACAGGTAGGAAAAAGGCAATGATCGTCACTCTTCCCATGGCAGATACAACCTCTTTTTTTAAAGGCTTTTTTGTTTGCATTTTTTTGTTACGGAAAGAAAACAAAACAACCACCGCACGCACCTCAGAGAACCAAACATCGTTTCCGAACTCATGAACCTATACATTACTCTTCATCAGTGAAAGCATCGTTTATGATTTTGTAACTGAAAATGTAGTGAATTGTAAGCATTCAATTCAGTTGAATTTAGTTAACTGATGAAAAAATGCGCAACCGTTTTATTATGAAATCATAACATACTACTCATCGATGGAAATAGTCGATGAATCCATTGATAAATTCACCAAAAAAAATTCATTGATGTCGGAATTTCCTACTGGGAGTCGATGGGCTCGTTGCCAGCGCTTCAGCGTATCTATTTCGTACATTTATATATAAGGAGTAGTATAAAGTATGTAATGTAAAATTACTGAACCATGAAATTGAAATATGTTTTAGCTGGGATAGAATTATGAAAGTAAAAAATTGTTTCAAATTAGGGAAGTTTTACTTCTAGGGCGCGTGTACATAAGTACACACACTCTTTTTTTTAAGTTTTGCACTCCCAACTACCATTTCAGCTTCTGTATAAGCATTGGGTATAAGTCAATTTCCCCCTACAAGATCTTACCCGAGTTATGCTCGAAGAAAACAGGTGGCAGAAATCAGTGGGCAATGTAATGAATCCGGTCCAATTGTCAACAATTGCTTGGGAAACATACCGATATTTTGCAACAATATCGAAATGTAATTTTATTACAATCTGCTTTTGTATGAATTTCCTTGAAAATCATAAAAATATTTGAACTAACTATTAATTTCAAGTGCTGGACTATTTTACTTATTAAATTAAAATATCAAAACTTATACAACTGACATTAGTTTTGAATTCCAATCTATCAGGTACAATCTAAATTCCATTGAAATATGCAATCATAGCATTTTTTGTTGCAGTAAATCTACTCAATTTATTAGCAAAATCACAACAACAATACAAAAAATAACTACATCCATGCAATGTTTTATTTCCAAATACTAGAATAGATGGAAAATAAATTCAACTATTCTATCGAATATCCATCGGATTCAATTTAACAATAAAACTATTTTCTTCGCTGCATGAATGGAGAAATATTTTTTTTAGCACTACTAACAGTTTTGGTAGCGACCTAAAAAGCGTTAGCAAAAAAAAAAATGGAGGATAAACATGCAACCAGCGCAGTTTTTGTTTGTTTATGCATTTTATTTGCTCAATTGTAAATTGAACAATTTTTATGGATTTGAGTTCAAATCAAAATGAAGTTATGCTTAGATGGCGAAAAGCATTAAATTTAGATTTACAAAGGTATTTCTGCACACATACATGGATCATGCATGTAAGCATTTTTCCGGAATCTACAAATCGTATGTATATACAATTTTAGGATTGTTTTTTTAAAACGATTTTTCATGTAAGGAATTAAATATGATTTTGTGTTTTCTTATTGCAATACAAGATCTTTAGCTACCTATTCCCACCAGTTATTGAACTCTATGATGTCCACTCAGGTTCATCCATACTTAGCGCATGGTTGATATCATACATATGTTTATAACAGGAAACAATCAATATGGGATGAAGTCTCTTATCTCATTAAATAGATTTTAGGCGTTCCTAAGGGTAGTTACTTCAGACCTTTGCTATTATTTGGCTATCAACAATAAAACTTAAAATCATTGCCAATTTCGTTAACGCGCAATGAAATGTTATTGCGGAAGGTCAAAACGACATAATTAATACAATATTGAATACATTTTTACTTGCGACTATAGGTACTATAAGGCAAGTTATGGATTCGTGCAAAAAAAAAATTCTAAAAATCAAACATGACATTACGATCATTGAGAACACCAAGAAAGTGGGTCCCCCAATTCCGTCTGTCGGTCTGTCCGCGATTCTGCAGCCTAAACGGTTGGATAGATTTGCTTGATATTGTTTGTTCGGTAATATGGCCACAGGTTTTTTTAATTTTTTTTTAAACGACAAATAACAGTACCTTCCATACAATTTTTTCTGGCAAAAAATAAAAAAAACTTATTTTTATCAAAAACGGCTCCTACGATTTTTATAAAAAAAAAATCAGTTCATTAATGAAGCAAAAGGGAACATTTCAGCAACTTTTGTTTTGGAAAAAAATTGTTACTTTTGGTACCTCTTGTAGTACCATTTTTTTGGTTTTCGATTTTCTGGAAAACGGTTAATTAGATTTTTTGGAAATTTTTTGCGCAAAAGCTACTGAAAAGTTTAAACACTATTGTAAGCCAACATTTAAAAAAAAAAAAATTTTGGAAATCAAAAACACTGAAAACACAAAATTTCGAAAACGACTTAATGGATTCTTGCGAAATGTCGTATTTGGTAGTTTTTTGATATTATCTTGAACATTTAAAAAAAAATATATTCCTAAGATAAAAAACAATGGTATCTCCCATACAAATGTTAAAAAAAAAAACAGTTAAGAAAAAAATTTACTTCTCGAAAACGGCTCCAAGAATTTTTATAAAAAAAAATGTGTGTGTTCCTAAATTAGTCCATTCAACTTTTAAGTATAAAAATATTTTTTTGCGTACTTATTAAAGGTACTTCCTATAAAACAACTTTTCAAATTTTCGACTTTTCAACATTGGATGAACCGATTAAAATATTTTTTTTGTATAAATATAGCCTTAAATTGCTAATAAAACTGCATGCGAAAACTTTCAAAACAAAAGTTTTTCTTAAAAAATTAATTTTTTTTTTGAAAAATATATTTTTGAAAAACCAGTTACTGAATTTTATTTAAATTTAAATTTTATATGTATATTAATAATATCTCCAAAATGGCGTTTAAATTTTTGTTTCTAAAATTGTTTTAAAAATTTTATACATAAAAAATTATTTTAATTAAATTAACTATTTTTGAATTCTATTCCTTGAATCATCCATTCGACAATTCATTATTTGTACTAAGAATCAAGGTAATCTAACCTACATACATAGGGCTTATACCTGCATAGGATAACTATACCTAACTAACTTAACGTCAATTGCTACATTAAAGTTGTTAGCTACAAGGGCAAGTTCGTAGAATCCAGTCGTGCATTTAATTTATAATTTAGCGCGCACTAAAGGGGTTTTGACTACCCTTAATATGATTAAGCACATTGCGAGCATTTGGGAAATAGGGAAGGATTTAAGTGGAGATACCAAAATTTTTTTGAAGATCAGAATATCAAAATAAGGAGATAAATTGAGCCTGCTAAAGCATTCCACATGCGTGCAGTACGGCTAAAAAAAGTACTTGACGGTTCATCCGAATTTGTATTTGTAGTATTATGCTGAAATAATCTTATGAGAGGAATGCACCTGGGAATTTGGTTAGAAAATTGTTTATAAAATTAGCGATAAAATAATGAAAAATATTAAACATTAGGACGATGTTCGAGAAATGTAAGTGCTTCCATTATTGCTCTTTCCCCTAAAATGTTTAGTGCTCTATTCGGAATTATATTAAAATGCATTTTGGAAGCTCCATCCCAGACCAGATGTGAGAGCTATATATTCGAGGTTTGGGTTTGGATGAATGAAGGCTTTATTATCTTAATGACAGAAGACAACACTGACTTTTTGAAGCATTATTTTCTACTTAGTTTTGTATGCCCCATTGGACAGTGCTATCCAGTTCAGAAATTAACAAGTTTAGATGCGTCAGAGAAGAATAGTTGCGAACCTAGCCTTTGTAGTCTTCAGCCATTTTATCCGACTAAAAACAATATCTCTGATAAAAGAATTGAAATTGGACAACAACAAAAATAAACATTTTCAAATTATGTGAGCAATTTGTCAGTTTATGATTTGATTACTGAACCAAAATTTGCAAGTTTTACTGGCATTTTTTAATATTATTACTAAATTCCTCAAATTTAAAATGTTTTTAAAACTTGACTTGTAGTAAACCAGTAAAGTGATTCAGTGGACCTATCAGTAGGTTTATCATAACAGATTTCTTCCATAATTTAAAGTTTTTCGATAAGTTGTCTAATTTAAATATTTGAAACTAAAACTTTTAAGCATATAATTAGGCATAAGTGCGTCTAGAGTTAGATCAAATGATTTTTTAACGACTATCTTGTTCTTACACATATTTTTTTGTATTATAGAAGAACTTGGTTCTTTTTTTAACATTTATGTTTATTGCTTTGATAAATTTGAGTAGAAAAAATTATGAATTATGATGGTTTTACCAATTGTCTACATTAACGACAAACTTATGTCGACAATTTTGAATTGTCTACATTGAATTGTCTACATGTAGACAACCATGTAGTCTACATTGAATTGTCTACATGTAGACAACCACGTAGTCTACATTTATAGTCTGCATGGCACAACACTGACTGGTTTAGAGCAATACATTCCGACTATTATTTAATTACCGTAAGGGCCCCAACAACTGCACCTATGGAGTTGACAATTCCGTCAACATCATTCCATATAGCCAAGAACTGTTGAAACTGTGTCTACCCTACATTCCAAAAATAGGATTGAAGAAGTCAGAATGCGACGCATTTTTTTCATGACGAATAATTTAACAGTTTTTACATTGTACTGTCTACCACGAAAAATATCTGCATCAGTTTTAGCGAGAGCGTTAGAGCGGCCATATCGCCCGACAGACTAGACGATGAGAGATGCTGGATGTCGGTGACTGGAAATACGTTGGTCCAGGAGGTTCTTGCAATATAGAATCTCTTTATTTTGTAGATGGCGTATATAAGAGTATATGAAAGTATATGAATAATCGGGTTGATGGTTTGTTGCATGTTTATGACTGTATGTCCTCTTTACTTTTAGAGCCCCACTATAGTATTCCATAGGTGGAGTTTTGATTTTATAAGCTGTTTAATAGCCACGTGTTGTGACAGCAACAGAATATCACCATCAGTTCAGCAAGCTAGATACAAAATACCGAACATGCACAACAACAATGACGATGCGACGCGACGCGAACAGCACTCAACAGCAGCATCTCAAATTTATTATACTGTTGCGAAAATTCCAAGATACCTGTAATAAGAGCCGATTAAGAAAAAGAAATACCAAAACAACTTAACCTTTCAAAAACAGCACAAAAAAAAAAGAATGCCTTCAGCTTTCTTGATTTATAGGTTAACTAAAAACAACGATAGTAATGGGATTAGTTTGTCATATTTGACACTTTATTTAGTGGGATGCGTTTTTTGGTGCAAAATACTTTTTATTGTGTTCTATTTTTGTTACTGTAATATTACACTTTCTGTTTTATACTTATTTTACATTTTATTTATTGTAGAATTAGCATTTATTTTGTGTAAAAGTAGAATATTTAAAATAATAAAATCATTTGTTGTTAAAACGATAAATCACACGCTTTATTTTTTATTGAGAATTCCCCACTAGTGGTAAGGGGTGATTGCATTAAATTAAGCGTCGACAAATCGTTGGTCCTTCGAGCCGGATTACATCGTTTTTGCCATCATTCAACCTCTCTGAGAAATAAACTTCGTTTAACTTCAAAAGACATGAACAATCGATACTTTTTAAAAAACTCTTCGTTGGACTTGACTACTTTGGAAAGAGCAATACAACTTCAGAAGAATCAGGAACATCTATTTATTGAATTGAAAATTCATCGATTACACCAATATTCACTATTTGGAGCAACTGGTTGTCTTACATTAATAGATATTACAGCTGTTCTAATTTCCATCATCTTCCGAAAACGGGATCAGCCGCTAGTTTGACAAATCAAGGCATCAGCCACAACTATTCCTATGAGAACTCTCAACAAATTGCAATGCAATACTCAAACTTCAGTTGAATACATTGATTTTTCCGTCTCTCCAATCCGAGAGGCCCAGCATCAATGGCATCGCTGGTTCATATCCGGCTCGAAGGACCAACGAAAATTATACAATGTCCCATATGCAAAAGGGAACATATGATTTACGCATGTCCGAAATTTTTAAAACTATTAACTTAAATTATTTGAGACATAACAAACAGCTTCATTGCTTTAGCAAAATAAACTGTCATCACTGCAACAAAAAACACCATTCATTTTTTCACATAGAATAGATCGAAAAACCCGAACAAACAAATAAAGTTAAATCTGTGAAGTCGTGTGCTCAAGTCAATCACCACGTTTACTCTTTTCTATACTGGGTGAGTACAAAATCTTGCCCTAAAAATCATTTCGCATAATTTCCATTTAGCACTTTCAGTTTGAACTGATCTTCTATATTCTTTATTTTCGGTGGCAACAAGATACCTCCGCTATTCCCAAAAACCTGCATCCCGGGCTTAAAAATAGCATGACTTTTTAACAAAATTTCCCTATGTTGAGATTTGAGATCAATAATGGGAGTGTGTCACCCTATAACTGGTCCTTACCTCTAAGAAGGGTAATTAATTAAAAACGTTCAAAACCTTTAAGCTAAGTGGCTTGTCGGCAGCAATATTTAAAAAATTTCATTGGCTTTTGAGTCTTCGTCCATTTGGTTTGTTGTGAGTTTGGGTCAATGTAAATGCCAAATTCACTGATCGTTTGCCAATTAGCTTACTAGAGAGAACTTCACGACTTCTCGAAAACAACCGCAGCTGTAATTTGAGAATATTTTACGGAAGACTACGTTTATTTCTTGGCAATTAGAACACTGCACTGCTTGAATGTTAAACATACATACCTATATATACATACTCGTAAATCCACCTTAAGAATATACATATTATGTTGGTATGTTTATTATTTGATGGGAAGTTTCATCCATATCTACCTAATCGAAACCCTCATTGGGGATTAGATGAAAGGCATTTGGATAGTGGTAATGATTTTGCTTTTGCTGCTGTTTCTGCAGAGCAATGGTGGTATACGGAAAGGATATACTGATTTATACGAAAATCACGGGAAATTGTTCTAAAGCAAATTCTCATACAAACATTGAGGAGCAAACTGTTGTTCAATTAATGTACATGAATGAGTGCTCGTTGGGCATGAATATTTTGGAAGAAGATTTTCAAATCTTTCAGTCAAAACAGTGTTAAACTTGCTTAACACATTCCACAAAATGCATGGTTTGACTTGGGCAGGCGATGATGATGCTGTACGAATTATACAGATTGTCGATAAAGGTAAAGAGATATTGGTGAAAGGAAATCTTTAGTGCAAAATGGATCAACCTCAAATGAAAAATCTTAATTGCCATAATGATTGGTTGATGCAATTTAAGCAGACTGAGCATTTTAAATATTTTATATGGATTGGAAATGAAGAAAGAGGTGTTTTGGTTTTATTTTACGTTTTGAATTTAGCACAACATAGGTACACTATTCAAAGAAATCGACTTAAAGAAAATTATAGTTTTCGCTTCAGGATATTTTTTATTTAAATTTTAATTGGTCATCCAATGATGAAAAAGTGGAATGTATGAAATGTGAAAGGGAAAATGCACGACTGGATGGTACTTACTTGCTTTTATGTTCGAATACATTAGCAGAGGATTCTTAGTAGAAAAGGCTAAATATTTTTTTGAAATCGTTTTTCTGTAATTAATTTTGTCCCCCAGTTTTCAAAAATATTGAGTTTTCAATATTTTTTTTTTATTAAATAAATAAAGTACAGTAGACGCTCGATATAGTGAAGTAATAAAAACCAGGCATGTTTAGTATTTCGAGATTGTTCACTATTTCGAGATAGGATTTTTATTAGTTTTTTATTGGGTTATCCATTTAGCGGTTTCAAAAGTTAACGTAAATAAAACACATATAAAATATTTTTTTCATGATATTTCTTTTTTATTATAAAGTTTGAACGTTGACATTATGTGTGAAACACTACATCATTTAAATGACCATCACGCGAATTTTTGACACATATTGGGCGGTATCTCAGCCATAACTTGACGAATGTTGGTTTGAAAGTGCTCAAGATTTATAGGTTTATCTGCATAAACACGGTCTTTCGCGCATCCCCACAAAAAAAAGCCAAGCGGTGTCAAATCGCATGGCCTTAGTGTCCGTCTTGTTGAAACCACATTTTCTCTAAGTCGTATTCTTCAATAGTCTGCAAAAAAAGTCGGTTATCATATGACCATAACGCTCCGAATTGACGGTGACAGTCGTTCCATCGTCGTTTTCGAAGAAGTAAGACAAGTTTGTTTATTAACATACCCACCGAGTGAGAAATGTGCTCCGTAGCTGAAGAAAATTTTTTTCCACCGCCTGTTGTTCAAGCACCCATTCGACGTATCTACGACGTTGTGAATGGTCAGCTGGCTTTAGTTGTTGTGTGAGCTGGACCTTATAAGGATGTACATAGGTGTAGATCCAAATGCAAAATACGCCATAATGTGCCGTAAGACAGTGGTAATTCCTGAGAACTACGAGGAATCGACACATTCTGGTCTTCGGCAACACTTTCACTTACAGCAGCGATATTTTCAGTGGTACGAGCGAAACGATGATGCAAAGGCCTTACAATATCTGTAACCAATCCAGTCTCTTTAAATTTCTTCACAATTTTGCCAATTGCTTGCGTAGTTGGACGATTAAGTAAGCCATAATCTCCTCTTAAAGCACTATATGTGTCTGTGGCAGAATCACCATTTTTGTAGTAGGTTTTAACAATTTTTATGCGTTGTGCGATAGTTAAGCAATCCATTTTCGTAAATGTCAGACTTTCAACTGGAAAAAAAAATGGTTTAACAACTTAGTTTGACAGATGTAGAATTCCAGCCCTATACTTTTGAAACCGCAAATTGGATAACCCACATAAAGTAGTGTGAAGTACACACACCTTTTTTATAATTCTGAAGTGTAAGTAATCAATTTTACAATCATTAAATAAAACGTATAGGCAGAGTGATGGTTGACAAAAAGCATAAGTATTTAAATTTTATTTGAAAAAATTTCATCAATAAAACAAAAAAGGAACATTTAACACCACGTGAATAACGAAAAAAAACGTAAGTAAAGCCCTACAACTCACAAAACCAACAACAAACAAATTGATGGGAATTAATATTAACTATCGGGTACCAAGGTTGAAATAAAGTTTGTACTCGTATAACAAAAAATTAAAATGTAGAAAAATAATTCGTAACTTTCGATTGTGTCTTTTTTTAATTTTAAAATATTTTGGACAGCTGTTTTTTGTAAATGTTTTAAAACTAATTTGTCAGAATAATCTGTATTATGATGTAGAACCCATTCAATGACATTATCAATATAAATAACAGCATCCTTTGATTAAATAGGACATAGGGACAAACACATTTGAAGAGCTTATGGTTAAACCGACGTGAAACTAATTGGTAAGACCCTATTGACAAACTGTGGATGGAAAATTCTGTGTTCACTATATCGATATTTTTCTTGTTCACTATTTACAGTATCCTGTATAACATTTTGTGTGTTCACTATATTGGATAGTTCAATCGAACGCGATTCACTATATCGAGCGCCTACTGTAATAATAATCAAAAAAAAGTATTACAGTAGAGATTCGAAAAAGTTAGGATCCGGAAAAGTTAAGTATACGGAATATTTAAGAAAGCTTTAGTCTCCACTGGTGTTTCTAAGAATTTAATTTTGTCTCATCTGATTTGATCGTATTCCTTCCGAAGCGTTGTACATATGTGTAGCCAAAACTATTAAAGAAAAATCGTTAACATTGACGGTTCCCCATTAGTAAGTATGAAGTTTTAGACCACATCATCATAGTTTGAGAGAAAACAAACACGCCATTTGAATTCTTCAATAAATAAGAATATATCAACAAAAAAAATCAAAAATCGTTGGAGCGGTTTTAAAAAAAAAAATTTTTTTAGGTATACAATTTTGAAAACATTTTTAGAAAACAAATTTAAGACGCCATTTAAAACATACTATACTAATAAAATTCAAATTAAAAAAAAAATCAGTGGCTGGTTTTTGAAAAGATAATTTTACAAAAATAAAATTTATTTATTTTCTAAAAATCGAAAACTTTTTTTTCTTAATTTGTGTTTGCAGTTTTATTACCTAACAATTCTAGGGAGCATTTGCATAAAAAAAATAATTAAAATTGTTTCATGCAATAGTGAGAATGTCGAAAATATAAAATGTGTTTGTATGGGAAGTACCGTTAATAAGCGGACTGTACTAATTTAAGAACACATGCATTTTTTATAAAATTCTTGGAGCCGTTTTTGAGAACTACATTTTTTTCTTATCGATTTTTTAGCATTTGTATGGAAGATACCGTTGTTTTTTTATTTTAGGATAATACTTTTTTTTAACTATTTAAGATAACTAGCCGACACAGCTATCGAAATTCGAGTGCCAATTTATTTATTTAATTCATTATCATTCAATAAAAGACAGAGAATCCATGATTTTCTTAAATTGTTGAATGCAATGAGAAGTACTTAATAAGCACTCAATCCTGGAGTCCAAAGGAAAACAGTTGATGGTACACAAACTTTCATACCTATACACATTTTTGACACAACAACAAATGCTCCTGGTTGCATCTTCATTATTTCCATGCTAAACGAAAATACGTACATACAACAATACTGAAGGTTTACAAAAATTCAAGAAATATCAAAATAACCTAAAACAATGGATTTAGAGATCTTCACACACCTCCTATTTCCACCATACTTTACCTCTTATGAAATGCCACCACATATGAAATAAATAATGATTGTTTAATTTGTATAAATTCAATTATATTAACTTAGAAAATAAGACTTAATTATTTTCTAAATTTATTGTGACGGTCTTTGTTCAAGTTGGACATAAGTTTTCATTAGAAATTAAATATTTATTTACACTTTTCCACCACTTGCATGTACTCAGCTATTCACCATCGTAGTATTGCCCAGCACTAACAGAATTCAGTAAATAAGTACGCAACGATCACTCAAGAGTATGCAATTTCTAATTCCCTTTATATATTTAATTAAATTATCCAATGCACAAACCATTTTCTTTTTTGGGCAATAGATGTCGCTAGAATATGTGTGTATTTTTGCATTTTTATTTATTGTTTTAAACAATTTCTGTGTAGTATATTTAAATAATTTTGGCATTCTGCACATCTATGCAAAAATTTCTTTCGTTTAATATGTAATTTATGCACCTTCGGTTTTTGTGGGCCGCGAAAAGTGTACCACAAAAATCATGTTCGCCGTTTTATTATATGATGTCAAAAAAAACTACCAAATAGGAAGTTTTGAAAAAGTCGTTTTCGGAATTTTGAGTTTTCAAAAAAAAAAATTAATTTCGAAAAACAATTTTTTTTTTTTTGAAAAATTTTGGCTAACAATAGTGTTTTAACTTTCTAGGACTTCTGCGTAAGAAAATTCAAAAAAATCAAATCAACCGATTTCCAAAAAATCAAAAAATAAAATAACCATTTTTTCCAAAAAAAAAAAAAAATTGCCTAAAAGTAACTTTTCTCTTTATATGAACTGATTTTCTTTATAAAATTTTTGAGAAAAATAAGATTTTTCTTTTTAGCAAAAAAAAAAAAAAATAATAAAATGCACGACTGGATCGCACGAACTTGCTCCTTTGTTCTATCACATTATATACAAACGATTCTTAATGGAAACCGCTAAAAGTAGTTTTAAAGTCGTTTTTCACTTAATTTTTAATATATAAAAATTCTTAATTTTTTCTAAAAAAAATTGGTATGAACGTTTAAAATATTTAATAATATAAATTTAAAAACAAAATTTCAGAAAAAGATGCCCAACCGTTTTCAAAATATTGAATTTTCAAAGAAAAAATTATTTTTTTTTTCAAAAATTAAAAACAAAACTATTTTTCGAAACTTTTGAAATGCAGTATTATTTAGAATTTAAAGGAGATCCTGTACACAAATTTTAATCGAAATCCGTGGAGCCGTTTATGAAAAAGTCGAAAATCAATAAAATGGTTGTATGGCAGGTACCGCTAATAACAAAATATTAAAAAAAAAAAATTTCGGCCCAAATGTACACCATACTCAAGTTAGAACACACACTAAATGTTATCAAAACCGTAAGAACCGTTTTTGAGATAACTAAGATGGTAGAAAAGTAACTTTTCTCTTTATATGAACTGATTTTCTTTATAAAATTTTTGAGAAAAATAAGATTTTTCTTTTTAGCAAAAAAAAAAAAAAATAATAAAATGCACGACTGGATCGCACGAACTTGCTCCTTTGTTCTATCACATTATATACAAACGATTCTTAATGGAAACCGCTAAAAGTAGTTTTAAAGTCGTTTTTCACTTAATTTTTAATATATACAAATTCTTAATTTTTTCTAAAAAAAATTGGTATGAACGTTTAAAATATTTAATAATATAAATTTAAAACCAAAATTGCAGAAAAAGTCGCCCACCCGTTTTCGAAATATTGAATTTTCAAAGAAAAAAATATTTTTTTTTTCAAAAATTAAAAAAAAAACTATTTTTCGAAACTTTTGAAATGCAGTATTATTAAGAACTTAAAGGAGATCCTGTACACAAATTTTAATCGAAATCCGTGTAGCCGTTTATGAAAAAGTCGAAAATCAATAAAATGGCTGTATGGCAGGTACCGTTAATAACAAAATATTTTTAAAAAAATTTCGGCCCAAATGTACATCATACTCAAGTAAGAACACACACTAAATTTTATTAAGACCGTTAGAGCCGTTTTTGAGATAATTAAGATGGTAGAAAAATTTGCATGGGGCTAAAACAACGATTCAAAAACCTATTTTGGACAATCACCTAAAACGCCTAGGCACCAAGTTTGAACAAAATCGGTCCAGCCGCTTAAGCTGTAGATCGTTCTACAGACAGACAGACAGACAGACAAAAAGACAGACAATCAGACCGAAGGAATTGCGGCACCCACTTTTTTTGGCGTTACCATCATTATAATAACTATTTTGATCAAATTCTCGAGTTCGATTTTTTTCACGAATCTATAACTTGTAATATAGTCCATTATATCGCAAGTGGAAATGTATGGACCTAAAAAAAAAACGTGTGGGCATCCAAGAATACAAAAGTAGTAGTATATTTTATTTGCAACAAAATTTTAAAAATACATAAAGTATGTACCTTACAGGTTTTCTCTCTCTTTTTGTTTGAAAAGTAAAAATGTACGCCAATGTCGGGTAAATTAAAATATCTATTAATTTTATCTCAGGTACATTAAGTATTAATTTTAATTTCGATTACTATAAATAAAAGGAATATAAGAAAAGTTCAACATTTTTCTCTTAAGATTTGTTTCCTATAGGATATGGTAACATTTATATATATAGGTTGCCAATCTGCTCCAATCAGTCATGTTTCTTCCATAGTTTGAATAAAATTAATTTAAATTTGTAGATAGACAAATATACAGACAACAGACCAACCGACAGACAGAATTGTGATACCAACTCTTTCATCCTCTTTATCATTGAAATAGAGAGTTTGATCAAAATACTGGGTCCAATATTTTTTACGAATACAAAACTTGACGTTGACGTGAAACTAAATATCTGCTATGCCTAAGTGTTTTTTCCACTTTTGTGTTTCCATAAAGCTTTTAATATTAAAAATCGTTCATAAATATTCCATCGCTAGAAATCTATTTGCTTTTTAAAATTTCTATTAGAGCTGCTTACAGTCGTTTTTTCCCTAATGTAAATATTATAGGAGAACATTTATAAGACTTACTTACAGTGTCCGGAAAAAATGAAAAAAAAAATAAATAAATAGACCGCATCATTCTTTATGTAGATACATTCTTTCTGTCTATAGGTACATTTGTATAAAGACAAAAAAAAAAAAACAATAAACATCTATAAATGCCATAATTCATAATTTAAAACAATTTATTATTTACTCGCATGTCGTGGCAAAGTATAGGGCTTTACCGCTTTACAGTATTAGATTTATCTACTAAAACTGAAGGTAGGTTACTTTTTGCGGGAGCGCACATTTGTTCAATGTTTATGCAAAATTCATACCATCAATCATTTACATCATTTAGCCTCTGGAACTTGCAAAAGAGACATGTACCAATATAATACAAGTCTCATTCAAAATAAATGGATATGTCATGTAATGAACAGACAAATCTCCAACTATAAACTATACAAGTCCTTTTCTTACACTCAATGTCTACCTATATTGATATAGGTTTAGGTTTAGCTTAGGAAAACCATTACAAATTGACACACCCATACATATATGTATGTGCTGTGCATATTTAGAGAAGCAGCATAAAGATGAGCAGAGCGTATAGACCCTTGAAATATGTGACTAGTTTTGTGGTTGTATAAAGAAAACTGTCAGTATTGTGAAAGGTCTGTCGAAATTTAGTTCTTGCTGAAGTTCTTCCTTTGTACTTGCTTCGGAATTGTGTTCCATTCCTTCCATTGGGGGTTGTGTGTTAAACTTACAGCATTCCCTTCACTATACTAATGGCAGAATTCTTTGAGTGAATATATTACAACATAAATTTATGTGCGAGACAATTCCTTCCATATCTCCATAATATTCAAGTCTGGCAGAAACATTTGCCTGCACTTTATGCTCAACGGAATGAAGCCTTTATTGCTTCTATGGAATCCTTCATTTTTAAGAATGGATTCAAAGGAAAATGCCAGGTTCGGAAGTGAGTTATAAAGGCTTAATAGCTGGCGAATGAGAATTTTATAGTTGGAGTCGTAATTCTAGTGACAGTATAATAGGATGAGCTTTCGAACTCATCTGATGAACAATTAGTTGATTTATTCAGTAGATTATTCCAAATGAGCTTTCATCACTGTATCTCTGAGATACATCATGTGGACGTGGAGTATTGAGGCAACTAATTAAGTTATTGCCGAAATGTGTTTCGTTAAACGTAATTCTAGGCTAATGGACGATCATTGTTTAATTTTGGTAACTGCTGCAAATGTAATCTACAATAAGAGTTTGCAAATTGCTGGAATCGACTTCACAAATTGTGTTTTTGTTTTCTTTTTTGCTTTATAAGGTCATTAGTTGTTATAGGTACTTAAGTACCTACACGAAAATATTCAAGGCTATTTTCCTAGGGAATTAAGCAATTTGTGAGTTGACGAACTATAGGTGACATATTGGTCATTCTTACTTGGAAAGCTGATTTCCACATTAACTTAGCATTTTCATTAGCCACACAAATTTGATGCTAATCACTGGCTGGCGTTCTCTTTACTATTTTCTTCTATGCCAACAATTCGTTCTGCCTTATCTTAGGTAGCTACTATGCACATAAGAGCGACCAACGACCAACGAATTAACTAATATTCGTCCATTTTGACATTTCGTTCACATGGCTTTAATATTATTCGTCAATTTTATTATCAACTTAAGAAATATCTTGAAGAACGAAAACTATTTAATGACCGGCAGTATGGCTTTCGCAGCAATAGGTCCACTGGTAATCTGATGGTATATCTCACCGAACAGTGGCACAAATCTTTACATCGTTTTGGGGAAAGTAAGATTATTGCACTTGATATTTCAAAAGCATTTGTTTGAGTTTGGCATCAAACTCTCTTATCGAAAATGCGTGCATTTGGTATCGATGAATCTCTTATTCGTTTGATTAGAAGTTACCTTTCGGACCGTTCAACACAAGTTGTATTGGACGGTTTCAAGTCTGCTATTCACAAAATAAATGCTGGTGTGCCCCAAGGTTCTGTATTGTCTCCGACACTTCTTCTCATTTTTATTCATGATCTCTTATCTGGAACTTCTAATCCACTTTATTGTTTTGCTGACGAAAGTACTCTCAGTTTTTCATATTCATTTTCAAATGCAGCTTCTTGTTCTTCGGATGTGCCACTGCAACGGCAGCGTATGATAAGCTCATTAAATTCTGATCTCGACAGCATTGTCCAATGGGGAATAAAAACCCGTGTAGAATTTAATGCTTCAAAAACTCAATGCTGTCTTCTGTCGTTAAAGCAGTACCCACCCCCCATGCCGCTATCCATGAGCGGTACTTGCATTGAAGAAACCGATCAGCTTTCAGTCCTTGGTATGTGCATCACAGACCACCTCTTGTGGAACGACCACATATTCGGTGTCGGCAAAAATGCTGCAAAGTGTTTGGGCTTTCTTCGAAGGTGCAAGAAATTCGTCTCCCCGTCTGATATGGCTCTAATCTATAAGCACTTCATTCGTCTTAAGTTCGAGTATAACTCTCATATTTGGGAACGATCTCCCACAACTCATTTGAATCTTTTGGATAGAATTCAAAATAGAGCTCTAAGAATGATAGGCGATAGAACTATAGTGGAAACATTTACATCTCTAGGATACCGTCGAAATGTAATATGCCTCTCATTATTTTATCGTTATTTTTATAAACAATGTTCTATCGAAATAGCCTGTTGCATTTCTCCCCTTAAAATGTTCAACCGTAATACTCGCGCTTCTAGGAATGCTCATCAGTTTACCCTTGAGCATAACTTCGGACGTACTCTTAAGTACATAGATTCTTTCCTTAGCCGTACAATGCGAATGTGGAATACTTTACCCGGCCCTATTTTCCCCTCCCATTTTGATATTCAATAATTCAAAACCAATGTGCATTGGTATCTCCTGTTACATCCTTCCCTACTTTCCTAATGCTCGCACTGTGTTTGAACATATTAAGGGTAGTCAAAATCCCTTTCGTGCGGCACAATTATAAAAAAAATCGTCACGAATATAGGTTGAATATCCTGATTTTGATGTTAGACGCGATCGAACAAATTACTAGTGGAAGGGTGGACGCAGTGTTGTTCCTCTATTTGTCGACTTTAGTTGTCTACATTTCAACGTGGACAATGTAGACAATATGTCAACAATGTAATCAAAAACTTTGATATCTAAAATCTCACAAATAAAATAATTTCAAAAAGTCTTTGGTGCAACGATATTAATATTTTATTCAGTTTTTATATAATTACATACTTGCTTTTAAAACAATTTTTCGTATCATTTAATGACTTTAAATGCCCAACAACAACTTGAGTTTTTTTCTCAATCATTTTTGGCTGGAATTATAGCTATTTCACGACTTGCCAAGGTCGATCATCAGATTCCTTGCTCTAGTGGTGCTAGTCTACTTTTTCATTTTAATTGAAAAACTTCTTATGCCTTCATCGTGTATTGAACCATGACCAGCTAATGAGTGAGAAAAAAAATTGTTTTATTTATATTTTTTTTTATTTTAACTATATGCCTATAAGACCTGAGGTCTTTTAAATGCAACATGAATTGCATGGCACTCTAGTTAGAAAGAATAGACAGATAAGAAAGAATTTTTTGTTGGGACAGTGGATTTTAGAATAAGGTATTTACTATCTCATTGTAACCCTCGGCCGGCATCCAATTAAAATTGGGGGCTTAGAAAAGAATGCTACCTATCGTGGGGATCGAACCCACACGTCTAAGTTAGCAGTCAAGCACTCTACCCACTCGCTATTTCCCTTCACGGTTTCTCGGAAAAAATTAATCTATTTCTTGGAGACTACTCAAATGATTTGCATGCCTTTTTTAAAGCTTATTCTTTTGTGTAAGAGAGAGATTTAAAAATAAAAATAAAATAAATCTGCCCACCACCACGCCTACTTTTATCATTTCTTTGTTTCTCGAAAACGAGCTTTACGATAAATGAGCCAGACAAAATTTCAAAAATGCTTTAAATAAGATCCGGTCGCTGCCACACCCACTTATCTAATTTCTTAGATTTTCGAAAACCTCTAAAACGATTTTAAAGAAATTTTAAGAGTTGATTTATATAAATAAGAAAAATCCGGTCACTTTCACGCCCAAAAGAAACTTCAGGCCACATATGATTTCTTTGAGGATAGACAAAGCCTATCATTAAGCAAAACTATTTAAAAAAATTAAAATTTCGAAAATTAACATTAATTAGTGATATTTTTTATTGAGCAATTAAATTGATCGCGATGAATTTAGTTGCCACAGGGGCGTAATACCTGAAGTTTTAAAATAAGGTCGCCAGTATTTTTTTTTATTTTTGAAAAAGAGGACATTACAAACCTCCGCAGCGAAGCCAATGGTGGAAATATCTTTAAATGACAAGAACAAATTTATACTAATGATAGAGGATTTGAAAGACTATAATTATTAATTTTTAGTTTGCTTGAGAAACCTTGCAGTGTAGCGCTAATACCCAAAATCTTTAGATTGTATATAAAAAAATACAAAATGGAGTTATGTTAACAAGAAAACGAATCCGCGGATTTCAGTCACTTCATAATTTAGCATACTTTTGCTGAAGTGAGCAAGTTTTGTTGATATCCAGCTGTCCGCTCACTATTCGCAAAAAAGAAACCCTATATCGCTTGGATTAGCATTTTAGCGTTCGATTTTTTAACAAAAAATAATTTTAAAATTATTAATGAAATTTTGCAAATCAAATGAGATTTGAATGAAATTTATCTTTGACTTATGTTGGGACAGGTCGGCTCTCTGCTGTTTAAAACCAAGTTATCGCAGATGCCAGTGCAAATGGTCTAGATGACTTTAAATAGCGTGCCTGGCACCGAGAAGGATGGAGAAATATGGTGTTTCAGGATGAAACCTTACTCAGGTTGGGATCTTGATAAGTAAGCAAAATGATATTTTTCAAAAATGTAGGTAAGCAGTATTATTTAGAACTAAAGGACCTCCTATCATCTGGCTGATTGAGTGATTGCCTAGGTTTTTTTCAAAAATCTTCTTTTTTAACCCCAAACATAAGTGGATCTGCTATATAATGTTTTAAAGGTAAAAAGTTAAAGCCTTATTATCTCGAAAAGTGATATCGAAAATTGCACATACATAATACGGATACAAAAATGTTCGAAGAATAATTTGTGGATGTTTGAAAAAATAAAATGCGCGACTGGATCGCACGTACTTGTTTTATGTTTAATCACATCGTAAGCGCAAGATTTTTAGTAGAAAGCTAAAAATGTTAAGTATTTTTTCTTGCCATATGTAGAAATTTTGAATTTTGAATTTGGAAAAAAAATCGAACTCCAGATCTTAATCAAACTTGACATTACGATGATTGAGAACACCAGAAAAGTGGGTCCCGCAATTCCACCTGTGTGTTGTCTGTACAACGCTCTCCAACCTAAGCGGCTGAAGCGATTTTCTTCAAGCTTTGTAGTTTACGCGTTTAAGGTGATTGTCTAAAATTGATTTTTGAAGTGTTTTTTTTTTAAGTCCAAAACTAACGGTACCTGTCATACAATTTTTTCTACCATCTCAATTATCTCAAAACGGTTCTCACGATTTTTATAAAAAAAAAATGTGTGCACTATTTTAGCTATACCCTACATTTTAGTCAAAATCTTTTTTTTAATATTTTGTTATTAACTATGTATACCTGCCATACAACTATTTTTTCTATTTCAGGGATTTCGATCAAAATTTTTATATAGGAGATCCTTCAAATTATAAAGAATAAATAGTGCATACCAATAGTTTCGAAAAATATTTTTTTGGATTTTTGAAAAAAAAAATAAAAAATTGAAAATTTTTGAAAATTTGTTTTTAAGTTTATATTAATCAATATTTAAAATTGTCATACCAAGTTTTTTTAAATTTAAACAAAACTGTACATAAAAAATTCAGTAAAAATCGACTTTGAAAATATATTAAGATTTTGAATAGAAATCTTTTGCATACGATGTTATCGAACATACATAAGAGCAAGTTCGTGCGACCCAGTCGTGCATTTTACTTACTTAATTTTTGTATATACAACCTAACTTAAATTTTGTCCAGAAAAATTGTTACTATGACAATAATTTAAAATATTAATTTTATTTTATTTATTTAAAATTTGTTTTTTTTTTTTCAAAAATCAAAAAAAAATATTTTTCGGAAAATTTGGTATGGATTATATTTATAAATCGAAGGAGCTCCTGTATAAACATTTTTATTGAAATACTTTGAGCCGTCAATGAAACATCAAAAAAACGTCGAAAACCAAAAAAATAAAAGCGGTAATAGGTTATATTTTATATGGTAGGTACCGTTAATAACATATTTTAATTAAAACTTTTTAGTGACCAGAATGTAGACTTAGGTATCTACATATAAAAGTGCACTCATTTTTTTGTATCAAAGTCGTTTTCGAGATAATTGAGACTTACAATTTTTTGTCGCAAAAAATGTACCACAGGCACCGCTATTTTTGGGGCTAAACAAAAAGATTAGATACAAAGAAGCTATCCAATAACCCAACGATTAAGTAAAAAGTTTGAAGAAAATCACTTCAGCTGAAGCGATTGTTTTCCAATTTCCTATTTAAGCGTTTTAGGTGATTTTCTCAAATTGATTTTGGTATCGATTTTTTAGCCGGTACTGTACCAGCCACTCTAATTTTTTCCTCCATTTTAAAACGACCTTAACGATTTAGATAAAAAAAATATATGTGCCCTTCTTAACGTATAGTAGGTAATCTAGACTTTTGACCAATATTTTTTTTACATATTTTCTCATAAGCGGATTGACCGATTTCGGTCAAAATTTTTATATGGTAGGTCCGTTAAATTATAATCAACACTGCATACCAACATTCTTAAAGATATTTTTTGGAATTTCGATTTTTTTTTTAAATTCAATATTTCAAAAATAGACGACGATTTTTTTATAAATGATATAATTAAGCTTTTATTATTAAATATATAAGATTTCCAAACAAATTTTTTGTAAAACAATTTAAAGAAATTATGTAGGTGTATAAAAAATTAGTAAAAACGACTTTAAAAATATATTTTGCCGTTTCTACTAAGAACCTTGTGCATTCGATGTTATCGAATATAAGAGCCAGTAGGTGCAATCCAGTCGTGTATTTAATATTATAAAAAAAAACCCTCCATATTTTCCTTCAATTCGCAATGTACTGGTGGATCGTTTTTTGTCCAATAATAATTACTGTATAATGGCAAATTGCTTTACGAATCGGAAATCGAACAGAAGAATTTATATAGGCAAAAAAAAAAAACAGATTTCTTGAATACCAGTTTGATGATTAATGTTGATTTCTTTTTTACAGAACAATCATAACGAGAATCTTTCTTAAAAGTTCACTCTGGAGAATGATATATTTCACAAGAAAAGGACAAAGTAAAAAAAGGTGAAAAATCGATTATGATAATTTCAAGAACGTTAAAATAGCAACGGGGGGTGGAACCGCTATATACCTATGTCACCGTTAGGAGATTGTTTTTATTGGCCATAAATCTTTTTTAAGGACTAGCTATTATCCTGGAAAATGCAAAAAATGAAAAATATAAACGCTTAAAAGTTATCTTATTCAAATCCGCGAGCCTTTGAGTGTAAAGCATCTGTAGCTGACTTATCCCTTTTTAACTCCATGGAAACACAAAAGAAAATGTGATTTTCTTTTTTTTT
This sequence comes from Philhelius pedissequus, assembly GCA_910595825.1. Lineage (NCBI taxonomy): Eukaryota > Metazoa > Arthropoda > Insecta > Diptera > Syrphidae > Philhelius > Philhelius pedissequus. The sequence continues at coordinate 316,089,292 of OU343160.1, read as the reverse complement.
TGTCGATTTCTGGAGGTTCATTAAAATATTTCATGTGCACATCCGGTAGATATGTATGTGTGTGGGTGAGAGTTGAGTATGCAAAGGAAATAAACAAAAGAAAGCCTTTTAGAACTATTTTGATTTATATGCTTGAATGCGTATTTTCAAAATAAAATCAATTTTCATATATTTTTCAGTGAGTAATTTCCCATGGTATTTTCGATTCTATATAATGATGATCGAAAACTACTTATTGAATGAATGTCTCTTCCATAATTTATTTTTCTTTTTATCATCAATTGCAATTTGTGAAAGAGTCTTGTCGCCTCGTTAGTGTTTTAAGCTTTATAGTGGGACTGGATTCCACCATACATTTACTTCATCCATTTATACGAGTATGGTGTGGTTGATAGATGGATTTTTTCCATTAAGATACATCTAGATTAAAATGACAAATGCCATTGATTACGAAGGTTGGTGGGTGATGTATGATTCAACTTGCAGTTATGGTCATTGGTTTTCGCTATTCTGGTTCTATTTAAGTCCCCAATTAAAAATACTTTTTAATTAAAGATTAGAAAGATAAAAAGAACTTTTGCTAGTTATCAACTTAAAATTGTCAAACTGGTGAACGAAATTGTTAAAAGTTTTTCCTTTAAATTAAACATTAGAATTTGTCAATTTTTTTTGAGTCACCTTAATGGTTAAATTGAAAAGTTTGGTAGTATTTGGCTTTTTTGAAAATTTTGGCGGATGTTTATTCTAACAGAAATATTGGAAGAAACACAGAAAGATGAACAAAGGAAGGTTATTAATAAACATATTGAAAAGAATTGGTCTCAGTACGGAGGCTTGCGGTACGGCGCAGGGACATAACACCACTTCCAATTAAGTAGGCCATAAGTCCAAAATGTATATTTTTTTTGAAATGGGACATACATTCAAAATTTCCCTAGAATCCTTAAAAAAAATCGACTTCACAGCATGAATTCTCATCTCGGTCAGATATTGTACACAATCTACACAGGGTGTCTTATATTATTTGGAGAATTTTCAGCGGTGCAGAAAAACCGATTAAACCTGTTTTTCATATCACCTGAATGTCTTCCAATTGGCAATTGGATTAGTAAAAGTTCCAGCTCGTAATATGTACAGTATTTGTCTCAAACAAAATATGTCAAAGGGACTAAAGTCAAAAATTATTTTTCTTGGACTTATGTCCCCTCAAATTAGGATATAATTCAAAAATTCGATTTTGAACGTATGTCCCGAAAAGTTATGTCCTGCACTTTGCGGTATGCCCATCTTCAGAAGGGATAATTCCGAGAAATTGTTTTCATGTGCAACTCGCTTCGATTTGTTAAAAAAGCAACTACTCGTAAGTATAGTGAACAGCCAAATCGTAAAAACCGAAGTATTGTTTAAGTTTTTAACAAAGAACACTGTGATGCTAATTTTACCAGAAATTTAAAATTCAGAATACAAATAAGGTGTTCATCACAGTACTGCTCATTTTCTTACTTTTTGGTAATCAGACCGGAACTTTAAAGAACCAAAAAAGAATAGGTTCAACCTTTGATATTTACATCTTCTCAGATAATGCAGCTTTGAAGTATCTGTCTTAGTCTCTATTTTTTTCCTCTACAACAGCCCTTAATAATATCGACTGCCTCTAGCGAAGATGCAGCAGCAGTTCACTTTTGCTGGGTGGCGGGCTATAGAGAGATTCCTAGAAACTGCAAAACTGATTATCTCGCCGAAAGTAGAACAAACCTACCTATTTTACCAGTAAACTAAATAATGATATACCTGTAGTTAAATGCAAGCTTCTCCTGAAGCACGACGGCTTAACGAAAACAAACAGATTTATTACATGCGCACGCTAGATCCGAGATGCTTTAAATGTTTGATACTTTTTAGCAAACTGAATATTAGCTCCGCAGTATGTCTAAGAATTGGACACTCTCTTATAGGTAGCGACGCAATGCGCCTGGGTGCTTTCTCTAATGATCTTTGCAGCGTTTGTAATTAAGATTTACATTATCCCTCTCACCAACTGCAGTTCGGCTCCGCATTCAATTCACCACCCTCACTCCTGGATTCGGAAACGAAACACGACAAGTACACTAGCCTAACACATCATCACCAGTCACATATTACATACAAGCCATTCACCGAATCAACATAAGCAATTCACATAACGATGCCACGCACGTAAGCAATGCGAGTATAGAAATTTCATTCACGGTTCTTACAATTCACACTGACTCAAACCAGCAAATATAACCAGAGAATGTAAGAAATGACGATGCGCAGCGAAAATAATTATACTCTAAGTGAAACATAGTGTTGATTGTGATTTGCTGAAGAGTAAGTTTCCCATTGATCATAAGTGGTGGCAAATTTTTTGATCAATTCCGATTATCGGACTCAAACAGTTTTGATGCTCAGAGACCTTTTAATTCATTGGCTTAAGGAATGCAATTTTCCCTATGGCTAGAGAATTTGAATATTTTAAAGATTGATTAAACAAGATATAAAGCGGATAAGACAAATACGTCGCACATCTTTTAAGCATAGATTATGGTAAGCCATCAGGACCAGGACTTACGCTTTCATCAAGCTTTATAATATATTCTAGTATCCATGATTCCGAAATTGTAAAGTGGATGAGACCAAAGTTTGTATATTGTTCAGCGATTGAAGTATTCATACAGGGTGGCCCACGAATCGTGCTACAAAAATAAAACGTAATAACTTTTTTTCAGTGTGAGTAATCGGCATATTTTTTTTTATTTTATAGGCTACTATTTAGGTTTATCAAAATGAATGCTTGGGATACTGAAAAAGGATTTGGATAGTACAGCGATACCATTCTTTGCAGTCCGTCATGTCCGTCCAAAGGGAATTTAGGCTGGAGTTTGGCGGTATTCCCCCGAGTAGATGGAAAATTATGAGGCTGGTGAACATGTTTGCCGAATCTGGAAGCATCGAACGAAGTCAGTATCATCGAGATCCCAATGTTCGGGTTCAGGATACAATCGTGGCTGTTGCATCGGCAATACAAGCAAATCCAAGTGTTTCGACTCGAAACTTATCGGACCATATTGGAGTTACAAGACGGTCATTACAATGGATACTTCATGATGACTTAAACTTGTTTCCGTACAAAGTCCATATTACAAGCAAGTTAAACCCTCAGGATTTCGCCTGGAATTTTCCCAAAAAATGATTGCAATGGCCGAAGAAGACAACACATATTTAAATTGTTTCTTCATGTCTGATAAGGTCCATTTTGACTTAAACGGCAATGTGAGCAAGCAAAATTGCCGTATATGGAGTGAATCTAATCCATAAATGCTCCATGAGATGGAACTGCACCCAGAACGAGTCACTGTGTGGTGTGCGCAGTTTCATCAAGGTATATTGTCGGCCCAGACTTCTTTGAAGAAAACGGTGTAACACAAACTATCAATAGGGACCGTTATTTAAAGATGTTGAAGGAGTTTTTTTTACCCGCAACTTCGCCGAAGACTTATGCCTTTCAGCAGGATTTGGTTTCAACAAGATGGAGCAAGTGCACACGTAGCCACATAAGTTATGGCAGGGCTCCAATGAAAATTCCCAAACAAATTGATATCCAGAAACTGCACTTTCCGCTGGCCCCCAAGGTCACCTGACCTGAATGCACCAGACTTTTTTTTAATGGGGTTATGTCAAGCTGGAAGTGTACAAAATGAAACCCATGAATTTTAATGAATTGAAGCAGTCCATTAAGACAATAATTGGGGAGATCCCATTTTCAACCCTTCAGGACAAAAAGAACAAATTTCTGATCAGGTGCCGCATATGCGTGGATGAGCGTCGATGTCTTTTGCGGTCTATCATCTTTAAAAACCATAATTTATTTAAAATAAAATTTAATTTTTAATCCAATAAAAAAAAATTATGAAATACATCGTTTAAAATAATTCTTATTGTAGCACGATTCGTGGACCACCCTGTATAGTAAGAGTGCGATGAAAAAGAGTCTTCTCTTTTTAAATACTCCGCAAACATATCGGATATATAACTTGTTGATAGTGATTTGTTTCATTTTTGTAGCTCATGCTTGCAGGGTAACCGTCAGATTTTCTTTCTTGGATCCAGTTTAAATTCACTTTCAGTTTTTGCAATAAACTCAGAATATTATTAATAAACTCATTTACTCAATTTTACCCAGGCCTCATTTCTTTTATTTTTTAAAGATTTTAGATGCAGATCGAACCATGTGTGTTGTTAACTTTGGATTTAATCTTACGTAAGGGAATAATTTGTAAAATGCAATCATATAATACTGAATAAAATTTCATAACCATATCATCTAAATTTGAAAATATTGTGTCCCAGTTTAAATTATTCATTGTTAAAGAGCTGATTGAAATTAAATAAACAAGATTACATTTACATTAAACACCACGGTATTTCATATAATAGCATTAGCCCACAATCAAAGAGCAATCAATGAAAAACGGAGTATAGAATCTACTAATACCAGCCCAATGCCAATCCGAGGGAAATACAACTATATAATTTTACTACCCACAATACATTCACTTTAAGCGACACACGAGTGTACCAAATTAATTATCGGATTGTTTGTGACATTCTGGCTTGTTCATTCTCTTCTTTGTTATGTTTTATATGAAAATTCAACATGGTTTTTTTTTTTTTTTAAATCGACTATTACAAATTTACTATACAGATGCTTTTGAAAAAAAAAAACAGCAAGTTGATTGTGTATTTACGGAATTTGACAAAGCATTTCACAAGCTAAGTCATAAAGTATTTTTAAGTAAATTAAAGAAAATTGGGCTCAATGATCATTTTATTTCATGGATTTCTTCATATCTAACTAATAGACATTATTCTGTTGTGATAAAAAATCATCGTTCTAGTCAGTTTAAAGGTAATTCAGGTGTGCCCCAGGGGAGCCATCTTGGTCCGTTGTTGTTTGTTTTATGTATAAATGACCTCCCATCAATCCTGGAAAATTCATTGGCATTATTATACGCTGATGACGTAAAAATATTTCGAGCAATAATCTCTTTAACTGACTGCGAACTACTCTACACGATAATCTTAGAAGTGTGATACTAATCATTTGTTGTTAAATATTGACAAGTGTAACCGATCAGTTTTACACGCGAACATATTTTATTTAATGATGACTTTGTGCTAAATTCGTCTAATTTGGAAAAACTTTCTAACTTTTCGGACCTTGGAATCATTTTAGATTCTAAATTATCTTTCCGGATCACTATAACCTTATTATTAAGAAAGCTTATAAAACGCTTGGTTTTAAAAATCGTTTCGGTCGCGAGTTCCGGGATCGCAATGTCGTTAAAATTCTTTATGTATCATTTGTCAGATATGGATCTTGGATATGAATGCGTAGTTTGGGCACTTTATTACTCAGTTCACATAAATTTATTAGAGGGCGTTCAAAAAAGGTTCATGAGATATAATCTACATTTTCTTCCGTGGTCGAACAGATTTATCTTGCCCCATACACTCATAGACTTCAACTTATAAATCTTACATCACTTTCTCTTCACCGAGAGTACTTGCAATTTTGTTTTATAATTGGAATTATAAGTGGATCCATATCATCTTCATCAGTTTTGAGTCGAATTAATTTCAATGCAGGCCGACTTAGCTTCGATTGACAATTCGAAATATTCTTAGTAGATCCAACTGTGGTGTTAATAGCCAAGTAAGCCAGCTGATAAATATTTATAATAAAAAATAATTTTCTCATAAATTCTGTAAATGACAATGTTAAAGCAAATAATTTAAAAAAAAAAAACAATTTTTCTTGCAATATACATGACTTTTTGTGTATAGATATTTAGGTTTTGTATACAATTTCTTATTTATATTTAAGCAATAATTGTAATATAACGTTAGCACTTAACGTATTTAAATAAAAAGATGGTATTAACATTATCTTGTCTTATTGGCTTATAGTTCATTATATACACGTCAGTGAATGTCAAAGTCTAATTGACATTTTTTCGCCGTTTTGCAAAATACTGTCATCATAAAGCTTCTTCGCAAACCTAATCAAGAGTCTACTTGCATGGAACTCTCCATGTTCTTGATTTACGAAATAAGCAGAAAATTGACCGATAGCATATTTGTGTAACGCATCACAACCAAAAAAAAAACACCCTATAGCTTGAACAGGAGTTAAAATGTATTATTAAAATAATAACGATAACTATTTTTTTTTTAATTTCAAACAAAATTCTAATCTTCTACTATTAGGGAATGTTGGAAGACGACAAAGTTCGACGCCATCATGTAATCTTTCGGAGAGAGAATTGTGTAAATACAAATATTTTAAACGTATGTTCTCGTATAGAATAAGAAAACTACTTAGTCTTGACTCAGTGGTGAAAAGCCTTCACTTTATTGCATCTTTAAAATAATTTTGCCAAGGTTTATGATTTTGCCAAAAGTTTCCATATACCATTTACTTGCACGTGCAAAGAGGGTTCAACCCTTAAACCCAAACGATCATCCTTATTCCCATTGGTAGTATACATAATACCCACACTAATGCGTTTAGTAAATTTAATCTTTGCATTGTGTTTGTGTTGTCGTAGTCTCGAGTCTATAGTACTATTTATAATTGAGCCTATACAAGTCGACTTTATACATTTTGACAAGATGACAGCATCAGCAGCTATTATGTGTGGTATTTCTCTGTTCCACTAATTCCATTGGATGAAAGTAACCTGGAAGATATCCTTCCCAGGAAGCAAAATGCCTTTAAGACTACCAAGGGTGCACTTCTTGAAGTTGTATGCTTGTGCGTTTGTTCGGGATTTATGTGCAAAAAACTTTTGAAAACGTTCCCAAGTATTTTAATGCTGTTATTAGACTTGGAAAATTCTTCAAAAAGCTTTAGCTTCTATATACTCGTCGTACTCCATTACAATGTTTCAGCATCTCTCTTGAACACTTCAAAGTAAATTTATTTCCAAGTGCAATGGATATAAACAAAACTTTCGACAGCATTTTGTATTAGATCCTTCTTGCTTGTAACTTTGAAGCTCTATTTTAAAGTTTAATTTTGCATTCTCCAGAGACTATAAACAACAATTTCATTAGAAAGCGCCTTATATAGCTCATAGGGTTATCTCTTACTGTCTTTCTTCTTCGGTCTATTTTTTTAATCAATTTTTAGTGGAATCTTGAGAAAGAAAAAGTAAATTTATTTTTGGCTCTCATATATTTTTTTCTGCAGCTTTGCCCTTATTCTTCATCAGAATAACAAAATTATTGATGGAAAATCATGGTTTGTATACATACTCGTACATATGTATGAAAGTCCTCGAACAATTTTCAATCAAGACTGAGTGATTTGAACTGTTGAATAAGAAATTTACTCAAGCAATGGTAAGTTGTATCCTATTATGAAATTTCGACTTCTTTATTGAAGTGCATTCAAGTATTTTTTTTTTAACAGAAAATAAATGTTTCGATAGGTAAATGTGTATCTATTGTAGGTAAGATAGTTATAGGTATTTATAGTCAATTGTTCTAGAGATGTATAGCTAAATAAAATTCTCCACGCTGAAAGAGGATTTCCTATCAGAGTACAAGTTCTATTTGAAATTTAGTTAAAGAAGATGCTTAAGATATTGGAGAGTGCTACAATTTTGGAACTTTGTGCAACTTAAACGAGCTATATAACCCACTATGGGAGCCTATTGAGTTTGCCTTAATGCAGAAAGTTTTAAGAGGTTTGATGTCCTTCAAATATTTTGAGAGACCTAATTGAAAATTGGTTGAATGGTTAATTGAAACTATACTTTTAGGCAAAAACAAAGCTGAAGAGAGTCGCTTTGTTTTCCTTTTACAAAAACTAAGCACGCTTCATCACAAATGTTCAGGTAGGCTGTTAAGTAGCAGCTCATTTTGAAGTTTGAACTTTTAGAGAGGCGCATCCCACTGACTTACAAAATAAAGTACTGTGCCAAAAATAAGTATAAACTGCCATTTTGTAATTAAGAATTATGCCGGATTTACCCGAGTGACAAATTGCCATTATTTCTTCCATTTTATTGACATTACTGACAAAATCGTGTAAATGGTTTGAAAATGTGTCATTGTTTTCGTCATTAAAAAAATGGCAGGGAAGACTGGCATTAAATATTGCCATTATAATGGATTCATGTAACTCCACAATGCTGCCATTTTCAAAATTATGGCACACCGAGAGGAAGAATGAACTTGCTCATTCATTAATGGCAGATTGCCATTATCAATCAAACAGTCATTATTTTACCCCGTGTAAATGCTTATCATTATTTATTTGATTTTACCATTATTTTGCCAGTTTAATGGCATTAATTAATGGCAATTTGTCACTCGTGTAAATCCGGAATTAGACCTTTCAAGCCCCACATATAGGTGGGAAATAGGGTTACCATCTCTCAGAAATGTAATTTTAATTTTCAGTACGTAACTACTGAAACAAACAAGATATAATATATTTCACAAAGTGAATTTCACAATTGAATTGAAAGTTAGATGCCTGAAATTATGCAACAACATGTGTTCAATTTTTGCCAAAGAAGTGAAAACATCATATGGTTATTGTTGTTATACATTCATTGTTGTTATAATTCACAGTTCCTTTTGTCAAAAAAATACTTTATGGGGAAGAGCAATGTTTGACCAAGATTATCTTCTAAGTCCTAACTACCGTTGCAACTAAACACCGAGTTAATTAATCTGGCAGTGCACAAAACAGATTACTTTTCTTGGTGCCAAATTGTTGATTGACCACAATAAGTTTCTCTGTAACTTTTTGGACACGCTATTGTGTTAGCTTCCCGCTGAAACTGAAGGTAGTGGCAGAGGTGAATCTCACTATTAATGGAATTTTAATTGTTTTCTGTCCTGAATACTGAAGAGCTTACCTCAGAAATCAGAATTCACAAAAAAGTAGTACTGTTTTATTGAATCTCGGAAAATGTTAATGTTTTTGCTTGACTTTATGAAAACCCCATAGGGTTAGCTTTGTCGCACCAGTGGAGCTTACGGTGAATCCAACTATTATGTTTAGAGCTATGGGACTTTGGAATTCATTTCTGCAGAAGGAGAAGTTCCAGGCATGGCCGAGATGTCAAAGTGTAGTAGGAAGTCATATTCTAACTACCGTGCAATAAAAAAGTATTCCCACTAAATGACTCTACGTTAAAGGTGGTAGCGGAAAAACTCTCTAAATAGAATCAATGACGTTATCCACCACAGATGTCTTAAATACCTTAGTGAAATACTCCAATTTGCACAATCGAGGAGTGGATTAAAATTAATTTTACCACGCTACTCACGCAGCATAGAGGAAAGTTCATTTTATGTATCTGCGATTCGTTTGTGGAATCTAATCCCAAATGAATTACAAAGAACTACCGCATTAACAAACTTTAAGAGGAAACTATTTTTGCACTTCATTAATCCAATATGAGTACCTATGTATTTATTTTCTTTTCTTTATTTTTTGCATATTTATTTATTTTGCTTTTTTTATTTTTTTTATTTTAAATTAAACTAAATAACATTTTGCCTTATTATTTTTGAAATAATTTTTCAACAACAATTCAATTTATTACCAAAAATTTGTAATCTTAATTGTAGATACGCTAAAAGATTAAAATCTTAAAGGATTATCCATTTTCCGGTTTCAAAAGTAAAGGGCTGGAATTCGACATCTGTCAAACTAAGTTGTTAAACCAATTTGTTTTCAGTTGAAAGTCTGACATTTACGAAAATGGATCGCTTAACTGTTGCACAACGCACAAAAATTGTTAAAACCTACTACAAAAATGGTGGTTTAGCCACAGCCGGATATCGTGCTTTAAGGGGAGATTATGGTTTACATAGTCGTCCAAATACGAAAGCAATTGTCAAAATCGTGAAGAAATTTGAAGAGATTGGATTGGCTACAGATATTGTGAGGCCTTTGCATCATCGTTTCGCTCGTACCACTGAAAATATAACTGCTGTAAGTGAAAGTGTTGCAGAAGACCCGAATGTGTCGTCGCTCTCAGGAATTAGGACTGTCTTACGATACATTATGGCGTATTTGCATTTGGATCTACACCTACATCCATCTTAAGTCCAGTTCACACAACAACTGAAGCCAGCAGACCATTCACAACGTCGTAGATATGTCGAATGGATGCTTGAACAACAGGCGGTGGACGGCGATTTTTCGAACAAAATTTTCTTCAGCGACGAAGCACATTTCTCACTCGGTGGGTATGTTAATAAACAAAATTGTCGTAGTTGGGGTTCTAAGAATTCTCAAGTAATTGAAAAGAGGCCATTACATCCACAAAAAGTCCCTGTTTGGCGAGCTCTTTGGTCCGGAGGTGTGATTGGACCTTACTTCTTCGAAAACGACGATGGAACGACTGTCACCGTCAATTCGGAGCGTTATGGTTATATGATAACCGACTTTTTTTTGCCCGCTATTGAAGAATACGACTTGGAGAATATGTGGTTTCAACAAGACTGTGCCACATGTCACACAACTCGTGCGAATATGGCTTTATTGCAAGAGACATTTCCTGGCCGCGTAATTTCTCGTCGTGGCGATATCAACTGGTCACCAAGATCATGCGATTTGACGCCGCTGGACTTTTTTTATGCAGATAAACGTTTAACTCTTGAGCACTTGAAAACCAACATTCGTCAAGTTATGGCTGAGATACCGCCCAATGTGTGTCAAAAAGTGGTTGAAAATTACCTCAAAGGAATCGATGATTTGCAAAAATTCGCGTGGTGGTCATTTAAGTGATGTAGTGTTTCACAAATAATGTCCAACGTTTAAACTTCATAATAAAAAAGAAATATCATGAAAAAAAATATTCTATATGTGCTTTATTTACGTTTACTTTTGAAACCGCAAAATGGATAACCCTTTATCATTGTAAACGAAAAATATTTTTTTTAAATAAATGAAAAATGAAAATGAAATGGTATATCTAGCAAAAAACTACTCCAGACTCCAACCAATCCAATGAGCATAGTCCGTAACTCTTCAGAATTCCTACCGATTTAGGTGGGCTCAAAACGGCAGGGCCATATTTCATATATATTTAAAGCTCATTTATGAAAAAAACATCTCTCACCCTCTTGAACTCATTTACTGATTTAAAATTTCCTCAAGTTAAATGTTCTCTAAAAAAAAGCCTTAACATCCATGTAAATATGTATGCAGCCCACAAGAAAAAAAAAAGTATTATCTCAAAATAAAGTTATGTCCTTGCTGCTTGTTAAGCCCCACACACATTCTAGTAGTATAACCTCCACCAAGAAGGTCAGGTCATATATTTTTTTTTAATTGCGTTACGTGCATCCCCCGAGAGAGAGAGAATTAGCTGAGTTGAGTACTCATTCATGTATTATGCAACATAAAATTAAAAAATTAAATTTAATATCCGTTTGCGAATTGTTCTAAAATTTCTTCAAATTAAACACTGCATAAATAATTCCCAACTTCCGGTGGGAAATAATTTGCACATCTCTGATTCCCATTGGAATAAAAGTTTGTCTCAATGAGTGAATAAACGTTATTCCCCAGAATCAGCATCATCACCTGAGATTCAACAACCATTTCAGGTTATTTATAAACATCCTAACTTTAGCTACTTCACCTTCAAGGTCTCGTTTGGTTCTTGGATTATTGTGTACTCTGTTTCTTTGGAGACTTGCCTATTTATAAATACGTTAAGCTAGTTAATATTATATTTTCTTCGAAAAAAAAAATCACGGCTGCAAACCATGTAGTCGAAAATATACCCCATTACCCCATCTAGGATCTTTGCAGTTCCGGTTTTGCAAAGAATAAACCAGGAAAAAAAATGGTTACAAGTTCCTATGTAATATTTAAAAATCTGTCACGACTTTTAAGGAATTGGCCACATATATTCACTGCGTTGTTTAAGACCACCCCGCGTGCTCTCCCGCATTAAACTTATTCTTCCATTCAAGTTTCGAGTTGAGAGCATCCTGGAAATTTGTTTTCCTCACGTTGTCTGTTGATCTGGGAGCAGCAAGTGGCGGAAAACGATTTTTTGACATAAACGGAATTTAAATGAGCAATCGATTTTCTCTGCCACTTTTGCCAGGTGCTTCGTCTATTAACCCACCCATAAGGATTTTTTGTTTGTTTGTGTTAGTGGTAGGTTATTGTTACTCCTTGTCCCCATCGCATCGTCGTCGTCCTTTGGAGATGCGGTTGGATTGTGAGATGACTTTGTCATAAAATCTTTTTTTTTTAATTTTCACGTGCTTCAAAACATTTTCACTGTGGTGTGGTCTGTGATTATTTTTTGTATTTGTATGTGTAATGTACATTATCCATTCAATAAGAACCAATAATTGTAGTCCAGCTTCATGTCCAGGGAAAACTGTAAGTTACGTAGTTCTGGCGGTTTGAAAAAAATATTATGTGAACCACTTGGAATAATCGAGGTCGTTTCGATTTTCTCCCACTCTTGACATACTATCTATGCATGTATGTGTGAATTCTTGAATTTATATATATTTTCCATTTACATACTGGTATGTGTCTATATATTTTTTTACATAGTCTTTTTGTAATGAACTTCTGGCAAGAGCAGGAGTAAGAGCCCTGTGGCTTAGAGATAGTGCTTTAAGAATAATTTACTAGAGTGTGGTTAGGTTTAGCCGGCGTAGTGGAGGCAGGCGGGCCTTGGGTTTATCGTTGCTCCCTTAAACGGAACGGGTGCGCCGGTAGTCATCGTAGGAATCCTTTTGATCTTTGGCAAATAAACCCAGCAGCCTTAGCAGGTGAAGGTTTATTTTGTGGGTATTTTTATAGTGAAAAACTGGTGCGAATTTTTTACGGGATTTTTATGAAAAAAAAAACAACAACAACAACAAAAATGTGTATTATATTATATGAACATATTTAAAGATTTTTTTTTTGTGTGTGCATTTTTATGAGAGCTTTCCATGGGCAAAGCAGATTTTATATGATCTAGGTCAATAGTTTTTGGTTGGAAGGTTTTGGCTTTGGTTTTATGCTTAGAGAATATAATTCTTGTAATTGTGATGGTGTAAATTTCAGGTATCTTCCGCATGGAAAAACAAAAGCGTGCTAAAGCATTTTTAAATGTTAATTACAGACACTTTTTTTTTTTGTTCATTGTGTTAAAATAATGAAAGGCTTTATTATTTTTGTTCAAAAGGATGCATTCTCATATACAATGCATGAGTACATAACTACCTGATGCACTATGAGTTTAACGTATACAAGAAATTTTTAATTGGTGGTGTACAAAGGTTAAGTATTTTTGTGTATTTTTTTTTAATTTCTTTTGAAATATTTTCAAAGGATGAAATTGTACAAACGTGTGCTTAATGATAATATATGTATACATGAAAGATAATTAGTTTTAATAATTTATCTAGGTATGCATTTTTATGTATACCTACATGTATGAAATACGAATTGTAAAACTATGCAAGTCGAATGCTTAAAAAGCTAATTTTTACGATAGGAATACTCATTTTTACTTGCGATTATAGGTACTATAAGGCAAGTTATGCATTCGTAAAAAAAAATTCTAACGATGAAACATGACATAACGATCCAAGAAATTCTTAAAAAAGGGTTCGACAAAAAATGTGTGTTTGTCCGTCTGTCCGGCTGTGTGTATAACGAGCTGCAGCCTAAACTGCGTAAGCGATTAGATATCTTCAAATTTGGTATGTGTGATTCTTTTGGCATTCCTCAGGGCATATTGAAATTTTATTTTTAAGCCTACAAATAATGGTACCTGCCATATCGGTTATAGGAAAATCTTATTTTTCTCGAAAACGGCTCCAACGATTTTGATAAAAAATTTTGAGAATTTTGTAAGTACTAGCTATCATTGGTACCTTTCATATAACGTTTTTTTTTTAATTTTTTGGCTTTCTCGGTAAAGATTTCTGTCAAATTTTATATCTGAGAAGATCTAGGCAGCCAAACGAATTCTGCATATCAAAGTTTTAAAAAACTTTCATTTTCTAATTAAAAGTAATATTTAAGTTTTTTTTTTCTTTGAAAATCAATATTTTTAAAACTTATCTCAAAAAAAATAATTTTAAATTTTATAATGACATGTATATTAATAAACTCTAAAAAACTGCGTACAAAAATTTAAAAAAGAACGATTTCGCCAAAATCCGTCCTACAATTTTCGAGATACTTTTTTATAAAATTTTCATTAACCCCTAGCATCTAAATGCGTTCTTCGTTTTTTTTTTTCGAGAAACTGATTAAAGTGATGGTTTTGACAGTTTTTATCAGTTAAGAAAACGAGTTTTATCCACCTATACACCATTTACTTTCATTATACATATATACATACTAGCAGATACCCATGCGATGCTACGGACCCACGGTAAACTAATAAAATCATCTATCTACCTACAAAATTTCATTAAAAAACATTCAGTCGCTGAATGTAGGCACAAACGACGAACATGCTCGCGCTCGCTGTGCTTTCTTGTAAATGGTATGGTTTGCTAGCCACTTTTTGTTGGCGAAAAATTTATATTTTGTCGTGTTTTTATTTTATTATTTTTTTTTTTTAATTCATTTGTATTTAATCTTAACTTATAAACATATTAAAGCTGGACAAAAATGTTTAAAACTAGAATAATTATAAATAACTTACAACTAATTTACTGGCTCTTTACGGGCGCTCTAAACTAAACTATATCTCTTAATACTAATGTCTTTCGACCTTAAATCTATTTTAATTAATTCTAATTATTTTATTTTTATTTTACCAAGAAAATATATTTAAAAAAAAACTCGGCATCATATCATATTTTTAATTTTTACTTATAAACTACCTAAAGCTAGACTTAAATAATTAAAACTATATACATCTAACTTATACTAACTAAAAATAACTTAAACTACTTAAGATACCTAAATATACCCAAAACCACATCAAACTACTTAAAAACTAGAACAGCCACAGCAGCATTTTTTTTCTTTTTTTTTAAATTTTTTTTTGTTTATATTTTGCATACGCTTGCTGACACACAGCTACATTCACCCCATACATACATGTACAGTACATGCACATATGTCTCCGCACACATACATATTTTTAATTTTTTTTGGTGCCACCCCGACTGTTCCCTATACCTAATTACCATAAATGTATGCAAGTCGGCCAATACATATCTTAATTGACCTTAAATATCACGATGTTGTTCAGAGAGCCACCAGAACTGGTTCTCCAGTTTCGCCCTATCCCTTCGGTCCCGATCGGACACAGTCCTACTAAACCGAAGGCGCTCCTCTCCACCTTGAGCGATGACGTCTCGACCATACAGGAGTCGCCTATCTACAGTTTTACGGCTGACGTGGTAGATAAGCGGAACCGCCATTCTATCCTGTATCAGCCCTCGACTGTCTAAATAGAGGAATGCCTCGGGAGGGATGTAACCACTTAACCGCGCACTCCCAAAACATTCGTTATTGGGGTAATAAGCCCCATAAATTAAGCTGTTAGTTGAGGACATCGCTCTTGCAACGTGACCCCGAATCAGCTTAAACAAAAAATTATCTATTCTGTTTATGTTGGCTCCGTTGTATAGAACCTGGTTGGAATAATCTGGTACTCCGACTCTGGTGTTCTGTGTAATCCAAGGCAACGTCTAAGACATTGCCTCTCAAGCACCCGAATCTTTTCCATTTGAGATGGGGCAACGTTGAACCACACCGGGCATCCGTAGGCAATCATCGGCCTGATGAGGGCCACCTTCACCCTGCTGTCAAGACGGCTGCTATAAAATAGTCATTTTGTCAAGGCAAAGGCTCCCCTAGCCCTTGCCAAAGCAGCACCTATATGTCTGTCGAAATACAGGTACTGATTCAACCAGAGGCCAAGGTACTTTACTACACTTTTACTCGCCAGTGGATGTCCATGTGGCCCTACGATCACCAGCTTGCGCCAGTTCTTTCTTGTATCCCTTGAGGCGCTAGACAACGGAGTCCTAAACAAAATAGTTTCTGATTTCTGGAAGTTGATTTTCAACTTCCAGTCATCACAATATCGCTGAATCTTGTCGAAGTCACTCTGCAAGAGACTTTTGATGACCTCAACTGTATTAGCTGTTCTGTACGCAATTAGATCGTCGGCGTACGCAGTTGCCTGAGTTAGACTACCTATCAGATCGCTGGTGTAAGTGCTGAATAGAATCGGCGAGTTAACCGCTCCCTGCTGAAGACCATTATTAATATTAAAAATTGCGGTAGAAGTTACATTGCCACTCTTGACAACAAACTTTCTACCATTTAGCATGTCATAAAGCATATACAATAGAGGTTTACTTATACCTAGTCTGGTTAGCTTTAGATAGAGACCTTCTAACCATACGGTGTCGAAGGCCTTCTCAAATCAACCAGACAGGCACCCGTACATTGCTTTTTAGTTTTGTTCCATTGGATATCAGAAACAAGTTTAGACGCGGCATGAATTGTGTCATGTCCCGCCTTAAAACCGAACTGATTATCCGGGATGATATTTTTGTCCTCCGCCCACTTGAACAGGGCTCTATTAATAACCTTTTCAAATACTTTGCTGATACTCGGAAGAAGACTTATCGACCGGAGATTAGCCGGATTGGAGTTGTCCTTTCCCTTTTTTGGGAGAGGGTGCACCACAGCTGTCTTCCACCGCACTGGATAATATGCATTATTCATCGCGTTGTTAAACAGTGTGGTATAAATGTCAACTGCTTCTTGAGGCAAGTGTCGTAGTGCAACGTTGGATATACCATCGACTCCTGCTGACTCCTTTTTCTTTAATGAATCGAAGATGAGCTGGAGCTCATTCTTCGAAATTAACAAGGGACTGGGCTCATTTCGGTCGGCGATTATGGCCTTTGCCAAATCTTCATCATTAAACCCGGCATAAAATGCGGAACAAACACGCATAAGTTTATATTTTCTTCGCGGAACAAACACGCATAAGTTTATATTTTCTTCATATTTAACCCTCCCCCATAGGAACCGTTCGGTTCCATTTTTCGGGATAAAAACGACATATGTGATAATCGAGTGTGTATCTGTGAATGTGTATGGGGTTGTGTGTATGCGTGTGTGTGTATGTGTGTATGGCTGCATGTGTATATGTGCTTTTGGCTCCTTGTGAACGAAAGCTATGTTGGCTATTTCTAGAATGAGCAGGTAGGTACATATGTTATTATGATTCCTATAGAAAATTAAAACAAATCTATCCAACGGCAACTATGCATTTACCGGGATAAAAAGAATGATGTGTGCTATTCCAGACAATAATCTATCTCCGTACCAAGTTTCATCCCGATCCGTTCAGCCGTTCCGGAGTTATTGAGAAACAAACATACATCCAAACTTACACATTTATAATATTTGTAGGATGTATGTATGTACATATTTACATTCCTACCCAGTAGGAAATTTCGACATCAATGAATTTTTTGGGTGAATTCATTAATGGAGTCATCGACTATTTCCATCGATGAGTAGTATGTTATGATTTCATAAGAAAACGGTTGTGCATTTCTTCATCAGTTAACAAAATTCAAATGAATTGAATGCTTACAATTCACTAGATTTTCAGTTACAAAATCATAAACGATGATTCCACTGATGAAGAGTAATGTATAGGTTCATAAGTTCGCAAATGATGTTTGGTTCTCTGCGGAGCGGTGCTGTGGTTGTTTTGTTTTCTTCCTGAGAACAAAAAAAATGCAAACAAAAAAGCAAAAAAGGTTTTGTATGCCATTGGAAGAGTGACGAATATTGCCTTCTTTCTACCTGCAACGAGAAATGCGCTCAGTAGTCTTCGCTGCAGGGCTGCCAGAAACCATAATTTATCATGATTTTCATGTTTTTTAGACCCAAATCATGTTTTCATGTTTTTGAGTCCAAAATCATGCTTTTTCTCGCACAAATTTTATCCCAATAATCGCAAAACCCAAGATGTCCAAACCTTACCCTACATAAACACAAACACGAAACTTAAAGCAAAGAGCAGGATCACTTCATTTGTAAGTATACCTACTCGTTTTGGTTTATTTTCATATAGTGCCTTCGAGTGTGAATAAGTATGTGAAATGCACTTAAAAATAATGAAGAGAACACATATTATTTTTCAATATAACACTTTATCTACGCACTCTTTCTCCCGCCTCGGGCCTTGCAATATTTTTGACAGCTTAGCTATCGCCTGGAGTAACGCAATGATGATGAGTAAAAGAGATAGAAGAGTGAAATTTTTTTTTCATTTTTCAATTATTAAAAGCGTCAATCGTTCTCTCCCTTTTCAATCCTTTTTATTTTTCTAATACCAATTTGCTTCGAACATTGTGAAAAAAACATACGAGTATAAGCCAGAAATTCCAGTTTTCTTCGCGATCATTATCATCATTTAACACAGCAACAAAAGTTTATTTATTTATCAAAATGTTTTTTTTTGTGGAGAAATTGTATTGAGTCAGCTGAAAGGATTCAATTATTAACCTTAAGCTATTTGGCGACTGGTGGTTTCTTCGACTTTATTCAAAACAAAATTTAAAAATGCCAATATTTATTTAAGCGCATTACATCTACTCAATACGTAATGCTTTCGACTGAAAGTACAAAACCTACGCATCAGAATTAACAAAATGAATTGCTGAGACCGACATCAGATCAAATTTTAAAGAATCAATTATTGATAAGGTTTACTTTCGCATCAAGATTTTATCAAGACTACATTTAATTATTATTTGCTAAACGTATTTTTTTTTTTCTTAATTGAATGTTTATATTTTTGAATAATCGACGAATTAAATTAATAAAATGATGTTTGGGGGTATAACATACATATACAATGTTTCTGTTTCCTTAAAAAAACATATTTCCTCTTTCACAGAAAACTGACACTTTCATGTTATTTAATGCATACAAAATTAGGAAAAAAAAGTAGGTGTCATACGGGATTTACCTAGTGATTTCATAATTAAACATACATGGCATTTTTCATCATATACAATTCATGTGCGAATTAACGAGTTACATTAACAGAGTGAATTAATGGATGAGTATTCATGCCATTGTTCACCTGCTGAATAAGCAACTCTAAGTCAACTAGTGATTTCACAGCTTACCGTTCATGTCATTTTTCATCACATATAATTTGCTTATGAATAAACTAGATACCCCTACTTCATGATCTCACTGTTAAATATTCACCCCGAAAATTATTTGGTGAACGCCCATGACAGCACCATGTTAAATTCATCGATGTTTTCATGCCAAATTCATGGGGTGTAGCCTCCACTCATTGATGAAAAAGTTGGTGATTCAGGCATGAATTTTTTGAAATTTCCTACTGGGTAGGCGCCATCTATTTATATATGTAGGTAGGTACATATTATCCTCCTTATTTACATAATCAAAATACATTGAAATATACATTTGTAGGATGTTACCTATGTAACCATTCCTTGAATCATGCATTCGACAATTCATTATAACGGGTGATTTTTTTGCTACTTGGTTTTTGACTTTTATATTTTTGACATATCACACATGACAAATTCCACGAACATTTGACATTTCGATTCAGTATTGTTTGCCATTTCATCATGAATAGACTTACGCCTGAACAACGTTTGCAAATTATTGAAATTTATTATCAAAATTCGTGCTCTGTGAAAAATGTGTTTCGCAAGCTACGTCCGTTTCAGCGACGAGGCTCATTTTTGGCTAAATGGATACGTGAATAAGCAGAATTGCCGTATTTGGAGTGAAGAGCAGCCAGATGCAATTCAGCAGCTACCAATGCATTCCGAAAAATGCACTGTTTGGTGCGGTTTATGGGCAGGCGGCATCATTGGGCCGTACTTCTTCAAGCACCATGAAGGCCGCAGGGTTACGGTCAATGGAGAAAGATACCGTTCGATGATAACAGATTTTTTTTGCCGAAAATGCAAGAATTGAACTCGGTCGACATGTGGTTCCAACAGGACGGTGCCACATGCCACACTGCACGCGAAACCATGCATCAATTGACAGTCGAATTTGGTGAGCAGTTGATCTCACGTTTTGGCGCAGTCAATTGGCCACCAAGATCATGTGATTTGACCCCGTTAGACTATTTTTTGTGGGGCTATGTTAAGTCTATTGTCTATGGGGACAAGCCAAACACGATTGCTGCCTTGGAAGCCAACATTGAACGCGTCATTGGTGAGATTCCGGCCGAAATGTGTGAAAAAGTTTGCCAAAATTGGACCTTCAGAATGGACCACCTGAAGCGTAGCCGCGGGCAACATTTAAGTGAAATTATTTTTAAAAAGTGAATGGCAGAAATTGATTTATCGATCCAAATAAAAATTTCATTCACTTTATACAAGTTTCTGTGTTTTTTTTTGAATTTTCAAAAACCAAGCTCTTAAAAAATCACCGTTTACTAAGAATCCAGGTAATCTTACCTTCTTCGGCTTTAAACCTTCACAGGATAACTAAACTAGACTACCTATTATAGCGTCAGTGGTTAGCTACTACTTTATACTTGTAAGGCTACAAGTGCAAGCTCGTAGTCGTGCATTTTATTTTTTTGAACAGAGTACTAAATTTATTCCGTTAATTATTCTCTCAAATCAATATTGTCAACATGAGTGTTTTAATCTTTACTCTTTTCTCGTATATCGACATAATACAGCTCACACTCAATGCTAAAAAAATATCAAATATGACTACCAAAATTTTCCGGATAAATACATGGCCATCGACACTGGACTTATGGCTATCTCCCTCTGACCTGTTTCAAATACTTCCAGAAATACGGAATTATATGTTGTGATTTGCTTTTTATCATACGCTGAGATATGCCCGTCGGGTCCAGGATTTACCAAATAAGCAACAAAGTTTAGTGTATTTATTTTATATATAGTAATACATTTTTGTAATGTCTTACAGCTAGGTCATACAACTTATCAGTTACTTGACTGAGATAGCAGGATACAATTGACCATATTCTGAGAAATAGCAGACGTCATTAAACCACATTCTGAGATAGAAGATGTTACTAGCTAACTTCTTAAAACCTGTGCTTCCACTGTCCTTTCTGGATCCTAAGTCTTTTTAAATGTGAAACTTTACCTCATACTCCCGATTTGTGCTCTTATATATGGTAGAAATATTTTCCCTCCACTTTGATGGGGCATAAGTCCAAAAAAAGAAGTTTGGACTTATGTCCCATTTGACATGTTTTGTTGAAACAAATACTGTACATATTACGTGGTGAAACTTTAACTAATTCAATTGGCAATTAGAAGAAATTCAGATGAGCTTTTTATACGCCCTGAACTTTATGTACCTATGTATGCATCGTAAGAAATTCTCCAAATATAGGGAACCCTGTGTACAGTTTCCACCAAAGTGGGACATAATTTCAAGAAAAAAGAATTTTGGAATTATGTCCCGAGGATTTATATCCCTGCGCCGTACAATACTCGGATCAGGGAATTATTCAATTGTTCAACTGACGGTTAACCTATCGATATTAATAAGAAAAGAAATAGTAGAAAACTTCATCAACTACAAGTGGCTGGATATTTAAAAGCTTTATAGGAAAATTGAAGCCAAACGTTTTGAAACCAAAGAACTCGTACGGATCTGAATCCGACCCGTTGAGGAAAGAAATTAAGTTCTTAACTTTTGTATCAGACATTTTTTTTAAGATCAGAAAAGAAAGGCCTTCCAAGGGATTGCATTCTTTGGCTCTCCAAAGCGGGAGCCTTGCTAAGGAAGTGAAGAACTGTTTCCTTTTCCATATGATTTTTCCAGCTACGGCAGCAGGTTCATTATCCTCGATACCACTGTGTCCTGGAACCCAGACTTAAGTGATCCTGTGGTTAATGAACAGGTCATAAAACTAATTTCGTCATAGTGGGACCAGTTTGGATGATATTTTTGTCGAATTTACGACTTTGATAGCCGTTTGCCGAATTTAAATTTTGAGTCGGATTTAATTTAATAATTTTACATGCTTCTAATATGACTAGTACTGTAGCTTAAAAGACGCTAGCAAGGTCAAGAAGTGGGAAGAATCTAGAGACTTTTGGCGACTATAGTCATTTTTCATTTTTCGTTCAGAGCAGAGCACTGAACAGAGTTCGAACACATAGATTATGCACTGAACTTGTTCCAAATAGAGCAAGCTCTGAACACTGATATGTTTTTTAAACACACTTGAACCACACAAATCAGAACATATTTTCATTTTAACCATAAAAAGCAGTCAATTATGTTCGAGCACGTCGAGTGCGATCTACACATGTTCAGAACGAAAAAAGAAACACACATTTGGAGCTCTGCATGCTCTGAGTTAAAAAGAAACACAAACAAATTTTTTCACAACTCAGACTCTGCTCTGAACTAAAAAAGTACAACGACTTAGGGGAAAATTCCTGCTCCGGCACCTCACTCTATTTGAGACCCATCGCGTCAGTAAAAATTCTAACGTCAAAATTTTTCGGCACGTCGTCATATTTTCAATTCGTCCCAGATGGAAGATAACTTTAAAACTTTTGGTAAGACTCAGAGTAGGGATGCAGTAGCCAGAAAAACATCTGGAGAATACGATGGATGGGGTAGCAGATCGTAGTACAGTTCTATCAATTCGGCCGTGGCGTCGGAGGTATGAGCCGGTCTGTTGTCATTGTGGAATAGCATTTTCTTCTTCCACAAATTCTGCGACGAATCGACCCAATAATCCGGCATAGAGTAGAGCTCTGTGATCGTTTTGCCCTTCCCCAGATAGTCGATGCAGATCACACCTTGTGAATCCCAGAAAATGGTAGCCAACACCTTTCCGTCCGATTCGACGACTTCGTCTTATTTTATTAGGACCACGTTCGCCGAGTGAAGTGCACTGTTTCGACTGATCTTTGGACTCGGATGGTGTGCACCAGTGGATCCATAGTTCGTCGACATCGACAGTCATGAAACGACGCCGACAGCGTTTTCATTCCCAAATTTTCATGGAGGCGTTGAAACACTTTATAACAATGTTTGATGGTCGCCATCGAAGGAGAACTAGTCACCGTACACAGCATACAAGTGGAGTTTGATTTCGCTAAGCGATTAAGAAAGAATGCTCTTTTTCCATTTTTCTAAATTTCGCGGACAAGCTGGCTTCCACACGTGGTCAAAACATAGTAATAGTCCGATTCAGCCGACATTTTGACAGTAGCCGCCTACGAATTGGTAAACCTCTTTTGCCTTACAGGTATCATCGCTAGGTGAGGCTGAGTATACTTATGGTGTAAGTAAGTGTGAATTGTATTACACAGCAAACAGATATTAGAGAGTTACCACTCAATCTGTTAATCTGTATCAAGCAAAGGCTTTGGCACGACCCTTGGTAATGTTTCCATTTGTTCTTTCAATACTAACCAGTGTTGTCTTCTATAGAAGCATTATTAAAATTAAAACTATTTTACGTCCGTATGATTACTAGAAATTTATTTTTGCTCTTTGTGTGTTCCTCCACAAGTTTCCTTGTTGAGTCACTTCTACAATTTTTTATCACACTAGTTGTATTAAATAAATAAGATGGAGTCAGCAGTAGGTATTGATTTGATGGCCGTTGCCATACTTAACAGTTGTATTCATTTACTCGTTGCGTAAAGGATAAAGGAAAATATTTAAAAAAAAACTTTGAGGAAGAAATATTTACGTATTTGAAAATCAATAATTTAAGACGTTAAAGAGCAAAATCTTTTTTACGATATTTTCGATAATAAAATGTGCAATCAAAATAATGTTTATAGGATGTAGCCAACGGCACTTTGTAATACGAGAATATTTTAACTTTGAACCTTCTTTGCAAAGTATCTTTTGTTAACATTCCTTTAATCATATAATATAACTCTTTACAGTAAAAATATCTCGATAACAAGAAAAAAAAAAAAAATAAGGAAGGAAATCCATTTTTGGTTGCAAACCCCAAAAGATTCCATCACATTTTATCTGGCAATCTTATTGTAACACTCGTATCGTTTGGAAATGCCTTCATGCTATGTGAGAGTAAGGAAGCCTTTCGTCCCTCTGTACACATGAACATACATATATGTAGTTAGATGCCATGCAAGAAAAAGTTCTATCTCTAGTTTTGTTGTCATATATTTAATATTATGAAAATTGCTTTTTTTGTTGTCTTCTTAAAGCATTTTGCTTGAAGCCGGTAAGTTGAAAATGTACACCTCAAAATTTTCTCTTATCTCGATTATTTCGTTCACAAGGCTATATGGATATCCATTTAACCACATGATGCATAAGTCTACCGAAAATGTTTAAACAGCTTGAGCATCATTTGTATGCTAATCACTTATGCTATCATAAAATGGTTCTATCATCTGTGTGTATGTATTTGTGTAGGACTCGTATATAGTATAGGGAGTGCTCGAGAGATGATGCTATCAAATAATTATCCCCATGCATACGCTTCGCATACAAAGAAAGCTTTGTATCCAAACATGAAAACTTCATATTGTGCCATGCCATGACAAAAGGATATCCATGTGGGATTCATTTTTCCTAAGAGCTTCATGTAGATTCATACACACATCTCTGATTCTGATCGTTAGGAAATTCCAAGATAATCCGCAAAAATACCCATTTTGCAGTGTATAGTATGCAACTTGCACTAGGATTTATCTACACGTCGAGTTCAAAACATGGCTGAGCTGCTTTCAGCCAGGAAAACAAACCAAAAAAGGATACAAGTAAATCCTTGGTATAGTTAACGCCGCTTTAGGAACTGTTAACGAGTAAAATTTTCATTTTCCAAGTTTCTGTGGTCAACACTATAGTTTGTTTGCTCAATTATCGATACAGCAGATGATAGCTTGGGAGATTCAAACTCTGAAAAAACAAAAACTCGGAGGACCTCTACATTGTAGGAAATTTAACCTTTTACCTAACCTAGACTTGTAGGGAAATTAATACTTTGGAAATTCTAAGGTAGGACTTTGAGCACTATTGCATTTGAGGTAAGCAATGATTACTGTGAGGCTTCATAATAACAGTTACATTACTAATATTACCTGTGTTCTATTGGGAATCTATCCATTGTACCTGAAGTAATTCTCAAAAAAAAACTCATAGACCGTTGCATGGACCGTAGCTTTTTTTATTTTGGAAAAAATGGTACCCCTAAAAATACAATTGTTTTTTGGGTTATTAACCCGCAATATGATACTTTTGACTTTTGGAACCTCAGACATTGTGAAACAGTCCTCAAATAAATCCAATTCATTATGTGTCTTGTTATGTTATAAACTTAGAATTAAGATTAAATCCTACCACTGCTTTGTGTTTGATTGGATATTAAAACAAAAAATCCCTCTTGGAAAAGACTCAATACACAAAGCAACCATTAACCAAACCAAACCTCGACAACTAAGTAAAAAAAAAAAAAATGTCCCTTGTGAAAGTGAAATTTTATGAGAAAAATTCTGCTGTCCGTTCATTCCATAGTTCCCTTCAATCCCATTTATGTTTGTTTGCATTTCGCTCTGGCAAATATTTATCTGGTAGCTCAAGCAAACAAACGGCAGGAAGAGGATAAATAAATGCAAATAAGAACACGGATAACTTTGCTCTTGTTCTTCTTCATATATACATATACCGTCTGCAGTTGCCCTTTTAGAAAAATTCCTATCCAAGTTATTGGCAAAAGCAACCGAAGATTGGTGGTAAAATGACTCCATGACACAGAATAAAATTCCAATTGACTTTTTCGTCCTTTGAAACGAATGCAAACTCTCAAAAAAAAAAAAACAAACAACCGAAATAAAATATCACAAGACACGATGAAAAGCATTCCCTATTTTTTAACTTTTTCACAAAAAAATAATCTCAAATGCTTCTCGACTATACCCCACACCATTTACCATATAAGTTGTACTCTACCGTACCCTGACGGCCAGGTAAACCTTAAGGAAGTAGTTGATCAAAGTTAAAGTGTATTTGAAATTGGTTTTGAATAAAATTGAAGTTTCTCTCTTATCGATGGGCTTGCTTGAAATGTGTCGGTTAATATGCATTAGGGTGGTCCTTCCATTTGATTTTTATATCTTTGGATGGTCCCTTTAGGTTTTTAAATAGAAACTAAAATATTCCAATACATTTGGATCCCTTAGCCCCGTTTGTTGATACCAATTATAAATACTTATGCTCAACTTAAAACGCTTAAGGGCTACTTTTTGCTCTGCGTAAACTGTCACATAAGTTCTTAAGTAGAACTTAAATGGAAGTTGTGTATCAGCAAACGGGCCTTAGAGATACTTTTATTCAGGAGCTTTATTAATTGGTTAGGGTAAATTTTGGTTTTGTGTAAATAAAATTGTTATGATTAGAGCTAAATAATCTGTCCAAAAAAAATAGACGGTGCACGTCCTTTGGGACAGCTTTTTAAAAATCAGTAGCGTGTCATATTTTTACACCATACTAATTTGAAAAAACTCCTCCATAAAAAGTGTTTGCCCGCCCGTGAATTTGATTGCATCTGGAGCAGGCCCAACGTCTTATTGATAGTACATCCGCTTGTGGACTGAATTGCTTTTGCAGTGGCCTTTAGCTGTTGTTGGAATTCAACCACCAATAAATAATATTGATGTACATTCAGAGTTACCCGTGCCCATTTGGTGACTTGTTCAGTTTTTTCCCTTGCGTTTCTATGGAGGTGCTTTTGTTTTATGAGCTTTTAAAAAACTATTAATAATGAGTGTTATTGTTGATTTAATTTTTTTGCATTTCTTTTAATTAATGTGTGCAAAATACTTTAAAATGCAGTTTTAAAATTTTAAGTTGTTTTCTTTGAAGAAGAACATTACTTGCGTAAATTTTCGAAGTGCGCGGTCATTAATGAGAAGTTAAGTATTTTTATGTAAATTGTATTTTTAAAAGGTGTATTTTTTTAAAAGTTTTGTGCTGTTTCGGCTTCAAGGATCTCAAAAGATTCAAGTTCCGAAAAATAAGAAACTATTTACGCGACAAAAAAAAATGCATAAGACTTTGCAAAATAAAAATTAAGGGATTAGGCCTACTGGGGATCCCTTCAAAATCGCTCCTTATATCTTATCTCATGGTGGTGTGGAAAAAGATAAATATGTTTTAATTTTAATATTATTATTATTATTAATTAATCTTACAATAAATGTACAGAATAATAACATATCAGCTGGAGCGCCTTGGGCTTTCTGCTGAGATTTTGCAAAAAAAAATACGTAGGTACAGTTAAATAGTATACAAATAATTAATAAAGTCATGAGAACAATAAGTTCTTATATAATATTATGATAATAAGATATTAGGTAAGAAGGAACTTGTTATTAATTTGAATGTAGGTAACATATGGCAGATGAGGTTGATCGGTGATGTACAGAAATAAGGAGTTTCTATGCATCACCCTTTAACTTTAATAAATTAAATAAAAATTCCTATCTAAAAAAGCCGGTAACCCTACATGATATTCTTTCATATTTGGATCCATTTGAAATAAACACTACGAAAACCCTGTGAGAGCTTTATTAAATTACAGATTAATGTAATCCACTGTAGCCAGAATGAGAAGCAAACGTCCTATCTTGCATATACTGCCTATTTTTCTTGGACAGAATAAGTCGGTGGACTTATTTGCTTCAAATTTGGTACATGGAAAAGCAGATGGACACAATACTTCCGCAAATTAGTTGTTATTTGCAATGGAAGACTAGCTCTTCCAAACTTATTTAGTACTTTCAAATGACGTCACAATCTCTTCAAAGCTCCCAAGACTGCCAACTGGAAAACTCGTCATTACAAAATGACGTGAAAGCGTTGACTTTTGCTTATAAGATACATTGATAGATTGTCTAGGTCGCACCTATAATACGTTGACATTCTGTCAAGGTATATAAGCTTTCGTATTCCATTAAGGGTTGTCGGTGGATAAAAATCCATAAAAAAGTGATTTAATATCCAGAAGTAAATCATATTTAACTATGCTAACTATGCCACAGTGAGTTTCAAATATTGTACCCTTTAAAGCTCTCACAGGTTCGCCAGAGTTAACATTATAGATTGTTTTAAATAAGAAAGAAAAGTGCTTTGGGTTACCATCTGCTGATTAAAACACAAATTAAAGAAAATATAAACTACCTTTTGTTAATTCAAATTAAACCCAAATTACTTCACTATTAATTTTAAAAAAATCATTACATTATTAATAAACACAAATTATAATGTCGTTTTCGGTTGGATGTTTGGAGTGTTCTCTTCCTATTCGATTCCAATCGAATATGAAAAATTATCTATGTATTGACAATTTTATGCGTATACCTAAACTTGAAGCACGCCGTAAAAAATAGGTTCTCCAAACATTTATCAATTAAATTGAAATTAGGCGAAAAACTTAATATATATATATATATATATATGTGTGTGTTCTATGTTTACTCCGAAGAGTTAAATAATACACTCAGAAATATATACTGGTTGCTCTGGAACACTCTAAGCTCAGTATCGAAAACAAGATAGTTTTGTACAGGCAGGTGCTTAAGCCTGTCTGGACTTACGGTATACAACTCGGGGGTTGTACGCGATATTCTAATTCAAATATGTTCCTTACAAACATTTGAAAATAAACTCCTAAGATAGTTTGTAAGCGCATATTGGTACACTAGAAACGAAGATCTCCACAGAGATCTCGGGATTCCCACGGTTTGCGATGAAATAAAAAAATTTGCCC
Organism: Philhelius pedissequus; assembly: GCA_910595825.1. NCBI lineage: Eukaryota > Metazoa > Arthropoda > Insecta > Diptera > Syrphidae > Philhelius > Philhelius pedissequus. The sequence goes on along the minus strand of OU343160.1, from coordinate 316,060,448 downwards.
GACATCATAAAAAACGGCTATTACAACACTGTAATAGTACTATAATCCAAATTATCGATGAGACGAATTTAGTACGCCTTCTGCGAAGGACTAAGCTGACCGATCTGGTGCACTAAACGAGAATCCGCTTTAAAATCGCGGTTTAAGCTGGAACTATCACCGGATAGTTACATGCCACACGCTAATTAAATTCCTTAAGAATAAATTGCTAGATAAGTTTCAACTTAGTTGCCAGTTGGGACTGGCCGTAGCGCGATAGTTGTGTGTTCGCCTGTCAACTTGATGGCCACAGGTTCGATACCTGCTGTAGTCTATGTGCTCTTATTTTCCCATTAAAACCAATTCTTAAATAAAATGTCATACAATGAGGTGCCGGTTTACTGATTACATGCTGTTTAGGCATAGCACTAACAACATGTGATTGAGTAAAACTAGTATACCGATAAAATATGACAAAGAGTGAAAAAAATTAATGCGAATTATAAGGGACAGTGATAAATAAGACACGGAAATTTCTTCGCAATTGCTTTTGGAGTAGGTGGAGTGAAAAAAGAATAACCCCGAACAAATTAATGAAATTAAATAAGTCAAAAATATTTTGACTGGAATAAATTTATTTTTTTTCCACACCAACAAGCGGTACCATAAAGGGAGTTTTTTTTTTCTAATGCTTACAAATCACTTAAAACCACTCATTGAACCGCACTCTATTAAAAAATTCCAGCAAACAGCATTTCTTCCTAAATGACAATACCCGAAAAAATCGTAACTGCATTTTAAAGGGTTTCTATACATAAAATGGAAACATAAACACGCCACGTAACCACACAATTACTACCTTGGTTGAATTATTTGTTCTCAAAAGCTCTAAAAAAGCATTCATTCTAAAAGCTCCTTAACATAAATCCATAGAAAATGTACTAACTACTTGCACCAACGTGGAAATGGTAACACTGATTCAATAAAATAGTTGAATGGTTGATGGCGAATCACATTCATATTACAAAAGAATGATCAGTCTGCATCTGCAATTTTTATTATTGTGCATATGGTCGGTCAAGCAAGAGGGGATATTTATATAGATATATTACAAGTCCTCTGGATGAATTTCTCATTATCGTAAACATTTTTTTTATTGTTAGTTTTATTATTATACCGGGTGTGTTTTTTAGACGTGTGATTTTCAATCTGGCAATACTTTTTCGGAGTTGGACTATTTGACAGCTGTCACTTGATGTATGCTCAGGTTGGTTAGCATTTTCATAATGAATAGGCTTACTCCTGAACAACGTTTGCAAATCATGCACATTTATTACCAAAACGAGATGGCCACCGATCCCGATTTTCACAAGAAAATTTTGTTGAGCGATGAAGTTCACTTTTGGTCAATTGGGTAAGTTAATAAGTAAAATTGTCGTATTTGGAGGGACCATAACCCACAAGAAATTGGTAAGACGCCGCACCGTTACATCCTCAAAAAGTCACTGTTTGGTGTTCTTTACGGGCACAGGGAATCATTGGTCCATATTTCTTCAAAAATGAAGCCGGCCATAATGTTACAGTCAATAGGGAACACTATACAGCCAAGATTAATCACTTTTTCGTGACTGCATACAGCCAATACAGCCGCATACAGCCAACGAAACAATCAATTGAGTGCATTATTTCGCGTCGTGGGCCTGTGGCGTGACTTTCAAGATAGTGCGACTTAACACAACTGGAATATTTTTTGTGGGGTTTTGTGAAGTCGCTTGTGGACGCAGATAAGCCCAAATTGGTTGACGACTTGGAAGACAATATTCGGCACGTTATTACTGATATACTCCCCAATTGCTGTACAAATTGTTCGAAAATTGGGCCTCTCGTTTGGAGTTTATTCGAGACAACCGCGACGACCACTTACATGAAATCATTTTTAAAACATGGCAAGCCCTTACCTTTATATTAAAGCTAAATTCTTCTTGTAAACCACACGTCTAAAAAAACCACCCGTTATATATGCGCTTCTCACATATCTCTGAACTTCGTGGCTCCTACAAATGTCTCTATTATGACTGCTTACACAATAAGACCATTTTTTAAAAACAAAGCTGAATGATATGATCGGGGATAGTGGTGGCCTGTATTTTACACCAAGGCACAGAATTTGCTTAATCTACAGTTGGGAATTGTATAGGTTGTTATGAAACCTGGGTCTAGATCATGTACCTACGATTAAATCGGTCGTTCGATCATCGTTTCGAGGATTATCCACTCTACGAGTATATTTGTTTATTAAAATTAAAGAGGGGTTAATTAATCGTCAAAACTGTATCAAACCGCATGAGTATTAGTAACTCTGCGGTCGATGTATTGAGCTTATTACATAATATTGGTAAAGAACCTAACGGAAGAATAACTTGTCGAAAGAACTGTAGTGCCCCAGATAATTTTGACACTAACTAATTTGTTCGATATTTGCACCTACGCAGTAGAAATTCCAATGTAGCGTTCTACACGTTCTACGCGAGTATTTCCTTGATGTCAACTACTAGGTTTCGGAACGCCTCTTTAAAGATGATAATTCTAGTGAAATTAAAGACTGTGTTTATATTAAATGATTAACAAATCACATCAACGAATTTTATGATAGAAAAATGTATTTATAAAAGTTAACAAGTATTTCAGAATAAAAGTTAATTGCGTGTGATCTGTTGGACGCCAGAGGAGGAAGCCAGACAGGAACTTATTTGAATTTTGGGAAGTTCCCTTTTTGGACTTTTTGTACGTTTGGAATGTAGGGTTATTATTTTTTCCCTTTTTTGGTACAGTTGTAGTCAACCTGTTGAATTACACTTGGAGTCAAGTTTCTGAAACTTCGTGTTCACACCTAGATGTTGCGACTGGCGATGCAGAGTCGCCATAGAACTTTGTATGAATTTTATTCAGTCTTGTACTAGAGATGGCCCGAGAAGATCGTGATGAATAATAAAGAAATATAGGGGTGTTTTGATAAATTTGTTCACTCTAAAACTCTTGTTTTATTAATTTTATTTTATTACGAAGGTTGTGTTTTCGGTGAAAAATAAGTGATGGATATTGAGCTACAATACAAAAACGATGATAATTTGATGGAACGGTCGTTTTAGTCTTACGTGATTTAAGTCTATATGGCTAAGTTCTAGGGTTGCCAAATGCCGATTGATCATTTTAATTTGTTTTTCAAAAAGTAGAGTTATAAATGAACAAAATAGGTTCAAGGGCGTGTTACCGTTAGTTAAAAAAAAATCTTGCCTATTTGAGATATTTTTTACTTATTAAACTGATCCCACCCACTTCGATTGAACGATAGGAAATCCAAATATGTAGTTGCTAAATTTTGTGTCGTATCGGCATGTTATTATATATTGAATCTACAGCTATACTGTTTTATGTCTATTAAAAATAAAATGTTTTCTAAGGACCACCCTAATATGCATAAAAAGCCTCTTAAACTCCAATGTGCTATTTAAATTTTATATTAGAGACAATTTGGAATGAAAAAAAAATTAGATACCGAATAACCATAGGACACAGACTGATGCACTTCCAATTCAAGACGCACAGAGATTGTCCCAATTTCTGCATCTTAATATTTTAATGGAAAGTACTTCAAATTGTACACATAGCTAGCTGCATATACCAAAACTTGAGAGAAAAACGAAGAGAAAATACTAGGTAGGTACTGAAATGAGCCTTTCAAGATGCAAATATACGAAATGCACACTGTATCCTTTTATACCCACTCTAAAATTCTCTCAACCTATAAGATTCTCATTGCAACACTTTCATGACGATCCATCAGTCTTTGTCAGTATGTCGTTTTTCACACACAAAAAATCCTATGTAGAATGCCGACATGAAATGTAGAAAACTGCAGGAAGCTTTGCGATATGTGAGAGGGTTGTGATGTGAACTCAAGTGGAGTTGCTGCATTATGAAGGATTTTTAGATTTTTAGAAAGTTTTCGAATTTAATTCCGAAAATTTTATTTCTTTTGATTTTTTTTTTTAATATTTTGGTGCTGAACGAAACAAGACAGTATATTAGATTTTATATATTTTTGAATTGCTTCGTTGTCGTGTCGAGATGAGAACAAAGTTTTTTTTTTCAGAAACTATTATGATTTATGAATTGAAAAGAAAAACGAAACAAGGATAGATTTTATACGGAGCACTCAGTCGAATAATTACAGTTTATTATAAACATAAAATGTTTTTTTTTTTAGGATAAATGCATGTTGTTTTATTTAATTAAAGGAGTACAAAAACGGAATTATATGGATTATGAACATGAACTTTCTCAGTTTTGATTTCAAGCAACTCGATGTTCGAGTTTTTGACATTTCTTGAATATGTACGTCATAAGTATAAAAAAACATTTGAAACGTTCTCTTGCTCTTTAGTAATTTTTTTAAATAAATCGGAATTAAGTTTAATTTAAGTTTTATAATATAAAACGAAAATTGTCCTTCTGACTGCAGTTAATTTCAATAAGTTGTCGTTGCTTGAAAGCATTTGCATTTAAATGAGAATGCAACGCGAATGGGTTACCATATTTTATTATAAAAAAATGACAAGTGACAGCACAATTCGACTTTGAAACTTTTCGTGGAAGTAGTGATTCTTACGTTTTTTTCACCAATTGATTTCCAGCATTTACAGTATATATAAATATTGTAAGAAAAATACCTACTTAAGGATACTCTTAATAAAATTACGAATTTTAAACACTTTGTACGTATTTAAAATTGATGCACATATATTCTTTTCTTCTCGAATAATATACATACATTAAAAATGTAATAATAAATGATAAGATGAAAAGCACAAACGGTAACACTTCTCACAAGCTCTCTCTCTCAATAGTTTCAAAAAAGCACTCAATCAAATCTCACTCGGTATTCAACTTTACTATTATATTAGGGACGTTCACTCAGTTATTCTCAGCAATCTGGAATAACTTTCTGAAGAAAAATTAGTTGTTCTCATGAAAGATAACTTGAGTTATCCCAAAAAATATTACAATAAAACTATCCGAGTATATAACAGCTGACTGCAAAATTCTTTTGGTATGAGTTTTGACAGCTTTCAGCTAACTTATCTGATTCATCCACAGATATACTCCGATAGATTGGAAAGATTGGTATCCGAGATAACATATTTATTTAATAAGTGAGTGAATGCCCGCATTGCTATTCTCAATATTTGCCTTGAAGGAAAATATAAAAAGGAAAACATAAAAAGCAAATGATCACTCTGGCCTGGCAATAGCTGAAAGTTTTTCACATATGATTCCCTTGAATTCAGTATGGTGCAAAATTATTTTGAAGGCTTGACTTACTAATTTGGGAAAGGCTTCCACATTATGGCATGTACTGACAATTTTTGTTGGACAGGGTATAGACACATGAATTCTACGGAATGAAATACGAGCACACTCAAATTGAAATCTGTGGTAAAAGCTTTCAGCTTTTGAAATTATTATTTTGTTCTACAAAAACGCTCAAACTGAAAGAGATAAAAAGAGCTTTAAGCCAATTCAAAAATAAATTAGCTCTCCAACGAAATCACAAAATTTAAAATGTTTGAATAATCTAATTTACTTACGCTGAGATTTAAAAAAATGTTTGCAAGAATTTCCCCGGGAAAGTTTAAACTCATAAAGAACATTAACTAATATCCAACAGTTTAAAAATTTCGCAAGCTTACATTCAATTTTGACAACTGACTATAATTTCGAAGTAGAAAATACCGAACTCTCAAAATTGGTATAATAAAGTTCTGTTCGGAGTCTTATCATCCCGTTAAATTTTAGAATTGCGAGTAACGAGGTGCTTTCAGAGAAAATAAAGGGTGTTTTTCTTAGAGGTATAGAACTATAAAATGAAATAAAACACAAATTTATTTTTATCCACAAAATAAACTTTATTTGAAAAATTATTCCTTGCGTTTTGTATTTGAATACGATTACTGGCAAATGGCCACCGCAGCTGGCTCGAATGTAGTCCAGTCAAGAAGTCCAATTTTGTACCCTCTTTGCAGTATTTGGTGTCGTATATATCAGCAATAATGTTTATGACCTGTAGTCCAAAATGCGTTTCACCAAGACACTATAGTTAAGCTCATCAGTTAGATGCTATGGTACCCTTCTAAGACGCAATATTTTTTGGTCGATGATTACCGACTCTTATAAAATCTAAGGCATTTATACACTGCGAATTATATTCTTCTTAGGGGAATTTGGTTAAATTCGTGACCTAAATGTATGTTATGCCCTCTTGGTATGGCCAGTATTAATATTTAATCAACACAGTCCACAAAAACAAAAAAAAATATTTATTTATTGGAGTAGACTTATAGGAGTAGACTAAGCGACTTCACATACTTCCACAGAAAATAGTCTAGCGTTGTTAAATCGCACGATCTTGTATAGGCCTACTTTTGCGCGCTGTCTAGTTGAAACCACAGCTCCCGACATGAAGGCGACTGTACTCCTTTAGCCGTCATCGTTATTGCCCATAAAGCAGCACACCAAGCTGTTACTTTTTCTGTATACAAGCCTTGCCTTATTTTGAAATAAATAAATACTAAATACTAAAATACAAAACGGCGTCCCAGGAATGGCTTAAAGTTTATTTACACTCCAAATTCGGCAGTTTTGGTTATTGATGTTGCCATCAGCTAAAAATGAGCTCCATCGGTAAGCAAAATCTTATTGTGCAATTGGGGAACAACAAAAACCTTTTTTCCCCGGATATACACCTTGTCCGTAAAGGTGTCAGTCCATTCATGAAGTAATGTCAAACCAATTAAATGAGAAACCACATGGCAGATGAAAAAAGATTTGCAAATGAACATAGTTCTGCCAACAAGAATATTCTATTCCTCAAAAAAAAACAGCCTTTAGTTACGATTGCAAATTAAAACCCAATCATGGTTTCAGTATGGTTGGGAAGTCTTGAAAAAAAACTTTCTGTTCCTTTTTTTTTTAAATAGAGGTAAGAGAAGTCATACTGGGTTGATTCAAGCCTGGGGCCTATTTCATAAACACTGGCAAGTGACAATTCTACAAATTTGTCGCACTTATCTGAAAAAATTTTCATTTCATGTCGTATTGACAGGTGACATATCGTAACAATCTTGTCACTGTCAGACTATGACAAATTCGCCGTGACAATTTTGTCATTATTATATTTTGACAATTTTTTTTTGTAACGTAGTATACGTAAGAGACTAAATTGATCTACAATGTTATTTATGCATGATGTACATATTATATGTACATGCATATAAGGGTTATCGACTTTGCGGTTTCAAAAGTATAGGGCTGGAATTCGACATCTGTCAAGCTAAGTTGTTAAACCAATTTTTTTTTTCAGTTGAAAGTCTGATATTTACGAAAATGAATCGCTTAACTATCGCACAACGCATTAAAATTGTTAAAACCTACTACAAAAATGGTGATTCTGACACAGCAACATATAGTGCTTTAAGAGGAGATTATGGCTTACATAATCGTCCAACTACGCAAGAAATTGGCAAAATTGTGAAGAAATTTGAAGAGACTGGGTTGCCTACAGATATTGTAAGGCCTGCGCATCATCCTTTTGCTCGTACCATTGAAAATACTGCAGCTGTAAGTGAAAGGGTTGCCACAGACCCGAATGTGTTGATTCCTCGTCGTTCTCAGGAATTAGGAATGTCTTACGGCACATTATGGCGTATTTTGCATTTGGATCTACACCTTCATCCATATAAAGTCCAGCTCACACAACAACTGAAGCCAGCTTACTCATAGATACGTCGAATGGGTGTGAAGTGGTCATTCTTGATTGCCACTCATGGTGCATTGCTGAATGCATTCATAAATGTATTGCACTTCGTAGTGCAAAATATATGAAAGAACAATAAGTGAAACATTATATCGTCCCTCTCTCAACTTACGGCATTTTGTATATAAAAAAACAGAATTTTTGTTAACCCTTCGTTTTAGATTTGTTACGCACCATTGGCTATAGGTTCGCGGCTGCGTATAATAAATTAATTTGTAAAGTAGATTTAAATTAATTAAAGTAATAAAGAAGAAAATGTTAAAATTATAAAATTAAGAAAGACAAGGAGTTTTGGTTCTTAACAAGGATACACATTTGTTAAGAAAGGTGCTTGAACAACAGGCTGTGGGCGGCGATTTTTCGAACAAATTTTTTTTCAGCGACGAAGCACATTTCTCACTCGGCGGGTATGTTAATAAACAAAATTGTCATATTTGGGGTTCTGAGAATCCTCAAGTAATTTAAGACAGGCCATTACATCCACGAAAAGTCACTGTTTGGGGCGGTCTTTGGTCCGGAGGTGTGATTGGACCTTACTTCTTCGAAAACGACGTTCCATCGTATGTTACCTTCAATTCGGAGCGTTATGGTCATATAATAACCGACTTGTTTTTGCCTGCTATTAAAGAATACGACTTGGAGAATATGTGGTTTCAACAAGACGGTGCCACAGTTCGAAAATTCTAAAGCGCTTCCATTGCTTATAAGCAATATCTCTTTTTCTAATCAATTCCAGAATTTCTGCTGTAAGCCACGAACTGTTTTGATTTTTTGAAACCATTTTTTTGAGTGGTACATGTTTGTCAAACAAATTTTGAATCGAGTTTTGCAAAAAGAATATTTGTTCATTTACAGAAGAAGTTAAATATAATTGTTGCCATTGTATTTGTAAGATGTCATATTCAAGTTGTTCGTACGAAATATTATTAAAATCCGGTATTCAAATTGAATTTGTTGAGATTTTGGAACAATATTTAACGTTACAAATATTAAATCATGTTTCGAATAAGCAGGGGCCGGAATTTGGTCATAAAATAAAATATTATCAATGTCATTTGTTAAAAATAAATCTAAAAGTGTGGCACTATTATTTGCAAAATTCCATCAATAAATGGTTTTGACGATTCTTTATTGAGTAGATCGCAGTTATTATGTATGTATATCTTTCATTTAATGTTGACCTTCTTAACAATTCGTTTCAGGGTATTATTTTAATTTTTTTTAGAAATACCCTGTCCATCACCAACGACTTTCTACTGAGCTCCACTTAATACAGCAAACTCATTTTAATTCTTTATTTAAAAATTCGAGGATGGCGTACTTCCCCAAAATGGCACACCAAATTTTTCATCACATTTATCAATATTAGAAATTTTTTATCCAAATTGTCAGTTCACGACCGAGGCTCAAATGCCTGTCACAATTCTCACTGACACACTCACATAATTGCAATTTGTGTTGAATTGTGTTGAATTTGTCGGGAAACTTATGACAATTTTGAAAAAATCCATGACAATTCTGTGTCATGAAATTTTTTTGTATGAAAACAAAAAAAAAAAAAATTCTCCGACAATTCTACAAAATTGTCAATTTTTGTATGGTACAGAATTTAGACAATTATCAAGCGGACCAGGCGAACTTCGTCTCGCCCCAATTTAACGCCAACAAATGAACTGCAGACGTATAATAAAACACATATAGTTGAAATTTCAATGTGATTTATTTGAATGGAATACAAATAAGGAGAGAGTGATATGATATACAATATTTTTCGACTTGTTTTTCGGCCCAAAAACCAACAACAAAGACCGACGACGTTGTTAACTCGCTAAAATTTTCGGGGAATGATATCAATCCAGTCGAGACTTTAACAGAAATTTGGCCATTACCAAGCGCCAGCAGTTGTCTTGAGAATTCAACAGCCGCTGGGTCGTTCTACAATGCGACTCTCATATTTATGGTCAATTTCAACATCTTGACATGCTGGCACAAAGACGACGATTTCAACCATGCATTCAATTCATCGGCAGCAGTAGATTTCGGTATGATGGGAAACGTTTGGCGAAAATCTCCGCTGAGCAATATCATATACCAACCAAATTATCTCGAATCACCTTGTAAATCCTTCATTGTTAGGTCAACTGCCTCCAAAGCTCATTTATGCGACATCGTGCATTCATCCCAAATTATGATTTTGCATTCGCACATCAATTTCGCTGTCGCCGAATTCTTGGTCATTGTGCACGTTACTGGCTTGTCAACCGTGAGAAAATTCATCGCAAGCTTCAAACCGAAATGTGCAGTTCGACTACCTTCAAACAGTGTGGCAGCAATGCCATAGATGCGGATGCAACAGGCAACGAAAAAGAACTTAGCTGAATTGTTGCTGGAATCAACTAAATGACGAATGTCTTGCATGTCCCACTGGGAGCATCGAGAAATGCGATTGCGGAATAGTATTCAAAAGCAGCGCGATTAAAGTCTACATTCACCACTTTTCTTTATCTAATTACTTTTTGTCGAATTTGTGGTGGTGATTGGCCAGTTCGAAGCTGTGAAATATGGGCAGGTCTCCATTTATATCTTCTGCACACACCTCTTGCGTTTGATTATCATGGACATTCTGGTTAATTATTATTGCAAGACGTGTAGGTCGTCCAAGGAATCAGTTTTATAATACGCAAAACACGAATCAATTTCCGCAAGAAAAATTTTCTGAATAGAAAATTATAATGTGAAAAGGACACCTGTCAAATCGCTCACAGCCTATGCCAATGTATAACGCAATATATCGGGTTGTGGCATTGATCGCAGCACAGCGTCATCTAATATATATCTCATAAACTTCTCCACCAAAAATGCACGCAAACCGTCTTCTATCACAATGAATTTCACAATTAACCGAACAATCCATGTAACATTCTTGACAGTTCGACAAAATAAAATATCAAAATCCATTTAATGGGAATCAAATGCTGTAGATGTGTGCATACACGCGGCAGCAGAGAGAAACCAAACTGAAGTGCGTGTATACAAAACAAAACACTTTATTTATACTAATAAAGGAATAAACAAACATGTGAGTGCATTTTTTATCATAACTCCGGTTCTAGACATCGGACAGCAAACAGATTTCTTATATGCACTCTCCAAATATGTCCTAAGATCTCCTGAAAATTTCATTTAAATCGATCGAGCCGAAAAAAAAGAAAATAGCGCACAAACATAATTTGGATTGTTCTTTATATAAACGGTGATTTTTTAAGAGCTTGGTTTTTGAAAATTCAAAAAAACACAGAAACTTGTAAAAAGTGAATGAAATTTTTATTTGGATTGATAAATCATTTTCTGCCATTTACTTTTTAATAATAATTTCGCTTAAATGTTGCCCGCGGCTACGCTTCAGGTGGTCCATTCTGAAGGTCCAATTTTGGCAAACTTTTTCACACATTTCGGCCGGAATCTCACCAATGACGCGTTCAGTGTTGGCTTCCAAGGCAGCAATCGTGTTTGGTTTGTCCCCATAGACAATAGACTTAACATAGCCCCACAAAAAATAGTCTTACGGGGTCAAATCACATGATCTTGGTGGCCAATTGACTGCGCCAAAACGTGAGATCAACTGCTCACCAAATTCGCCTCTCAATTGATGCATGGTTTCGCGTGCAGTGTGGCATGTGGCACCGTCCTGTTGGAACCACATGTCGACCGAGTTCAATTCTTGCATTTTCGGCAAAAAAAAAACTAGTATCATCGAACTGTACCTTTCTCCATTGACCGTAACCCTGCGGCCTTCATTGTCCTTGAAGAAGTACGGCCCAATGACGCCGCCTGCCCATAAACCGCACCAAGCAGTGCATTTTTCGGGATGCATTGGTAGCTGCTGAATTGCCTCTGGCTGCTCTTCACTCCAAATACGGCAATTCTGCTTATTCACGTATCCATTTAGCCAAAAATGGTGGGTCGATTATGACGACCATAAAACGGACGTAGCTTGCGAAACACATTTTTCACAGAGCACGAATTTTGATAATAAATTTCAATAATTTGCAAACGTTGTTCAGGCGTAAGTCTATTCATGATGAAATGGCAAACAATACTGAATCGAAATGTCAAATGTTCGTGGAATTTGTCATGTGTGATCTGTCAAAAATATAAACGTCAAAAACCAAGTAGCAAAAAAATCGCCCGTTATAAGAAGATTTGGTTAGCTATAATTATTTCAGATTATCGTAAGTTCTAAGTTCACACCAGACATGGCTTAGAAATCGAACTAAAGGAGGAGTCTCGAAGGTTGTACCGTATGGGGATGTCCAATTAAAATGTAATGATTCAAAAACTCACGTTGATATTTCACTTTGAAATAAACCAATTCCTTACACAAAATAAATTAATTAGATTCATTATTTTGTGTACAAATTATCGCTTTATATCTGTGTTTATATATTCCCAGACACAAATTATAGATACGTATAGTTTTTGAAAATGAAAAAAAGAATAACATCAGATTGTGTTTTTTTTTCTTCTCAAATTGACACAATTGACAACAGACTTAAATAGTGCGTAATTAAGTATTTTCGTTAATATTGGTTCGCTTTGCAATTAATTCATTTCCCACAAACAAACAAACATACAAATTCGATTTAGGTTTGTCATTATAAAAATCGAAAATCACATAATAGCCATAATAACATTTTTTTTTAAATTCTTTTTGTACCAAACCAAACCACCATTTAATTCATTATTCACCTGACTATAAAATTGACATTAAACATACATAATATATGCACCATTTATGCCACCACTAAAAAAAATAACAAACATTTTTGTATAATAAACCATTAAACCCTAATCCAACCAAAAAAAAAAGAAGAAACAATTCACATTAATCCAGTATTTGCCGCTGAAGCTTTATAACACCATAATGAATTAATGAGACCTAACCTGTCGCCATTATTTCCCCAAACGGAAATGATTTATTATTTTAAATTACACACTACTCACTCATGAGGGTTGTTGGTAGTGGAATGGGTTTTATTTTTTATTATTTTACCAAAAGAACTGTATTAAATATTTACATATAAGTTTGCCAGAGGAGTTTTGGGTTTTAGCGTGTTTGCTTTGATGAGTCCAATACACGAAGAAAATAAATAAATTAGATTTAAAAAAAAATCTATTTACATACATACAGGGTAGTACATACTCGTAATGTATGTAAATAAAAATGCTTATCTATGGCATACATAAGGGTGGTTATTGTTTAGATTCTCGGCGAAAATCATCAATCAGTTGAAAATAAATAATTTAGAATGAGAAATGAGTGTTTTTCGAAAGTATCCCTTGGCCTTAGTTATGTGTTACACTCTTCAATCGCTTTAACAGCGTGACCTAATTTTACAAAGCTTAAAAAATACAAAGGAGTGTTTAAAAACAAAATTTAAAAAAATGAGCTTATAAGAAAGTACCAGGTTGCAAAATTAAAAAAAAAATCATCCTACCTTTTCAGAATATAAAAATATTATGCAGCGGCGAACGCAGAAACAATTTTTTCAAAAAATAACGATTTTTTGTTATTATGTATTAGCCGACCCGTGCACGCGTTGCTTCGCAAAGGCATATCCAAATATTCAATGAGGTTGACCGCAATTTCTATTATATTATTACCTAACAACATAATTATGTACATACTTATAATGTTTTCGGTTACCAAATAAAGATTTGTATGTTCTCTCACTGAAACTGTTTGAAAAAAAAATAGACCTTCGAGCATGCATATTTTAAAGCTTGTGGATATACAAAATTTGCAGTTTTATTATTTTCACGAAGAAAATATAAACGAAATATTTGATCACTACCAGGTATAAAATTGTTTTTACAGAGATGGTGCGATTTTTGACTGACTTTTGATAAATGGAGGTTATCATTCTGACCCGCATGAATGTAATATTATTGGAATCATAGCATATTCGCATCCATATGTTAGTCTGATAGTGATAGTGATTTCATAGCGAGTATATCAAATTACATGAGTTTATGTGTCATGTATGTAGTACCTACCTATGTGCAGGTAAATATTTGACTACAAATTTCTCAGAACCTGCTGATAGGATTTAAATATTGACGTTTAAATTCAACAAAATCGATTGAGTAGCTTAAAAGATATACACTTAAGGCTTTTCTGAAGTTTTTATAAGTTTTATATAAGTGAAGAAGAATTATATAAATGTGAAGAAAATTGAATACAATTTTCACTTCATTTCGTTTGTTTTGTTTTTGAATTTTTGACTGTTGGAAAATATCTGACTGTGACTGTCTGGTGAAGCAAAAAAAAACGAAGTAGATAATATGTAAATATTGTAGCACGTAATGAAAAAAATATAACAAACATATTGGCGCAAAATTTTAAACAATTTAGTAATATGTTAAATCATTATTAGGATGACACTAGGCTAAAAAGAGGATTTTGCTAATTTTAAACGAGCTTAGTATCGTACTATCTTCTTAATATTTTACTTAAGTTAAAATCACGAAATGGCTACTTTAATTTTTTAGTATCATATTAAATCCATAATGTCATTTGATAGTATATCAGCCTCGCACGCGGGGGCCCAGGTTCGAATCCTGCTAGCATAAATTTTTTTTTTTTTTTTTTTTTGTAAAATTAAAAGATTAAAATAAAAATATCGAATACTTATTTAGAGCACACGTTAAGTTTCCATCAACATATAAATAAATTTCAAATCATAAACACAATAATTGTGTTCTTCAAAATTCAAACCCTACAAATGAATAGCAAAGCGTTTGTAGGGTTAGAAATTAGCATTTACTAGTTAACAAAAGGTTTAAAATTTATGAAAAGTTAGTAGACGTGTTAAGTCCTTAATAATAGTTTTTAAATTTAGCGCCATTTGTTGTAGTTTTATTTAATATCCAATTTTCAATAAGTTATTTATTTATAGATATTCATTTCAAATACATATACTCGTATTAGCGTCTCAAATTCATTCCTAAAGTAATTTGTTATATTCTTTATATAAAGAAATAAGACATTTTTATTTAACACAAATCAGGGGCTTCCTTTTTAGAGGACAAATACCATACTATTTCTATCATACTATCCCAAAAATGAGATGTCGAATTATTGCAACGAAAATTTACCCACGCAACGCGACACACGGCAGTTTTTTTCGCCTCATATTTTCGAATTTTCTTTCTCTCTTGCACTTACGTTGTTCAAAAAGTCGCATGCATCTAGTTTCAACGTGTAATACCAGACTATGAAAACGAGGAAGAAGTAATTTGCTAACGTAGCAGATGTATAAAAAATAAATATTATGTAAGTAAAAGTAGAGACACTAAATATGAACTAGATTTATCATCTACGCCAGTCTGGTCCAGCGTTGCCGGAAACAAAATTTTGTAAGTGCCAATTCTGACAACAGAAAGTGCCATTTTAGACCATTGGGTGCCACCAACAAAAAAGTAACAAAATTCCGAAGATATCATATTGTTTTTTTAGTTTTATTTATTGCACCTCAAAATTTAAGGAATAATAAGAATAAATAAACACAAAATAAATAAAAAATAAATTAATGGATAAAATAAAAGAACTTCATTAAAGGAAACATACAAAATATAAATAAAAGCATCAACTAACAATATGTGTGTTGAATGAGGATGTTCGTTCGGAATAGATTAGAACACTTTAGAACAGAAAAGTAAAGGATTTTGCTGTTGAATGAGAAATTTTCTGTTCTAAACTGTTCTGGTTTGGTGTTCAAGGAGTTTGATTGCAACAGTTTGTAACATTTTAGAAAAGGATCTTCTGCACTTGCTTTTTAGGTAGAACAGACTTGTAAGAACTGTCAAAAAAATGTATGTTGTTAAAAGAAAAAACATTTTGGTGTTACATTTGGTTGAAAAATCATTTTCCGTGTCGGAATCATCTCCATTTCATGAAAAATATTTTGTTTTATATAAATTCAATTCCATTTCAATTTATTTTTGAGAATATTTCTGCAAAAATGACCGAACTTGAATTGAAGGTAACAACAATACTTTTTTTTATAATCAGATGACTGATTGTTCTAATTTGTTCTATCTTGTTCTGAAGTTTCTCACGAATCTGTTATGTTCTGCCCCGTTCTGTTTTATCCTGTTCTAATTTTTTCGTCACTGAACAATCTTAATATAAAGGGTTATCCATTTTGCGGTTTCAAAGTATAGGGCTGGAACTCGACATCGGTCAAACACAGTTCTTAAACCATTTTTTTAATTTTTTAGTTGAAAGTCTGACATTAATGAAAATGGATCGCTTAACTATCGCACAACGCACAAAAGTTGTTAAAACCTACTACAAAAATGGTAATTCTGCCACAGCCACATATCGTGCTTTAAGAGGAGATTATGGTTTATTTAATCGTCCAATTACGAAAGCAATTGGCCAAATTGTGAAGAAATTTTAAGAGGCTGGATTGGTTACAGATATTTTAGGGCCTGTGCATCATCGTTTCGCCCGTACCACTAAAAATATCGCTGCTGTAAGTGAAGACCCGAATGTGTCGATTCTTCGTCGTTCTCAGGAATTAGGACTGTCTTACGGCACATTATGGCGTATTTTGCATTTGGATCTACACCTACATCCATATAAAGTCCAGCTCGCACAACAACTGAAGCCAGCGTGATACGTCGAATGGGTGCTTGAACAACAGGCGATGGACGGCGATTTTTCGAACAAAATTTTCTTCAGCGACGATACATATTTCTCACTCGGTGGGTATGTTAATAAACAATATTGTCGTATTTGAGGTTCTGAGAATCCTCGAGTTATTGAAGAGTGGCCGTTATATCCACAAAAAGTCACTGTTTGGGCCGCTCTTTGGTCCGGAGGTGTGATTGGACCCTACTTCTTCGAAAACGACGATGGAACAGTCATTCCAGTCAATTCGGAGCGTTATGGTCATATAATAACCGACTTTTTTGCCTGCTATTGATCAATACGACTTGGAGAATATGTGGTTTCAACAAGACGGTGCCACATGCCACACAACTCAAGCGAATATGGCTTTATTGCAAGAGATATTTCTCGTCGTGGCGATATCAACTGGCCACCAAGATCATGCGATTTGACACCGCTGGATTTTTTTTTGCGGGGCTACGCGAAATACCGGGTTTATGCAGATAAAATTACCTCAAAACAATCGATGCTTGCAACAATTCGCGTGGTGGTCACATAAATGATGTAGTGTTTCACACATAATGTCAACGTTCAAGCTTTATAATGAAAAAGATATATCATGAACAAAATATTTTATATGTGTTTTATTTATGTTTGCTTTTGAAACCGCAAAATGGATAACCCATTACATGTTTGGGTGATATGAATCGCTGGCAAGTTTTAGCCTTTATTATTACATTAAACCACAAAAATGATGCCATTTGAAGCGTTTGAGTGCCATTTAAATTAAAAAGTTCCAAAAGTGCACGATCTTGTTCTTTTGTTTTCCCTGTTTATCTATTTCTTCTGTTCCTTGAGCAACGCCCTAGACTATGCGAGAAGCGAGATACGAGGGTACGACATGAGATGATGTTCTGCTTTTCTGTGCTTAGATTTAGGTAGGTATGGATCCATAATTTTTTGTCGCCTTGGAAATGCAACGAACAAAAAATGTTTACCTATATGATATAGGCATGAAGAGCTTTTTTTATTTTGGTTTGTGGGATCGGAAGACTCATGCATATTTATGTATGTGGAAACTGCCAACTGAGAAGGTAGACCAAGATGTATAGGTAGGTATATTTATATTTATTTCTGATGAGTGATGATGATGACGAATAAAGTGTTTTGCGTGTTTCTTCGATTGTTTGAGAGTAGTTTTCCTTAAGCGGCCCATACACGGCACACTTCTGTGCAAAAAATCCATAGTCTTTATGATTTATATATTTTCCTCTGATATTGTTACCTAACTAAAAGGAAACTAGCCAAAATATTTGGGGAAGGCATAGCTATATTTTTAGTCCTCAATTTTCAAATTTGTCGCACTTGAAATTTTCCGCCCCGGGCAAATGAGCGCTCCCCCCCCCCCCCCCCCTAGATCGGGCCCTAATCACTACACCAGTAATTGCAACGAAGCCATTTTTCATGGGTTATACGACAAATATAAGTTTAAAGCTAAAAACGTTCAAATGTATGTTTTTACTTTGCGGAAGCCATAAAAATATGGCAATTTTGCTTATCAAACTATAAAGAAGATTTTTTGCATTTAATCGAGTTTAACTGTATTTTAAATTACATTATGACACTTGATAAACATAATATGCATGCTTTAAAAACAATGGTAAACTTAAACATTTTACATTAATTTTTAATTTAAAAAAAATAAACAAGATAAAGAAATCAAAATATTAAATGAGAAAATTAATTAAAATTTTTTGATTGTGGCCATCAATTTTGACATTTTACTGATATACTGGAACCTACATATGTATATGTTTGTATTATAAAAACGATGATGCAACGAATAAACCTTGAAATATGATATTTTATCATATTTATTTTTTTTTTAATTCATCAGCATGAACTTAATTAAAATTTCGTTAAGTTGCGAAAAAAATTGTCTGATGAAACAATGTAATGATTTTATCTACAAACTCGTATGTATAATGTATTCAAATGAGAATAATTATTGCTTCTGGAAGTTCCAACGGCTACTATAGGGAAGCATTATTGTATATTATGTAGGTAGGCTACTTATTGCATGGTAATTATTCACAATTATTCAATTTAAAAAAAATTATTAAGAAAAATATTTCCACAATTTCCATAAACACATTGCTGTTTTAAATTAATTTCCGGATAATTTTTTTTTAAATTCCGATAACAGTTTTTTATAGATTCAATCTTTTACTAAAAACTAAATATGGATTTTTTTGTGGAAACACTAGGGAAGTTTTTATATTTTAATCTACCATCACTGTCCGTAGGTATAATCAGCTAAAACCATAGAATAATCTATTACTAATTAAAAGATGTCCATAAGGCTTCCTAAAATTTAGATTTACTTTCCAAGAACCTTTCTTTTCATCTTTTAAATTTCAATGGCAATGCATAACCAGAGTAAAAAAAAATCAATATAACCTACATGTCAACATTTAACTTAATATTTCAAAACCAAAATCCAAACGTTATACCACATGCTGTGAAGTAATGGCCATTAAATTAAGATTGACATGTCAACATTGTATAGTGGTGTGTAGGTGGCTGGCATGAGATGAAGTCAATGTTCATGGAAAGTGAAAATGTTAGAAAAGGGAAAAATAGGAAATAATATTTGAGTAGAATTAAGAAAGCTTTTTTATATATATATAGACTTGCTTGTCCTTTCTCAAAGAATTTGACATAAGGAAAAAAATATATAGGTATCATTGGAAAGTAACAGGATAAACTTAAGAGGGAAATGTTTTAAATATTTACAAGACTTGATTTACTTACTTATGTAAGAGGGCGTTCCCTTAAAATGTATAATAGAAGGCCTGTTTTGTAACTGTTCCAAAAATATTTCCAAATTGTACCACATTTCAGTTTGTTAACTAAAAATGCCAATTTTTGAGAGTTTCTGAAATGTGTTCAAATTTTTGACTCTGGCGTTTATGAGATGACGAGTTTGATAGTTAGCTGTCAAAAGCTGATAATTCAGCAACAAACAATTGGCAGCAGTTCGAAATATGACAAGCTGTATTGGAAGTTATGCTGGAATGTTATTCAATAATTGAATAATACAGATCTACAAAATTAAAATGTTTTTTCGGACTTCTTCCTTAAATTCGACAATACTTAACTATTTGAGAAACAAACGACTTTTTTCTATATAACAAAATTGTTGGGTTATTTTGCTTCAAGAAATAATTCTTCTTCTTCGAAAAGTACCTTAATTGTTTCACCTTTATACTAGTAGCAAAAGTTTAAGCTTTCTCAACTTCTACTACACTTATGTCTAGCTACAGTTATACCAATATACATACATATGCCTGTATCCGCACAATGTTCTTCTCTGCTTTGACAGTCATACGGTAGTTTAACCATTTCTATAGACCAGCAGTGCATTAGAAAGAAGCTTAATATCCCCCTTCATTTTAAATCTTTCCAATCCGCTTTCTGCTTTTCCAAAGATTTTTAGTTTGATATAATTATTCGGGTAACAAAACTACATTTACCGGGTTTTTTTTTTTAGACGTGTGGTTTTCATTGTGGCATTACTTTTTTAGGAGTTGGTCTTTTTGACAGCTGTCAGTTTGGTTCGCATTTCATAATGAATAGAATTACTCCTGAACAGCCAACGTTGTTCGTGCAAATTTATTACCAAAATAATGGTTCGGTTCGCGCGATGCATCGCCGCTGCGTCCAATATTCAGTCGACATTATTGCAAATTACAGGCAGAGTCGGTAATTCGAGCAAACATATGAATCGGTTTCGCACCACGCTTACTCTAGTTGTAATGGATAATACATACCTCAGAGACGACGTACAGTGCGCAGCGAATACGCTATTGCTGCTATGGAGCAGATTACCGAAGAAGGTCCCAATAAGTCCATCCGCCATTACGCGCAACAATAAGAGCTGTGTCCATCCACTTTATGGTCAACTTTGCGAAAGGATCTGGGTTTGCATGAGTGATCATAATCCACAAACCATTGTTGGCACGAGGCGCCGCGCCGTTACATCCCCAAAAATACACTCTTTGACGTGCTCTAGGGGCAAGGGGAATCATTGGTGGATATTTCTTCAAAAACGAAGACGGCCATAAAGTTGCAGTCAATGGGGAATGCTATAGATCCTTGATTAATAACTCTTTCGTGTCTGAATTGGAGGATGTTTATGTGGACGACCTTTGGTTCCATCAAGACGGCGCTATATGCCATACAGCCAACGAAACAATCAATTTATTGAATGAAACTTTGGGTGAGCGCATTATCTCGTGTGTCATGGGCCTGTGGCATGGCCTCCAGGACCGTGTGATTTAACACCGTCGGACTAGATAAGCTCGTGACGATTGACGCGTTGGAAAATAATATTTGGCGCGCTATTGCTGACATCCGGCCCCAATTGCTGCAAACAGTGGTCGAAAATTGGGTCTCTCGGCTGGAATTTTTGCGAGCAAGCTGCGGCGGCCAACTGCCCGAAATCGTTCTTAAAACATGATGGCAAACCCTTATCTTTATAATACAACTAAATTCTTGGCCATCATAATATTAGATTATATGCGTTTTATTTTTTATATTCTTTTTTATAATCTACACGCGCTCAAGGGATTATACTGCCCTCTAAATGTTTCAACACACCGTTGGCGTTAGGTTAGGAAGAGAAAGAAGGATACGAAAGATGTGTGGTGCGATGTTCTGAGACTGGATGTGGTTGTTGTCTCAGATTTTATCTCCAGGGGTTGGGCTATACTAATGCGGAGAAATTTCCGTATGTTATTTATCTATGTCCCTTATAATTCGCATTATTTTTTTCATTCGTTGTCATATTTATCGGGATACTAGTTTTACTCAATCACATGTTGTTAGTTCTATGCCTAAAGAGCATGCAATGAGTAAGCCAGCAACTCGTATGACATTTATTTTAGAATTGATTTTTTTAAATGGAAAAATAAGAGGACATAGACTACGGCAGGGATCGAACCTGTGACTATGAGGTTGACAGGCGAACACGGAACTATCGCGCCACGGCCACCCCCACACACGTCTAAAAAAACACCCGTTATATATGTTCATATGCATTTATAAGGCATTACCTATTTCTTATATAGGTCTCTGAAACGAAGGTTCGGTTTGACTTGTCGCCTTGAAAGTCCGGCCTTAGATTTGAGTAATTCTTCGTCGAATTTCGACTACTTCGAAATAGCTATCAATTATGACGTTTTGTCCTGAGCAGTAGAAAGGTGTTCATTTACTTGACAGTGTCAGTTATTTGATCTGATCCTCATATACTCAGCCACAGCCAAATTTCGATTGTTCTGCAATGAACAAAACGGGCATTTTTACATCTCGCTGGAAGCGCCGATAATATCAATATCAAGCGCATACCCAGGTGAGCACCTTTTTACTTCAGACCGAATTTGGAAAGTCACCTGATAGTTAAATTGTATCACCCTACACAGTGGATCAGTTTATCATAAATTCCGAGTTCCATTCTCCACATAGAGCTCCAGATGCTGAATTCTATTCTATGTGGCTTTCAGGCTGATGGAGAAATGGTGGGAGGTTGGTGCGAATATACTTTGATAGTTTTCGCATGTCAAAAGATCAACTTTTCGGGAAATATTCCTTCCCTATATTTCGATGATTAGATGCATGATCCCAACCAAAACATTTTCTCCGTGTTTGATAAACTAGATAGTGCTTCGTAAAAAGACACTTTCGTTGCCCAAAGAAACAGCGATTGGTAGGAGTTATTTTTCGTTTGATTTTATTGCCGATATCGTTGGCTGAATAATTGGTAGACAAAGCCCATAATTATCTCAAAGTTAATGTTGTCTATATGGTGCACATCAGTGTTGGGTGTTCTTGATCTTGATCTCAGTTATTTTCAAAGGCGCCATTAGCGTCAGACTGGCGTTGTTCTAATTATGTCAATATCGTCGGGGAATTTAAGTAATTGAACGGCCTTTTGAATGATAGTTTATCTGGTGTTGGGTCGGGAATTCTGCACTATTCTAAAAATGATATTGAAAAAAATCACATCTCAGTGCGTCGTCTTCTTTAAATTCTTTTTTGACATGAAATGGTTCCGGTGAAGTTTTTGCTAACATTGAATTTTCCATCGTCATCCTGCATAAACATATGAACTTATCAGGTATGTTAAAGATCGATGAAGAGTTGGTGGGCATCGATTTGAAGCTCCTGTGTTTTTTCCAGGATCTGCCGTAGTGGTATTTCGTCGATGTTGGACTTTTCTGGTTTAAGGCCACACTTATATGTATATGGACCTATCAGCCTATTGAGGAAGGGCTTCAATAGCGAGGATCTTGTTTGTTAAGAACACTGATAACTCTGGTGCAGTTCAGAAGGGATTCCATTCTTAAGGATTCCATTCGTTGGGCATACTTTTTTTCCGGCCATATCGAGCAGATGATTTGGTGCTTAATCCTAACTTAACTTCATCCAGACCAGGTTCGCTGAATTTTTGGGCGGCTGACAGAAGAGCTCGGTTCTTCATCGCCATTTTACAGTCTACAGAATTATTCTTTCAAGATTCTTAACATCAACTGATATGTAAATATTAATATGGCCGTTAGCCTTAGGCCATATGAAGCGACATTAGAACAGGAGCCATTTCGTAAAACTAATTAGAAAACCTAATTTCTTAAATTTGGTCTAACGTTAAGCTGAAAACGTAAACCACCGTCTAGCGTCTTCTAATAAGTCTTGATTATATTATTGATTTCCTCGATTTTGTGACAACACCAGAAGTTGAACACATTCCATATTTATCGACGCGTTAAACCGGGTAGCACACGAATCGTGCTACAAAAATAAAACGTAATAAAATTTTTTCAGTGTGAGTAATCGGCTTATTTTTTGGTATTTTATAGGCTACTATTTAGATTTATCAAAATGAATGCTTGGGATACTGAAAGAAGGACTTGGATACTGCAGCGATACCATTCTTTGCAGTCCGTCATTTCCGTCCAAAGCGAATTTAGGCTGGAGTTTGGCGGCACTCCCCCGAGTAGGTGGACCATTTTGAGGCTGGTGAACCTGTTTGACGAATCTGGAAGCATCGAACGAAGACCGTATCATCGAGATACCAATGTTCGGGTTCAGGATACAATAGTGGCTGTTGCATCTGCAATACAGGCAAATCCGAGTGTTTCGACTCAAAACTTATCGGGCCAAATTGGAGTTAGCAGACGGTCATTACAACGGATACTTCATGATGACTTAAGCTTGCTTCCATAGAAAGTCCAAATTACAAGCAAGTTAAACCCTTAGGACTTGCCTGTTCGCCCGGAATTTTGCCGAAAAATGATTGCAATGGCCGAAGAAGACAACACATTAATAAATTGTTAGTTCATGTCTGATGAGGCCCATTTTGACTTAAACGGTAATGTTAACTAGAAAAATTTCCGTATATTTAGTGAATCTAATCCAGAAATGCCCCATGAGACGGAACTGCACCCAGAACGAGTCGCTGTGTGGTGCGCAGTTTCATCAATGTGTATTGTCGGGCCATACTTCTTTGAAGAAAACGGTGTAACACAAACTATCAATAGGGACCGTTACTTAAAGATGTTGAAGGAGTTTTTTTTACCCGCAACTTCGCCGAAGACTTATGCCTTTCAGCAGGATTTGGTTTCAACAAGATGGAGCAAGCGCACACGTAGCCACATAAGTTATGGCGGGGCTCCAATGAAAATTCCTAAACAAATTGATATCCAGAAACTGCACTTTCCGCTGGCACCCAAGTTCACCTGACCTGAATGCAGCAGACTTGTTTTTAATGGGGTTATGTCAAGCTGGAAGTGTACAAAATGAAACCCATGAATTTGAATGAATTGAAGCAGTCCATTAAGACAATAATTGGGGCGATCCCAATTTCAACCCTTCAGGACAAAATTAACAATTTTCTGATCAGGTGCCGCATATGCGTGGATGAGCGTCGAGGTCATTTGCGGTCTATCATCTTTAAAAACCACAAGTTATTTAAAATAAAACTTAATTTTTAATCCAATAAAAAAAATTATTGAAATACATCGATTAAAATAAAAGGTATTTAAATTTCTTATTGTGGTACGATTCGTGTGCCACCCTGTACCACTATTCACTTTAAAAACTGTGTTTATCACAGGAACAGTCAAGGTTTGCGCAAAAATAATAAAACTGAATGATAAAATAAATTGAAAAGCTTCTATCCTACCCCGCCCAACTAGGTTTAAAATATTTCTTAAAAATAACAACGACTCTTATACAAAAGGCAGAATTTTCAACAGCTTAACTACCTACCCTATCAAAACTTTGCTCTGCATAAATCAATTTAAGGCTGCATGCGCTAAAGGACCGGCGGAGATATAAAGCAAATAAAGATATCATTGTAAATTCTTGTACGAAATACGAATCTCATTGAATGAAATATGATATGTTATTATCAAAGATAACTCACCTCTTGACATCCAAAATCCATATCCATAGCGTTATCGTTATGGTGAATATATCCAAATGCATCAAATTTGTCACGGTCGCGTTGTCCTCTGGATTTCTGTAGCACCGTCTGCTTACATCTTGTTCCGCAGGCGATTGCTGATATCTTACTAGCGTAATAGTACATAGCCATGTGTCACGATTTTTTAGTAATCCTGCTCATTTGTTAGTATAGACAGTTGGTTATCTTAGGAACTGAATCCGCATTGTTTTTCTTTCGTTTTGTTGTTTTTTTTTTTTGCTTTTTGTTTTAGTTTCGTGTCACTTTGGCGGGAAGTTGAAATTACACCTGTTCAAAGTGGCCCCTAAAGCAAGTATCCGAAAAATTGTCGCTATACCGACAAAATTCGCAGACAGTACGTGCCCACTATTGGAACGTATTAAGGTCCTTGGGCTTTTTATTTCAGCTTTGTTAGATTTTATTTTAATCGATGATAGTATGGAGTTGTGTAAGTTTAAGTGCCAAGGACAATTTTTATTTCTATCTGCTGTTCGTGTTGTCGTTTCGTCATAATGGCATTTTCGTTTATGGGCTTTTGATTTGAGCTTTTTGTGTGGTTTAACGTCTCAGGCTCCACTGATGCCGTAGAATTTCGTAGGATAATAATGCGTCTGCTAGTTGGAGAAGGAAGTCTTGACCGATATGCCATCAATTGGAAGCTTACCACTGCAGGATATGAGCCTGTGGAGAGAGAAAAAGAAATAAATGTAAGATCCACAAATTTGAAAATTTAGTTAGGGAAATTGTGTGTGCTCTTCTGGCTGTGAGTTTCGCCTTCTTTCTCTCTAAATGCCAATAAATCACATGGAACAAATAGCACCACTGGGAGCGTTTTCTCTATAGTCCTAGTCCATAATAGAAGTAGTTCTATTAGGTTAAATTGGGCAGTTAATAGGTGAATGTATGATGGCGTCTTAGAACCCGGACAGTTGTATACATGGGGTATAGAGTATGATGACCAATGACCATTCCCTGAGTAACTACTTTGCCTATTCCAAATCAGAGTTGTTGCTGATTCACAAGGTTTTATGAGGAAACAAAAGAGAACAAAAATTGGGGAAACGGTGGAAACCATGATTTATGATTTTGATGCCTTTGAAGGGTGTGATGTAAGTAAAGTATTTGTTGTTTTTTTGTATTGAGAGCTGGCTGAGACGGCCGGCGACTGTTCTCGGTTTTGGCTTTTATTACCCCAAAAATATAGGACGTGAAGATCATGCTTAAATAATTCCCGCATTGCAGAAAATGAGAAAAAATTCAAAGCAATGTAGAATGCTCGTTATACGAAAAAAAAAAGAAATGGATATAGACATTTGGAGATTTATTGCAAATGTTCGATGGGAGGTAGTTAGAGTTATGGAAGGTACGTAAATTATGTTGGATGAAGTAGGGTCTATGGACTGGTATGTTATGCATAATACATTTACCTACAACCATTTTCTAGAAATGGATATAATTATGAGTGGTAAGACTATAGAACTTAGGTAAACATTTTATCTTGCTGTATTAGGTCCAAAAATACAATACATCGATGGAGGTAGTCGATAAAAAGTCTGGGGTTTGATATGAATTAAGGATAGCGCAGCTGAAAAGATGGGTATTGTTGGGAAATTCAAGTTTCTTTATACTTAATGAGGGTTTGCATATAAGATTAGTTTCTTAGTAATAAATATGTTTTATGAATAATAATAATAAATAACAGTAACAGGGCAGAAGTAATTTTCTGTTAACGTGTTAGATACCAGACCAATTGGATCCGATGCACGGCGACTTCTGTTTTTCTCAGGGGATAGATTTATCCCGTCTCCAATTCTTTTAGTCGTTACTGGTATACATTTCTCACAAGGAGGGTTTCCGACATGCTCTCATTTTTAGAAAAAAAAATTGAAACGCAATTTTGAAGATCTCATTAATATACATATAAAATTCAAATAAAAAAAATCTGTGGTTTTTGAAAAATCGATTTAAGAAAAAAAAATGTTTATTTGTTTTTTCAAAATCTAAAAACTTCTTTTTTGAAAATTTGAGTATGCAGTTTTAATAACAATTTTAGGGAGCATTTGTACAAAAATTATTTCAATCGGTTCATCCAATATTGAGAAAGTCGAAAATATGAAAATTGGTTCTATGGGAAGTACCGTTAATAAGTACGCAAAAAAAAATATTTTTATAATTAAAAGTGGGCTGTACTAATATAAGAACACACACTTTTTTTTATAAAAATTCTTGGACCCGTTATTGAGAAATACATTTTTTTCTTAACGGATTCTTAAAATTTGTATGGGAGGTACCCTTATTGTTTTTTATTTTAGGAAAATAATTTTTTTTAACTATTCAAGATAGTGTCAATAAAAACTACCAATTTCGAAGTTTCGAAGAAAATCAAGAACCAAAAAAAAGGTTGTACTTGATGTACCAAAACTAACAATTTTTTTCAAAAAAAAAAATATCAAAAGGTACCCTTTCCCTTCATTAATGAACTCATTTTATTTTATAAAAATCGATGGAGCCGTTTTTGAGAAAAATAAGATTTTTGTTTTTGGCCAAAAAATGTATGGGAGCTACTGTTATTTGTCGTCTTAAAAAAATGAAAAAATTGTGTGGGCATATTACCGAAAAACCAATATGTACCAAGTTTGAAGCAAATCCATCCAACCGTTTAGGCTGCTGACTCGAAGACAGACAGACAGACAGAATGAATTTGGGGAACCACTTTTTTGGTGTTCTCTATGATCATAATGTAATGTTTCATTGTTAGAAAAAAACATTTTATTTACGAATACATAACTTGCCTTATAGTTCCTATAATCGCAAGTAAAAGCTTTTTACGGCAACTGAGTCCATCTCTATCCTTAATTTCTGTATTTTAACTGCACTCACACACGAATGGCTAAGAATTATGAGCAGAAATTCAAATTCTGCACAACTGATTTACAGTCTTTTTTTTGTAGTGTACTTGTTATTCCCGACGATTATAGTAATCCCCCATTATTTCTGGCAAGGAATACAGAACTCATTAAAAAATTATCCTGTCATCACGGTAAGTAATGTTTATTAAGATTTTAAAGTTAAAATTAAATCAAGAGAAAAAGAGCCAATGAACTTTTTTGTTATTTCATTTTAAATCTACAAAAATGTTCAATTAACGAGTCAATACAATTCATAAATATTTTTTTAAATGAATTAAATAAAATTATAAATACTTCAAACACAAATTAAAACGAAAAATTTAATTCACCAGTGTTTTCTCGTTGCTGACCTCTGTACGGATAAAGTGATATAGCGCACTAGCTATTTCGTGCCCAATGGAGGCACTTATTTAATAATAAAAAAAAAAAACGAAAATAACTACCATTTAAGAAATATTCTTGTTGGCGAATGGTGCGAGATTTAAATTTAAAAATATAAATTAAATTCAAAACATCAATTTTTATACGGAGGGTGCGAGTTGGCCAGTTGAATGCAGCATATTCATGCGTGAACTTCGAGATAAAAATAAAAAAAGTTGATGCTCTTTGAACCAAGCAATCAAAAAAAAAATAATAATAATGAAATGTATGTATGTATGTATATGTACATGGAAATTAAATTAAAAAAACCGAGCGATGGTTTCAATTGGTCAGTTATGATTCTTCTATATGAATCCAGATGTGCAGTTGATATATCAATTCTTGATGGTAATTTTTTAGTAATACTACACCTTTAATAGTTTAACAGTTTTTGTGTCGATTTTTTTACTGAAAGTTGATTGTTAAAATGAATTTTATTATCCTCGGATGACAGCCAAAATGGTTTATATTTGCTTTTAATTTAAATTTCGAAATGGAATTTCTTATATTTCTTGCTTTAATTTTGACACATAGGAAAATTCACAGTTTATTGTGCGACAAATTTTCAAACTTCAAAACACTAGGTACGTCAAAAATAAATAATCGAATAGGATATGTATCGATTTTTTTTTGTCAAAGTTCAAACTTTTAGACGATGAACAAGTGAATGATTTAGATAGTTGTCAATGAATCCCTACGTAAAAGAACTATTGTGTTCCATCACGAACTGTTCTACGAGAACTGTTCCTGAGAAATTTTTGAGTATACATTCTGAGAGGATAGCTCGTTTTCTTCTGTCCGCTTCCTGTTTGCTCCAGTTAAAACAACCTTTGAAACGTTGGTTTTTAAGTAATAGTTTTCCTTATCTAAACTTGGGAATTACTTGCAATTCAGACTTTGTGTCGTCTGGTCTCTTTTTATAACGTTTACCATTCTTTCGTCGTAAAATGGCCAACACTCATTATGAGTTGTTGCTAAAGTAGTGTGCTTCCTCATTACACTTGTGTTCGACAGTTGTAAGATTGAATAATCATGTGGAAGAGTGAAACCCCGTTGAGATGTCATGTGCTAACTGCGATCAGGATCGGTGTAAGTTAAGTTCCAGGCAACTGTTATTAATTAATAACAGTGCTGGATATGTGTGTTATGTCATATGCTAAATTCAATGGCACTACTTTAAACTACGTAAATATGTGCTGGTCTGCGGATAGTCTGGAAAGGTGCAAGACTTTTCTAAAAGTTGTCTTCCATGAGGACGAAAATACCAAAACTATTTTCCTCTCACTATATTCTTTCGGAACCCTAGTTTTTTTACTTCCGATATATAGATCCCATATGGCAAGTTTTGGTATCGGTGACAAAATTTAAATCGAGATTTAGATCAAATTTGACATTACTATGAAAGCGAAGATAAATAAAATACACAACTTGATCGCACGTAGTTGCTCTTATGATCGATCATATCGTATGCACAAGATTTTTAATAGAAACATCTCATCTCTCTTTTTAACTTAAATTTGTTTAAATGAAAAATGTTTTTTTCTTAAATGTTTACGTAGACAATAATTATGTAGTTACTAAAATAAATTTAAAAACTGAATTACAAAAAAAAATCGTCTACCCATTTTCGAAATATTGAATTTCCAAAAAAAATATTTTTTATTTTACAAAAATCCAAAAATTATTTTTCGTAAATTTTCGTATACAGTATTGCTTAGAATTCGAAGGATCTTTTTATGAGAAAGTCTAAAATCAAGAAAATGGTTGTTGGCAGATGCCGTTATTAACAAAATATGTTAAGAAAAATGTTCAACCAAAATATAGACTATACATATAGTGGTAAACATATTTGCTTAAATCAAAATCGTTAGAGCCGTTTTGGAGATAGTTAAGACAGTAGACAAACTTGTATGACAGGTACATTTAGTTTTGGACCTAAGAACGGTTCAAAAATCTGCTTCCCATAGAACCATTTTTCATAATCTAATTCTCTTTATTGGATGATTGCCAAATACTATCGCAAAATATCTGCTGTCACAAAAAACACAGTTCTTCGAAGAATGGCCACGACTTGAAGTTCAGCACGACATCCAGTTGGTAGAAAGAAATACTGGTGATTGGAAAGACATTTTTCCAGAATTGTTACTAAGGATTGAAGATTCTTTCTTTGTTAAATTTAAGGAATCAGCCCAACGGAGTTGTACCCGAAACATGTATAAACTCCTGAGATACGACCTTGGACCTAACAATTACTTCAACGACCGATATACAAAAGAAACAATCTCTTTCATTTTCAAAACCAGAGGACAATTAATACGACCGAACTACATACTATACGGACCTGATGGAAGTACGGAATGCAGTTTATGCAATCTACGTACGACAGAAAATGTTCTCCATTTTATAGGAACATATCGATCCTGCAAGCAATACGGAGACAGCACTTGAAGAAAAACTATTTAACTGTTGATGAAGCTGCAAATGTCTTGAATGGTCAAGATTGGATAATGTTATCCAGCTACGTTAAAACTACGTCAAATAATTGTATTTTTATTTTTTGTTGTGATCATCTTAAAGGAGTCTAATCTTTTCAATTTCAATTTTACTTAGACCTATACTATATAAAATGTTTGAATAATACTCTTTTTCTGGCTGACGGCAAAAGCCAATGCTATACTTGTCAATTTGTAAATATATGTAAACTTCTGTAAATTATCAAATAAAATTACATTCTACTACTACTACTACTATTGGATGATGCTCCTTAAGAGTATAAATAATATTGCATAAGAAAAAAATCGATTTTTTTTTTCAATTTGAATTTTGAAAAACTTTGTTAAGGAATTTGTTTTAAATTAATATTTTATATGTATATTATTAATTAATTACTTTAAAGTGGCAAACCAACGATTTTCATTTTGTTTGCATATATTCATTATTCATATTTTTCCAAGAATTCAAAAATACCCCAAATGTCCAAAATTCTGTAATCCCAAAGTTCTGTTGTGCAAAAACAAAAATTGTTGAGTTCGACACATAGGACTCAGAAAGGTAGTTAAACTACTTGCAAGCAGTTAAGAGGGCCAGCAAGATACTGCCGTCCAAGAAGCCCATATATATAAAATATGCTTGACCTAAAACACAATAACAACAATAATTTTTCAGGTTTTCCGATTCGGTATCTTGGCGACTGTGTGCTTTGTGAATTTGGGCAATATGATACTTTTGAAAGTAATTTTTTTAATTTTAATTGTTTTAAATACAATTTTTTTGTAAAAACAAATTTGTTATACAAATCTTAAGTACATACATTGTACATATTTAACAATACTTTAAGACCATAATTTTTAAAACTTTTTTGAAACTTTATTAAGTAAATGGTCATCTTGTGCAAAATCGAAATGATACAATTTTTTTGACTAAAATGTAGACCAAACATAATGGGTTATCCATTTTGCGGTTTCAAAAGTAAACGTAAATAAAACTCATCGTATTTGTGTGGCATGTGGCACCATCTTGTTGAAACCACATATTATCCAAGTCGCATTCTTCAATAGCAGCAAAAAAAAGTCGGTTATCATACGACCAAAACGCTCCGAATTGACGGTGACAGTCGTTCCATCGTCGTTTTCGAAGAAGTAGGGTCCAATCACACCTCCGGACCAAATAGCGCCCCAAACAGTGACTTTTTGTGGATTTAATGGCCTCTCTTCTATTACTTTAGGATTCTCAGAACCCCAAATACGACAATTTTGTTTATTAACATACCCACTGAGAAAAGTGTTTCGTTGCTAAAGAAAATTTCGTTCGAAAAATCGCCGTTCACAGCCTATTGTTCAAGCACCGATTCGACGTATCTACGAGTTGTGAATGGTCAGCTAGCTTCAGTTGTTGTATGAGCTTCACTTTATATGGATGTGGGTGTAGATCCAAATGCAAAATACGCAATAATGTGCCATAAGACAGTCCTAATTCCTGAGAACGACGAGGAATCGACACATTCGGGTCTTCGGCAAAACGTTCACTTACAGCAGCGATATTTTCAGAGGTACGACCGAAACGATGATGCACAGGCTTTACAATATCTGTAACCAATCCAGTCTCTTCAAATTTCTTCACAATTTTGCCAATTGCTTGTGTAGTTGGACGATTAAGTTAACCATAATCTCCTCTTAAAGCACGATATGTGGCTGTGGCAGAATCACCATTTTTGTAGTAGGTTTTAAAAATTTTTATGCGTTGCGCGATTGTTAAGCGATCCATTTTCGTAAAATTCAGACTTTAAACTGAAAAAAAAATGGTTTAACAATTTTGTTTGACAGATGTCCAATTCCAGCCCTATACTTTTGAAACCGCAAAATGGATAACCCTTTATAAAAGTAAATAATTTTTGTAAATGGTTTCAGCCATTTTCTAGATAATAAATCTTTTTATAATGGGCGTAAAAAAATATTTAAAAAAATATATCTGGGGAATAGGCGCTCAAGAACTTAGGTAAAAAAAAAACGTTTCAGTGGCTTAGGTTGTAGACTGTCAGTCTGTCAATCGGTCAGTCTGTCTGTATGTATGTATAGGCACCTACAGCCCAATGGGTGGGCCGTTTTGGAGATAGTTAAGACAGTAGACAAACTTGTATGACAGGTACATTTAGTTTTGGACCTAAGAACGGTTCAAAAATCTGCTTCCCATAGAACCATTTTTCATAATCTAATTCTCTTTATTGGATGATTGCCAAATACTATCGCAAAATATCTGCTGTCACAAAAAACACAGTTCTTCGAAGAATGGCCACGACTTGAAGTTCAGCACGACATCCAGTTGGTAGAAAGAAATACTGGTGATTGGAAAGACATTTTTCCAGAATTGTTACTAAGGATTGAAGATTCTTTCTTTGTTAAATTTAAGGAATCAGCCCAACGGAGTTGTACCCGAAACATGTATAAACTCCTGAGATACGACCTTGGACCTAACAATTACTTCAACGACCGATATACAAAAGAAACAATCTCTTTCATTTTCAAAACCAGAGGACAATTAATACGACCGAACTACATACTATACGGACCTGATGGAAGTACGGAATGCAGTTTATGCAATCTACGTACGACAGAAAATGTTCTCCATTTTATAGGAACATATCGATCCTGCAAGCAATACGGAGACAGCACTTGAAGAAAAACTATTTAACTGTTGATGAAGCTGCAAATGTCTTGAATGGTCAAGATTGGATAATGTTATCCAGCTACGTTAAAACTACGTCAAATAATTGTATTTTTATTTTTTGTTGTGATCATCTTAAAGGAGTCTAATCTTTTCAATTTCAATTTTACTTAGACCTATACTATATAAAATGTTTGAATAATACTCTTTTTCTGGCTGACGGCAAAAGCCAATGCTATACTTGTCAATTTGTAAATATATGTAAACTTCTGTAAATTATCAAATAAAATTACATTCTACTACTACTACTACTATTGGATGATGCTCCTTAAGAGTATAAATAATATTGCATAAGAAAAAAATCGATTTTTTTTTTCAATTTGAATTTTGAAAAACTTTGTTAAGGAATTTGTTTTAAATTAATATTTTATATGTATATTATTAATTAATTACTTTAAAGTGGCAAACCAACGATTTTCATTTTGTTTGCATATATTCATTATTCATATTTTTCCAAGAATTCAAAAATACCCCAAATGTCCAAAATTCTGTAATCCCAAAGTTCTGTTGTGCAAAAACAAAAATTGTTGAGTTCGACACATAGGACTCAGAAAGGTAGTTAAACTACTTGCAAGCAGTTAAGAGGGCCAGCAAGATACTGCCGTCCAAGAAGCCCATATATATAAAATATGCTTGACCTAAAACACAATAACAACAATAATTTTTCAGGTTTTCCGATTCGGTATCTTGGCGACTGTGTGCTTTGTGAATTTGGGCAATATGATACTTTTGAAAGTAATTTTTTTAATTTTAATTGTTTTAAATACAATTTTTTTGTAAAAACAAATTTGTTATACAAATCTTAAGTACATACATTGTACATATTTAACAATACTTTAAGACCATAATTTTTAAAACTTTTTTGAAACTTTATTAAGTAAATGGTCATCTTGTGCAAAATCGAAATGATACAATTTTTTTGACTAAAATGTAGACCAAACATAATGGGTTATCCATTTTGCGGTTTCAAAAGTAAACGTAAATAAAACTCATCGTATTTGTGTGGCATGTGGCACCATCTTGTTGAAACCACATATTATCCAAGTCGCATTCTTCAATAGCAGCAAAAAAAAGTCGGTTATCATACGACCAAAACGCTCCGAATTGACGGTGACAGTCGTTCCATCGTCGTTTTCGAAGAAGTAGGGTCCAATCACACCTCCGGACCAAATAGCGCCCCAAACAGTGACTTTTTGTGGATTTAATGGCCTCTCTTCTATTACTTTAGGATTCTCAGAACCCCAAATACGACAATTTTGTTTATTAACATACCCACTGAGAAAAGTGTTTCGTTGCTAAAGAAAATTTCGTTCGAAAAATCGCCGTTCACAGCCTATTGTTCAAGCACCGATTCGACGTATCTACGAGTTGTGAATGGTCAGCTAGCTTCAGTTGTTGTATGAGCTTCACTTTATATGGATGTGGGTGTAGATCCAAATGCAAAATACGCAATAATGTGCCATAAGACAGTCCTAATTCCTGAGAACGACGAGGAATCGACACATTCGGGTCTTCGGCAAAACGTTCACTTACAGCAGCGATATTTTCAGAGGTACGACCGAAACGATGATGCACAGGCTTTACAATATCTGTAACCAATCCAGTCTCTTCAAATTTCTTCACAATTTTGCCAATTGCTTGTGTAGTTGGACGATTAAGTTAACCATAATCTCCTCTTAAAGCACGATATGTGGCTGTGGCAGAATCACCATTTTTGTAGTAGGTTTTAAAAATTTTTATGCGTTGCGCGATTGTTAAGCGATCCATTTTCGTAAAATTCAGACTTTAAACTGAAAAAAAAATGGTTTAACAATTTTGTTTGACAGATGTCCAATTCCAGCCCTATACTTTTGAAACCGCAAAATGGATAACCCTTTATAAAAGTAAATAATTTTTGTAAATGGTTTCAGCCATTTTCTAGATAATAAATCTTTTTATAATGGGCGTAAAAAAATATTTAAAAAAATATATCTGGGGAATAGGCGCTCAAGAACTTAGGTAAAAAAAAAACGTTTCAGTGGCTTAGGTTGTAGACTGTCAGTCTGTCAATCGGTCAGTCTGTCTGTATGTATGTATAGGCACCTACAGCCCAATGGGTGGGCCGAATTGCTTCAAACTTGGTATATTGAGATTTTTAGGTATTGTACAGAGGAGAAATTGAAATTTTGTTTTATAACCGTTACGTTTTATCCTTTTTTCTCGGAAACGGTTGTAACGAATTCTATTAAAAAAATCAGTGCAGCTTTTTAGGTACGACCGATCATATGGTTGAAAAAAAAAATTTAAAAATGTTTAAAACTGGTATTTTCCATAGGACAGTTTTTTAAAATGACGTACTTTTTTTGAGCTCTAATTAGTTTAAGTATTTATTTCAGAATTTTGAATTATTTTTTCTTTGATTAAGCCGATTTAATCATTTGTTTTTAAGTTTGTATTATTAAATATTTAAGATTATTGTACGAATTTGTTTTTAGAAAAAAATTAAAAAAATTGTGTATAGGTATATACAAAATTAATTAAAAAAACACTTTAAAAATATATTTAGATTTTTAATAAAAATCTTTTGCATACGATGTGATCGAACATAAGAGCAAGTTCGTGCGATCCAGTCGTGCATTTTATGAATTAAGAATTTGGAGCCTATGTCTCATTTGGATTAAATTTGTTTCCAAAATGTTATTTCTGACACTATTGTGATGAATATGAAACGTCAACATTTTAAATGATCCGATGGCAAAAATAACGTTTGGGGTTATATTTTAAGTCGATATTAATTTTTAAACAAATATTAAACTTAAATACGACACACTTAATAATCAACTTGTCTATTACACCCGACACACGAATTCTTAGGTAGCTATATATTGTATGTATCTCATCTATATAACATGATAAAGTTTTATAACTTACTTTTTGCTATATAATAGTTTATATTTTTCAAAGAACAAGAATTCACTTTTTGTTCTCAACCCTTCCTCAAGGATAAATAAACTTTCTTTTCGTTTACCCCCTTTTTATAGAACGAAGCATTATTATGACATGATGGTCACTTTATAGGGTATATTTCTATGTTTCCATTTTCGTCTGGATATTTTTTCCCCATTGTTGATGTTATAAGCTGGCTTGAGTGGCGTTTCATTCAAACAGATATATGGTAGTATTGTTTTGGCATTTAGTTTTAGAACACTCCTAATATAACTTACTACAGTAAAATCTCTCATTGCCGTTAACTGGTACCAAAGTTTATTTTTAAAAATATCTATTATTTATATCTATAATTTAATAACAATTTTGTTTGTTTTATTTTTTGACAAAATAATAAAAACAATTAATTTACAATTAAAAAAAGTGATTTTTCAGTTAAAACGATATTCATTTACAACAGTAACCCGCAGAGTAATGGTTAGTATATTGCACTGTTACGCCAAAGATCTGAGGTTCGAATCCCATCATGTGCCACCTAAAATAAAATGCACGAGTGGATCGTACGAACTTGCTCTTATAACTTACAAAATTTAGTGTAGCTAACCACTGACGCTGTAAATTTTTTAGGTTGTCTAGTTATCCTTTGCAGGATTAAGGCCGATTACCTTGATTCTTAATATAATAAATTGTGGAGTACATATGATTTAAGGAATGGTTACAAAGGGACCTATCTACAAATGTAGTTATACTTCACTGGATTCACTTATGAAAATTAGGAGGGTAATATGTACCTACCTATATAAAGAGAACCTTGGTATGTAGATATGTACATTTATATGTATAAATGAAAGTGAATGGTGTAAACACATGTGGGTAAAATAAGAATCGTTTTTTAAACTTATAAAAACTGCCAAACCATCACTCTAATCGGTTACTAGACAAACCAAGAACATCTTTATATGCCACGGATAAATGAAAATTTTATAAAAAGTATCTCTAAAATTGTATAACGGATTTTGATTTTTTAATTATAAAAAAAAATTTATTTAAAATTTAATATGCAGAATTAGTTTGGCTATCTAGATCTTCTCAGTTTTAAAATTTTGAAAGAAATCCATTGTACAGTTACCGGGAAAGCCAAAAATTAAAAAAAAACCGTTACATGATAGGTACCGTTAATACACTTTTCCCGTTAACGTGATTCAAATTAGATGATAGCCATCACCAACGAAAAAATTATCAAAATTTTTTATCAATCGTTGTAGCCGTTTTCTAGAAAAATCAGATTTTTCTTCAAGGTCATATGGCAGTTACCGTTAGTTTTAGGCCTAAAAATAAACTTTCAATTTCCCCTCTCAGGAATACAGACATAATCACACATACCAACTTTGAAGGTAATCGCTTACGCGGTTTAAGCTGCAGCTAGTTATACAAACAGACGGACAGACTGGCAGACAGACTGACAGACAGACATACATTTTTTGTGGATCACTTTTTAGGCTTCTCTATGATCGTAATGTCATTACTTACATGTTTAAATTAAGTATCATGAGGTAAAAAATAAAATACACGACTGGATCGCACGAACTTGCTCTTATATTCGATCACATCGTATGCAAAAGATTTCTATTAAAAATCTAAATATATTTCATTAATTTTGTTCTAAAATAAATTGGTATGAAAATATTAAATATTTAATAATATAAACTTAAAAACAAAAGATTAAATCTTTTTAATTAAAGAAAAAATAATTCAAAATTCTGAAATAAATACTTAAACTAATTTGAGCTCAAAAAAAGTACGCCATTTTATTTTTTGGATAAATTTGAATTTATGAAAAAAAATTTTAAAAATCTGTGGAGCGGATTTTGAGAAAAAATGTTTTTTTTTTAAACTTTTTGAAAATATTCTTAAAACAAA
The DNA here is from genome assembly GCA_910595825.1 of Philhelius pedissequus. NCBI lineage: Eukaryota > Metazoa > Arthropoda > Insecta > Diptera > Syrphidae > Philhelius > Philhelius pedissequus. The sequence goes on along the minus strand of OU343160.1, from coordinate 316,022,001 downwards.
TTTAAAAACGCCAATACATAGATATTCAGAAAATACAAATAAATATAATTTTTGAAAAAAAATTTAATGAGCAGTTTCCGAATAATAATTTTTAAACATTTTTTTTATTAAAAATGATTTTAAAAATACAAAAAAATATAAATTAAAAATATTGGCACGCGGTATAATTTGGGCAACCTAAACCTATATTTTTGTGAAATTAAGCGATTTATGAGATAGTCGAAAGTAAAAAAAAACGAAAGTACCGTTTTTAGACATTTTTCTAATTTTGTTCAACTATATGATCGGTCGTAGCCAAAAACCCACACTGATTTTTTTTTGTCATAATCGTTACAGCCGTTTCCGAGAAAAATTGGTTTGAACGTAACGGTTATATGGCAGGTACCGTTATTTTTTGAGCTAAAAACAAATTCAATTTCCCCTCTGTACAATACCTTAAAAACTCTATATACCAAGTTAGATGCAATTTGCCCACCCGTTTGGGTTGTAGGTGTCTATACATACATACAAACAGAGTGACAGACGGACAGACGGACAGGCATACAGACAGACAGAATTTTTAGACCATCTTTTTTCGTCTTCGCTGTCATCGTAATGTCATGATTGATTGTTATCTCAAAACTTTTTTTTTCGAAGAATGCATAACTTGCCTTATATTACCTATAATCGCAAGTAAAAAAGACGGTACAACGAAATATAAAATAATAGGGGTATTCTGGGTTAGGTTCTTCTGAAAAATCTCCCTTTCTTTCTGCGAAAAACTCAAAAAATATGGCCCGTTACTTTTTGGATAAGAGAGTTTTTACTGTATAAATCTAAACTACTTGTTTTGTCTAGGTATTGTTTTATATGGGCGAAGCATATAAAACATAATTTGCAGTCAATAATAATGAAAGTTGTTTTATATCATGTCATATTTACTGGTTGGCCCTTAAGAGACTTATCCAACATTATAACATTATCCACCAAGTGACTAAGAGGGTTGTATAATGTTTTCGACATAAATGTTCTTTGCTGCAAAACAATTTGTTAGTGTTCTACTTGAGGACCATTTTGCGCCTTATGCGAAAAGGAATCTGTCAGGTATTATATTATAGAATGCTTTTTAAGTGGCTCCATTGTTGACTAATAAATCATGAGCATTGCACGCCACAACAATATGCTGAGGTAAATCAATTTGAGTAGGGAAACAGAAAAACAACTCTGGTAACTTTTGAGTTCTCTCTTATGTTGTTTTTTTTTTTGAGAACAATGATGGATGGTTTATAGATTGAGGTGCTTATTTTGATTCAGTTTGATTTGACGAAAATGGTGACATGTAAAAATGTATCTTGATTAAATTAACAGAAATTAAAAACAAAATATTCTTTTAAGGAAATATGCAGATTTTTTCTAGAACCATAATCTGGTAAATAGGAAATAGGTCAGAGTCATAATCAGGTGGAGCGTGCAAAAAATAAATGTGAATTTCAGGCTCGCAGTTCCCGTGGAGAAAAAATTAGTCAATAGAATTATTTTCTTTTATTTATGTTTTTCTGTTCATAAAATTTTGCCAAAAAACTTGTCTATTAAACATATCTGTAACCAATAAAATCTCTTAGGAAAATATGATACAAACAATCGGTGTGTACGTGAAGATTTGTTTCAAAGCAAAATATAGTTCAATGCTAAAAAATTGACATAAACCTTGGAAGCTCAAGAATTTAAGGTCAATAATGATTTGTTATTAATAATTAATGGAACCTAAGTGTCTTTTTAACGAGTGAAAAGTGTGTTCACTTTCGCTAAGAAATTGTTGTAGAATTTTTTATATCAGAACTTAGAAGATGAGTTTGAAAATAATTCCAAAATAATTTCGAAGTTTGTGATACTCACATTTCAAATAATTGAAAATATACATTTTAAACGATATTAATGCGCATCTTCAGCACTGCACTTTTCAACATTTTGAAATTGTTTCGTTATGTCACAAAATGTTTGCTTGCGATTTAAGGTACTTTAACGCAAGTTATGCATTCGTAAAAAAAATCAAACAATCAAACATGACATTACGATCATATAGAAGTCCAAAAAAGTGATCGGGAAAAAATGTCTCTATGTCTGTTTGTCAGTCTGTCCGTCTGTATGTATAACAAGCTACAGCCTAAGCGGCTTGAGCGATTACCTTCAAATGTGGTATAAAAAATTATTTTTTTTTTTTTTTTTTTTTAATACATTTTTATTTCATTTTAACTTATAACTATCTTAAAGCTAGACAAAAATGTTTAAAACTAGCCTAATTATCAATAACTTACAACTAATTTACTGGCCCTTTACGGGCGCTCTAAATTAAACAATAACTCTTACAACTAATGTCTTTCGACCTAAAAACTATTTTAATTAAATCTAATTTTTTTTTTATTTATTTTATATTTCAAGAAACTTATATACAAAAAACTTGATATCTGATCTTTTTTTTTTTTTTTTTTTTTTTTTTTTTTTTTTTTTTTTTTACCGATAAACTAAACCTAAATATATATTAAAAATAATTAAAACTAAATAAAACTAACTTATACTAACTAAAAATAACTTAAACTACTTAAAATACCTAATAATACTTATAACTACTTAAAAACTAGAACAGCAGCATTTTTTTCGTTTTTTAATTTTTTTTTTGTTTATTTTTTATATGCATGCAGACACACACCAGCATGCAAGCCACCCACACATGTACATACGCACATACATATACGTACGCACATACATGTACAGACACGCAGATACATGCACGTATGCCCCCGCATACATACATATTTTTAATTTTTTTTGGTGCCACCCTGACTGTTCCCTATACCTAATGCCCTAAATCTATGTAAGTCGACCAAGATATATCATCTTCATCGACTTTATATATCACGATGCTGTTCAGAGAGCCACCAGAACTGGTTCTCCTGTTTCGCCCTATCCCTCCGGTCCCGATCGGACACAGTCCTACTGAACCGAAGGCGCTCTTCTCCACCTTGAGCGATGACGTCTCGACCATACAGGAGTCGCCTATCCACAGTTTTCCGGCTGACGTGGTAGATGAGCGGAACCGCCCCTCCATCCTGTATCAGCCCTCGACTGTCTAAATAGAGGAATGCCTCGGGAGGGATGTAACCACTTAACCGCGCACTCTCAAAATATTCGTTATTGGGGTAATACGCCCCAAAAATTAAGCTGTTAGTTGAGGACATCGCTCTTGCAACGTGACCCCGAATCAGCTTGAACAAAAAATTATCTATTCTGTTTATGTTGGCTCAGTTGTATAGAACATGGTTGGAATAATATCTTGTGTACTCCGACTCTGGTGTTCTGTGTAATCCAAGGCAACGTCTAAGACATTGCCTCTCAAACACCCGAATCTTTTCCATTTGAGATGGGGCAACGTTGAACCACACCGGGCATCCGTAGGCAATCATCGGCCTGATGAGGGCCATATAGCAAATCACCTTCACCCTGCTGTCAAGACGGCTGCTATAAAACAGTCGTTTTGTCAAGGCAAAGGCTCCCCTAGCCCTGGCCAAAGCAGCACCAATATGTCTGTCGAAATACAGGTACTGATCCAACCAGATGCCAAGGTACTTTACTACACTTTTACTCGCCAGTGGATGTCCATGTGGCCCTACGATCACCAGCTTGCGCCAGTTCTTTCTCATATCCCTTGAGGCGCTAGACACCGGAGTCCTAAACAAAATAGTTTCTGATTTCTGGAAGTTGATTTTCAACTTCCAGTCATCACAATATCGCTGAATCTTGTCGAAGTCACTCTGCAAGAGACTTTTGATGACCTCAACTGTATTAGCTGTTCTGTACGCAATTAGATCGTCGGCGTACGCAATTGCCTGAGTTAGACTACCTATCAGATCGCTGGTGTAAATGCTGAATAGAATCGGCGAGTTAACCGCTCCCTGCTGAAGACCATTATTAATATTAAAAATTGCGGTAGAAGTTACATTGCCACTCTTGACAACAAACTTTCTACCATTTAGCATGTCATAAAGCATATACAATAGAGGTTTACTTATACCTAGTCTGGTTAGCTTTAGATAGAGACCTTCTAACCATACGGTGTCGAAGGCCTTCTCCAAATCAACCAGACAGGCACCCGTACACTGCTTTTTAGTTTTGTTCCATTGGATATCAGAAACTAGTTTAGACGCGGCATGAATTGTGTCATGTCCCGCCTTAAAACCGAACTGATTATCCGGGATGATATTTTTGTCCTCCGCCCACTTGAACAGGGCTCTATTAATAACCTTTTCAAATACTTTGCTGATACTCGGAAGAAGACTTATCGACCGGAGATTCGCCGGATTGGAGTTGTCCTTTCCCTTTTTTGGGAGAGGGTGCACTACAGCTGTCTTCCACCGCACTGGATAATATGCATTATTCAGCGCGTTGTTAAACAGTGTGGTATAAATGTCAACTGCTTCTTGAGGCAAATGTCGTAGTACAACGTTGGATATACCATCGACTCCTGCAGACTTCTTTTTCTTTAATGAATCGAAGATGAGCTGGAGCTCATTCTTCGAAATTAACAGGGGACTGGGCCCATTTCGGTCGGCGATTATGGCGTTTGCCAAATCTTCATCATTAAACCCGGTAAAACCAAGGTTCTCAGATCGCCATTCGCTTATATCGTTTCGGAGCCATAAGTGATGAAGCAGAGCTCTGTTCTCCAGGTCATGATTCGGGCGAATGCTAGCATTCACCTTGTACACTTGCTGGAAAGCAGCCCCCACAGCATCCACCTTCTCCTGCGGATCTTCGATTATGAAGAGGTCATCGTCCAAGACGGCGTCATCTGGGTCTATGCCTGCTGTCAGAAGTACGTCTCTGTTTTGTGTCGTCCTCTGGAGCTTAAGACACGGAAGGTCGTTTTGATCTTTTCTTCTGAATATCTTATTAATTTGTGGGAACATACTCGGGTCGGTAGCGTTCACGGCCCGAATTTTGTTGTCCCAAAACAAATTAATGGACAACCTATAATTTTCTTTGATCAATTGGTTGATGTTTTTGATGGACGACTTCAGTGTCCTTATCTTCAGATCTCGTGTGTCAGTAAACCGTCTGTACAAGCGTTTTAGTCTTGTCAGTAAGCCACTTTTTTGTCTGTGTAATGCATCAATTGTCGCGTTACGGTACATGTCAGTTGCGTTACGTTCTTTGTATTTCGGTATTGTCCTGTTCATTGTTCGTTGAATTGTTTCGTCCATTTGTTCTAAGTATCTGTCAATTTCAGTATTTGTCATGTTCCTGTCATTTGGTGGGGATATACCATTTGATCGTAATTCGCTCAATAAGACGTTCTAGAAGCGTGGCCAGCGCACCTTACTGTAATTGTAAGTATGCACCGGTACATACTCCACCAACTCCATAAGCGAGTTCGGAAGTTGTATTACGGTGGCGAGTCCGCAGTGGTAACTGTCGTACTCGATCGTTCTTAAACAATTTTTAGACCGATGGCCCACAGTATCAGTAATTGTTAGTCTTGCGTCTTTCAACAATAGATCCAGATAGGCACCGCTTCTTGGAAACGATGGCCTGTCTGTAGCGAGAAGTTCAATGCGATACTCCAGGTTGTATCGACCCATCCAATTATACAGATGGTTACCACGAGGATTTTGTATTTGATTTCCCCAATCTATATGTTTGGCATTCAAATCACCAGTAGTTTTCTTCCGAGCTCAATCTTAAGCATTCAAAAAGCTTTTCAAGCTCTGTTATAAACTGTGTGGGCTGAGGTGTTTCCGGTGCATAGGCAGCGATCACATACATTCGCTTCCCCTGTTGGAGATGAATGCATATGATGCATGCCTCTAACGTCCGAAATTTACGCACATCACTATTATATATTACCTTATGACTAATACCTTTACGTATAAAGATTGCGACGCCCCCTCCTTGAGTGGAGTTGGGTCGGTCTCTCCTTACGATATTGTAATTGTTGTTAGTCAATTTATGTTTCTGATTAAGCTTAGTTTCGCTAGCCATAAACACATCTGAACTTATGTCTTTAAGCAATTGGAATAAATTCGCTCTACGTTCGGTCCTAATCAGTGAATTTACATTCACAGCTAGGATCTTAAAGGGCCTCTCCGGCAGCGCGCCCTTAACCTCTAAGTTGCGTTAAGCTCGGCAAAACAGAGTAGATATAATCCACCCTAGTCGCCTGCTCCCTGATCTGGTTTTGGAGGCCGTTCAACTGGCCCTGAATGGCCAGTAGAACGCCCATAATGTCCGCCTGTGCCGCCGGCGCCTTAGGCACGGGGGCCTGTTGGGCGACCTTTGGTGTAGGCTGTACCGTGCTTCCCCTTCCTGACGCCATTTGGGCGTAAGAAATTTGGGGGTTGACGGGCGTTGTTGTAGGAGGGCGCACTGTTGGACGCTTTTCTACCACTGTTTCCTTTGCTGCTTTATTGTTTTTTATAAGGTGAAACGTCGGGCATCCCCGATAATTAGCGGGGTGTCCGGCGCCTCGGCAGAGTACACATTTAAGCTGGGTCCTATCTTCGACCCGTTCCTTTCCTAACTTGCATTCATCTGCATTGTGGTTCTCTCCACACTTAACGCAGCGTGACTGCATTTCGCAGTTTGCTGCGGCGTGGCCGAACCTTTGGCAGCGCATGCATTGAAGCATGTCGCCGCGCCTTTTTAATTTGTCCCAAGTTACAACCTGATAGTTGAGGACGGATATACTCCTCAAACTATCCAGTTTGCTGCTGGGTGAGAGTTGAACAAGGAAGAAGGGAAGTCTCCGCTTCTCCCGCCTAGCTCTAACTGTAGCGAACGGCTTGACCCCGATAAAGTCGAGATCGTCATTCGCTTTTTGGCGGAGTTCATTTAAGAGCACCTGTGGTTCCGTGTAGGAATCTATGCCCTTCAAAAGGACCGTTTGAAATTTTTCGGTTTTAGGGGTGAAACTAAAGAATTCGGTAGTAGTTTCTTTTAGCAACTCTTTAATTTTTTTGTGCTGTTCCAGTGTGAAGCACTGGATAGCATGCCTATTGTTATTTAATCGTTTAATAGTAAAATTTTGACCTATGGTCAACTTACATAGATTTATGGTATCCTGTAACTCCATTTTATAAGTATTAATGGGTGGCACCTTTTCTTTTTTCATAATCGGCGGCTGTGGCTGCTGCTGCTGAGACTGATTTTTCTGCGGCTGTTGATTCTGCTGCTTTTGAATCTGCTGCTGCTGTTTTTCTTGCGTTTGTTTCTGGACTTGTGTCTGCTGCTGTTGCTGTTGTTGTTGTTTTGGCCGTTGTTGTTTTGGCTGCTGCTGTGGCTGTTGTTTTTGTAATTGTTCTTTTTTCTGCTGTTGTTCTTTTTCGTCGAGTTCTTTTAGTTGCCTCGCTCGGCGCGCTTCTTGGCTGGCCTTAACTTTACTTTTTATCTTTTCTATTTCTGCCTCCAAAGCATCAATTTGGGCGAACATTCTTTGTTCCTCATCCTCCTCAGATGACGCCTCTGATGTGGAGAGGTTCACGAGGGCAGTACTATCGCCCGTCGTGAAGTGCCCTTCTCCTTCTTCAGACATATATGCTATACCCTCTTCGGGTGAAGTGTCTAGCTCGGTTTGTCTTGCTGCCTCTGACGTCTCGTCTATATCGGACGTATGCACCCCAGCTGGCAGCTTTGCTGAGGTGGCCGTGGATCTCCTTTTTACTAAATTTGGTGCGCACTTGATCCTCTTTCTGCGCTTTTGATTAGCATCGGATGATGTTGCCGTTGTTGTTATTGCTGATGATGTTGTTGCTGCAGTATCATTGTTTGTAATTGGAACATCTTTCGATGTTCCCTCTGCTGATGCCATCGCTGGCCTCATTGGCCCTAGGACACCTTTCGATGCCCCGGTGCTTAAACTCCTCCTCCTTTGATCGTTTTCCCAACCAATAAAGTTTTCCACTTCACGGTTGTGAAAAAAAGCTGATAAAGTTCTGATGCCCGGCTGGGAATCTAACTTGCGACCCTCGGATTCTCGGTCGGCCACTCTATCTTTGTGCTACTGCACCACTTACGAAATGTTGATTTAATATAGAACTTAAGCTCACACACGAATTTTAATTGGAAAAACTGGGAAGCCGAAAACGTCTTAACACCTCCACAGTACGAGATCGACTGTATAAAAAATAATTTTATATTTTATATTCACATGAACATTAATAGTCTCTAAAAAAAAATGCATACCAAAATTTCAAAAGAATTTTGTTTTCAAAAAACGAAAAATAAATAACAGGATTTAATCAAAACACGTGCCACAATTTTAGAGATACTTTTTTATAAAATGTTCATTGATCCGTGGCATCTAATGGCGTTCTTCGTTTTTTCATAAACTGATCAAAGTGATGGATTTGACAGTTTAAATATGTTTAAAAAACGATTTTTTCCCACCTATACACCATTCATTTTTATTATATACTTGTATGTACTTGTACATATTTACATTACCCTCCTAATTTACATAATAAAAAATCCATTTAAATATACATTTGTATGTATCTATTTACATTAAACTTAAAGGAAAAAAAAGGAAAATAAAATATTTAAGAACGGTTTAAGAAGGCTTGCATACAGGGCTGTTCCAGGATTTCAGTTTGGGAGGGTTCAGGCTGACCGAAGGTAGAATACAGAAAAATATTAGTTTATTAGTTACAGCTACATACATATACTTAATATAATCATATAATATATATCACTATGTTGAAAAAAAAAAACTCAACGATGGCAATAGTTGTTAAAAAAGAGATTTATTCTACCCATACACAAAATAAATTGACAAAGAGTTTAATACAAAAACATTATGTACAGTATGTACACTTATTATTTCGTATAGTCTTTTTTGTTTTGTTTACTTGCGATATAGGCACTATAGGGCAAGTTTTGCATTTGGAAAAAAGATCGAACTCGAGATTTTAAACAAATTTGACATTACGATGATAGAGAACACCAAACAAATTGATCCCACAATTACGCCTGTCTGTCTGTCTGTAGAACGATCTACAGCATAAAAGGCAAAACTCATTTTGTTCAAACTTGGTACTTAGGCGTTTTATGTGGTTTTTTTTCATATTTTGTTATTAAAACTATTGCCATACAGCTGACATTTGTCGAACTGTCAAATAAGTTGTGTAAATAAGATATCCTTGAAAAATTATCAGAAAATCTATTTTAAGTCTATTTAATATTGAAAGTGATTGCTTAAAACTTAACCACATTGAAAACATACAAAAATCAGACTAAGTTCTAGAGATTAAGACACTAAATCGCAAAATAAAAACAAACTGCATCAAACCCATAACTCTAACCTAAACAAATTAACAAGAGGGGACTGTCAGACACCTCTCCAGAAAAATTCGGAGCAGAAAAAAGAGGATCTTGCTACTACCACACCATGGCCAAAGATAATATTGTTTTTAATAGGGACTTATTGAAAGAAATCCTGTGCGAAAATAATGCCGAGCTTGTCAGAGAACTTCCCACAAAAAATGACTTTCAGCATCTTTTCACAGAATTAGCAGAATTAAAAACTAAACATGAAGAACTTTCAGCTAAAGTTGTGCACTTGGAGTATAGAAACAAACAATTAGAATCCCACATTGATAAACTGATGCAAAAAAATACTGAAAAAAATCTGATCGTACGCTTACCTGTTGAGAACAATATTGACATGACAGAAAGAGCTAAATCCGTTTGTTCGAGTCTACTCAATCTTAATACAAACAGCGAAAATGAAAGCGCCTTCAAAGTACAAGGCCGAGATCCTGGCAAATCAACAATAATTGTGCAAATGAAAACCCGTGAAGCAGCTTCCAGCGTATTTCGTAACTCTGGTAAGCTAAATTCAACAGGTATCTCCATAAGCAAAGATCTCCCTCAGAACGTGCGTCAAAGAAGGTCAAAATTGTATGCATTGATGAAACCATTGCGACTGGAAAATCCAAAGAAAAAGATTGTCTTGAGGGATGATAGGCTGCATATTGAGGATAAGATATTTACTTGGGATACATCAGAGGGTTAAAATGTGGAAATCTAGACGGAAGGCAAGTTATGCAACAAACATTAGGAAAGCTATCAACAGGTGTGATAAAAATTATTAGTGATTTAATGAATGAAAATGAAAATGTCAATAACGTGCAACCACAAGAACTATCAAGTATGGTACTAGCCTAAGTCCAGGGTTGTCAGGGGTCAATACAAACACCAAAACATCCGCTGTAAACATAACTGGGATTTCAGATGGGCAAATTTTCTGAGAACCCGCCGTCAACCGAAATCAAGAAAATAAAATATTTAAATTGTTAGGTTATAATATTGCTGGAATGAAAAATAAATTACCTATTATCGATTTTTTTAATTATTTAAATTAATTTCATATATTTCTATTATTTGAAACACATTTATTAAATTTGGAGAAAGTGGGTTTAATAATTTTTTTATGAATTATCACCTCAAATGGATACCTGCTGTAAAAAGAAACGTATTTGGAAGAGCGAGTGGAGGAGAGCTTTTTGCTTTTCGTAAAAATATTGGAATAAATTTGGAGTTTGAAATGATAAGTGATACTTGTATAGTAAGACTTAGAGTAAACATGGAAAATTTTTATATATTTTATATATATTTTTTATATATTTATCTTAATTGTACTCATTAACAACGTGACTTTGATATCCTAAGCGAACTGCTATATACTATAAATTCAACTAATCTGATATTAATTGGTGAATTCAATGGTCGAATAGGACTTTCACAGAACAACCTTATATCCGGGGCAAGCTCAGCACTTTTATATTCGCAGCGTCATTCCAAAGATGAATTAAGTGATAGTAAAGGATGCAAAATAATCGAGCTAATAGATGCTTTCGACTGCCAAGTTTTGAACGGAAGTTGTGACGGAGATATTCGTGGTGAATACACATTTCTCAGAGGCACATCATGTTCTGTCATTGATTACTGTTTTGCTGCTGGAGGTTGTCATGACCTGCTTTCGGATTTCCGAATAGGAAAACAAATCTTTTCGGATCACATGCCATTGGAAGTAAAGTTTGAATTGGCAACTTATGGAAACATGAATAATAAATGTGAGCTTACTCCCTTACCAAAATTGTTCTGGAATGAAAAAATGTTAAACTCTTATCAAACAAATTTAAACTTCGAACTCCTCCATTTGTACATAGTCGAGGAAACTCCGAGCATTGATCAGTTAACAAGAATTATCAAAAAAGCTGCAACGAGTTCAACACAATTTCGAGGAAGGAACGGACAAATTAAACAAAAGTGGTTCGACAAGGACTGCATGAAGGCAGGAAACCAATCGTTTGCTTTTCTTAAATTGCTTAGAAGATACAATACAGTTCTTTTTAAAAGCCTCTAGGGTAAAGCAAACAAAAACTTCAAAACTATCTGTCATGCAAAAAGATTAGCGTACGAGCAACATAATATTTCAATTATAAATTATTCCAGATCTTCATCAGACTTTTGGAAAGCTGTAAAATGATTAAATGGAAGAAAAAATCAGATTGCAGCAAGTCTTCAAGCACACGAATTATACGTTCACTTTCGAACACTTTTGAACTCCCCACAAACTTATCACAGTATTCACTACGCGGAACCTCAAATAATTGATGAGTATCTAGATGTGCCATTTGAACTAGTAGAAGTACTTCAAGCTATCAAAGATGCCAAGAGTAACAAGGCACCCGGAGAAGATGGAGTGCCTTTCGAATTTTACAAAAACTATTTACTTGAATTCGCCCAAGCACTTACGGATGAGTTTAACCGAATTTTTCAGAGTGCTGATTTTCCACAAAGTTTTAAGAAATCAATTATATATCCGATTCATAAGAAGGGAGATTATACAAATTCTGCAAAATTATAGAGGGATATCCTTGCTTAACTCCGTATCCAAATTATTTACCGCTCTAATCTTCGTCAGACGTACTAAATGGATTCAAAATAAAAACATTTTGACCGAATTCCATGCTGGCTTTAGAAAGAATTTTTCGACGGTAGACCAAATTTTCACGCTGCTAAACATTGCGCAAATATATAAGCGAAAACGTAAAAAAACTTTATAGATTATTCGTAGACTTTAAATCAGCTTTTGATTCGATTCCTCGTGAGGCGCTTTTTTACAAACTCTTCAGGATGGGCATAAGCAGTAAATTGATAAAAATAATAAGAGCCTTGTATGGGATGGACACTCCTTGTCCGATGAATTTCCAACGTCGATGGGAGTGAAACAAGGTTGTATTTTAAGCACGTTACTTTTTATACTGTTTATTAATGACATAAACGATGATATTGCAGGTGGAGTGGAAGTTAGCCTCATAACAATACCAGGCCTAATGTATGCTGATGATATAGTCTTCCTAGCTGATACAGTTAATAGTATGCAACTTAAGATCAACAAACTTGAAAAGTACTGTAAAGCCTGGAATCTAACGATAAATCTGGAAAAGACGAAAATTTTGGTTTTTAGAAATGGTGGAGGAAGATTCTCGAGGAACGAAACCTGGACTTACCAAGGGCACCCTGTCAAAGTAGTTAGAGAGTATAATTATCTCGGTGTTTTAATAACAGCTAATTTAAACATGGAAAAACATCTAAAAAGCAAATTATTTGAAGCAAAGCGCGCTATAAATTCAGTTTGGAGAGTATGCATTCAAAATAAGTATACAACCCACAGCTCTAGACAAAAAATCATACAAGCGACTGCTCAAACTGTTCTTTTGTATGATGCTCAAGTTTGGGGGTATGCTTGTTTTGAAAAAGTTGAATAGTTCCAACGGTATTGTATAAAACGGATTTTTAGACTAACAAATAATACGCCAAATTATATGATCCATTTGGAAACAGGTTGTTCACCCCTTTTTCTAGTAACGTTAAAGCTGCACTTTGACTATATAATAAAAGTTATGGAAATGGAAGAAAATCGATTACAGAAAATTGTACTGAAACATATTCTAGCAAATAATGCAAACTGCGTCAAGGATTTGCAAGAACTTGCGAATTGTTATGGATGTGACCTCAATTTTTATCCTAGTGAAGGAAGCATTACATTGAGAAGAAAATTTCAGAACATCAAAGAAAAATCTATTGCATTCCAATACAACAGATATGTTAATGAAGCTCGGTCTTCACAACATAGGATTTATTACAGCAGCATTAACTATAACCTACATGAAAATACTTAATTTGTGGATAGGAATAAGACTGAGATGATAAGAACTATCTTTATGATAAGAGGCGAACTTTTCAAATTAAACTATGTGCCTCACCAACCTGAGCTGCCTATATTGTGTGATCTCTGTAACCTTGGAGAGAGGGAGGACATTTACCATTTTATTGCTGTGTGCCCAGTTTTAAATGCAATTCGTATGATGTACTTTGGTGTAAGGACGCTTGAAAAGGAGGACCTAATAAGAATATTGAATGACGATCTTGGTTGGGATGTTATTTACCGATACCTTGCTTTAGTGCTTTAGACTATAGAAAGCGAATTAGAGAAGAGGATTTTTAAGAAAATACAAATTATATTTCAATTATATTAAACATTATGTATAACTTATTTTGAATTATTTATATCAATACAAAAATGTCAGTCAGGTAGACGGCGCGCGTATAGCCAAACCTAAAGACTTTATATAAAAAACAAAAATATTATTGTAAAATCTTGTATTGCTATGTTTTTTTTAAACATTTGAATAAAAAAACATTAAAACTAAAAAAAAAAAACTAACTAAACTATTGCCATACAACCATTTTTTTTATGTTCGACTTTCTTAATGGATTTCAATCAAAATTTTTAAACAGCATGTTTATCGAGTTCTAAATAATACTGCATGTAAAATTTTTGAAGAAAAAAGTTTCGTTGGATTTAAAAGAAAAAAAAATATTTTTTTCTCTTAAATTCAATATTTCGAAAACGGTTGGATGATTTTTTGGTAAATTTTGTTTCTAAGTGTATATTATTAAATATTTAAAATTGTCATCGGATTTTTTTTTGAAAAACGTTTAAGATTTTTTTTGTATAGAAAATTATGTAGAAAACGACTTTAAAAATATATTTTGCCGTTTCTATCAAAAAGCTTTTCCATACAATGTGATCGAACATTAGAGCAAGTACGTGCAATCCAGTCGTACATTTTTAATTTCATAATGAAATGAATCGACTATTAGTATTTTTTAATAAAACTAAAAATACATTTTTCAGATTTAAAGATAAATCTATTTGTTTTTTTTTTCAAACAACGATTTTTCAAAAATTGTTCACCACCAGTTTCACAGTGCAAGTTTAGACTCCGCTTTTGTTTTAAACTTTAGATCAACAATTTATTCGGTTTCACAGTTTAAACCTTGAACTGAGTTCTATTTGTAGTTTAAGTTAACCGAGATTATTCTGCCGTTAACTTCAGTTCAGCGTTCGTATTGTTTTTTTTTTTCAGAAAATATTATGAACAAAACAAAATTGTGTATCTAAATGTTATCGAGTTGTTATAGTGACTTTGAATTTTATTTTATTTATTATTCTCGTTGTTTCGTGTGTTTTTTTGTGTCAGAGTGAGAAAGGGAGGACGAGGCAAGAAAAATGCTGCCAACTATTTTTATAAAATGCAGTTAATCGAAGTTCAACTGATCTGAAGATCAGATTTCAATGTGAAACCGGACGAATTAAACCAAAAATTTAAACCCAGTTTAAGGTTCAGTTGATCTTAAGTTTAAACTCGTACTTTGAAACTGGGGGTTAGTGTATTTATATGAAATTAAAGTATGTTATTCGAATTTAAATTACAAGCTTTAAACATTTTATATTAATGCGAGCAAAAAAGGAAAAAAAAACGGCAAGGAGAATTAGCCACATATTTTCACCAAAAAATTTAAATCTCCTCAACTCTATCTTGAACTTTTTTTTGAAGGGCGAGATTTTGTTAATGCGAAATTTCGAGAATACGGATATCCAAAATACGATATTTTTTCTTTTGATGATTTTTTTGTTTTTCAGTGTGATATTTTGATATTGTTTGACATTTTGTAAATACGAAATTCATTATTCAAAATTTCAAATAAGACAAGATTTCCTTTTTTTCTCCAATTTCCAAGCATTGCTCCAATTTCAAAATACCATGTGCCCGAATTAGCATTTAACCTATTTGTCTACTCAAGTCCTAACATAAATGATTCATGTGAAAAATCCAATCGACATACAAAATCTTAATATAACACAAAATTCAATAAACAGTAGTATTTTTATTGAAACTTGACCTTACCTGGATCTAAAGAAACTGAATGCCATTCACTCATTTTATTCAGAGAATTTTTAGGTCAGGTGCTTTTTATTTGATTTTATGACCACTACTTGACACTGAAGCTTACAATGTATGTACATACAAGACTACGACTACCTGGTCTTTTAACTTTATAGGTTGCCATAGTTAGAGTCAATTGCAACACAAACTCAATTTATCCAAATAAAATCCGATTTATAGAAACATTAAGTTATACCTTTGTACATGATGTCTTGGAAAACCTGAACTGAACTTGATTTCATCCATTCAACTTTATGTTCAAAAACCTACATACCTACATACTCGTACGACGGAACTCGTGAATCCAATTCAGAAGATGTGTGTCTCAAGTATGATGCTATACCAACTCCTACTACAGATTTTATGTGCGATGGGTATTGGATACCCCACCTTATTTCTCCGGTAATACAATAAAGAGAAAATTCGTTTTGGATTGTAAGTTTCTCAGAATTTCAAATTTTGTTTTTATTTTTTTTTTATTTTTTTATGTTTCGATATACAGCACAAAAGGGTTTCTTTTCCAGCTTCCCATTGTTATGCGAATTCAAAGAAAAAGTCAAATCTGCAGGGACCATTACACCACTTGTGAACAAGAAGTATATGTATGTGTATAAAGATTTTTATTCTTAGTTCAGGATGTTTATTTTTTTGTTGTTGATACTTTTGGAGAAAAAAATCTGTTTTTTTTTTTGCCAAGTGCTTCTTTTGTAAAATTTAAAACGTATACACATGTACAGACACATATGAAACTATAAGGTTAGAAGTCCTATTTTTGAATTCAGAAACCTACTTGTGTATGTGCCAAAAGCTGAATGGTATGAAATGCTTTATTTTTTGCAGCCGAGTGAACTTGAATAAAATCTACAAACTACAATTGAGTATTTTTGATTGTTGGATTGAGACCTTAGCACATAATATAAGGATACCTAACACTACCTATACATGTATACATTTGTGCAATTGTTTACTGATCAAAAAAAAAAAATTGGGAACACTAAAACAAAACTTTAGAAGGTACTTGAGCGTTATGTTTGTGTTTTGAGAGGGAAATGGTATAGTCTACACATAACTATATAATTCATAGCTCAAACAGAAGTTTGTTAAGGATTTTTGTTTATTTTTACTCCATATTGTTTTGCATATAGAACTTAAAGTCTCAAAAGTTTACTTTAAAAAAAGGCTCATATAGCTTACAAGCGATTTCTGTGGAAATCGTGGTGAAATCGCAGAGTCAAAAATTCCTGATACAAAACTACATACTACATACTCATTATGAAGAAATCGCGGCGTAACACCAGAAACCCTAATGACAAATGCATGTTTTGATTACCCTTATAAAGTGATCATGCAACGTGCGAGCTTTAACAAAGTAGAGAATTTGAGTTTCTTAATATAAAAATGGGGATTAAAATAAAGCCGGGGAAAGCATTCCACATTCGCGTTGTGCGGTTGAATAATTTTAGGGGAGCAATGCAACTGGCTATTTTGCTAGAACATTGTTTATAAAAATTGCTGTAAAATATTAAGAACATTCTTCGGCGTTGCTCGGTGACCTAGAGTTGTAAATTTTTCTATTTTAGTTCTATTGCTTATTATCAGTGTTGTGCCATTTAGACTATAATTGTAGACAATTCGATGTAGACAATTCAAAATTGTCGACATTAATTTGTCGACAATATAGACAATGTAGACAATTAGTAAAACCATTATAATTCATAATTTTTTCAACTAAAATTTATCAAACCACTAAACATAAATGTTGAAAAAAGAACCAAGTTCTTCTATAGGTAATACAAAATCATTTGATCTAAATCTAAACGTTAGTTTACGTAAGTTTACGTAATTTTCTATGCTTATACAAGTTTTATTTTCAAATATTTAAATTAAAATTAGGAGAAATCTGTTATAATATTCCTACTGATATGGCCACTTAATCACTTCGCTGGTTTACTACTAGTCAAGTTCTAAGAACTTTTAAATCTGAGGATTTAGTAATAAAATTAAAAAATGCAAATAAAATTTGCAAATTTGATTCAGTAATCAAATCATAAACTGACAAATTTCTCACATAATTTGGAGTTGTTTATTTCGTTTGTCCGATTTTAATTCTTTTAGTAGATATATTGTTTTTACTCTGATAAATTGGCTGAATAACATGGCCTTCAAATATTGAATATCAAATGTCCAATATTTCGGTTCCCTATTAACATGAACACCTCTAAACAGTCTAGAAATCATCATTCTAGGTGAAGTACTACTGATAATTGATACAAAAATCTGAGAATCGTAAATCTCCAGTTTTCATTTTTTACCTTTATACTAAATATGAACTAAAATCGTATTACTTTACCACATTTCATTTTTCTACAGTAATCCGAAGTGATTCATAATTGATATCGATTTTAAGAGAGAGAATGGATACCACGCCCCAAAACGAAAGTCCTAACCTTTTAGATTTTTCTTTTGTAGTTATATGAACTTCAAGTCAAGACCAAACAATCTACCGTATTTTATACTCCAACAATGAGAAGAACGGAATAAGACCCATAGTTTCCAAAAATTAAATTTTGATCCAAATTCCATTTCTGTTACGCCAAAATAAGGAACAGAAATGGCGTTAGGCAATTTCGCCCAAATCGATTTGGAAATATCACCAATAAAAAATCTTAGCAAAATGTTGTTGTATTTTTTTCTTCTTTTGGACTTTATTTCTCATCTTTCTATTTTTTTAAGAAAAAATGCCAAAAATTCATATTTGAAAATTCAAATGGAAAGAACACCCACAATTGGAAATATCGCCCAAATAACGGAATAACGTCCAAATATTAGGCAAAAAACGCCCAAATCAAAATCTTGTCAAAAGTTGTACTCCTTTTTAAATCAAAACGAGATTTAGATGTGAAAGTTATTGTTTACATTGTCGAATGATTGTCTACATTGTTGATATGTTGTCTACATTGTCGACAAATTGTCTACTTTGAAATGCAGAAATTAAAGTCGCACTTTGCAGCGTGCTCATCTATAAGAGGTGGTCCGCCGTGATGCACATGCCAAGGAGTGAAAGCTGTCGGTTTCTTCAATACAAGTTGTTAAGCTCATGGATAGTGATCAGTGTTGTTCCTTTAGGTATCGAACTTTATTGTCTACATTTCAACGTAGACAATCGGTCGACAATGTCGACAATATGTCGACAATGTAAGTAACCCTCACATCAAAGCCTTATAAATAAAATCATTTCAGAAAAGGAGTACAACTATTGAGAGGATTTTGACTTGGGCGCTTTTTCCTAATGGCTTTTTGGAAGTTATTCCCTTAATTGGGCGATATTTCCAAGTTTTGGTTTCTTTTCATTTGAATTTATATATTTCTTTTCTTAAATAAAAATATAAAGATGAGAAATAACAACCAAATGCGGAAAAAATACAACAAAAATTTGGTCAGAATTTTTTTGGGTGATATGTATTTCCAAATCGATTTGGGCGATATTTCCTAACGCCATATCTGTTAAAAAAGGGTTTTTCTTTTTTTCGACGTAACATCAAAATTTAATTTTTTGAAACTTTGGGACTTATTGCCTTCTTTTAACTGTTGGTTTAATTAAAAAGGGCTTCTCGGACTGCTGTAGGAATATAAGAAACAGTAGAAATATAGATCTTGATATCAGTTAGGTATGTAGCTCTTCGGATTGCTGTAGCTAAAAAACAAATTTGGTAGAGTGACATGATTTGAAGTTCATTGAAAGGAAAAAATGAAAACTAGAGATTTTCGATTTTCAGATTTTACTTAGATTTTTGTATTAATAATTATAAGAAGTACTTTACGTAGAATGATGATCTTTTGACTTTAGAGGTGTTCCTGTACATAGGGAATCGAAATATTAAATACTTAATATTTAAAGACCAGGTCATTCCAGCCATTTTATCAGAATAATAACAATATCTCTGGAAAAAGAATTGAAATCGGAAAAAATAAATAATGGAGTTGTTTATTTTTATTATGTGATAAATTTTTCAGTTAATAATTTGATTACTCAACCAAATTTGCAAGGTTAACTGGCATTTTAAGATTTTATTACTAAGTTCCTAAAATTTTAAAAGGTTTTTAAAACTTGACCAGTAGTAAACCAGTGGACCTATCGAATTTAATTGAGTCAGTTTATCATAACTCTAATTTAAATATTTGAAACTAAAACTTTTATAAACGTTGAACTAGGTATACGATTTAGATCAAATGAGTTTTTTACAACTATCCTGTTCTAATACACATGTTTTTATATTATAGAAGAACTGGGTTCCTTTTTTAAACATTTATGTGTGGCTCGATAAATTTTAGTAGAACAAATTATGAAATATAATGGTTTTACGCATAGCCTACAATGTCTACATTGTCGACAACTTTATATCGACAATTGTGAATTGTCTACATCGAATTGTCTACGTATAGACTAAAATGTAGTCTACATTAGTCTACATGGCACAACACTGATAGTGACATGGGGGGTGGGTGTTTAGCTTTAACGACAGAAGACAGTAATGAGTTTTTGAAGCATTAAATTCTGCGCTGTTTTTATTCCCCATTGGACAATATGGCATCCAACTATGGGGCTGTACAAAGAAAACAAATGCTGAACCCATCCAAAAATTCCAAAGCAAGGTCCTTAGTGGAAAAATAAATGCCCCTTGGTATATAAGAAATAGCGATCTACATCGGTTAAAAAACACACTGTATCACACAACCAGCGACTGCAAAGTCATACCAACTCCGAAATGGAGACAGTCTTAAATGTACGAGACAATATTCGGAGATTAAGAAGAACCAAGCCTCATGAGCTGATGGTCTAAAAGCTATGGGAAAGTGTAATAACTTTAAGCTTCCCCCAATGCGATTTACATATAAATTAAGAAAGTAAAATCATTTGTCGCTCTTTCATAGATTGGTCTTGATTTCATCGGTGGTTTTAGTGCGGTAAGAGTCCCACGATTCTTACCGAGTGTCTTTTGAAGATTTCCATCGGATAACAAAAAAAAAAATTTTTTTTTCGATGGCATATTATAATATGTAGCTTACTCCTTTTTTGCCGGAAATAATCTCATACTCAAAATTTTCCATTTTAATTTTTTTTAACACGTCATCGATGATCACTCGGAACCAACTTAATGCCAGTGCTTTAAATATTACCCAACAAAAAGAATGCGTAACATGACTGTTCATTTTTTACAGCAATTCATACAAAATACAGTGTTCGATTTTTTTTCTGGTTTTACCAATTTTTTGTTTCATTTCCTAGAATAGATTTTTTTTTTTTTGGAAAAAAGGCCAGAAATTTTGGAAAGATTTTCAGAAAACTTTGGCTTTTTTTCTAGTAAAAAAGGCCAGAATTTTGTATGAACTATTTGTTGGCGTTTTTTCCAAAAAAAAAACATCTTTCGTAATTTCCGGGAGCGTCTGCGCCTCTGCTAACCTGTTACTGAATACCTGTTACTGATGTATTAACCCATCCCTATTGTTGTAATAGCGGAGTAATTCAATTGAGAACAAAAATTGTGGACAATTGTTCTAAGAAATCTAGTACAGCTAACCACTAAATTTTATCATTCAACATCGTCCTGTAAAACGAAGAATATTTCAACTTTTTCATGTCATTTATTGTATATGATTCTTCGTTTCTCATCAGCATCAGTAGTTTACTAGGCTTTCAATGGTAAAACTTGTTGCTTAGCGCATCAGTGATAATACAAATGCTAAAGTTCATGCGATATATGGCCTTGAATGTAAGTCATTCGAATTCGATAAGCTCTTCATCAAGCTGGAAAAAAAATATCCATCGAAATCGATTTCAACGTATTTTCAGGTGTACCTAATCTGTTCATATACTGATATCCCCATTTCAATGGGAGGAAAATGGAAATACTATTCAAAGTCCTGGCAGGTGTATAAATCTACAATATTCAGATCTTATACATAGCAACCGAGATCTTGATATCCAGGAGACCAAAAATAACAGAAGGCCGAATCCATAAATATCAGAATAACCAGATTAACTGTTATACAATAAAACAAAAATCCAAGCTCAAACATTATTGGATTTATTTATAAAAGTTTTCCAATAAGATTATTTCATAAGTTCCTTATAAATTCTCACAGAGACATAAGAAGCCTACATTTTTTTCTCCTCCGAATCGACCTTGGTCTACATGAAACCCAACATACAAGAAAGTTATTGACAAATGTGCAGAAAATGTCCATCAATTTATTTCCGGCCATTTATTATATTGTTACATCCTGATCCTTTATAAGTTTGGGGGAGATTTTATTTCGGGCCATGGGATACATTAATGCCAGAGTCCAGAGTTCATGTAATTTCTTTTTTCTTTGATTTTAACTATGTGGAAATTAAATTGGAGCAAAACACAAAATAAATTACTGATTCGTTCAGCCGAGCTGTATTTTTATTTTACATCCCTTAATTGTTTGCTCCAGCAGGGGAATCAATTTGTTTTGTGTGTAACTACTTCTCATTCAAATCTAACCTTTATAAATTATTATTGTCGAATGTCGAGTCGAATGCCCCAGATTCGATAAAATAAAGCTCTTGTGCGACAGCTGGCAACCCATAAAAACAAAGGTTGCACATACTGATAGGAAGCAAAAAAAAAACCCCTCGGGTTAGAACAGTTACGCATAAATATCGGCAAAAAAAAAAAATAAACCGAATAAGAAAAACTTTCCATCTCTGGCGAAAAATGTTCAAAAAATCGACAGTGTGTTTGCGAATCCACCGCAGGGTAAAACAAATCGATGATGTGACGAGAGTCATAATATTCAAGGATATCGATTTTGTACCCGTCTATAAATTATAATGAGGTAACACACAAAATTCGGCAAAAAAAAAAAGGATAATGTCATACAACAGCAGCGACAAAATTTCTCTCAAATGACACTGATGATTTCCATGTTGGCAATGTGTTACTATAACACATTACCTATCAATCCGAATTCAACATCAAGGCAAAATGCCAAAAAACTAGGGCAGGAAAAGTCGAAAGGAAAAAGCCAGAAATCCTCATTGCCTCTTTACTCGCCCTGCAAGCTTAGTTCCAGTATCGTCACCATCATTGATGCATGTATGAGTGATGGGAATGTTGTCGACGACGACCGACGACGATGAGATGAGGACTATAAGAGGTGTAGGGTTGGTGATTGTATGATCCCTGATGCTGATGAAAATAGGAGGGTGGGATATTTGAGATGATTTGAAGGACTTAATGGGATTTTTCCTCATTTCGAAGGGGATTGTGGTTCAATCGCATGCCAATCTGGATGAAGTGACAGCCATCAATTGGCTTTTCTGAAGCTCTAATCATAGAAGATATTTTTGTATCTTCTTTTTAATGATTTTCCAATGGGTCTTATTATTATTGATTGTATGAGTAAATCACTTAAATATTTCATTGTTGTTTAGTTTTGTCAATCAGAAACTTTGTCATTGTTGTTTTCTATTATGTGTACAACAATAACTTAGGGGTTGGTGGAAAGTCGTATCGATGGCATTTCTGTGGTTAATTAGTTTATTTTCATTTATTTCCAAGGATAGTTTGACAAATGGATATAAACACGGTGATCAAGAATTATTATAGCTAGATGCCCTTCGACATAATATGAGATGCGGATGTGTTGCTTTTATGGAGCAAATAAATTACTACTACAGCACATATGAGCATGAGACGCAGCAGCACATGCATGAACATGGAACATTGCCATAACACTGAACACAGGACTATATACCTATATTCTACTCGTCGGTCGTCGCATAGATCAAGTTGCACGAGTTGTGGTTCAGCTGACTAAATGTTATCAACCAGGAAGAAGGATGTGACATCAAGTGAACATTTTATCGTCGGAAATTTCCTGTCATGTCAGCGTCATGTATTTGGTAGTTTAGCTCTTTTTTTTGTTTGCTTTATTCGGAATATACTTGTTCATTTGGATTGCAAACCTTGACAAATTCTCAATTGTGACTTTGTAATGTCAGCAATTCAGCAAATACATGGATGCTTTTGGTAAGAATAAATGTGACTATAAATCATCAATGAACAAAAAAAAATTGAACAATGTGCGAAGCATACAAAATGCTTATTAATTTTTATTGTTATATTAATGGCAAAGGACTTGAGTCGGCTTGCGGCCTTGGCGGAACATAGACTCGTTTACAAAAAAAACCATTGGGGGTTCGTCTGGGAGCTTTAAATGAAAAGTCTGAAAGCAAAACTTAGCGCAGTTTACGAATTAAAGGAATCTATAACAGAAGAACATCATTTTTTTTTAAGAATTCGAAATATAAGTATTGTGAATTGTATTCATTTTAACGGTATTGACAGATTGGAATTAACAGTAGAAATAAAAAGTTAAAGGTCAAGAATGTTAGATGCAAAAACAGAATTGGGAATACTGTCTAATTTGAATTTAATGATTTTTGCAGAAATTCTGTTGGGGAGGAATCGACTCTCACCTTCTCCTCACTTTCTCACCATGTGTCTTGCTCTATCCCAAGGACGAAGATCTCGCATCAGCATCAAGATTTCTACAGAAATGGTCCCAGAGAATTAAAGAACATAGATATAATAGTTGAAAATGGCTTAACGAGTATAGGAAGTAAGTCGCTTGGATTTATGGGGAGGGGCATAAAATCCTGAAATTCAAAATCCGAAAAACTGAAATAACGAGCAAAATGTTTAGGTTGTTAGAATCTTTAGTCTTAGTGTATCAGGTGAAAATGACAATCACATTAATCTATCCTATTTTAACTTCAGCCCTAATGAAAATTAAAGTACAAGCTTTTTAACAGCTCTCCAGAGCTAATTGGAAACATCCTTCACAGCTTCAGCTTGCGGACAAGGAACATTTTGAAAAATAGGCTGTTTCTGTAAAACACTGAGGTTATATGAAATGAGCTACCTCATAGAGAAATATCCATTTAAATAACATTTCGTGCAAAACTACTGATACATTGAAATATTAAGGAAATTTGGCTGAATACTTTCCATGGAATAATAATTAAATTGTTTATCATTTTCAATAATACAGACTAACCAGACTGCAGATTTAGAGGCAGTGAATCTTCC
Source organism: Philhelius pedissequus (assembly GCA_910595825.1). Lineage (NCBI taxonomy): Eukaryota > Metazoa > Arthropoda > Insecta > Diptera > Syrphidae > Philhelius > Philhelius pedissequus. The sequence goes on along the minus strand of OU343160.1, from coordinate 315,997,547 downwards.
GACTTCCACCAGGGTACCTTAAAAGCTGGACAGTGCCATTACAGTATAAAAATTATATTTGGAAGAAGAACAAGAGGCCCAATTTTGAAGAATTGTCAAACAATTTCGACCAACGCCATTTAGAAAACCGTGTATTTGAAAGAAAAAAATATAATAGTTATCGAATTAGTTGGAAACGAAAATAAAAAATTCACGTACAAACTTGCTCTTGTAGCTAACAGATTTAATGTAGCCAAACATTGATGCATATAGTTGGTAGGTGGTCTAGTTACCATTGGGTAGATTTAACCCCGATGTATGAAGGTAAAATAATTTTTTTTTTAGAAAAAATGTTTTTTTAAATTTGAATACATAATATTATTTATACATATTTTTAAGGAGCATCTGCACAAAAAAATATTTTAATCGGTAGATCCAATGATGAGAAAGTCTTAAATATGAAAAGTGGTTCTATTGGAAGTACCGTTAATAATAGTTGAAAATATATATATATATTTTTTTGTTTTAAATTGCGGTCTGCATTAATTTAAAAACACACACATTTTTATATGAACACTCTTGGAGCCGTTTAAAAAAAAAACATTTTTTTAATGGTTTTTTAACATTTGTATGTAGGTGCCGGTGCATGTAATTTTTGGAAAATGATTTTTTTTTTGAGTACAAGAAAATATCAGCAAACTACTGAATACAATTTTTCAAAAAAAATAAATTAAACCGTTTTCCAAATCTCTATTGAGTTTGAAAAAAAAAAAAAAAAAAAAAAAATAGTTTTTTTTTAATTAAAAAAAAAGTTTTTGAAAAATGTTGGTTTGCTGTCTGAACTTTTTGAGAGCTACTCCATAAAAAAAATCAATCTGCCGTTTTCTAGAAAATCGAAAAAAATAATAAAAAAAAATAAATAAATGCAAGCACAATATTTATAGTATAAGCAGCTTAATATATTTCAGTGGTTTTTTACTTAATTTTTATGAATACAAATTCCTTCTTGTTTTAATAATAATTGCTATGACAATTATAAACTTATTAATTTAAAAACAAAATAATAAAAATCGTACATCCGTTTTCGAAATGTTGAATTTTCTAATAAAATTAATTTTTTTCTTTCAAAAATCCAAAAATACTATATTTCGAAAATTACATACATAACAAAATTGATGGAATTCCTTGTAGCCTTTTATGAGATGATCGGAAAATAAAAAATGCTGGCATGGCAAGTACCGTTAATAACAAAATACGAGTATGTAACAAAAATTTTTAACCTAAATGTAGACTTTATTTAAAGTAAAGGACCATATTTTTTTATCAAAATCCTTAGAGCCGTTTTCGAGATAATTAATATAGAAGCAAAAATGTTATGGCAAGTACCGTTATTTATTGAGTAACAAACATCCATCCATCCATCCATTTTTTTCAAACTGTTACATTTATAATATACGTAGGATATAGTAGGATAGATAGTGCCCATATTTTTGAAATAAAACTGATTTTGAGGTCATATGGGTGTTACAATGGTCTATGGAGCTGTCAGCGACGCGCCAACCCGTCACGTTTTCTGTGAAAAATCGACATACTTTTCCGCGGAAGATTTTGCTTAAGCTCTCTAAAAATAAAATGCGCGACTGGAGAGCACGAACTTTCTGTAATGTTCGATTCGAAATTCGTGTACGACAATCTTAAATATTTAATAATATAAACTTAAAAACAAAAGATTAAATCGGCTTAATCAAAGAAAAAATAATTAAACATTCCGAAATAAATATTTAAACTAATTTGAGCTAAAAAAAAATACATTTTATATGTAATGTAATTTCATAAATTTAATTTATGAGAACAAAATTTTTAAAATGTGTGGAGCGGTTTTTGAGAAAAAAGCTTTTTGTTAAACTGTTTGAAAACATTTTTCAAAAAAAAATTCAAAAACGCCAATTCATAGGTGTTCAGAAATACATATACCGAAATAAAATTTTTGAAAAAAATTTAATGATCAGTTTTAAAAATATGAATTAAAAGTTTTTTTTTGTTCAAAAATTGTTTTAAAAATACAAAAAAATTATTAAAAATATTTGTATGCAATCATAAATGGCTTAACCGGTAGTCGAAAGCAAAAAAAAAACGGTCCTATGGAAAGTACCGTTTTCAGACACTATCAAGCTGAACTGATTTTTTTAAATCAAAATCGTTAGATCCACTTTCGAGAAAAATAGACTTTAACGTAACGGTTATATGGAAGGTACCGTTATTTTTTGAGCTAAAAAAATTTCAATTTCTCCTCTGAATAATACCGAAAAACTCTATATACCAAGTTTGAAGCAATTCGGCCGACCCGTTTGGGCTGTAGGTGTCTATACATACATACAGACAGACAGACAAAGATACAGACTGATAGACAGACATACAGAGGGAAAGAATTTTTAGAACATCTTTTTCTTTCTTTGCTATCATCGTAATGTCATGTTTGATTGTTATCTGAAAACTTTTTTCTTAGAAGAATGAACTTGCCTTATCGTAAATATAGTCGCGAGTAAGAAACACAAAATAAACAAAACTGTCTTCTTGGTGATGGGGTCGTTATGGGGAAGTATTTCTGCAAGTACGTGCACCGGATTCAATAAATGTCAACTTCGTTGTTTTTTTTAAGCAGTATCCATGTTAAATAGTTTCAAACGTGGGTGGGTGAACAAGATTTCAGTTTGAAAGAAAATTGTGCCACGTAATATGCAAATTTTTAGAAAATTTTGTTTGATGTCAGCGTCAATTTCAATTTAAAGCAAATGAATTAAATGATAATTCAATTATTAAAACTGTTCTGAGTTTCAAATTAAGTATTTGTGGCGAAGGGTTCTGGCAACACCTGCGTACTACTCGAGAAATGAAAGAAGCCGCCTTAAATAATGCCCTTTTTGATTGGTCGCCCAGATGGCTTCCGAATGCTTCTGAAACTGTTCGATTGGTATGAAATGGCAGTTCTTCTCCTGGATAGAAAAGAAATTTCCTTCTGGAATTGAAGTCAGAATTAAAACCAGAGGCACGCACACGCTTACATACTAAATGCTAAACGCGAATTCAATGGCAAAAACAATGTTGTGTAGGGATGAGCGATATTTAAATCATGGATGTGAACATCGAAAATACAATATACATCGATATCAGAATATCGATGTTTTTTAACATCGATATTTTTTTATCTTTTTTTGAAAAATAATAGCACGTTCAAAAATCAATTAAAAATACAATATATTATAAATTCAAAATACCTTAATTGTTTTTAAAATTGTAGCAATGTATTTTATATCAATTTTCTTTTCCCTTTTTGTGTGTATGTTTTTCACAGTTTCGTCGATTGCAGTCTAACCTTTATAAGCATGAGTTCATTGACAATAGATTTCAGCTTATTTTAAGTCGATGATTTAAATCTTAACATCGATGCTGCGACGTTTCACATGCTTCAACATCGATGTTGAAACATCGATATTTTTTTTTTCGTTTAACATTGATCTTTTGCCAACATCAATGAACATCGCAAATCTCTACATTTTCATGCCATTGTTTTGTTTTTCTCGCCTTACACATACACTCACATTAAATTTTAAAATCCAGAATGAAGTGTTACATGTTCGATTAGCATCCCGGATCGGAGAGTTCTTCTGGATTACCAATCGAAAAGGACATAAGTCAATTACAGAATGACAACAGGAGATCTGACAGCAAAGACTCGATAGAGGCTGCCACAAACCACAAACTTGAAAACAATATCTTTTTTATTATTTCACTCTCGCACTCTAGTTCATGCCGTACCCGAAAATTAAAAAAGAAGTTTTAATTCCAGCGCGTGTACATAAGTAGAGACATACAATTATTTGTTTGTTCTTTTTGTCGAAGCAATGCAAGCACGGGGTTGCTGAACATCATTAAGGATCACAATTATATTGTTATCCTGCCAAAAACGTTCTGGCATTTGAATGATAAAATTAACAAAAACTCCTGCCAAGGCCGTTTAAATATATATTTTCATTTCCACTTAAAAAAATACATACAATCCTCGAAACAAAAGTTTAACATCTTAAGTAGGTAGACAATAATTGAATCATTACCTACTGTTGGTAAGTTATTTATATTTTCATAAAATTTTAAGATTCTGACCCATAATCATAAGATGCCTATCAGCTAAATTATAACGCTCAATCCAGTCATGCTACGTGCTCTTACTTATTTGCTATTTCATATCCTTAGACATCCTAAACAATATTGTTGGCGTTACTTAACTCACAAAGTACATAATAATTTTCACTTTCTCCAACACAATTTGCATTGCTCAAACATTCAAAACCATCTGTAGGAATATAAGCAAGTGAATGTTCTTCACAGTTACAATTTACATTCCTTGGAGCCATTAAAAAACACTCAGTAAGCTTCCTGCCAGAGAATATAATAACACTTTAAATATTTTTGTGGACATTAAAGTGATTTAAAGCAACAATCACTTGAGTCATTCATTCCAGCAAGCTTGTTGTGTTTGTGTTTATAGATATGTCTTACAACTCATTTCCCATTTGGTAAATTGATCACTAACCTAAGCCCAAACCCAAGCCCGAGACCAAGCTGAAATCCAAACCAAAACACCCTTTTAGCTCAAAGGACTTGTCATTCAAATTGATCTAAATAAGCATCTGTTCTCAGACAATAGAGAAACTGCTTTTGCAGACTCCTTATTCGAGTACTCGCACAAGGCACAACCACGGCGACCATCATCGTTGGCGTTGTCATCAGCCTCTCTATATCGCTATTGCTATCTCTCAAGCGCCCTCTACTTCTACTGTCATTCTGTGTTTCATCCCATTTGCCTGGGAGCATTTTGAAATGTTTAGTAAGTCAACGAGACTACTCTGTGTGTTCTGGGTGTGCGGCATTATGGTGCTTATAAGGAAAGCACCATATACAATATACCGTTATACTCAAATGGGCGAGAAACATCAGCAGAGCACACAAAAACATCCACATTGGGATCAGATCAACAAATGCGAGCTGACATTAATTTCCCTTGTCTTTCTTTTTCTACAAATTCTCTCGAACTAGATGAATATGGGAGGGTGGTCGGCGCACGGGGCACCATCAAGGACAAAAAGCTTTAAACTGCGATTCAAACAAAACAAGCCAACCTCTCTTGTTAAGCTAAGCGTCCCCGTACAGTCGCGCTTAACCGTCTAATTCGCACCATATCACAATTGGTAGCACAGAAACACAGAGAAGGCGGCTAGAGTATTGTTGGTGATGACAGGACTTTTTTTTTTTAACAAAAAATATCTTTCTACAGTGAAAACATTTCTATAAGAACCGCTGCACAAAAAAAAAAGATACATGCTGAAAGTTTCCTGTCATCGTATGCATGAATGTGTAGTTTTTTGTTTTGTCTAAAATGATATTACTCGCAGAGGCAACATTTTTTCCATCAACTAACGTACAAAATATTTGCAACGCCTCTGAACAACTAAACTAACACAAAAAACACACATCCCGAGGGTTTGAACTTAGTGCTCATAGTTATTTTTTGTTTTGCCACCTCATGTCCTATTCAACTTCATGCGAGTTGGGCTATAGTTCTTGCATAAAGTGTGATTCTGCTGAAGCCCTCAGCAAAATGTTTTTTTTTTTTTGATATTGTTTTTACAAAGTACTTATGCGCCAAAAGTGAACTTAAAAAAATTGCAACATTTTCTGCTCGATATAGTTTTTGGTACATAATACACAGGACCCTCTCAAATTTTGTGTAGACTTTTAATGGAATAAGCAAAACTATAGTTTGTAGTAATTCACACACTTAAGGTGCTTGGAGATGCATATGGAAAATTAGAGTAAAGGTGAACACACATGTCAACCATTATCGGAAAAAAAATGTAGAACAAAATTTCTACGGAATAATATAATTTAATGGCATGTATCTGCATTGGGAAAATACATGTGTATTTTGTATTTTGACACTTCTACACTTTAGTGTTTAATTGTCTGGAGACTTTTCTTGATTATTAGGAAAAAGTTGTGGTATGCAAAATTTTCCCAGATTTAGGTGAACAATTTGCGCTAATGTTGTTTGTCCAGAAGATATAATCCCAATTTGAAAATCCCCAAGGCCAACATCCCTGTGAGAAAACAAAATCTCCAATCAAAAATCCCAAAAAGATGTAGGTAGTGAATCAAATATGTAATAAAGTTCTGCTTGCGAGCTTTATGGCTTGATTCACGACTAAGGCATTTTTTTGGGATTTTCTCTTGAGAATTTCTATTCGTTTGCCTTTTGATTAAATAATTTTTTACATGTAAATTTATTTGCGAGGTTAATATCAATTTGTTTCATTGAATAATGCATTTAGATAAATGTAGAATTTTTATGCTCCAACCGAGGACGCCATTAACAAAATTTGTTCAGTCATCTTTTTTACTGCCAAAAGGCTACATTCAGTTAATAGTCATACGTAGAACTGATAATTACATCAACAGATGTAACATAGATACTTGGGAGTTTTTGGGGATTTTTAGACACTTGGATATTTTGGGTATGGTATAGGGCTGGTAACGAGGCAAGACCAGGCGAGATTTTTGTTAGTCTCGTCTCGGTCAATCTAGTCAAATTGAAAAATGTCAGTATCGCCTGGGTATCGGCCTCACCTAACTAAATCTGATCTCGATGTTGGTCTCGCCTTTTTGTCGTGAACATTTAAATGTGTAGTTTCCTCTTGGTCTCGGTCTTGGTTTCTTTCGTATTTTTTGGTAGTAAAAATATGTAACATAATACGCGTGTTCCGATTGAAAAGGAAGGATACGCTATCTCAGTAGCTTGTTGGTTAGAAAACTGCGGGGTATATGGGGTCTTGTGTGAAGGACGAAGAAATATATTACGACCAAAACAGCCAAAAGAGGTATATTTAAATCTCGAACACCTATAATAATTCAACCAATTGGTCAATAACTTAAAAACAAGGACGAAGAAAATGTACAAAACAGACTCGTGAGTCTTTTTTGTCTTTTTTTGATGTCTTAAGCAGTAAATTGGAAAATTGTTGTTCTTTCTTTAAGGCGAATCAAGGTTTTAAATGTAAACAAGCTGAAACTTGCCAGCCAGTATTCATGCGTCCCATTATCTTATCTAAGCAGGTCTTCATGTTTGCACTAAAAAGCATTTTTTACTATCAGAATTGATCCATAAGGACTTGACAGATAGGTAACGAACTATATTTTAAGGTTTGGATCGTATTTTTTTCTAAATATCACCCGAAAGCACTAAGATCAACTTTTCCGGAGCAAAAAAAAATAAAATCTCAAAAATTTCGAAATTTCAGATGTTAATTTTGAATTTTTTAGTTTTTTTAATCCATTTAAATCGGAGCCATCTCTCGAACGATTTTGATAGTTCATGGCAGGTATAAAACTATATTTTGACATTTCGATAATATTTTTTTCCGAATGTCACCAGAAGGGAAAGAATGTGTGCAAAATAAGCGATGTGTAGATACACATCATTAAATGTTTTCATATTGCTTAGTAGTTAAAGTTTGAAGGAAAACAAAGATGTCATACGAATTCCTGGATAAATGAGAATTAAAAAATTAAAAAAAAAACTCAAAAACTGTTGCAGTGGTTTTTAACAAAAAAAATAATTTTTTATGTATAAAATTTTTAAAACATTCTTTGAAAAATGCTATTTTAAAGGCATTATTAATATACACATAAATTTCAAATTAAAAAAAAATCACTGAATGGTTTTTGAAAAATCGATTTAAAAAAAAAAAAATTATTTTTTAAAAATGGAAAAACTTTTTTTTGAAAATTTGAGTATGCAGTTTTATTAAGACTTCTAGGGAGCACTTGCATAAAAAGATAATTTAAATTGGTTTATCTATTTGTGAAAAAGTCGCAAATATGAATAGTGGTTTTATCAGGAGTACCGTTAATAAGTACGCAAAATAAAATATTTGTATACTTAGACTGTACTAATTTAAGAACTCACACATTCTTGGAGCCGTTTTTGAAAAAATAATTTTTTTCTTAACGGTTTTTTAACATTTGTATCGGAGGTACTGTTGTTTTTTATTTTAATGATAAAATTCTTGTAAATATTGAAGATTATGTCTAATAACCACCAAATACGAAGTTTCGAAATAATCTATTGAATCGTTTTCGAAATTTTGATTAAAAAAAAAAATTGGCTTACAATAGTGTTTAAACTTTCTAGGAGCTTCGGCGTTAAAAAATTCAAAAACATCAAATTAACCGTTTCCCAGAACATCGAAAACCAAAAATATTGTTCTACTAGAATAACAATTTTTTTCCACAAAAAAAACTATCTAAAGGTACCCTTTCCCTTCGTCTATGAACTGGTTTTTTTCATAAAAATCGTTGGAGGCGTTTTTGAGAAAAATAAGATTTTTGTTTTTGGCAAAAAAAATGCATGGGAGCTACTGTCATTTGTCATCTTAAGAAAAAAAAACGTGTGGGCATATTACCGATAAACCAATATGTACCAAGTTTAAAGCAAATCCATCCAACCGTTTAGGCTGCAGACTCAAAGCAGACAGACCGAGCGAATTGTGGGGCCTACCTGTTTGGTGTTCTCTATGATCGTAATGTCATGTTTGATTGTCAGACCTTTTTTTTTGAAGTGTAAACTTCTATAGACACGTTGTGCGTTCTCCGGTACGGGTAAAAAGTATAGATTCATAAGATGATAATATCGACATGCTAAAGATGTGCAATGTTCATCCATGCTAATAAAACATCGATGTTAAAATCAAAAACACAGATCTATCATTCAAAACATCGATACCAATATGTTGTAATTCCATTGGTGTTACGTAATTCAAAACATCGATATCAGTATTGTGTAATGGCGTCGATGTGTGGTAAATTTGTTAAGTCATTCAAAACATCGACATAAAAATGGTGTATTGTAAATGGTCGATTCAAGAATAAACGTGCAGTATAAAAGTAAATAAATGATATTTTTGCTATATTGGAAAAAGAATAATATAAATTGTAAAATTACTAAAAATATAATGTAAGAAGTTTTTTTAATAATACAAATTCTATATACTACTGAAATACATCAGCCAAGTAGAAGACTTAGCACTATAATATTTGGACTTGTTGAATTATTGATTCAAAATAGCTTTTAACGGCCTTTAGTCCAACAAAAATTGGCGTTTCGTCCCGGTGATCTCACATGGACTCATCAGTTGACTAGTGAGGACCTTTGTCAATACGCAATTTTTGCCAAGTTCAGTTCATCTAACATAGATTTCGTGAAGAACATCTAGTGTGAACTATATCCAACAAGACTAGAATTCCTAATCATTAAATTGGAAATTTTTGTTTTTGCCCATGGCCTGGCATTATTTATATAAGAAGTTTTTTTAATAATACAAATTCTATATACTACTGAAATACATCAGCCAAGTAGAAGACTTAGCACTATAATATTTGGACTTGTTGAATTATTGATTCAAAATAGCTTTTAACGGCCTTTAGTCCAACAAAAATTGGCGTTTCGTCCCGGTGATCTCACATGGACTCATCAGTTGACTAGTGAGGACCTTTGTCAATACGCAATTTTTGCCAAGTTCAGTTCATCTAACATAGATTTCGTGAAGAACATCTAGTGTGAACTATATCCAACAAGACTAGAATTCCTAATCATTAAATTGGAAATTTTTGTTTTTGCCCATGGCCTGGCATTATTTATATAAGAAGTTTTTTTAATAATACAAATTCTATATACTACTGAAATACATCAGCCAAGTAGAAGACTTAGCACTATAATATTTGGACTTGTTGAATTATTGATTCAAAATAGCTTTTAACGGCCTTTAGTCCAACAAAATTTCAGTAGTATATAGAATTTGTATTATTAAAAAAACTTCTTATATAAATAATGCCAGGCCATGGGCAAAAACAAAAATTTCCAATTTAATAATTAGGAATTCTAGTCTTGTTGGATATAGTTCACACTAGATGTTCTTCACGAAATCTATGTTAGATGAACTGAACTTGGCAAAAATTGCGTATTGACAAAGGTCCTCACTAGTCAACTGATGAGTCCATGTGAGATCACCGGGACGAAACGCCAATTTTTGTTGGACTAAAGGCCGTTAAAAGCTATTTTGAATCAATAATTCAACAAGTCCAAATATTATAGTGCTAAGTCTTCTACTTGGCTGATGTATTTCAGTAGTATATAGAATTTGTATTATTAAAAAAACTTCTTATATAAATAATGCCAGGCCATGGGCAAAAACAAAAATTTCCATATATAGTTCACACTAGATGTTCTTCACGAAATCTATGTTAGATGAACTGAACTTGGCAAAAATTGCGTATTGACAAAGGTCCTCACTAGTCAACTGATGAGTCCATGTGAGATCACCGGGACGAAACGCCAATTTTTGTTGGACTAAAGGCCGTTAAAAGCTATTTTGAATTAAAAATATAATGGTGATTACAAAAAAAATAAGTATATTTAAGAGTGTTATAAACGTAGACGTGTTATATTTGTTTAGATCTTGATCGGTGGAAACAATGCAGGAACTTGAAAAAAAAAATACAAAATCAGATGTAAGCGATATAGAGGTAAGGAAAAATTGGATGGAACAATGGAGGATGAGAACAAAATTACAATACACGTTATTGTGATAAAATAAGAGCTACTAATCTGAATAATTCACAGATAGATCAACCCTCAAAAACAACAATTGTAAACATTTGTGGGTGGGCGTGGCGCGATAGTTGTGTGCTCGCCTGTCAACCTCTTGGTCGCAGGTACTATTCCTGCCGTTCTCTATCTCTTCTTATATTCCATTAAAAACCAATTCTCAAAATTGTCATAAAATGAGTTGCTGATTTGCTCATTACATGTTGTTCAGGCATAATACTACCAACATGTGATTGAGTAAACTAGTATACTCATTAATATGATAACAAAACAAATAAAATAATGCGAATTATAAGAGACATAAATAAATAAGACACGGTAATTTTCTCGGCATTAGTTCAGCCGCCATCCCTGGAGACAAATCTGAGACAACAACCACACATCTTTCATATCCTTTTTTGTCTTCTTACACCGGATGTCCGCGCTGTGTTAAAACCATATAAAGGGTATTCATAATCCCTTGAGCGCGTGCAAAATTATAAAAAAGGCATCTAAATTACTCGTAAGGCATTTTCATGATTCACAAATTACAGGACCATCAACGAGAGATGTGCCATATATGTGGGTTTATCAACACGAAATGAACTATACATTTCAGAATCAGAAAATTGTTTTCACTTGTATTGGCAGTCCTAACGGCTGCTTTCTTTTTTTGAAAAATAATGATAATACAACGAAAGACATGAAACATGTCAGCATGGTCCTAAAAAAGAAACTGATCCAATTTTAATTCATCATATTTCATTTTGAAGGGCTCAAGTAAGTATTGGAAGAAACTAAATATTAGAGCTGTAAGCATAATTTGTACGAATCTTAGCCTTAACGTTTAAAGCCAAATTAGAAATAAATATTTCTTGTAACATTTTTATCAATTTTGAAGGAACAAAATTTCAAAAACCTTCAAAAATTTCCAATTTATAATAAAGGCATACTTTGAACCAAAATTAATCGGAACGTAAGAAAATTGAAGAAAATAATGACACCACCCAATATTAATCTTTTTAAGCTGAGCTGCCTTTATAAACGGTGATTTTTTAAGAGCTTGGTTTTTGAAAATTCAAAAAAACACAGAAACTTGTAAACAGTGAATGAAATTTTTATTTGGATCGATAAATCAATTTCTGCCATTTACTTTTTAAAAATAATTTCACTTAAATGTTGCCCGTGGCTACGCTTGAGGTGGTCCATTCTGAAGGTCCAATTTTGGCAAACTTTTTCAACACATTTCGGCCGGAATCTCACCAATGACGCGTTCAATGTTGGCTTCCAAGGCAGCAATCGTGTTTGGCTTGTCCCCATAGACAATAGACTTAACATAGCCCCACAAAAAATAGTCTATCGGGGTCAAATCACATGATCTTGGTGGCCAATTGACTGCGCCAAAACGTGAGATCAACTGCTCACCAAATTCGCCTCTCAATTGATGCATGGTTTCGCGTGCAGTGTGGCATGTGGCACCGTCCTGTTGCAACCACATGTCGACCGAGTTCAATTCTTGCATTTTCCCATAAACCGCACCAAACAGTGCATTTTTCGGGATGCATTGGTAGCTGCTGAATTGCCTCTGGCTGCTCTTCACTCCAAATACGGCAATTCTGCTTATTCACGTATCCATTTAGCCAAAAATGAGCGGAAAAAAAACGGACGTAGCTTGCGAAACACATTTTTCACAGAGCACGAATTTTGATAATAAATTTCAATAATTTGCAAACGTTGTTCAGGCGTAAGTCTATTCATGATGAAATGGCAAACAATACTGAATCGAAATGTCAAATGTTCGTGGAATTTGTCATGTGTGATCTGTCAAAAATGTAAACGTCAAAAACCAAGTAGCAAAAAAATCACCCACCTTCCACATTATAAAGACATGAGTGAAAGTCTAGAAATGAATATGAAAATCTGAGGAGGTAACTATCGTCGGAAAAGCCAATTTAATCGGTTGGCACTTTGAGACGCGATATTTTTGACGAATTCGCGAAAGAGAGTCGGATAGAAAACAGAGCCCTAAGGAGGGCTTTTTGAATGATGTCTTGTCGCTTGACCTGTTATTTCCGTGACCTAGGAACCTTGAAACGGACTAAAGTAGAATTGAATAATAATTTTTAATTTTTAAGAAGATAATGTAGACGAATTAGCTATCATTTATTGACTTGTTATTCTTCAGATTAAAGAAAACAAACAAAATATTTGCCCTCGGCCATTACAGTAACACGTGGCCAATCGGTGTTTCTTCATGTGGAATGTGGATAGTCAGGGAAATATACAGCTCATAATCGCAAGAAGAAGACAAAACAGAACGATTCTGATTGGACTATCGGACGAAAGTTTTAAATAAGTCTTAGCAGCTTAACAACTGAATAAAACCGCTCTTTTCGATAATCTCCATAAAATCTATTTAATGTATGATATATCAGTTTTATTAAAAAAAATAATTTTGGAACGAAGTCCAATACTCGGTTCTCGACTTCTTACTTGGGGATAAAGAGCCACGTCAAATGGACTTTTATCTTTTTATAAAAAATAATTTAAAAAATTAAACAAAACGAAATATAAACATAGAACACCATTTCTATCGTCTTGGTCTCAAAAATGTTTTCGAAAATATGAACGAAGTCTGTTTACTTACCCCACAAAAGTATTACAATAATTCCCACCATGAAATTGAACACAAATCAGTCAATTTAAAAAAAAGAGTTGCTCAAATACTTACATAAAATTAAATAACACATAAATAAATATTTAGTGAAGGGAAATACCAACCAAAAATACAAAGAAAAAATAATGTTATAAACGTATCAATTTTGGAGAATACCCTTATATCTTTTCTTTATGATATCCATGATGTCCTATTCACACTTAAAGTAGCTTTAAAGTAGACGAACAATTTTAGCCTTCACGCGTTTTCTAGGAAGCATTTCATTTTTAGCTGTTACTTTTTACATCTGTTACTTCTAGGCCCGGTCTCCTCTACCTAATTCTTTTTGTACTTATGCTTCACCTTACCGTCATAATATAGGGTTATCCAGTTTGCGGTTTCAAAAGTATAGGATTGGAATTCGACATCTGTCAAACTAAGTTGTTAAACCATTTTTTTTTCAGTTGAATTTCTGACATTTAAGAAAATGGATCGCTTAACTATCGCACAACGCATAAAAAATATTAAAACCTACTACAAAAATTCTGATTATGCCACAGCCACATATCGTGTTTTAAGAGAAGGTCATGGTTTACATAATCGTCCAACTAAGCAAGCAATTGGCAAAATTGTGAAGAAATTTGAAGACACTGGATTGGATGCAGATATTGTAAGGCCTGTGCATCATCGTTTCACTCTTACCACTAAAAATATCGCTGCTGTAAGTGAAAGTGTTGCCGAAGACCCGAATGTGTCGATTCCTCGTCGTTCTCAGGAATTGGGACTGTCTTACGGCACATTATGGCGTATTTTCAATTTGGATCTATCAGCTGACCATTCACAACGTCGTAGATACGTCGAATGGGTGCTTGAACAACAGGCGGTGGACGGCGATTTTTCGAACAAATTTCTCACTCGGTGGGTATGTTAATAAACAAAATTGTCGTATTTGGGGTTCTGAGAATCCTCAAGTAATTGAAGAGAGATCGTTACATCCACAAAAAGTCACTGTTTGGGGTGCTCTTTGGTCCGGAGGTGTGATTGGACCTTACTTCTTCGAAAACGACGATGGAAGGACTGTCACCGTCAATTCGGAGCGTTATTTCTTAAATCTCTTATTGGAAAGACCGTGGTTATGCAAATAAACCTTTAACTCTTGAGCACTTGAAAACCAACATTCGTCAAGTTATGGCTGAGATACCGCCCAATATGTGTCAAAAAGTGGCCGAAAATTACCGCAAAAGAATCGATGCCTGCAACAATTCGCGTGGTGGACATTTAAATGATGTATTGTTTCACACATAATGTCAACATACAAACTTTATAATAAAAAAGATATATCATGAAAAAAATTATTTTATATGTGTTTTATTTACATTTACTTTTGAAACCGCAAAATGGATAACCCTTTATCTGTATCTTGAGATGCTGCTATTAAAGAGATCTGAATTTTTTCATCAGATTCTTATTGGCGCTCAATATTTTTTTTTAAATTTTATAATTTTATTTTATGCATTTCTTTCGACTAGTACCTCATTTGAGCAAAACGTGTTAAAATAATTATTTTGAAAAATAAATATCACGCAAGCGAATGCGTACATTTTTTTTTGAAATTATAATGAATAAATACCGCTGATGTTCGCATTTTGAAAATATATAGAATATTTGTATTAGTTTATATTCTTTGAAATAGCACACCCAACAACGACGGCATGGGTCATATAACAGCGCAAAGAGTTATTGGTTTTTCGAGCTAAAAGCGTATGTATTCGTGTTAAGTTCATTTTAGCCTTAGGTGTTTAAATTTTAATTAAAATGAAATTTGGGCTGATAATAGGTTTCGCGGTGTAGTTGTTTGTAAAAGTTGTTGATTGATTGGCAAAAGGTAGAGTAGACTATGGTAATGCTCGGAGGCAAAAACAGAACCAAAATTTATCTAGCGGCAAAAAGAAAATAATTCAAACGTTTTGAAGTAGGTCACTCCCTTAAAAACCTATAAGCTGGTATACTCCTATACCTACATATTGGCACTATTTTGGTTTGATATTGTACACTCTTACTGATGAGTATTTCAAAGTTCAAACAAAACACTTTTCACCTCATATCAAAATACCTAATTAACGTTGAATTTAATTAAAATTTCTAAGTTAGACAGGTGAAGCGGTTTTGAGGGTTTGAACGGTAATAGAATACTTTGGAAACTAAATACATTTCATTACCAACCACAATATGTCTGTAGTCATTATATACAACAAATGAAAATATCCATTTTATCAAAATCCGTCCTGTAGCTAAGACAAAAATAAAATAAATTTGGTAGTGTAGGAGCTCATGAAGAACTAAGGGCAATACAATAACTCCCAAATAATCCTGTGTGTGTGGCTAAGGAATGGAGGCAAACTACAGTTTATGGTCGAATCCAAACGGCTAAAATGAGCGGCATTTTCTATGACAGGGGGTAATCGTGGAGGACTAGTCACTTCCTCGCAAGAAGAGGTAGCCCTTAAAAAAAACATTTCTGTTCTTAGATGGAAGTGGCAAAGATACCTCGAAAAAAAAAGTTGCAATCAGAAATTTAAAAAATACTTAGACTAAGGTCTTAAAGTTGTAAAAGAACACTCAAATACATTCAGCACCAATCAAATAACCATTCACAGAAATCAATAATTTCACTCTTAATTTTAATATTGGTAACTCATCTGGGTTTCATTATTCTGACAAATATTGAGCTCTTCATGGATTACCACCATAGTGCATAGTTAGTTAATAATCCAACTAGAATTCCCGACAAGTTAAAACGCAAAGACACTTGAAATATTTCGCCCTGATTCCGAAAAAACCGTACCGTCAATGTCTCATCCACTTGCTGAAACAATGTGAAATTAAAAAAAAAAAAAACTCCGGAAAGCCATATTCCTAAGGAAACAGCAGTGACTTTATGAGACAACTGATTCTGTTATTGAAAGCGGCAAAAACTTCGCAGTTGATATTATTTCAAATATTGTTCAACTTTTATAAACAAAAAGTATAGAAACCAAAGAGGGGTATTGGTTCAAATCAAAGTGCAGGGAATATTGAGAAAGTTAAGTTTCCCAATTTCATAACTCATCAGTCTAAAATGTTACTTGCATAATTGAATAACAGATCTTCACTAAAAGTCTTGTTTGTCAATAGTGGCGGGATGGAAAACTGCATCGATTTAGTCTATTTGAAAAACAGTTGAACCTTTCTGCTCCTAGTAATAATTTCCTCTACCAATAATTTCCAATATCAAATTTAAATGGTCAGATTATGAAATATCTTGAACAATGAAATCTTGCTTGATAATAAATTCTTGGCAGCAGCAGGGATCTGAAAAGTTAAATAATTTCGCTTAATGCTCAGAAATAATCGTTCAATCAGATCTACGCAATTTATTTTGGACGGAATTGAATGTAAAGTCGGATTGATAACCACTAAGAATTGAATGCCTCCAAGGCGCAATTCTGGCTTGTATTCTACCCAGCGCCAGCGCCAACGCAAACAATATCAATGAGTGGCATCTGCATCGAGGAAATCGAAAAGCTTTCAGTGTTTTGTATGTCCTGAAAATTGTAAAAAACGCTGCTTGGTCCTTATGCTTTCTCAGACGTTAGGGGACATTTTTGAGCCCCACTTATTTGACCAATTTTAATAATGAATTATCTTTAAATGAAACGCATCGACGAATTATTTCATCGAATTTTCTATCGAATTTTTAACAAATAATTTTCTTTGAAAATATCCAGCTACCAAATTTACCTAAAAAAAAATTTGATGGAAATAGGCTACTGATTTTCTGATCTCATATTTCTTAAAGGATTTTTGAACACAATTTTGTAAATAAAATGATTTTCGTGACTTTAAAAAAAATATCAAAATACTAAATTTTACTAATACAGGAATAGTTGTAAGCAAAAATCACAAAAATTCTTGTTGTTGTCTGTAATCTTCCATTATTCTCGTTATTTTCATGAAAAATATGACATAAATAGTTTTTTATCAGAAGTGACGTTCATAGCTTATTCACACCAAACCCGTTTACCCTTTTCGTTTACCAAAACGAGTAGAGCGTTCACACCGAATATTTACTAGTTTGACTTTTCAGTTGTTTTGGAAAAGCTGTCAAAAAGTTGATAGAACATAAATGCTAAGCAATCAAATCTTATAATGCTGCAAAGGTGAGCTTTTAATAAGAATTCATTAGACAAAGAACGCTTATACCAAAAATATTTTAATATCTTATGCAGATATGAACTAGCACTTTCTGGGAGAAAGAAATTGGAAAATGATGGTGAATATTTCAAACAAAATGTTCGAATGTATTCAAGCACGTTTGATATGCGCGCAGCCAAATAATAAATTTGGAAGTTCTCGATCCTAACTAAGTGCATAAAAAATAGAGTAGAAATAGCTAAATTTTGCGGTTTCAAAAGTAAACGTAAATAAAACACATATACAATATCTTTTTTCATGGTAATTCTTTTTTATTATAAAGTCTGAACGTTGACATTATGTGTGAAACACAACATCATTTAAATGACCACCACGCGAATTGTTGCAAGCATCGATTATTTTGAGGTAATTTTCGACCACTTTTTGACACTTGGGCGTTATCTCAGCCATAACTTGACGAATGTTGGTTTTCAAGTGCTCAAGAGTTAAAGGTTTATCTGCATGCACACGGTCTTTCGCGTAGCCCCACAAAAAAAAGTTCAGCGGTGTCAAATGTCATGATCTTGATGGCCAGTTGATATCACCACGACGAGAAATTACGCGGCCAGGAAATGTCTCTTGCAATACAGCCATATTCGCTCGAGTTGTGTGGCATGTGGCATCATCTTGTTGAAACCACATATCCTGCAAGTCGTATTCTTCAATAGCAGGCAAAAAAGTCGGTTATCATATGACCATAACGCTCCGAATTGACGTTGACAGTCTTTCCATCGTCGTTTTCGAAGAAGTAAGGTCCAATCACACCTCCGGACCAAAGAGCGCCCCAAACAGTGACTTTTTGTGGATGTAATGGCCTCTCTTCAATTACCTGAAGATTCTCAGAACCACAAATTCCACAATTTTGTTTATTTACATACCTACGGAGTGAGAAATGTGCTTTGTCGCTGAAGAAAATTTTGTTCGAAAAATCGCCGTCCACCGCCTGTTGTTCAAGCACCCATTCGACGTATGTACGACGTTGCGAATGGTCGGCTTGCTTCAGATGTTGTGTGAGCTGGACTTTATATGGATGTAAGTGTAGATCCAAATGCAAAATACGCCATAATGTGCCATAAGACAGTCCTAATTCCTGAGAACGACGAGGAATCGACACATTCGGGTCTTCGGCAATACTTTCACTTACAGCAGCGATATTTTCAGTGGTGCGAGCGAAACGATGATACACACGCCGTACAATATCTGTAACCAATCTAGTCTCTTCAAATTTCTTCACAATTTTGCCAATTTCTTGCGTAGTTGGACGATTATGTAAACCATAATCTCCTCATAAAGCACGACATGTGGTGTTGCAGAATCACCATTTTTGTAGTATATTTTAACAATTTTTGTGCGTTGTGCGACAGTTAAGCGATCCATTTTTGTAAATGTGAGACTTTCAACTGATAAAAAAAATTAGTTTAACATCTTAGTTTGACAGATGTCGAATTTCAGCCCTAAACTTTTGAAACCGCAAAATGGATAACCCTATATTATTGCGCTGGGATTATCTACCGAATATAGGACTATCTCAGCTCTCTTCGGTGTAGTAGGTGTGTTGACAGTATGTGTATTGTCAAAACATTCTGCCAGAAAGTTTGTCGTATTCTTTAACCACAATAATATGTAAATAAAACTATAATTTTGCCATAATTTTTGAAAACACTGTAAATAATTTTTTTGACAGCAAGCAACCAGCTGTTCTTTTTTTTTTTTTGAGGGCCTATTCACAATCATATCAATTTCGCTTGAGGGAACATCTGTTCGCATAATTCATCCTTGAATTGCTACTCGTTTTCAAGTCGTTTTATCAAAAACGAGTCGTTTTGCAAAACAAGTCGTTTATGAAAATTGTATTGGACAACGAGTAGTTTTTACTATTCGTTTTGAGGAAAACGAGTAAAATGTCGCTTATGGTTTGGTGTGAATGGCATATTATGCCCCAGATGCCATACTGAATATATGCCGCACATTTGCTAAATTTCAGATTTAAATTTCAACAGATTTTTCCTAGTTAAAACCTTCATATTTTTTTGGCCATGTATGAAATTAAACCTTTATTTCAACTTCACCTACATACTCGTACATACATATATGCCCTGTTTCCATTTATTTATCCGAGTTTTAATTCGATCAATTATTTGTAAAATCAAAACGAGATAAATTGAAGCTTGATGAATGAATTTCTACCCTATTTTCACAACACACAATTTTAAATACTGAAGCAAAAAATAAAAATGACAAACAAAAAAAAATAAAAAAACTTACTATGCAAACGCACAACATGTCCTTAGGCGGAACAGGAATTCGAAATACTCGTTAAAGTACATTTTTCTACAACAAAACTTGAGATGGAAACAAAAAAAAATTAAAACTTTTCCATCTGCTCGTATGAGTGTGTAAAGTAAATGAACACCAAACAGAGTATTTTATTTTT
Source organism: Philhelius pedissequus (assembly GCA_910595825.1). Lineage (NCBI taxonomy): Eukaryota > Metazoa > Arthropoda > Insecta > Diptera > Syrphidae > Philhelius > Philhelius pedissequus. The sequence goes on along the minus strand of OU343160.1, from coordinate 315,977,549 downwards.
TGTTTTGTATGATTGTTCAGCTGGCAGCATTTTAGTTTTGAAAACTCATTAAAAAATAATAACGTTTCACATCCTTCGGCAAAAAAAAATTAAAACAAAAAACAAATGAGAACAGCTATGCGTGTTTGTCTAGATTTTTAAATATTTTTATTTCTCGTTGAAAAATTTAACTTGGTATTTGATTTACAACGAGCGGAATGGTCACTGGTCAGCCAGGGAAGAATTAGGAAAACACACTTCGTATTGGAAATTGCTTGTGAAACTTGTTCAGGTGGTATTTTTTTAATTATATGTATTTCTTGTCATAATTTTGAAACTGTCATTTATGCAAGACAGCATTTTGCCATCTGCAGACTGGTACCTACTATGTCAGCCCTTTTTACGGTTAGTGAGATGTTTTTCAGAGTTACTGTTTCTTGCTTGTGTGACAAATTCTCCAAGAATGTCACTTGTCACAATGATAAAGTGTCTTCTCATCTCAGATATTTTGAAAATTGAAGTCCCCTTTATCATTTCATTACTATCAACTAACGACTCGCAAAAAATAATGGTTGGAATAGTACATTGAAACCTTCGAGTGCAGATAGCTCATTTAGGTAGATTTTTACTCGCGATATAAATACATTCGGAGGATATTTGATCCTATATGCAAAGAGGGCGAATGAAGGAGAAGATTCAATCGAGAATTGTACGAGCTATACCAAAATGTGGATGTAATCCAAAGAGCCCAAGCGCGTCGACTACACTGGCTCGGCCACATCAAGCGAATGGACAACAACTCTCCAGCCAAGAAAATCTTCGAATCCCAGCCCCCATGTTCGAGACGACCAGGAAGACCGAACCTCCCCTACAAGGACCAGGCGGTCACAGACGCAAGGGCGCTTGGCCTCGGTGACTGGAGGAAGCGTGCGGGGGACTGCAACATGTCAGGCCGCGACCCTCCATGGATCGGGAGCCGGATAAGTAAGTAGTAAGTATATGTATCTACAGGGTATGTGTTGAGTTTGCAAAAAACAATCGAACCTGAGATTTTAATCAAACTTGACATTACGATGATAGAGAACACCAAAAATGTAGGTCCCGAAAATCCGTCTGTCTGTGTGTAGATCGATCTGCAGATTAAATGGCTGGAATGATTTATTTTAAACTAGGCAGTTAAGTGTTTTACTTGGTTTTCTCAAATAGATTTTTGAACATTTTTTTTAGCCCGAAGAATAACGGTACAATCTATATTAGCTCGAAAACGGCTCTAACACGTTTGATAAAAAAATCAGTGCACTATTATAGGTAAACTCTGCATTTTGGCTCAACAATTTTCTAAAATTGATATTCGATTCTCTCAAAACGAATTTCTATGAAAATTTTTATCCAGGAGGTCCTTCTAATTTTAAATTTTTAAATAATACTCCCTACAAACAAATTTCGAAAAATATTTGTTTTGATTTTTGAAAAAAATCCTGTTTTTTTTATTGAAAATTCAATGTTTCGAAAACGTTTAGACAATTTGTTTTAAATTCAGTTTTAAGATTTATATTTTCAAATACTTAAAACTAACATACCAAAATTTTTAGTAGACAAAAATTATAGGAATTTTGAACATACGAAATTAAGTAATTAACGAATTTAAAAATATGATTAGCTTTTTCTCCTATAAATCCTGTGCTTACCCTTATACACCGTTTCCACCGACCACTAAGCCAAGATTTAAGTAGATTTAGCTAAATCTCCTACAAATTTTGAGGATTTACCATACAAATTTTAATCTTCTCAGATGAAGATTTAAAATAAATCTCATTTAAATCTTCAATCGAACTACCCTACACATTCATCGGGAAAGTGAATTTTTCTCTTCGGTTGACACAAATGAAGCTGCCTGTCTCACAATTACATCAAAAGAGAAAATGAAAAGATATATGCATTTTGAATAGTGCTGTCAAAATTAATCTACTTTTTGAGCGGTGGAACCACTTTTTGAGATTAGTAAATCTACAAGAGATTAAAGTTCGGTGGAAGCGTAGTATTACGATGTGATCTAGAGTTTGGCAATTTAGTTCAAATCATATTACTGAACTAGTTCGTTCATTTAAGTTCAGTTCACTGAAAATTCCAAACAAATAAATATTAATATTAATACCTATTGTTCATTAATATATATTTTGTGTGGTTGTTAGATTTTTTCGCGAATTAGAAAGGTGAAATTTCACTAACTGTCATTGTAAGGAAGGTAATCATGACAGCAAAAATACAAATGAGATCAGCTGATTCGTTTGGGTCTTTTACATTCTAGCGGAATGAAGAAAAAAGGAATTTGAATGTAGGCACTCGAGCAATTTGTGCGTTTCAGTAGTGTATTTAATTTTTAATAAAGCTGACTAATTTTTTTTTTAATTTTAAATATTTAAGTTTTGTTTTTGTTTTCAAAATATTAATAAATGTTAAATATTAATAAATGTTAAATAGACCCTCTGTATCCTTGTAATGAAATTCCCATTAAGCCCTATTCGACATCGCATTACAAGTTTATCTGGGCATCGTCCGCGGAAAGGTAAATAAATATAAAAAAAATAACCAATCCTAATATTGATCTCTGAGGTACTTCAGTTAATACAGGATCCCTCATCATAAGCGACTCTTTCGTAACTATTAAATAATGTAACTGGGAAGCTGACGAGCAAATTTCTTGCTAAAGCTAAAGTAATATAACCTTTACTTCTGCATTGATCCACTCTATAAAAAGCCTTGGAGAAGTCAAAGAAACACAGTTCAGTCATCCATAATGATCATTTGTTTTATACCGGCGATAATCTTATTCAATTTTACTCCAAACACACATTGAACTGGGGAAAGCAGATTAAAATAACTTAACATTTGAATTCCAAGGAACTCACAAAAACTTTTGACAGAAAGGATAAGAAAAAGACACTATTTTCTCGTTAACGATGGTTGAGGTTTTTCAGGTATAGAACAGAAGTTAAATATGTGTCTAATATAACTTCTAAAGTAAAGTAAAACGAGGAGGTACACCAATAAATAAATAATATTAATATTCATAATTTCAACAAAATTCAGTGTGTTAATTTTAAGTATTGAGTAATATAAATTTTGAAAAAAATCATCCACCAGTTTTCGAAGTACTGAATTTATTTTTTTTTCCAATAATCAAAAATGTTTTGAAAGTTTAAATAAACAGTATTATTTATATCTTGATCAAAAGCATCTTGGCACATAAGCGTCTTAGGAGTACAAGCTTTTTGAAAAGCATAATTCTCTTAAAATAAAAAAATATTTTGAAATTTCAGGAAACAATTTTTTTTTTGAAAATGCAATTTTGTGAAAATAGGTACATATTTTGAAAGTTTTTTTTTTGCATTTATACTATTAATCACTTAATGTTACCATAACAAAGTTTTTTTTACTAAAAAATTATAAAAAAAAAAATAAGATTAAAAAAAAGTCAAAATGAGCTATACAGTGCTGGTAAAAAAAATAGCACCACTGGTACAAGTTTCATTTTAACTTCTTTAAATTAGTGAATAGAAAAATATTTACAGCCTCTAACATTATTATGTTATTGCTTGAACTATCATCTCTCTCTATTATATATCTCTGGCGTTGGAGTGGTACCTGTTTTTTCTTACGAGGCCACAATGGCGAAAATCACATTTTTTGTGCGGTAAAAATAATAGCACTGATCGCAGTTTTCGTTACAAAAAAATATTTTTTCTTGTGCGTATTTCAAGGTAAGGCGGTCAAGTGTTAGAATTTGTCTATATTTAAATGGTATTTTCATTTAAAACACAAAATTTGCAGTTTTTCAAAGAAAATTGATCATGGAAAGCATTGTTCCCGAAAAACGGGAAATTATTAAAAAAAATTATCTCGGAAGGTAAAACGTGTGGAGAAGCTCGACGGTTTGTTGACTGTTCCACCAAAATGATTTGAAATGCAATAATAATAAAAAAACAACTTGCGTCGTAACCGTTCGCCACAGATTGAGGGAACATAATTCAACTGCTTATAGTCCACGAAAAGTCCCTCTTTTAACTACAAAACATGCTGAAAAGCGTTTAATTTTTGCAAGACAGCATTTGAATTTGCCAGTAGAGAAATGGCGCAACCTTCTATGGACAGATCGTATTGTTTAGCGGTAAAGGATCTCGTTTCTACGTGAGAAGACCTCCGAAAGCGAAATATAATCCTAAATACACAAAAAAAGTATTTAAGCATGGAGGTTCAAGCATAATGGTGTGGACTTGTTTTTCCTAGTATGGTGTTTGTCCCATATATTAGATTAAACCCATCATGGATCAACACGTTTACGTTAATATACTCGAAAACGTTAGCTCCCTTATTCAGAGGAAGATATGACCCTTTTGTGGGTCTTCCAACAGGACAATGACCCCAATCACACCAGTAAGAAGGCTAAAAAATGGTTTGGAGATCATTCAATTAATGTGATGGAGTGGCCAGTCCAATCGCCTAGCCTAAGTCCGATTGAACATCAGTGGGCTGACGTGAAGAAAGCAGTCTCTGAAACCAAACCGACTAGTAACACAGAACTCTGGGCTGCAGTAAAGGTCTCCTGGGAGAATATTCCGGTAGAAAGGTGCCAATATTTGCTAAATTCAATGACCAAACGTTGTAAGGCAGTGATAGCTAACAAAGGCTATTCTACGAAATACTAATTTAGCTGGACTACCCCTAAAGAATAAAATCATAGAAAAAGGTTTTTTTATTTCTTTGATGTTTTAGTTTTAAGTTGTGTGATGAAGCAATAGTGCTATTTTTTTACCGCTTATTTATTTGGGTTTTTCGAAAAAAAAAAATATTTTTTTTTTATAAATTGATGAATAAAAGTTGGAATTCTTTTTTTAAAAGTGAATTTTTGGACTTAATATAAGCTTTTCCCATATTAAAAATATCCCTCAAATTATTGACTTAGACGTCATTTTTAAACGAAATCTGATTCTCGTAATGGAGCTATTTTTTTTACCGCAGCTGTATATGTTCTAAAAATCTTGTGGTTACAATGTAATCGGACATAAGTCTAAGTCGTGCATTTATCTAAGGATAGAAAACTCCCTTAGAAAATGGCCACAAATATTGTGATTGTCCGCTTTAGGGACTTCTCACTGTAAATCACAAGCCATTAATCGTCATAAGCTATTGCGCCACCAAATTTATTTTAAAATCCTGCCTGAATCAATATAATTTTTTCTTCAAGAAATTTTCCGACAGAGCCCACACAAATCACTCAGATTTTTTTTTTCTTAAATACCTTCGTCAACATTTTTCCTTTATTTATAATAATTAAAACAAATCGTGCACCCAACAAAAAAAAACATTGCCTAAAAGATTATAAGAAAATGAAACGTTTCCTCGTAATTTTCCCAATTAATTAGTGAAACCGAAAATACACAATGTCTAATTTCATCTGGCAATTGAACCCTTTTATAATATTTGTTCATCTTTTCACTTTACATATTTTGTGGGCTATAGAATAATAATAATAATAATTATTCGGGGCTTAAAAAATAAGTTTTTTTTTCTCAAGGAGAAAAAAAGAAGTAGATAATAATATAGGTACAAAGTACATAATTGAAAGAAGTTAAATGTCCTACCAAGGTCTAAGCTGAGAACCCAGCATCCAATAACCAAAAAAAATATCGTTCCCTAAAAATGGTTCGGTTGGCAGTGTGGATAGGGCAAATAAAATTCTCAATACACAAAACCCTTGAACTGAAAAATCGGCTCACAGTTTTTGCAGATGCAAAAATCTTTTTTTTCTTCCATTTTTTCTTCTTTCAATTTGATTGATTTAGTTGCTATTGCGGATGAGGTTATTTTTTTTTTAATACCATCATCATAAATTTATATTTAAAGCTCTTTCTAGATCCCGTCGAAAAGATTTATAAAAAAAAAATCGCTTAGCAACCTACTTAAACTTAAATGTTCTCCTTTTCGACGAAATTCTAATGAAGATAGATTTTAGCTTCCATTATTCTTCAAGTAGAGAACCGATTTAAGTACAGTTACTCACAAATTTGAGCGTACACCAATACAAAAACTTAAGTTATCCTCTTTAACTTAAGAAGATAATATATTTTTTTTGAATTTATTATGCTTTAAATATTTTTTTTATTTATTTATTTATCATCTATCAAGTACATTAACGTTCTTAGATTAAAATTTAGAGTTTATAATATTTACAAACTTAAAAAACTATATTAAAAATAATTTAAAAGATAAAAAGAAATGTAAAAATTAACTTATTAAAGTTGATTACGTGGTCATATTTAATGAATGGAAGCCATGGTAATTGGGCCTTTTAGCGCGTTATTTGTCCTATGTAAGGGAAATAGAAAGAAATCGCCTCCTCTTGGCCTTAAATGTCTGACAGGAACATGCAAATTAAACATAGAAAGCAATTGTGAACATTGAATATGCCCACATAAAACATCACGTGCAAAAAGAACAGAAAAATATTCACGTCTTACGCAAAGTGGTTTGATATCTATTAAATCACATCTAGCATCATATGGATGTATATAAGACCAATTAAATTTTCTTATAGCAAACTTTGTAAAACGCCTTTGAATTTTTTCGATACGAAAACGGGTTCCATACAACAAAAAAATACTCAAGAGACGAACGTATTACGAAATATATAGTGCCTTAAGAGTATGGATCTTGGAAATCATTTGAATTTCGGAACAAAAAACCTTACATTAAGTTAGCTTTAGATATCATATAATCATAGTGCCAGGTGAACTTTAACTGTTCATCGAAGATTACACCCAGATCTTTCTGACAAGATACTCGTTTTAGAATCATATTGCCAATATTACAATCATATACAATAGGATTTAAAATGTTGGTTATGGTTAACACCGAACATTTACTGATGTTAAAATACAATCCGTTGCGATCACATCAATCAGTTATAAATATTATTGAAGTCCATTTGTAAATCAAACGCATCGTAATAAGACTGGACATCTTTAAATATTTTAAGGTCATCAGCATATAAAAGGCATTGCGAATGAGCGATATGTGTGGGTAAATCATTTATAAATAATAGAAATAAAAGTGGACCAAGATGGCTACCTTGCGGAACACCCGTAGAATTAGTTATTTCTTTTTTTTTTATTCCAGCTTTTTAATTAGAATGTTATGTTGAACGCTGTCAAAGGCCTTAGAAAAGTCTGTAAAAATTGAATCGGTTTGATGTCTACTTTGAAAGGCACGCAGACAGGCATTTGCAAATATAACCAGGTTTGTGGTTGTGGATTTAACTATTACAAAACCATGTTGAAAGTCAGAAATATTGTTACAAACAGCACTATACAACTTATCTTTGACAATAGCTTCAAACACTTTTAGAATAATTTGAAGCTTAACTATTGGTCTATAATTTATTACAGCTTTTTTGGAAGCTGATTTATGTATAGGTGTTATAAATAACCACTTCAAAGTTTCGAGAAACTGCCCATAGACTAAACATTTATTGAATATGATATGAAGTGGCTTAAGAAGGCTGAGTTTACACATTTAAAAAAAAAACTGGTGGTATATTATGGTGCAAGAGAAGTACTCGATTCAAGGGAAGATAGTTCCTTCAATATATCATTGTCTGTTATGTGTAAATAACAAATATAAGTGAAAGCTTGACAAAAAGGTAAATTTGAACAACTCACATCCAGATTTCCAAATTAGACTGAAAGAAAGTAGCAAACATATAACATTCAAATTACCACTAACGACACCATTTAACTTCATTTCAGAAGGTAGACCTAGCGATTTTCTTTTTGTGTTAATGAATGTCCAGTACACTTTAGAATCGTGCTTGATTTTGGACTCAAGAGACCAGATATATTGCTTATAAAATTTTTTTTTCAAGAATTCATATTCCTTTCGGAGTTGAGAAAACCTACTTTGAAGTGAAATATTAGTTCCGCTCTTCTTGTACATATCTCTCATAGCGCGTTTTAAGTTTAACAATTTTGTATTTAACCAAATTGGTCGATTTTGCTTTTTTATAATCGTAATTGGAACAAACCTAAAAAAAGCAGATTCTATCACCTTACAGAAAACATTGTACGTATGTTCAAGACTGGGTGTAGAGAGAATTGTTTCCCAGTATACTGTACACATAAAATTATTCAACGACACGTAATCGGCTTTAGCAAAGTCATACACAGCACTATTAGAATCTGACATAGATAATTGATTTAAGACACTAAAAGATATATTCAAAGCTCTGTGATGTATAATATTTATCAAAAGTGGAAAATCTGCTTCTGAAACAGAACATTCAATATCATGATGGACAAAAACTAAATCTAACATTCTTCCAATAGAATTAAAAATGCAATTTGTTTGCTGTAGATTCATAGCCGACATATTATCAGTTACAATAAATTCAACATCCTTACTGACATTAAAAGGAAAAAATACATTTATCGTCTTCAGAATAACTACAATAAAAAATTTGTTTCTAAAGTGTTAGCAATGAATTGTACATTATTAATAATATAAATATATATGGCTGCTAATGTTACCGGAAATTCTGAATTTATCGATTTGATTATGAACAAAAGGACATTTCTTAACATTCTGAAAAGAAATATGGTTCAATCAGCGAAAAAGTTAAATTTCCCGGGAGAATTCTACTTCCAGCAAGCCAACGACCCTAAGCGCACGCCGCTTTTTTTTTAAGGAAATGGTTGTTGTATAATGCAAAAATCACCTACAACCTCCACCACAATCACTGGATTTAAATCCAATAGAACATTTATGGGAAGAAATTAAGAGAAAAGACTTAAAAACAATATTGCAATAAATAAAAGCAAGTTAAAAGCAAAAGGTGAAGAATGTCTGGGAGAGTGGAATCGATGCCTAGTCGCTTGCAAGCAATCATAGATGCTAAAGGCGGTCACCCAAAATATTAAAAACGAAAACGTCCGAGATTTGGATTTATTTTTTTAAGTTTTGCACTTTTGTTTTGTTTTTGTTGAAATCAAGATATGTTTAGGTTTTCTTGATTGTTTCTTTGTTTTGTTTAGCATTTTACTAGTTTTTATCTAACTTATCTTTAATCAAATATTTACAGCATAATAAGTTCAAAATAAAAAAATTTTAAAATATTTTATCTGCTTAACTTAAAGAGGAAAACTTTTTAATATTGGTGTACTCTTAATTTTGTGAGTAACTGTATGTATTTTTTCGTCCTCACAGGGATGCAAGGTTTAATTAATGTAAGCGTACTTAGATTGAAATTTAAAAGCTTAAATCTATTTAAATATTATAAATTGCAAGTGCATGAAAGGGCTGATTTAAATTTTGTTGGTTGGTAAAGAGTACTACCTGCCAAAAAATGGTAGATGAAAGTAGTATCGATTCTTGGTAGGGGTGATACTTATAAGGATAATGAATGCTATTTTAAAATATTATGGAGTTTAATGGAAATTACTTTCCACTTCCTAATATTTCCACAAATCAACAGTAAATCTTCTTCTTAATATATATAATTCTCGTAGCACGTTGCCGTGCACGATGAACTCGGAAACTATATAACCGATTTTCACGTTTTTTTTTAATGTTTATCTTAAGACAAGATAGTTTTTAATAATTATTTTTTCATAACTTACTGCAAAGTTAACTTTTTATTTGCGATAGACTTTATAAGGCAAGTTTTGCATTTGGAAAAAAATCGGACTCGAGATTTTAATCAAACCTTGACATCACGATTATAGATAACACCAAAAAAGTGGATCCCGCAAATCCACCTGTATGTCTGTACACAAGGGTGTCTTTACCATAGGGTCAACAGAGCCATGGCCCGGGGCGGCAGGTTACCAGATAATGTTACTGTAAGAAATCTATCAAATACGCGATGGTCAGCGAGGGACGATGCATGTTCCATCCGTAATAAAAATTCGAATCAGTTATGAGCTGCTTTTGAAGTTATTCAAAGTCATGCTTATCAAAAGGCAGTCTGTCAGTCTGTCAGTCTGTCAGTCTGTCAGTCTGTCAGTCTGTCAGTCTGTCAGTCTGTCAGTCTGTCAGTCTGTCAGTCTGTCAGTCTGTCAGTCTGTCAGTCTGTCAGTCTGTCAGTCTGTCAGTCTGTCAGTCTGTCAGTCTGTCAGTCTGTCAGTCTGTCAGTCTGTCAGTCTGTCAGTCTGTCAGTCTGTCAGTCTGTCAGTCTGTCAGTCTGTCAGTCTGTCAGTCTGTCAGTCTGTCAGTCTGTCAGTCTGTCAGTCTGTCAGTCTGTCAGTGTGTCGGTCTGTCAGTCTGTCAGTCTGTCAGTCTGTCAGTCTGTCAGTCTGTCAGTCGTCAGTCTGTCAGTCTGTCAGTCTGTCAGTCTGTCAGTCTGTCAGTCTGTCAGTCTGTCAGTCTGTCAGTCTGTCAGTCTGTCAGTCTGTCAGTCTGTCAGTCTGTCAGTCTGTCAGTCTGTCAGTCTGTCAGTCTGTCAGTCTGTCAGTCTGTCAGTCTGTCAGTCTGTCAGTCTGTCAGTCTGTCAGTCTGTCAGTCTGTCAGTCTGTCAGTCTGTCAGTCTGTCAGTCTGTCAGTCTGTCAGTCTGTCAGTCTGTCAGTCTGTCAGTCTGTCAGTCTGTCAGTCTGTCAGTCTGTCAGTCTGTCAGTCTGTCAGTCTGTCAGTCTGTCAGTCTGTTTTTTAGGTATTGTGCAGAGGTGAAATTGTAATTTTTTTTAGCTCAAAAAATAACGGTACCTCCAACATAACCGTAACGTTAAAGCCTATTTTTCTCGGAAACGGCTCTAATGATTTTGATTTAAAAAAATCAGTGCAGCTTTTTAGATACGACCGATCATATGGTTGAAAAAAAAATAATTTAAATGGACCGTATTTTTGCTTTCGACTATCTCATAAACGGCTTTCTCGATTCTTTCGAAATTTCACACATATATAATCTTAGGTTTGTCTAATTTATACTACGTACCAATATTTTTAAATAATATTTTTTTTGTGTTTTTAAAAGCATTTTCAAGAAAAAAATTTTAGAAATTTATATTTTGAAAACTGCTCATTAAATTTGTTTCAAAAATTATATTTATACTGTATTTGCAGAATGCCTATGAATTTGCGTTTTTGAATTTGTTTTTTTTTTTAAATTTTTTCAAAAATTAAAAAAAAAACTTTTTTTTCTCAAAAACCGCTTCACAGATTTTTAATTTTTTTTTCTCATAAACTTAAATTTATTCAAGAAATAAAATGGCGTACTTTTTTGAGCTCAAAAGTATTTATTTCAGAATTTTGAATTATTTTTTCTTAATCTGATTTAATTTTTTGTTTTTAAGTTTATATTATTAAATATTTAAGATTGTCATACCAATTTTTTTTTTAGAAAACAATTAAACAAACTTTGCGTATAAAAAATAAAGTAAAAAATGACTTTAAAAATATATTTAGATTTTAAATAGAAATATTTTGCATACGATGTGATCGAACATAAGAGCAATTTCGTGCGATCCAGTGGTGCATTTTATTTCTTTTCAATTTCTTATTTATTTCATGGTTTGCTATTTTCCTTGACTGGTTAAAGTTTCAACGAGCTCCTGAGCAGGTTAAATTTTGACGTTTGTATTCACCTCAATAATGTCAAAGTTTAGCCATGGGATCAAATTTAAGGCAATTTTAAAACAATTGACACACGGCCTAAATTGCCTTACTTTCAATGAGATGTTTGTCGGCAGTATGATTGGGAAAAGGACGTAGTTAGAAATTCGGTTTGAAAAAAGATAAGATACATTTTCCATGGTTTGTTAGACCTTCCCTTCTAGTTGGACAGTTGTATACGTCTCATAAGTTTTGTTATTTCTATTATTTAAAGTGTTATGGTGCCTTTGTATAATTTGGTAAATAACTCACGCAGATATTAAATAAGGAACAATAATTGTTGTCAATCGAACCAAATCTCTTACCTCAGAGCCATTTATTTATGTTTGGAAACAAGAAATAGTCCCAGGAGGTTAAGTCTGGGGAATATGCTGGATCAGGGAGGAGCCTAACTTATTTTGCAATTGCAACTGCCGAATTTTGCGCCGCGCCGGTGTGTTGTCCTGGTGAAAAAGACATTTCTTCTTGGGCTAATATGGGCGTTCTTGCTTCAAATCGGCTTGGAATGGATCCACCAGCCTTGCGTTATATACGGCGGTAAAGATTAGCTTTTTGAAGATAATCGCTTGTGACTGTCGCTATGGAAGTCCATTATTTTGTTTGTTTCTTGGATTCTGGTGTGTTAAGGTGAATGCAGGTTTCATCGGCGGTTATGAAATGGCGAAAAAATTCAGTCGAACTACATCGCCAAAGACACCTTTGAAATTGGCAAACGAATATGTTTGTTGGCAATTATGAGCAAACAAAAAAAATGCAGCATTATGTGGCTTCGGCAACCAAAAAACATTTTGGGTCACTTGTGATTGAACGACCGTTGGTTTGCGTGATTGTTTTTTCTTGCAAAAAAAAAAAAATAGTGTTCAATGAGCACGAAAATTCTCGTTCGTTTTTATTTGACAGATGATTCTTGAAAAAAAAAATGATAAATTTAAAATGACGTCACAAATTGTGTTAATTATTATTGACTCACCCGTAACTTAAAAACTATATCTCTATCTACGGAGATATTATTTTCTAAGTTTTATCAAAATTGGTCAAACGGTTTTTGAGACTCAATTTATTTGTAATGCAGCTACCAGTTCTAGGCAATAACCAACATTTTTCTTGCACCAAACTTACAACAAATTATTCCACCCTCTAAGAGATTCTTTTTAGCGAAAAATTAAAAATAGGGTCGAATACAAAGACCCTGGGGCACAGAAGCATTTTAGAAATACAGGGTGGCCCACGACTCGTGCAACAATAAGAAATTTAAATAACTTTTATTTTAATCGATGTATTTCATTAATTTTTTTTATTGGATTTAAAATTAAAATTTAACTTTTAATTTATATAACTAATGGTTTTTAAAGATGATAGACCTGATTAGAAAATTGTTCTTTGAGGCCTGAAGGGTTGAAATTGGGTTCGCCTCATTTATTGTCTTAATGGACTGCTTCAATTCAGTCAAATTCTTGGGTTTCGTTTTGTACACGTCCTGCTTGACATAACCCCATAAAAAAAAGTCTGGTGCAGTCAGGTCAGGTGACCTTGGGGCCAGCGGAAAGTGCAGTTTCTGGATATAAATTTGTTTGGGAATTTTCGTTGCAGCTCCGCCATAACTTCATAACTTGTAGCTAGGTGTGAACTTGCTCCATCTTATGAAACCAAATCCTGCTGAAAGGGATACGTCTTCGGCGAAGTTCTGGGTAAAAGAAACTCCTTCAACTTCTTTAATTAACGGGCTCCATTTACAGTTTGTGTTACATCGTTTTCTTCAAAGAAGTATGGCCCGACAATACTGCTTGATGAAACTGCGCACCACACAATGACTCGTTCTGGGTGCAGTTCCGTCTCATGGAGCATTTCTGCATTATATTCACTCCATATGCGGAGTGAATCTAATGCAGAAATTTTGCTTGTTAACACTGCCGTTTAAGTCAAAATGGGCTTCATCAGACATGAACTAACAATTTATCAATGTGTTGTCTTCTTCGGGCATTGCAATCATTTTTCGGGAAAATTCCAGGCGAACAGGCAAATCCTGTTAGTTTAACTTGCTTGTAATTTGGATTTTGTACGGAAACAAGTTTAAGTCATCATGAAGTATCCGTTGTAATGACCGTCTGCTAACTCCAATTTGGCCCGATAAGTTTTGAGTCGAAGCATTTTGATTTGCCTGTATTGCCGATGCAACAGCCACGATTGTATCCTGAACCCGAACATTGTGATCTCGATGTTACGGTCTTCGTTCGATGCCAAATTCGCTCGTTCGATCCAAATCCTTTTTTCAGTATCCCAAGCATTCATTTTGATAAATACAAATAGTAGCTTATAAAATAAAAAAAAAAATAAGCCGATTTTTGTAGCACGATTCGTGGGTCCCCTGTACAGTTAGACCTCGGTATTTAGAACGCTTCACTAATTCGAAAACCTTTTTTAATATTAAGTTTCATGTAATTCGAACACGTGCTAAAATAGGACACTGTAATTCGAATTTTACCGTTGTTTTTCTGCTGAGTGCTTTTGGTCAAAAGTATTTTCCTAGAAATATTTTAAGGGCAAACACCTCTACGAATAATACGTGCCAATTCCAGTTCAATAGGCTATGAGTTTATTTTTCTTAGGAAGGTTTGCATTTTTTTTATTTGGTATCTCTTACAGTTGCGAAGTTTAAGGTTTTTCCAAGGAATATAAGGGAAAACCGTTCTTCCGCGTTGATTTTAGTGCAGTAGGCTGTGAATTAAATTTTTTTAGATGCAACTACATTTAATATTTGTGTACAGGTGTTATTTTTCATATTTTTCTGTCAACTGGTTATGTGAGTGGTTTGTTATTTTAATAAATTCCCGTTTTAAGTAACTTTTAAAGCAGTATATTTTTCGATTACATAATATGAACCGCTCAAAAAAGCAGTACTAGGTTTTTACTCCTAGCAGAAATGCGAAATTTTGGGCGTTAGCGTATTCTGTTCAAACTGAATCGGGAACTAGAAAACGCAAGACTATGACAATGCCAGAAATGCCAAAAATGGAAAAAGCCTCCTTATCCAAGTAGTTATGTAGGCAACATGATAGACATGCACCGATATCGTCTGCGATTTTAAAACAAAAGGCTATCCAACTGAACAGAATTTACAAAGAATGTGAAAATTTGAATGCCAGCTAAACTATTCAGTGCTTTTTTAATCAAGTTGATCTTTTAATCCTAAAATTCCACAAAAAAAATATAGATTATGGATTTAACGAAATACCAGATCTACAATGCAGATGAAAATGGTTTGTACTGGCTTACTTAATGATAAGACAGTAGTGTGTTCATCTGAAAAAAAAATTGCTCCTGGAAGAAAGTTTGGCAAGGAAAGGATAAAATTTTTAGCTTGCTGCAATGTATCACAAAATTCGACCACTAGTCAATGGGAAGTCAGCAAACCCAAGAGTCTCTAAAAATTTTAATAATCCTCGTAAATACAAGGCTACTAAGAACGCGTGGATGACATCAGAGATTTTTGAGAATTAGTTTCATTAGATTTTTGTGCCTGAGGTAAGTTAGACTTAACGTAATTTCAGAGCTATGCAAGCAACAAATTTTAGGTGAAAAAATATTTTGCAGAACACAACTTTCCACAGAAAGCAAAGTGCTTTTGTCTGCATGTATTTCCCCCCAAATATAACAGCACTTATTCAGCCGATTGACTAAAATGTGATTAATTTGCTCAAAATATGTATCTTACAAATAGTGCCTACTTGAAGCTATAATCGCTTTAGAAGAAACCGACATTGCATAATGTATTAAGTCTTTCACCATAAGAGATGCTATCCACTTACTTTCTTCTGCTTGGGATCAAATCGCATAGAGGAGTTTTGAAAAATGTTGGACAAACATTTAACTTTTTCAACTTTTAGTCAACAGTTTCGTGAACGGGACGCTGATGAATATGCATTGGCAAATCTCTTAGTGCAAATCACGCCAGGAAGATACACCTGATGAAAACCTTAGCAATGAAAATGTCCTAACAGATTCGGATAGCGAAACAGAAGAAATTCCTGAACCCCAACAAACTGTCAGTAGCGGCGACGATTTTGGAAATGTGTATGAATTACTGGACTATCTTATGGAACAATAATTTCCAACAATTCACATCGAAGGACTCAACATATTAAAAAATGAAATTGTTAAAAAAATTGTAAAAAAATAATGAAGCAAACAAAAATGTCTTTGAAACTTATTTTATATTTTATTGCACTTGCAATAACTATTTTCATATTTCGACTAAAGAAATTATTTTGTTATACTTAAAACCGCTTAACACTGCTTTCTCATTTTACTTATTGTATACACAAAAATTATCCAGTAATTCGGACACCTCCGTGGTTCGAATTAAGATCAGTTCTAATAGTTCGAATTATTAAGGTCCTACTGTATTGATGAATATTTATTTCTAATTTTTGGTGATATTATATTCTTCGGAACTAAGAGTAATGGACCAGCAGATTTGTGTGTTTCTAAATTTTTAAATACTCTAGTCACTGAATAACTTTTCTTTGTCAAACTTTTCGTAATATTTCTATGTAAGAAATGCCTGAGATTTTGGATTCAAATATCCAGTATTAAGAAAAACGCTAGTACGAGGAAATTATGAAGGCCAAACAAGTTCGATCTAAATATTTTTCTAACATTTTCTTCCTAGAGTGAGTGGCTTACATAATTGAAAACAGATGATTTATTTCCTTACACGTGGAATAAGACCGCACATATATTATTATGGTTTTGGTCATGTTCTGTATTAAATAAATAAAGGGTTATCCATTTAGCGGTTTCAAAAGTATATGGCTGGAATTAGACATCTGTCAAACTAAGTTGTTAAACCAATTTTTTTTTTCAGTTGAAAGTCTTACATTTACGAAAATGGATCGCTTAACTGTCGCACAACGCAAACAATTGTTAAAACCCATAAAAAAATGGTGATTCTGCCACAGCCACATATCGTGCTTTAAGAGGAGATTATGGTTTACGTAATCGTCCAACTACGCAAGCATTTGGCAAAATTGTGAAGAAATTTGAAGAGACTGAGGCCAAATTCCGCAAGCGTGAGTTTCTCTGTGTACACGAAAAATCAGGTACACATACATATTTGCGATTCCGCAAGGGTGCGATTGATTTTTTGTGTACGTGTACACAGATAGGCAAATTTATTCACGCATATTTTGAGGGTGAATAATTTGTTTGTACGGAAAAACATTCACGCTTGCGGAATTGGGCCCCTGGATTGGCTACAGATATTGTAAGGCATGTGCATCATCGTTTCGCTCGTACCATTGAAAATATCGCAGCTGTAAGTGAAAGTTTTGCCGAAGACCCGAATGTGTTGATTCCTCGTCGTTCTCAGGAATTAGGACTGTCTTACGGCACATTATGGCGTATTTTGCATTTGGATCTACACCTACGTCCATATAAAGTACAGCTCACATAACAACTGAAGCCAGCTGACCGTTCACATTCGAATGGGTGCTTGAACAACAGGCAGTGGACGGCGATTTTTCGAACAAAATTATCTTCAGCGACGAAGCACATTTCTCACAAAATTGTTGTATTTGGAGTTTTGAGAATCCTCGAGTAATTGAAGAGAGGCCATTACATCCACAAAAAATCACTGTTTGGGGCGCTCTTTGGTACGGAGGTGTGATTGGACCTTACTTCTTCGAAAACGACTGTCACCGTCAATTCGGAGCGTTATGGTCATATGATACCAGACTTTTTTTGCCTGCTATTGAAGAATACGACTTGGAGAATATGTGGTTTCAACAAGACGGTGCCACATGCCACACAACTTGAGCGAATATGGCTTTATTGCAAGACACATTTCCTGACCGCGTAATTTCTCGTCGTGGCGATATCAACTGGCCACCAAGATTATGCGATTTGACATCGCTGTACTTTTTTTTATGGGGCTACGCGAAAGACCGTGTTTATGCAGATAAACCTTTAACTCTTGAGCACTTGAAAACCAACGCTCAATATGTATCAAAAAGTGGTCGAAAGAATCGATGCTTCCAACAACTCGCGTGGTGGTTATTTAAATGATGTTGTATTTCACACATAATGTCAACGTTCAAGCTTTATAATAAAAGAAAAATTATGAAAAAAAATATTTTACATGTGTTTTATTTACGTTTACTTTTAAAACCGCAAAATGGATAACCCATTACATTCATTTTTTTTAAGATTAATAATAATATAATATTAATACAGCATAATAGTTAAATACAACACCGTTTCTATTGATATCACTAAGAAGTAAATTTTATTTGATATGTATGTATATATAATTTTGACATGGTCAAATCGATACTTGAAAAAAAAATGATTATACATTTTATCCGCCGTTATGTTTAAAACAGCAAAAAAAATAATAATTAAATTTTCCATTAGTATTCCATTTAAATTGCGCATACATACAAATAATAAGAAAATATTTATTTACATTATCCTTCCGCATCAAATCGAAATCATTGAATTCCAACGCCACATCTCACGCAAACAATATTTCATTAATCATTGACCCATCGACCAAACAATATTTGATTTAAAACCAAAAAAAAAAAAAATATATTACAATTTTTGTATTTATTCCGCCACAGACTTTGCCAACTAACCAATGCCATTAATAATGTTGGTATATAGGTGCATAGCTATACAATATCGGTCTCGTTCAATGCTTGAAGCTATATTTACAGATATAAATTGCTCTTCGTCCTTTCGGTTTCGATTTTAGGGCAAACTCTAAAAATCAAATCACAAATCGGGATTGGTACGATTGATTTATGACTGCCACAGATTTTCTGCATTGATATTTTATTGTTAGAAAAAGGGTTTAAAACTTGAGAGAAAAATAAAAAAAAAGTGAAGTACATAAACTACCACAATACAGAGCAACAACGCAAAAGGATACAAAAGGGTTCCGTCGCCATATTAATTTATGGGGCATTTTAGGCACCAGACTTAAAATATTCCCAGCGACAAATATCCAAGAGTATTGGTATGGTTTTCGTTTTGGTTATATGGACGATAAAAAAAGAATTATTTGTTCAGATGGGTAATTATAAATTTGATGAGCTACTTAAGCTTTGTGGTTTAAGGCAATCAAATGTTTTAGTGTTTCGCTAAATTATTGTCAAAATGAGGATTTAATAAAAAAAAATGTAATACTAGGTACAAACTTGAGCAAGAAAATAGTAGTCATGATATTTATGATTGATAATTCAAGATTAATACGCGGTAAATTTTACAACTAGGGGCAATATACCTTTTATAAATATCTAATCTATTCTAAATTATATACTAATTAAAAAAAAAATTTAAAATTATCAATATTTACTAAAATGCATATAAGCGTGAAAATAAAAACAGCCTTGAAGGTGACAAATTGTTGTTGTAAGTGTTGAATACTGAAATTCTGTCAATATTCACCCTTATTACGATTGGCGTTTATCTTGAACGACAGCTCTCACTTTTTGTCTCAAATCACTTTTTAGGCGGTCTACTGTCTATTACGAAGCTAAAACGCCACTCGTTGTCGATCGAAATACGTTCCAAATAAGTGGCTGATTTTGAAAAAAAAATATTTTCAATGCAACTGTCATTAATTTTTAAATTTATATTCAATTTCTGACGATTAAATTAATAACGTCCGCTAAACGAATAGTGTTACTGCATTTATTTTCTCAAAAAATGCGAAAGAGAAACCAACAAATTTGATATACATAATTAAAGATCCAAATCAAATCCGTGAGATTTGCCAGATTCGAAGTAAGTAGAAGGACAAATCAAATTCAAAATTATTTTCAATTAAGACACAGATACTTCAGGCTGAATACGGTAGCATTTCTTTACTTGAATAAATAGCAGTACAAAATGCCACAGGGAAGAAGGATATTGTGAGCCAATTTTAAATCTTGGTGTTAAAGAATTCAATGTTGTGCTATGATTCCAATTTGATTTTGTTTTGTGCGTTTTGTGATACCTCCTCCTCTCTTAAAATTTGTTCCAATAACTACACGAGATGCTTCATTTGTTCAACATTTGTAATTTTTACCCTTTAATAAGCCCAGATTTAATAAAAAGTGTTAAAAAAGAATATACAAAACAACAAAACTTATATTTTTAGTCAATTTCGCGACGAGTCGTTTAAACATTTTTGTTCGACAAAAAAGAGCTATTTAGTTGGCGTATAAACAAGGCGTAACGTATATTGTAATAACGATGAGTGACGTTTATCTCTCAAAAATTTAAGTTCCACTCGATATAAGGCGTTACGCTGAGTAAAATGACTATACAACGCCAATCGTAATACAAATATTTGAAAATGACATTCGTTATTTAAGAGAAACGCCTATCGTAATAAGGGTGATTATTATCTATATTGAAGAGCCATTTCTTAGATTTTTTCGGAAAAATGTTAATCCCCCAAAGTTGCCTCTGATAACCAAGCCCATAGAGATACTACTTGTTGTATTTAATTATTTTAATTTTCTATACCACAACGTGTTTCTTGAGCTAAATTTCGTCTTCGGATTGGAAAAAACATCACACCATTTCATGTCAGGATTAAATAAAAAAAAAATAATTCTTGTCAGATTATTTGTGACAACATTTAAAAATAAAATGCACGACTTAATCTCTTATTTTCAATCATATCTTAAGCACAAGATTTTTAGTACAACAGTTTTTTAGTTTTTTTTTTAATTGTTTATAAAAAATTTGTTTTGAAATTATTTTCTAATTTTTTTTAGTATAACAATTTTAAGTAATTAATAATAGAAATTAAAAAAAAACCGTAAACACATTTTCAAATAATTGAATTAAAAACAAAATATATATTTTTTTCAAAATCCAAAAAAATATATTTCGAAAATTTGTTATACAGTATTATGTAGTATTCAAAGAACCTTCTACATACAAATTTTGATCGAAATCCGTTGATTCGCTTAGGAAAAAGTCCAAAATAAAGAAAATGGTTGTATTGCAGATACCGTTAATAACAAAATTTGTAAGAACAAAATTTACCAAAATGTAGGCTATATCTACATTTCGTAGTGAACATATTTTTACTTGCGATTATAGGTACTATAAGACAAGTACTATATCAATCAAACATGACATAACGATCATAGAGAAGTCTAATTTGTCAGGGTGTCAGTCTATAAGTCTGTACGTCTGTAAGTATAACGAGCTACAGCCTAAGCAGCTTAAGCGATTACCCTCAAATTTTGTATGTGTGATTCTTTTGGCATTCCTCATGGGGAAATTGAAATTTTATTTGTAGGCCTATACATAACGGAGCCGTTTGGTTATAACGGATGAATAAAAGTATCTTGGAGTTAAGCTCAACCCAACGTTGGATTTCGGAAAACACCTTGCACAAAAATCTAAAGCATCACAAAGTCTCATGAATTTGACATGGAGCAATTTGTTCTCAAGCCAACATATAAATCTCTCCATAAAATATAAAATCTTGGATTCAGTTGTCAAATCTACACTTTGCTATGCAGCACAGGTTTGGGGGCTTAAGGAATATGAAGAAATTGAAAAAGCACTGAGAAACTTCATTAAAAAACTGTTTTATCTTCCAATGAAAACCCCAAGCTACGCAATTTATTTAGAAACTGAGTTACGAAAACTTTTTACTTACACACTTAAGCTTCAAGCGGACTTTATTATTAAAGTATTGGGATACCAGAACTCTGGGTTGAGTAAAAAGCTGTTACTTTACGAAACAAGAAATACAAATTGGTGGATGGGTGAGTGGAAAAATATTGGCTCTAATCAGGGAGTGGAAGTTAATTTAGACCCAAATAACTCGCAACATTTAAACGATCAACTTTATGAGAACATACAAAAACAAGAAGACTCGGTTCGAAATCTTATGATGGAAAAGGCATGTAAATCGAAAATTATACAGCCAATTAGAATGTAACCTTTGTGATAAAAACTATTTTAGAGATACTTTCAGTATTAAACAAATCTCTCTGATATTCAAAACTAGATGCGAACTTCTAGGTCTCAACGGAAGCCTGTACAATGGAAGCTTTGATCAATTCTGTAACTTATGTAACATGAAATCAAAAGAAGACGGCTTTCATTTGATAAGCATATGTCCAATCTTCAAACAATATAGAATATCATATTTCGGAAAAGGTATTCTAACAATGGGTGAAAATATCAACATTCTAAATGGATCTGACTGGAGAGGACTAGCTCTTTTTCTGAGAGACACCCTTACTTTCCGAAGACTACTTTTAATAGAATACGCATAGCTTTATCTATTTAATATAAAAGTAATACAAATAAATAACAAATTTATATTTAAATTTTCTACTATTTTAAAATATTTCCAGTCGAGCTGACGGCAAAGCCAAAGCTTAAAAAATTCGTTAAAATATGTTCAAATGTAAAAATGCAAATTATAAATAAATTAATTCTTTTACTTACTTTACTTTACTTTACATAACGGTACCTGCCATGTAACCGTTTAGGAAAATATTATTTTTCGAGAAAACGGCTCCAACGATTTTGATGAAAATTTTTAAGAATTTTTTTTTTTCGGCAATAACAATCATTTAATCTGAACCAAGTTTACGGGAAAAGTCTAATAACGGTACCTTTCATATAACGTTTTTTTTTTTAATTTTTGGCTTTTTCGGTAAGGGTACATTAAATGTCCTTCAAATTTTAAGATCTAAGTAGCCAAACTAATTATGCATATCAAAATTTTGAATAAATTGTTGTTTTCAAAAATGAATATTTTTAAAACTAAACGAAAAAAATAATTTTAAACTTTATAATCACATGTATATTAATAAACTGTCAAAAACCGTCATACCAAAATTTCAAAAACAATTGTTTTTAAGAAGCTAAAAATAAGGATTTTATAAAAAATCAGTCCTACAATTTTCGAGATACTTTTTTATAAAATGTTCATTGTTCCGTGGCATCTAATGGATTTTGACCCACATATACACCATTCACTTGCATTACACAAATATGTATGTACATATTTATATACCTAGGTTCACTATATATACATATTTACATATTACCCTCCTAATTTACATAATTCAAATCCATTTAAATATATATTTGTGGGTAGATGTCTATGTAACCATTCCTTGAATCATGTATTCTACAATTCATTATTATTAAGAATCAAGGTAATCTTACTTACATCAGCTTTAAACCTACATAGGATAACTAGCCTACCTATACCTCCAAACAGCGTCAGTGGTTAGTTACACAAAAGTTGTTAGCTACAAGAGCAAGTTCGTACGATCCAGTCGTGCATTTTATGTTTATCAAGCTCGCTAAAGCCGTTTTTGTGTTATTTAAGATGGTAGAAAAATTTGTATGGAATGTACCATTAGTTTCGGGCCTGAAAACACGATTCAAAAATCTATTTTAGATAATCATCTAAAACGCTCAACCACTAAGTTTCAAGAAAATCGCTTCAACCGTTTAGGCTATAGAGTGTTTAACAGACAGACATACAGACGGAATTGCAGGAACCACTTTTTTGGTGTTCTCTATCATCGTAATGTATATTTTGATTAAAATATCGAGTTCGGTTTTTTTCCAAATGCAAAACTTGACCTATAATCGCAAGTAAAAAAACTTTGTTGGTATAAAATTTTTAATTGAATTTAAATTTGAATCGCTAATTTAAAATAATTATTATTTTGCGTTATTAATTTAAATTACAAATAAATTCTCACTAACTGGTTTTTTTGTAAATTCTATTTTTGAAAAAAAAAAAATATTTTTTTAAAGTCGAAAAAAAAAACACTTTTTGGATATTAGGAATATCAAGACAAAAAGAATTAATATACAATTTTAAAGAACTCAATTAAGTCGTTTCCAAAAAATAGTTTTCTTGATTAAAAAAAAAGTTTTTAGAAAAATTAGTTCACATTACTGTTAAAATCTTTTGGTTCAGTATTATTTAGAATTCAAAGGACTTGGCACATACAAATTCTGATCGCAATCTGTTGAAAATCAAAGCAGACAAGTAACAGAATATGTTGGACCAAAATGTAGTCTATATCTATGAATGCACAGAATTTTTTCGGAATTAAAATTATTGGAGCCGATTTCGAAATAATTAAGTCACAAGTTCTTGGTTAAAGAATTGTATGAAAGGTACCGTTATTTTTAAGATTATACTCGTATTTGTTCTTCAATAGGTTTTCCTGTTCTTACTTCACAATTCTTAATTGGCATAACAAATATGCAGTTTTGTCGTGAAATAGTATCCATGTTTACTTGGGGCATTTCTTGTCAAAACAAAGACTGTCTGCTCTTCAGTCAATCTCCATTAATCTGATACTGTCAAAATAGATTGATTCCAAGCTTTAAATAAGACTTATACATAAATACAGCAATGTTTGATAGCAACCTAAAGGTTAGAGGGGATACAAATGTAATGCACAATGAGAGGTATTGTCTAACTATCTGTAACTTCTGGTTGTAAACAAAATTCCTACCAAGGTAATTCTAAGTGGCATTAATGTGGTGGTGTATGCTAATGACATCGTGATTATAGTTTCAAGCAAATTCGTTCTAAAGCGATTTGAGCTCATATAAGCAACCATTGACAAGCTCGCAGTAATTGGATGAACAACTGCGCTATTTTTTCAAAATTTGAGTATGCAGTTTTAGCATTTTCATAAAAAAAATTATTTTAATCATTTCACCCAATAGTGAGAAAGTCGAATATATTAAAGGTGGTTAGGCAGTAGCGTTAATAAATACGCAAAATAAAATATCCTTTTACTTAAACATGGACTGCGCTAATTTAAGAACGCACACATTTTTTATCAAAATTCTTGGAGCCGTTTTTGAGAAATTAATTTTTTTCTTACTTTTTACTTGCGATTATAGGTACTATAAGGCAAGTTATGCATTCGACGACAAAAAAAGTTTTGAAATAACAATCAAATATGACATTACGATGATAGCGAAGACGGAAAAAATGGTCCAGAAATTCTTTCCATCTGTATGTCCGTCTGTCTGTCAGCCTGTCAGTCTGTCAGTCTGTCTATATGTATGTATGTATGTATAGACACCTACAGCCCAAACGGGTGGGCCGAATTGCTTCAAACTTGGTATATAGAGTTTTTTAGGCTCAAAAAATAACGACACCTGCCATATAACCAATACGTTAAACTCTATTTTTCTCGGAAACGGCTCTAACGATTTTGGTTTAAAAAAATCAGTGCAGCTTTTTAGGTACGACCGATCATATGATTCAAAAAAAAAATTAAAAAAGGTCAAAAAACGGTACTTTCCATAGGACCGTTTTTTTTTTATTTCGACTATCTCATAAATGACTCGACCAATTTTTACGAAATTTCACATGTATATAGGTTTAGGTTGCCCATTTTATACTGCTTACCAATATTTTAATAAATATTTTTTTTGTATTTTTAAAAGAATTTAATTTTTTTAATTTTAAAAATTTATATTTTGAAGACTGCTTAATAAATTTTTTCAAAAATTAAAGTTATAAATAGTGATTTTTTAAGAGCTTGGTTTTTGAAAATTCAAAAAAACACAGAAACTTGTAAAAAGTGAATGAAATTTTTATTTGGATCGATAAATCAATTTCTGCCATTTACTTTTTAAAAATAATTTCACTTAAATGTTGCCCGCGGCTACGCTTCAGGTGGTACATTCTGAAGGTCCAATATTGGCAAACTTTTTCACACATTTCGGCCGGAATCTCACCAATGACGCGTTCAATGTTGGCTTCCAAGGCAGCAATCGTGTTTGGCTTGTCCCCATAGACAATAGACTTAACATAGCCCCACAAAAAATAGTCTAACGGGGCCAAATCACGTGATCTTGGTGGCCAATTGACTGCGCCAAAACGTGAGATCAACTGCTCACCAAACTCGCCTCTCAATTGATGCATGGTTTCGCGTGCATTGTGGCATGTGGTACCGTCCTGTTGGAACCACATGTCGACCGAGTTCAATTCTTGCATTTTCGGAAAAAAAATCTGTTATCATCGAACGGTACCTTTCTCCATTGACCGAAACCCTGCGGCCTTCATCGTCCTTGAAGAAGTACGGCCCAATGATGCCGCCTGCCCATAAACCGCACCAAACAGTGCATTTTTCGGGATGCATTGGTAGCTGCTGAATTGCCTCTGGCTGCTCTTCACTCCAAATACGGCAATTCTGCTTATTCACGTATCCATTTAGCCAAAAATGAGCCTCGTCGCTGAAGACCATAAAACGGACGTAGCTTGCGAAACTCATTTTTCACAGAGCACGAATTTTAATAATAAATTTCAATAATTTGCAAACGTTGTTCAGGCGTAAGTCTATTCATGATGAAATGGCAAATAATACTGAATCGAAATGTCAAATGTTCGTGGAATTTGTCATGTGTGATCTGTCAAAAATATAAACGTCAAAAACCAAGTAGCAAAAAAATCACCCTTTATGTATGTATTTGCTGAATACCTATATATTGGCCTTTTTGAATTGTTTTCTTAAATTTTTTTTTCAAAAAGTTTTTCAAAAAAAAATTTTTTTCTCAAGAAGCGCTCTAATTGATTTCTCATAAATTCAAATTTATCCAAGAAATAAAATGGCGTACTTATTTTTGAGCTCAAATTAGTTTATTTCAGAATTTTGAATTATTTTTTATTTGATTAATCCGATTTAATTTTTAAATATTTAAGTTGTCATACCGATTTTTTTGGAAAAAAATTAAAGAAACTTTGTGTATAAAAAGTAAAGTAAAAAATGACTTCAAAGATATAATTAGATTTCAAATAAACATCTTTTGCATACAATGAGATCGAAAATAAGAGCAAGTCGTGCATTTTATTTACATTTGTATGGAAGATACCGTTGTTTTTTGTTTTAGGGAAATAGTTTATTTTAACTATTCGAGACAATATGAAGCTTCGAAAAATCTATTGAGTCGTTTTCGAAATATTGAGTTTTCAAAAAAAAATTTTTTTTTGGTATTTAAAATATATTTTTTTTTTATTTAAAAAAATTGTTTTTTTTTTTTAATTTTTAGTTTATATTAGTGTTAAGACATTCTAGGAGCATCTGCATAAAAAACTTGAAATCAACTTCAACTTCAAAAATCCAATGAAATCCAGAAAATCGAAAACCAAATAAATGGTTCTACTAGACACTAGAGGTATCAAAAATAACCAATTTTGTCAGAAAAAAATTACCAAAAACTACCTTTTCCCTTCACAAACGAACTGATTTTTTTTATAAAAAAAGGGTTTTAGCCGTTTTTGACAGAAATAAAATTTTTTTTGGCTGGTAATGTTATTTTTCGTCTTAAAAAAAATTGAAAAATGTGTGGGCATATGCGGATAATACAATATCAAGTTTGATGCAAATCCATCCAACCGTTTAGGCTGTAGACTCGAGGATAGATAGACATATAGACAGACGGAATTGCAGGACCTACTTTTTTGCTGTTTTCCATCATTTTAAAGTCAAGTTTGACTAAAACACAGAATTCTCACTGCAGCTAAGCAGACCTCAACTATCCGTTTTGGTTGGAATCCTATCTCGTTACAACTCAATTGGAAAATACATGGTCAGAATATGCATTAGCAGATTGGCCTTGTTTAGAGGGACGAATGAAGATGAGAATTAGGGCTTCTCACATTTTATTGGTAAGTGACCCAGCCTAGCATAGCTGGATTAAATTATCCCAGTGAAACATTATTTTTGTTAGGATGAAAGCTCTCCTGGCCTTTTCAGCAGTCCTGAAAATGTACAAAATTTGATGATGGTTTGTCCATTAGTTAATGTACAGAACCGTAAAGCAGAAAATAAATCTCTTATTATTGAGTATTTTACTTTTAAGCCTTTGCTGCAGAAGCCGTGCATTTTACAGTAAAAATTCAGTACATCATGCATCTACGTATCACATTTCATTTCATCAAATCAGTTAAATCGGTGAGACATGATTGCGTCATAAACTTTCAAACATGCACATTTATAATCTAAATAGGACTAACTAAAGCATGTCTAGCTTCACATAACAAATAATTTGTCTGAAATCCGATTGGGTGTCATTCTGTTCCAAAACAACAAAAGCTATATCTGAAATATTATTTGAAAGTTTCCTTAACTCCGGCTACTACTACTACTACTACTACTACTACTACTACTACTACTACTAGTACTACTACTACTACTACTACTACTACTACTACTACTACTACTACTACTACTACTACTACTACTACTACTACTACTACTACTACTACTACTACTACTACTACTACTACTACTACTAAAAACTGTCAAAAGAAATCGTTTTGTTTGTGAATGCGTGATACTATCGACAATATTCGTGTATTGTTGTGTACAAATTACATATACACTTTCCAATTTAAAAAAAAAACGCCCTAAATTTTATTAAGTGACAAAATGGTCTTCTGAAGCTGGAACACCAGCTATATTGCTTAACTTACCATACAGAATTACCAACCATTATCAATTTAGCATTCCTTTATTTTACTTTAAGTTTTGCATTAAAGTTGTAAAATTTATTTTAAGTAAAGTCTCTTTTTTTATAATAAATAAATATAAAAACAAAGCAGCTATACTCGCACTACTTATAATTAATTGGTCAGTGCTTTGTTTATCTTCAAAACATTAATTAAGAATATCTTCACAAAAACAGTTCAGATAATTAACGAGGGTAGTATCTACTCTTTCTTTTTTCCAAGAGAATAGATATCCCACATAAACCTTTAATCACACACTTTAAGGCTCATTGTTGTGTAAAGGATTTTGTGTGGAAAATGTTTTTTTTTTTTTTTTTTTTTTTGATACTCGTAAACTGCTTGGGCTATGCCAGAAAATACTCAAATTAAGAGCGAAATAAATTAAATTGTTTTAGCTGGCTTTGTTTTTACTTTTTTTTTCCTGTCTTTTCCTTCTTTTTTTTGTTGGTTTTTGGTTGTGCGAACCCACATTCTAGAATTATAAATAAGGTTTACCTTCACTTAGTTCTTATTTAAGATTATTTTGGTAAATGGATAGTTAATGATTTTAGCATCTGTTTGTTTTCAATAATAGTTTTATTGTTTTGTGTTAACCTATTACTTAATCTCCTTAAATAGACTAGCAGTTAATCACTTCAAGGAAGTCCTTGCCTTAATCGCAGTTGCATGAATTTAGGCTAGAATTTCCTTAAATTCAATTTTGTCTATTAATGATGAAGGGATAGGGTTCTAAACATACATATTATGGAACAGTCAAATTTAAAAATTCCAAATGTTACCTAAATCAAAATGGCGGGTGTTTGATCTGAGATTTCGCTATCTTCGCCAAATAGACATTTTTAGCAAGCAATCAAATGCTTAAAAGAAAAAAAAATCCCTTATTTTGACAGCGTTAGTCGCATTTTTTTTTTGTTAAAAATGTCAGCAGTCGGACATATTAAACATGCACTTTTATGTCGTTTTATGTCCGATTCTAATAAAGGATGGCTAAGATTACGATAGATTAAAAAACCTCTAAGAAAATGTAATTTTTTCCACTGAAAATTTGAAACTTTTCAGATTTAATTCCCTGTCCCGGAGCTTTTTGATAACTTTTGGAAAGAAATATTCTACATACAGCAAAACATAATTTATGCCTACGTATCAAGCCATAGAGTATTAAATTTCATTATTTCATTGAAATATGCATCGTAGATAATCAACTTGATTCGAAAATTGGTGTCAAATCGATAGTCAACGCATTGACAGTGAGTGTTCTGCATTGACACGATGTATGCTGAACTGTTCAGTGAAAAATAGATATAGAAATGAACGCACCCCATAAGTACTTTTTAGTTACTTTTCACCAACATTTCTTACAATTTTTGGTACAAAAAATTGTATGGTATGCATCGTTATTTTTGGAGCTAAGAAAAAAAGATTTAAGCATCTAATCGATCCAATCGCCTATAACGCTTAAGTATTAAGTTTGAAGAAAATCGCTTCGTCGGTTTAGGCTTAGGGCAACGAAGAGAGAAATACTAGCAAAAATAGGAGCAACGTCACCTTTAATGGGACCAGAGCCCGATTGCAAAATCGGAGAGAACGTGATCAAGAACAAGATCAATTCCGAGGGGGAGGCCAAAAGATCAAACATTTGGAATAAACTCTCTGCAGGTTAAGACAGGCTAAATTACTACTTGGGAACTACAACCAAAAACGGTTCTTATCCTGTATCAACCTAAGTAGGAATAAACTTAGGGTAACAAAACATTCTCACTGGACATTGTTAGCTCAACAGACACCTCAATATCCTGGGATTGGAGAGCAATGCTCTCTGCAGGTTCTGAAAGGTTCACGAGGAGACATCGGACCACATACTAGGAAGTTGTGAAGCCATAATTCAACAAAGATACAAATTTTTAGGACACCACCTAATAAACGAAAATGATATACCCTTTATCGAGTTCCTCAAAGAATTAATTTAGAGGACGTACTGTAAAATGAGAAACCTCATCCAGTTCTAAGGGGGCACAATAAATCTCAAAGTCGCAGTGCATCAATACCCCATATCATTCATTCATTCATTCATTAATAAGCTTTGAATCGACTTAAAGAAAGCCAGACAGACGGAATTTCAGAGCCTACGTTTTTTGTGGTATTTATAATCGTAATGTCAAGTTTGATTAAAATCTCGAGTTCGATTTTTTTTTCAAATGCCCTATAGCTACGGCGACAATTGGTTCAGATGCAAAAAAGAGGACAACCTTATTATCTTAAACAAGCTTATGACGAAACGATCTTTATTCAAATTATTTGTACTTCAGATTACATACGTCAGTTCAGTTTTAAAAACAAAAATAAAAATACCTGCTTATAACATAAAAAAATAAAATAATAAATATTCAAGAACTCAATTAGGAAATCAGCTCAAAGAATTAGTTTTTTATTTTCCTTCGCAATATGTTTTTTTAAATTCCTAAAAAAAGTTTAAACATCTACACAATCATAGTCATAATTGTACATTGTTATCAATACTGCCGTTAGTGTATCAATTTTTAATTGCGATTGTTCAGGTGTGCAAATGTTATTAGAAATTGAAACTACTCTTTCCGTAGGGGCATTTGAAGCTGAAAGCGATAGTAAAACTCTACGAGTCAGTAAATTTTCGTACTTGGTGGAAAATTGTCTGTTTCTCATTGTTTCTTACGCAATAAACCTCACAATAACAAAAACTGAATATTCAGACTATACTCTGTCCCAGAAAAATAGGCAGTGTAGGCATGGTAGGACGTTTGCCTCTAATTCTCTCTACAGTTAATTGCATAAATCTGTCACTCAATAAAGCTCTCACAGGGTTTTCGTAGTGTGTATTTTAAATGGACCCAAATATGAAAGACTATTATGTAGGATTACCGCTTTTTTTTCGATAGAAATTTTTAATTAATCGTTTTTATAAAAAATAAAACACATTTATATGCTCCACACCAACATGAGGTAAGATTAAAGTTGCGTTTTTGAAAGGTATCCCCAGTAGGCCTAATCCCTTTTTTAAATAAAAAAACAAGCAAAAATAAAAAAAATATTCATCATATTTGTTTTTCTTTGGTGCCGTGTTTTGGCCTTTGGAACTGTTTTCGTTAAGAAGTCTGTTAACTGTTCGTTCACCTACAGGAAAAATATCAGCTACTTGCTTCACAGCTTCTGTCTTGAATTTGTTTTTCGGAACTTAAATCTTTTGAAATCCGTCAAGCCGTTTAATTTAATAATTTGTACAAAACTTAAAAAAACACACCTCTTTAAAAAATCACGAGTAAAAAATACTAATTGCACAAAACTTTAAACTAAATACACCTTTTAAACATACATTTTATACAAAAATACTTTACTTAACATTAATTAAAATATACGCAAATGTTCCTCTTCAAAGAAAAGAGCTTAAAATGTTGTTCCTACATTTTAGTGTATTTTCCACACATTAAAAGAAGTGCCAAAAATGAAAACACTCCACGATAACACTCATCATTCAAAGCTTATTTTAAAGTTTTCAAATCAAAAGCAATTTAACAGAAACCCAAGAAAAAACAATTGATCGAGTTTAGAAATGGACACGTGTAACTCTGAAAGCACATCAATATTTAATGGAGGTTGAATGGCAGCAGCAGCCAACGGCCACAGCAAAAGCAATTCAGTCAGGGCTGCCAGAAACCATGATTTATCATGATTTTCATGTTTTTTTTAGACCCAAATCATGTTTTCATGTTTTTGAGTCCAAAATTATGTTTTTTTTCTGACATAAATTTTGTCCCTATAATCGCAAGACCCAACATGTCCAAAATTGAATTAGAACATGATAGTATTGTGTTGATGGATGAAAATGTAAATGCGAAAGATGACTTTGACGTGATGCCTGGGGAATAGGATCAGGACCCGATGCGAACATCTATTAATTCCTACAAAAAGCAAACACTTCAATTGAAAATTTAAAAAAAATTCCGACCAAGAAAAATGTTGTTGAAGCTGTTCAACTTTTGGTTGACCTACAGGCCAGATTCCAAAATAAATCGGTCTTTTCTAAAACAAAAAAAAATATATTGAAATATTTTTTTTTTTTAAATACATAAATATCATAATACATCTTATATTTTCGCAAAGTTCCTTGAGGCAGATTTTTTATATGTATTTATGTGTTAAATCTAATAATTTCATTCCACGTCATGTGATAAAAAAGAACGGAAGCTTATTTATTTTGTTTTTTTTTGCTATTATTAAATTAATATAGACATTATTAATTAAGTTAATTTTAAGAAAGTGTAGTTAATTTATTTTTGAATGTTCCTTCTAACTAGTGCCGTGCAATTCAAAAGACCTTAGGTCTTACAGGCATATAGTTAAAATTATTATTAAATACTCTTAATATTGAAAATTAGTGGTTTTGTTTGATTTCCCTCAAACGGACAACTCCCTTAGGCGGAAAAAAAATACTGCCCATGGCTGTCCGCCCAAGGGAGATTTGACTGTATTGTCCTTGAGTGTGAATGCATATAGATATGTGAAATGCACCAACAAAAATAAAGAAGAGAAAACATATTATTTTTCAATATAACACTTTATCTACGCGCTCTTTCTCCCTCCTCGGGCCTTGAAATATGTTTGCCAGCTTAGCTATAACCTAAAACAATGATGATGAGTAAAAGAGATAGAAGGATGAAACTGTCTTTTTTTTCATTTTTAAATTATTAAAAGCGTCAATCGTTCTCTTCTTTTCAATCCTTTTTATTTTCCTGATACCATTTGGCTTTGAACATTGAGTTTAGCTTCAGCAATTGCACAAATAAACTGTTAATTTAATATATTTGTTTTACTCGTCATATGGGTTTCAAATTGTGTATTTGAATTCTTTCGTTTGTTTTTCATTTAACGCGTTTCTAACTACGAGATGGGTCCGTCATGTTTTGTATCCCAAATTATGGCTTAAAACTATGTTTTTTTTTTTAATTTCATAGTGGCAGCACTGGATTCAGTCGACACTCAGATGTGCGCTGAGTAGGACGTTAGGACTGCGTTAGATGCAATGAAATTTATTTTATATATTGACACGTCTGTCAATATTTATGGGGAAGTTTCTTCAATTTAGTACGGTTTAAAAATATGACACGCTACTGATTATGAAAAAGCTTTCCCATAAGACGTGTACTGCCTACTTTTCTGGGACATAGTATATTATTAAAGGTTTGAAATTAATTAATTAAAATTTCCATATCAATATTTTTTTTAATTAATGAATTTTTTTGTTTTTAAAAATAATTATATTTAGCCGTTTCTACTAAGAATCTTTTATATACGATATGTGATCGAACGTAAGAGCAATTACCTGCGATCCAGCCGCATTTTATTTCACTTTGGATTTAATGCTGTGTGAATGATTTAACCTAATTATAATTAAATTTTATTAAAATTTAATTCTCTATTGTTTTTTGTTTGTTTTTATAATCAATAAAATTTTAAAGATATTTCTTGGGTTAGGGCTGCTAAGCCCCTTTTAGACAATCAGTTATCAGTTCAGTTACTAAAGGCAGTGTGTTGAAACATCAGTCTGCTGTTCAGTTGAGCTTTCATTTTACTTGTGAGCAGTCGAAAGTCTGCAGATAAATTTCAATGAAATCGACCATAATATCATTCCGTTACGACATATTCAGCCTTATCACGAATTCCATCGTAATCGGAAACTTGTGATGAATCTTGAAAAAATTTATAACAGAATCCAGCGTAGTGGAAGTGCTCATACAAATTGCCATTACGAACGGATTCTGCGATAACTTTTCTCGGGATTCGTAAGACTTTCCGATTACGATAGAAATTCACCGCCAAGAATCAAGAAATATCTTTAAGAACGAAAGCTCCTTAATGACCGGCAGTATGGCTTTCGTAGCAATAGGTCCACTAGTGATCTGATGGTATATCTCACTGAACAGTTTCACAAATCTTTGCATCGTTTTATAGAAAGAAAGTTTATTGCGCTTGATATTTTGAAAGCATTTAATAGAGTTTGGCACCAAGCTCTTTTATCGAAAATGTGTGAATTTGGTATCGACGAATCTCTTCTTCGTTTGATTAGAAATTACCAATTCATAAAATAAATTCGCTCCATTCTGTCTTCGACCCATTTTCTCATTTTCATTAATGATATCTTATCTGGAACTTCTAATCCACTAAATTGTTTTGCTCAAGATATTACTCTCAGCTTTTCATATTCATCTTCAAGTGCAGCTTCTTGTTCTTCGGATGTGCCACTGCAACGGCAGCGTATGATAAGCTCATTAAATTCTAATCTCGACAGCAATGTCCAATGTGGAATAAGAAACCGTGTAGAATCTAATGCTTCAAAAACTCAATGCTGTCTTCTGTTATTAAAGCATAACACAGCCCCCATGCCGCTATCAATGAGCGGCACTTGCACTGAAGAAACCGATCAGCTGTTGGTCCTTGGCATGTGCATCATAGACCACCTTTTGTGGAATGACCATATACCTATTCGATGTCGCCAAAAACGCTGCAAAGTGTTTGGGCTTTCTTCGAAGATGCAAGAAATTCGTCTCCCCGTCTGATCTGGCTGTAATCTATAAGGCATTTATTCGTCAAAAGCTGGAGTATAACCATCACACTTGGGCAGGAGCTCCTATAACTAACTTGAAGCGATAGATAGAACTATAATTGAAACATTCTCATCTCTCGAACACCGGTGAAATGTATCATGTCTTCCATTATTTTATCGCTATTTTTATAAACAATGTTCTAGCAAAATAGCCAGTTGCATTCCTCCCCTCAAACTATTCAACCGTAATACTCGCGCTCATCAGTTTACCCTTGAGCCCAACTTTGGACGTACTGTCAAGTACGGAGATTCTTTCTTAAGCCGTACAACACGAACGTGGAATGCGTTACCATGCTCTATTTTTCCCACTCATTTTGATATTCTGAACTTTAAATCCAATGCACATCGGTATCTCCTTTTAAATTCTTCACTATTTTCCTAATGCTCGTACTGTGCTTGAATATATTAAGGGTAGTCAAATACCTTTAGTGCGCCCACAATTATAACAAAAAAAACTGGAATTGAAATGAATACTGAACTGAGAACTGAGCTGAAACGCATTTAACTGATGACTGAACGGCCAACTTATGGGAATTCCATCAGTTTCAGTTTAAGTTTCAGTTTCAGATAAACGCTTCAGTTATTGCGTTTAGACATCAGTTTAAATGAAGGCTTAACTGATAGCTCAACTGAAACTGAAACTGTATCTTCTAAGTGGGCCTTTATTGGTCATTTTACATTCTCGCAGAATGTTTTTAATACCATCAGAGCTCTCAACATAATTCTAAGCTCGTCCAACGTATTTTTTCCTCATGTGCTTTGTGTTGCTAGGTGTGAACCTGAACAGTCACCCATAATTGCGACTACTCGATCAGTTCCTGAAAGAATAGATTGGATTATCGTTTCTGCACGAATTTTTGGGATTGTTTTATTCGGATTGAATATTGAAGTAAGTTGTAAAACACAACCATTATTGGCTAGATTGGTGTTTTTGTCATGAGCAAGAATAAATGGAGATCATTGCATAATATGTTTATTTTGATAACCGTAAGTGATTTTCTTACATCTGCATTATATTTTTCGTCGACAGAAAAACCACTTTTGTGTTCGGCATTGGACTATATAACTTACTAATGGATTTTTTTTTCAGAAACTCCAAAGATGGATTAGTGAACTGAATGATTACTGATTTCAGTTTTTTAATTTTTGGAGTTCATTATGGTTTTCGACAAACTTCTTTACTAAAAAATAGTTTTGGCGTATCTATTTTGTTTTTTTTTTCTCTGCATTGTGCCCAGTATAGTATTTTTTAAACAGCAACTTCAAACCTTATTTTACGGATATGCAGCATTTTTTAATAGTTACGTTGTGCCTGATTTTGAAATATGAACGCGTGAACCACATCATCAAACTAATTCATGTATTTTTCTCAGAGCGTCCAGTGTCCATAAAATATTTTATTGCATAACCCGTAGAGCTGGTATTGAGCTCAAGGAGTAGGATTTCTCTTCATGGGAACCAACAATGTCTAGAAGGCTCCAATGTTAAAGAACACTCCAAAATAGACTTGCGATTCATTCATCGCTAATGGAATTATACTACTTTGCACCTGATGTCACGTTTGTGCGGAATTTCCCTGTCACTTTCCCGAATTACTGTTACATTGCAGAATTATATAATCTGCTTGTGCAAATGAAAATAGCTTTGGGAAACGACAGAAAATTAAGTTTTTTTAATATGTAGCAAAGGATTAACGTGATGTTGATTTTCCCTATTTATTTAAAATGTTTAAAAAAAATAGGGATTTGCGTAACTTTGCATAGTTATGACCTAGTTATGGATTGCATAACGCTTCATCCGATTAGCGAATTCAAATTTATTCAAATTATTGTTAAAATGTCCGCCAGTTTATATCTATTTTCAATGGCTGGCTGGCCAACTTCATTTCACTCAAATTCGGCAATGTCATTCTGGTAATTCATTTTATTTATTGAAAATTTCTAATAAATGGAATGTAAATATCTGAATTAATTCAATACCAATACGTTTCATTCAAAAATTAAAACGGCAACGGTTAAAGTGCTTCAGATCCAAGATTGGCACACATTTGTTTTGACGAAAAACATGTATTTATGTTCCATAGCCCAAGGCTTGTACTCCTTATAACATTTTACTTACGCACACGATTATATTAATTAAAATGGGTAATGATTTCCAATGCATGCGATTAAGTCAGCCTATTACAACTAATAGTTTCCCTGTAGCTTAGCACTCAACAAAGTTAAATGATGAACTACTGTCCCATCACCATGAGAGATAACCAACAATTTATTGTAAAGTTTATAGAGACACAAGAGACTACCTAGGTGTTTAAGCTTAAAACTATAAAAATTCATAAAACAATGCCAGGAAGTCGAAAATAGTTTTCTAATGTCATATAGATACATCCAAATTCGTCCAAACGTCTAATTTCTGAATTTTGGAATTTAAACCTTTATTTTAGTTGCTTTGATATTTATTTCATATACGTACTATTTTGTTTTAAAATTTAAAAATAACTGATCATCGAATGAAATTTGAGAAACTCAAAGAAAAAATACAAAAACTGATTATTAATGTTGAAAAATTTTCATAAATTCAGATCGGAGCATGACCACAAAAAAAACGCATTGCTTGTCTGAAAGCTTTACATACTCTTAGTGGAACAACGGAGTTGAATTTACCACGATATTAAGCACACAAAATTAAACTTCTATATTGGAGATGTAAGAGTCAATGAAAATCCAGTCACAGCGCCCAGTACTGAAGAGGTTAAGAAAGCCATCCGCAAGCTTATGAACAACAAATCCGCCGGCTCTGATGGCCTAGCTGCGGAACTTGAAGAGGCCATATGCCCAATCTACAAAAAAGGCGATGCTATATCCTGCAAAATTTGCAGAGGGATATCTCTGCTTAATGTTGCCAACAAGATCCTATCCAACGTATTATGTGAGCGTCTAAAACATTTCTGCAATACTATCATCGGTACGTACCAGTGTGGCTTCACGCCAGGCAGATCAACGATAGAACAAATCTTCACATTGAGGCAAATCCTAGAAAAGACCAATGAATTTCAAGTCGAGACGCACCATCTTTTCATCGACTTCAAAGCCGCATATGATTGGCGATGTCGTAACTCGGGATCCCGAAAGAGCTAATCCAATAATGCCGCATGACGTTACAAAATACGCGGTGCAACGTGCTACTGGGAAATAGCTCAACGGAGGCTTCAGAGAAGGTGATGCGCTATCATGTCACTTCTTTAACATATTCCTGGAGCAGATAGTACGCAAGAGTGGTGTTAACCTGGAAGGCACTATTTTCAACAGGTCTTCACAACTGCTTGGTTATGCGGAAGACACCGATATTATCGGCCGCTCTAAGCGAGTTGTAATTAAAGCATTCACAGCTATTGATGAACAGGCGAAATGCGTTGGTCTTGAAGTGAATGAGAACAAAACCAAGTATATGCTATCAACAAACAAAGCCTCATCTGTCCCTCGCCTACGTCAAAACGTCACTTTCGAGGTAGTCAAGGAGTTCACCTATCTCGGAACAAACATCAATTCCACGAACGACATCTTAGTGGAAATCAGACGAAGAATTACCCTAGCGAACCGCTGCTACTTCGGTTTGGCCAAGCAACTGGGTTCAAAACTACTGTCTGGAAAGACAAAGTGCACGCTATACAAAACGCTATATTATCTTCTACTCTCCGGCGCCGAGTGCTGGACGATAAGTAAAAAAGCGGAATTGATACTAGGCTCTTTCGAGAGAAAAATTCTTCGGAGGATATTTGGTCATATATGCGAAGAGGGCGAATGGAGGAAAAGATTCGATATTGAATTGTACGAGCTGTACCAAGATGTGGATGTAGTTCAAGGAGCCAAAGCGCGTCGACTACACTGGCTAGCCCACATCGAGCGAATGGACAACAACGCTCCAGCCAAAAAAATCTTCGAATTCCCAGGTTCGGGACGACCAGGAAGACTGAACCTCCGCTACAGGGACCAGGCGGTTACAGACGCAAGAGCGGTTAGTCTCGACGGAGGGAGCGTGCGATGGACCGCAACCGATGATAGACTGCAATATGTCAGGCCGCGATCCTCCATGAATCGGGAGCTGGATAAGTAAGTAAGTTTGGAGATGTAAGGCTACCATGTAGTTTTTTAATACAAACTTAAACGTTTTAGCTTTTAATATACTCAAATTTTGTTTATATGTTCGAATAGGTAGTTTGATATACAGTGGCTCACAGCCTATTTGATACAGTGCGTCTTTTTTATGTTAAGTTGCAAAAATTCAAAAACGAGGAAGATTATATACAAAATTTGAATGCAGTTTTGGAAACAATAACTTATAGCGTTTTTACACCAAACCCAAAACACGGTTTTCG
This sequence comes from Philhelius pedissequus, assembly GCA_910595825.1. Lineage (NCBI taxonomy): Eukaryota > Metazoa > Arthropoda > Insecta > Diptera > Syrphidae > Philhelius > Philhelius pedissequus. The sequence goes on along the minus strand of OU343160.1, from coordinate 315,938,371 downwards.
CGAAATTATCGGTTTTGGCTGAAAACCTAAACCGAAAACACAGGTTTTCCCATACATTTTTGATAAACCACTCGTTTTGATAAACTACAAGTTTTAAAGAAAACCTGCCGAAAACATGATGGATTTGCAAGATGAACTAAAGAAACATACCTTGTGAAACATTCAGTGCTCAATTAATCGTCACATAAATAGCTGACGTAAAGTATTTACCTTTTTATATAATAACATGTAAATTCAAAATTATTAAAATATGAAAAGGTTTTATACCACAGCTTACAGTCAATAAATGCTATAAACAATAAATTGTTAATAATGTTTTTTTTTATATTTGGTTTGATATCATTTTGCCATTTCAAAGCCCTGAGACTATTTGGCATTGAACCAACAAGCTTTTGTGTGTAATTTTCATTCCATTCTTCCAGTAACAATCCCTTCTACTGCTCTTTGCTGGATATGTTATGCTGACGAATCTTGTTGTACAACAAAGACCACAGATTTTCAATTACATTCATATCAGGTGAATTTGCCAGCACGTGTCATCTAATGGGGCAATTCCATATGCTGCAGGTCTGCATAATTCCTGGCTTGTGCTTTGGGTATACCCTGATCCACTGCAGTAATTGTATCAAATAAGCTGTCAGGTGTTTTTTGCTTTAAAAATTTATATTTTTCTTTTTCGGGACGATGTAGGATTATTAAGAACTCTATTCAACGGTTGACGTTCGTTGAACAAGGATCTTAAAACATTCATTCAATTTTTTTTGATATCCTTCTTAAATGTCAAGTTATAACGCTTTCCATTCTAAAAGGGACACTGTACCAAATAAGCTGTCATTCACTGTATCTATGGTTTTTTTTCAAAACTTTTTCACTCTTTCAATTAATACTAAGCTCCCTACGATGATAAAAAAAAATCAAAATCTTCAAACAGTGAAATATTTACTAAAATAAATATTCAAGTTTTTATAATAAAACTGTACCTATTTTATTTAAAATCAAAATGAACACTTATAAAAATGATTTTTACATTTGTTTGGTTTGTTTATCTTAGAGGTTTATTTTCAATCCATTATTCAAGAAACTGAATTCTGTGGTGCATGGTAGAAAGGGGTTAAGTCAGAAATAGTAGTTTTCCGCAAAATGAGATTTAAGATTGAATATTTATTTTTAAATCCTGATATTGCTTTTTCAAAAAATTAATGATGTAGAATAATCATCAAAGCGGTCTTCTGTAATAACATTAAGCTATTGACAACAAAATATGAGTACCTACCCGATTTTCTGATGACTAATCTTATTAGAGCCACCTGTTTTTTGTGTACCTGTTTAAATTACTTTTTTTCTTGGGACTTAAGTCAAGAAAAAAAAACTTTGTTGTACATAAATAACTCAATTAAATTGAAAAATAAATTTTAAAACAATAAATTAATTCAAATAAAAATAAGTATTGAGATTTTATATCGGGCCATCTTCTAACAAATCTGAATCATTAACTGGTCCCTCTTCCGAAGTTGCTAAATTTTTGTAAAAGTCATGAAAAACAGGTGGAACTATGGTTAAAATTGGGCACAAATATTTTTTGGGTTTGAATTCTTGTATTTTTTTCACGACATTTACGAAATTTATTATTATTATCTCTTGTTCAACTTAAAAATGTGTATCCTTTCTATCGCAACCGAGTACTAGATGACTTAAGCGCTTAGGAGCAACAAGATTTTTTAATTATAAGATAACTAAAGCCTTTAAAATAATTAAATACCAAGGACTTAAGTCCACTTACACCCTTTGTACCAAACAAATCTGAAAACTTTCTGACGTACACCCTTTGTGCCGAAATATTTCTTTATGAAGGAGTAACGCTAGACTTACGCCGACCAAACGATACAGAAAAAAAATATGACTTAAGACCAATAAAAATTTAACTAATACTTAAAGATTGTTTATTATTGTTATAGTTTATCATTGTATACTTTTAGCTAAACACTATCTTAAAAGAAGTGAATTCTTACTGTGTAAGAATACAATGAACTAATAAAAATAAATAAATAAATAAAAAATAAAAAATAAAAATCCAAAAACCGATTTTTTTACTTAACCCCTTTCTACCAGACACCAGAAAATTTGCTTTTGAAGTAATTGAAAATGCTTTAGGTAGTTACAATATAGAGGTCACTCTTATCTGAAATATGTATAATATTTTCCGTTCATCCGATAGAATTAGACAAACAAATAATATTAATTAATCAGTCAAAAATATTATTTTTATCATAACTATCTATCATGTTTCAATTATCATAATAAGTTAGTTAACTAATTCTGTGGAATTTAAAATTTTTGTAACAGGTTGAATCAGACCTGTTTGTTTAACTAATTTAAAAGTCACACTAGCGTTTTACGATTTGTGTTTCCTTAACAGTAAAGAAAAATTATTTATGTTTACTAAAATACTTTTTTCTATTTTTCCTAGAAATATTTTTAAAACTGAAGAAAAATTAAAAAAAAAATTATTAAATTTTAATTTTAATTATAATTAATCATTATATTTAATTTACTTACGCCCTAAATCTAAGACTGGGTTAAAATATATGAAGTTTAGCCTTACACAAATAATATCAAAGTTTCAGATTATATTGCCACAATTATGGTTACATCTTAGTCATTATTAAAACATAGCAAGAAAACATACTTCACAAATGACACATCGAAATTCATAAAGACACTGTGGCGTATACGCAACTTTTTTTTTCTTCAATAGCATATTTCCTTATAAATATTTGCAAACAAGATTAAAAAGAAGAACTTCAGATTTGTCTTTTTTACGCCATATTTTTGTATAATTATTTATTATACATTATTATATTCTAGAAGGTTTCTTAATAGCAAAACAAAATTTGACTTTCTTTCAACGACTTCATGTTTGAAAGGAATATATTTCATTGGGTAACTCCAAATAATGTTGAAAAAATAATCCGTTGCTTAAGAAAAAAACAAAAAAAGAAAATACTTAATCGGGCCACAGCTATCTCCTCAAAAAAAAAAAAACATGTAAGAAAACACGACGACCAGGGCCCTGTAGCACAAAGCTACAAGTCAAGAGGCATTTGTAATATAATGTTAATCTTACAAGTGTAGATTATTTCTGTAACACAAACAAAAGCTTTACAATCGTAGGAAACAAAAATTTCCTCACACTTGTAGGCATTCTGGTTACGAGAGCACATTCAAAAAAAGATAAGCCAACGCGGAAGTATCTTTATAAAAAAAATGAATAAAGAATCCGTTCAAAAATAATATGCCGCTAAGATAAAAACATTATTTTTGGTGCCTTTTCGGATGTATGAAATTAAATTTGAAAAATGGAAGGAAATTTGTACTGTAGGCAAGAGTTTAGTTTCCAAAACATCAACACCAAGATCATATATATTATATTTTATAAGAAAAACTAGACAACTCAAAGAAAACAGGTGCGACTGAGGGTTAAGATTGCAGCTGACTACTGAGAGATTTTCAATAATGGGTTTCGACACACGAAAACCAAATGTTCTTCTACTTAAAAGCTTATTCTTTCTCTATATATTTTAATTCTAGTAATTTTGGAATCACTATCACTATCTTCATTAGAATCGAAAAAGAAAATCTTTTTTTTAAAGACTTATACGTAGGATATTTTTTTTAAGAATCAGGATTCCACAACTCTTGTGCAAAAATACAATCTCAGTTAAACGAAAAGCCGATCCAATTTCAATTGAATTATTATGTACATAATGTAATTATGCATGTTCTGTTCCTAGTTCATTCCTAGTTCATGTTTTCTAAGATTTCATAGTTTTCCATTGGTACTAATTTTTCTAAATCTACCAATCAGTAAAATTTCAATTATTTCTAAGAAAATCAAGGAAAAGTCATAGAATGCATTATTTTGTATTTTAGTTAATTTTTTATTTAGTTTACTGAGATTTAAAAATGTTTAAGGTTTCAAATCTTCACAAAGCATAGATTTATTAAATTACGTTTAACATTTTTCAGTTGCATTACAAATTTTACCGAAATAAATATTGAAAAAGGATCACAAGTATACACCTTACACAAAAATATATTCACAAATTGACATTTGATATTGTTTTTTTGGTTAAAAATATTATAACTATGAAGAAAACAATTATGGAAATGCTGACTAATTGAAAAGATTGTTTTTTTATATAAATAATAATTTCTTCTACACCCTACAAGTTTTGAATCACCTGTAAGATTTAGTGGATTTTGCTACAAGTGAGATTAAATTTTTTTTCTGCACTTGTAGCTTTGTCTTACAGAAACAGGGAAAATCATATAATTTCGCACTTGTAATGATCGCCCATTTACACTTGTAGCTTTATATTGCAGAAATTTGTTACACTTGAAATTTGTTACAGGCCCACTACTATTTCAAAATAATTAGAAACAAACAAATTTTTTCTTTAATTTTAATTTGAAGAAAAAACATATTTTTACTTAAAAAAAAACTGTTTATATTGGAGACGGGCAGACGTCTTATGGCACAGAATCGAAAAGAAATAGAGGACCTGAAAAGGAGAGTTAACATCCTACGAACCAACGAAGCGACACAAGTGGGTTCTTTTTTCTTGTCCGAGAGTGGGATAATGTATGTTACAAAATGTTTTGGGTCAAACATTTTGAAATACGTAATCCGGGAAACAACGGCATATACAAAAATAAAAACAATAATACGAATATTTTTTTTTAAAGGCATCTACATATATATATTTACTATTGAAGCTATTCAACCAAGGTAGAAGACTTGTCAAAAAGTGCATATTGCTAAGGATATCACTAGTCAATTGATGAGGCCAAGTAAAAGATCGCCGGGAGGCAACGAAAGAATTTAGTGGACTGAAAGCCTTTATAAGATTATTTTGAATCAAAAACTATAAAATATTATTGGGTCTATGATATAAAAAGTGCTCACAAAGGAAGTAGGTATGTAATCATAGAAGAAATTGAAAATACTTTATTAATCGTTCCATTTTTTACGGGAAATTAAGCCAAGATTAAAAAAAAATATTGAATTTTTATTTTACTTTTTATTTTAAAATTAAATTAGATTAACAAAAAATTATGGCGACAAATCGTATTATCGAAACTTGCAATGATTTATTTAAAATTAGGTCAAGCCATAATTATTTAAATGACTAAAACACGTCAGTGTTAATGTTGCTTTAACAACAAGGTTTATTCCGAAAATTAACAATACCTTTGTCAGTGACTTTTTTCACCTTTTTTTACACAAAGTGTAATTCAAAGTGCATAAATTGCATTAAATACATTAGAAGTGCACTACAAATTTCCTGCAAATACATACATACGAAGAATTTATACATGGTTTCAAATAAATTAATAAATATTTACTTTTAATCTTTCTTGCAAATTTTCAGACAATGCTTTACAAAGATAAAATGGAGAAGATAATCTTGAATTCAATGACTTTGTAATTTATTGCGTCTTGCCGATCTCCTTAACTTCTTCCTCCTACTGCATCTGCCAGCCAACTTCACGATTTACATACATTTAAGTTAAATCCATCTGAACTAAAGAACGAATAGTTATGCCAAATATTTTTTCGAGACGTTGGTGATGTCACTCTCACCAATAGTTAAGTTTCAACAAGTGATTTGAAGTAAAAGGTTAAAAGGCATATATGTATGCACATACGAGTTCCAGGGACCCAACTGAGTTTTTTTTAAACTTGTAGCTTCGTTTTTCGATATAACTTTGATAAAGTAAATAATTTTGGTCCATTTTTATACTTCCTAAAAATAATTTTGTTAAACAATTTCTAAGACCTATAATTTATTATTTTGCATTTGGATATATAATTATAAAAAAAAAAACAAAAATGTTTGGTGTATTGGTTTGAATAACTCCTTTTTAATATAATTTGAGGCTCGCATGTATGAACTTACATCGTAAGCTTACATTATGTTTCTAGCTACAGATAGAATGAATTTTTGAAGTACCTAGCTAGTTTTTTTCTTCTATTATTTTTTTTTTAATTATGCAGCAAAAAAAATTAGTATATGTCAATCATAAATTTAAAGCCATTATTTCAAAGATAATCGACGCTCCGTTTTCAAAATGTCGAATTTTCAAGAAAAAAAAAATGTTTTTTTAAAAAACCCAAAAAATATTTTTTTCTTATTAAGAATTAGACAGAGCTCCTATTTAAAAATATTGGATTAAAATCTGTTGGCAGGTAGTTAACACCGAACAGAAATATTTTTTTTCCAAAAAATTTAGAACCTTTTTCGAGATGATTAATTTTTTTTTATAAGGACTTGTTTTTTGAAGAATTTAGTAAGTCACCTTAGACCGCTAAATATCAATTAATATTTTGTCCTTGGATAAATTTGTTTTTGTTTTTTTTATTTTCGTATGTTTGCTATATACCTAATTAACTATTTTTTATTAATGTTTTACGCGATCTTCTGAAAACTTCTTTAATTATTACACAACATTAAACTTTATGGCAGATTGGTCTAAATATAATTTAATTCATTTCGATTGCCTCAATTTTACTTTTCGATACCAAAAAAAAAAATTATAAAACAAATGAAAAGATTCTCTTTTATGAATTTTTTTTAAGCTCGTCGTTTTGAAAATGAATTTAAAAAAATTGAATTGTTAAAACTGATAAATATCTCCCAAACATTTTGTGTATGTTTTTAAAGCCTTACACAAAAATCTCTTACGGGATAAAATAGCAACCAAAACTATCATACAGAAACGAATTACAGAAAGCACTACCCAATTTTAATAATTCGAGGTTATTCAGTTTAACGTCCTAAATTCATCCTGCAATATTACAATAAGTATGTTCATGAATCACTTATTTTTAAATTTAAATTTCTACCCTCCTACCAACCAAAATCACACACACACAAATAAATTCCAATAGAGGTTTTGTGAAATTACCTCATGCATTAATTGACAGTACAGCAATTTTCAAACCATCCAATTTGTCTGCAACCACAATCATGAAACAATTTTAAATTGTGTGTTAATTTTCACAGCAAATTTATAACACAACACTCAATTAAAAAAAAAATCTATAATATTTGTATTATTCTTGAACAAAGACAAAACACACAATTACCACACACAAATCACTTCAGGATTCGATACAATTTGTGAACACTCACACAGCAATAAAATAATTTTTTTTTCAAACTTCTTGACACTCTTTAATGGGCATGTAGCTATTTAAATAATTAGATTTCGAAAAAAAACACAATACCATTTGACTTTGCTTGATCTGAGATCATGAAAAGTGTATCTACTCGATTGCACTTTCAATCCACTCAACATACTACTCACGATGACAACTAACATATATCGCTGTGAGCACACACAACCAAAATTTTCTTTGGCTTTTAACCCCTTTCATTGGGGTGAATTTTTTTTGCACTTCAAAATTTATTTTCCAAAAGAATTTCTTGATATTCCATTTGAGACATGGCAATCAAACACAAGAGCACTTCATCTCACTTGTTTTTCACTTTTCCACTTCCATTTATTAGGCCTCCATTAAGAGCAAACAGTTCGCAATCCTTAGGGGATGAGCAAAAGATGAACAAACAAAAAGTTTCGAAAATCTTTCCCATACGAGCATAATATTCCCACATCATTATCCCGCTGCCTCTGACTCGATTTGGGAATTATGTTTTTTTTTGTTTGGATTTTGTAACAATCCCCATAAAGGAAATGATGACAAATAATCGAAAACCGACAATAACCCGAATTCGAGTGACGAAAACGAACATAACAAAAAAAAAAAAAAAAACCAAAGATAACGATGCTTATGATCGAAGATCTAAGAAACTGTTAGGGAAACTTATTGGGCTGGTGACTAGATTAAGAAGGAGAAACACGACGACGAAATCTCAGTGAATTTGGCTAAAGCAGCCCTACGAAAGTTCACAATAAAATCCTTCGAGGACATACAAACTAATCGAATTGAACACTCGAATAAGACTGACAAATATTTGGGCTTGTCATACCATTAGAACCAAACGTTTGATAAGGATGAAATGCAATCGTAAGAAGGAGAAAGTCCTTTTTCATTTGGTTTCATGAATGAATTGTGGATCTTATTGTGGTAGTTTGTAAACTTGCCGACAATACGCGGGCAACATGTTGCGGAACAATTTTGTACTAATGGTGAAACATTTTTGTTTCTGTGTATTTATTCAACTTTCTAAATTGAATAAGGAAATGAAAGGCATCAATAATATTGATATCTTAAATAAGATTGAAGAAAACTACTATGTTTGTTTTTTTTTTTTGGAAATTTATCAACATCCATACAGGATTCCACACAAAAAAATCAGCTGCCTGATTTTTACATTTTTACATTTTTATATTTATTTAATCATTTTATGAAATAAATAAATGCAAAAATTAAAAGCATAAAAAATTCAACTTAAATTAAAAAATCGAATTAAAATGGAAGATTATGAAGAAAAGTAAGAAATAACATTGATAGTTGAGATTTTTAAAGTGTTTTTTTTTTTTTAATTTAATAAATTAATGATTTTATTTAATTAACTCAAAACTTATTGCGTATGTACATTTCGGAAGCTATGCCTAAATAAATATTTTCCATTATCTGTATGGTCGTAATGTTGAGTATAAAAATTATTTTACTTAATTAGAATTTTTTCAATTAACTCCGATGTTGTGCACATAGAGGGGTATGTTCGTAGAGTGCTTGCTTGCATGTATAACGTTTATATGCGGTTCAATGATCGAGTTGGAGTAGAGAAGTTATTTAAGAAAAAAGACTGGCCAGAGTAGGTATACATTTTAGTAGAACGAATTTCGTTAGGGTGAATATTAGTGTTATCAGTATTTTTAAACCATTTTTAATTCTAATAAAAAAATCAAATATTTAATCGGCACCGGTTAGCAATTTTAACTCCCTACTTCTGCAATGTTCTAAAGTTGAAGTATACGATAAGAGCAATCTTGAGATATGTTTGAAACTCAGTTAAGCCCTCCAAATTTATGGGTCAAAATATTCAACCATGGCTGAAACGGAGCTTAAATGTATTAATAATTGGCCATAAAAATACATCAGCCTATAAACATTACTAATTATATGAAGTCTAAAATTTATATCGATAGAAAAAAGTTTCTTAATTTTTTAAGTCTACGAACCTTCGACATACATGAAATTGATCAGAAGTACAAACAAAACAACTACAACTTTATTCGATAATGGAACAAATGTCATAAGTAAAATTTTGCTCCTCCTTTTATTGGTAGCCTTGGGAGCCTTTATTTCTAAAGTTATAAATTTTACGTTTGCCAAAAAGAACAAATAAAAATCTTCCATTCAAAATAGCTTTTAACGGCCTTTAGTCCAACAAAAATTAGCGTTTCGTCCCGGCGATCTCACATGGACTCATCAGTTGACTAGTGAGGACCTTTGTCAATAGGCAATTAAAAGCTATTTTGAATCAATAATTCAACAAGTCCAAATATTATAGTGCTAAGTCTTCTACTTGGCTAATGTATTTCAGTAGTATATAGAATTTGTAGTATTAAAAAAAACTTCTTATAAAAATCTTCCATGTTTGTAATTTTTACTTGTGATATACATACGGGCAAGTTTTGCATTGGCAAGAAAAACTGAACTCGAGATTTTAATCAAACTCGACATAACGATGATAGAGAACACCAAAAAAGTGGGTCTCGCAATTCCGTCTGTCTGTCTGTCTGTAGAACGATCTACAGCCTAAACTTCTGAACCGATTTTTTTCAAACTTGATACTTAGGCGTTTTAGGGGAGTGTCTAAAATAGATTTTGGAATCGTTGTTTTAGTCCCAAAATAAAGGTACTTGCCATACAAATTTGTCTAGCATCTCAATTATCTCGAAAACGGCTTAATCAATTTTGATACAAAAAAATATTTGTACTGCTTTAGGTACGTATGGCCTACATTTTGGACCAATTTTTTTTTTTACATATTTTGTTATTAACGGTACCTGTCATTCAATCATATTTTGATTTTCGGCTTTCTCAGGCACGGCTTTACGGATTTCGATAAGCAATTTATGCAAGATGGTTTTCAAATTCTAAATAATACTGCATTTCAAAATTTTCACAAAATAGTTTTTGGATTTAAAAAAAAAAACATTTTTATGTTTAAATTCAATATTTCGAAAACGGCCGGACAATTTTTTTCTGAAATTTTGTTTAAGTTTGTACTTTTAATACTTTTATACTAATTAAGTAAGAATCCATTTGCCCGTTGCTATTAAGAATCTTTGCTTAAAATTGTGATCGAACATAAGAACAAGTACGCGCGATCCAGTCTTGTATTTTATTTCCTTAACATTACATGACGGTTTGCTCAAAATCGGAATTCATAGGTGTTATGAGTTAAGGTACAGAGCATATAACCAGCTTACTCTTAATTTGTTGTCCATTAAAAAAGTGGCCGTAATTTTGAATATTATGTATTTTATGGATGAAGTAAATTACCAGTGTTGAATTAAAAGTATCAGGTACAAACGGGAAATCGTCTTTCAAACTATTTTGACTAGTTTTTCAAAAGAATGCAAACTTTAGAACCATTCATTAAACACAATGAAAAGATTGCATTCCCTGACTTCAATTTGAGACTAGGACTTTAAATTCTAGTATGTTTTGAACGTGGTCTGGCCAGTGAATTAATTGAAGAAAACGCAAACAATATTTTTATATTATTTTTGTTTTTGTTTTAGTGGACTGTGTGAATTTAAAGCCAATTCTAGGTGCATGAATCTAACCAAATTCCCCTAGAAAAATATAATTTACAGTGAGTAATCGCTGTTAACTTTATTAAAGTCAGTAAGCATCGATCAAAAAATAATGCGTCTTAGAAAGGTACTACAGCATCTAAATGATGAGCCCAGCTGTAGTACCTGAGGGAAACAGATTAAGACTCTTGGTGACATCTAATCTGGCCACCTCTTTTTTGTTATCTATGCACGTTATATCCAATTGTACCATTGAGATTAACTTGGCGGCAAGCTTTGAATTTGGAAAAAAAAATCGTTCTAGAGATTTTTCAACCTTGACATTACCAACAATGTATTTCCCGCAATTCCGTCTGTATGCAGATCGATCTTTTGGGAAATCTGATCAGCGGGCCTTAAGGGAATATGCGGAAAGTTGCTTTGCAATGGAGCCGTTCTTCCTGGTCCGTCGTGATGAGCCAAGATAGTTCCTCCTCGGGGTGAAAGACGGGCAACGTTCAGGAATGTTTAGCTCTCTTTAATGAAGCTATTCTGCACTGGGCGGCTAATCTATCTGGTTAAGGCGTAGCTCTGAGGTGGTAGCGGTAAGCGGAAGGTTCTACGGAACTGGAAATGAAAGCCCTGCTTACCAAGATGAGGATGGTAGTCAGTCCGAGAACCGGAAGAGTGGGGTAAAACACTCGGAAGGGGGCTTGGGCTGGCCGGTGTATAGGTAGGTGGGAATGGCGATACTGCTAGACAGTTAGCCAGGAACATCAGGCCGTCAGAGGTAGAGGTCGCTTGCTTGGGTAGACGATCAGGTATACGGATGGTAAAGCGTCTGCCTGGGTAGGCGATCTCAGTGGTTAACGAAGAGTACTTGCTAGGTGAAACTTTCTGAGTATGTACGTGGTTCGGTTATCACAGGAGTAAGTGTGTAGGTAAAACTACATATTCAGGAAAAACAGGTCTAGAAGATTGATAGATGTATGGCACTTGTGCCATCATCTCCTTGCGCACGCAAGGGTATATATTATTTCTCTATAATACATGCAGTCCTTGAGTAAGCTTCGGCTTATTGATCAGTTTGCCATCCTTCGGGATTTATCCTGATGGGTGGTTGTTTTTTGGTAGTGGAGGTGCGAACCAAGCTTGCTTGGGGACATCTGCATAATGGTAAAGAACGAAAGTTTAATATGGCTAGTTGTGGGATTCTAGCCATGTGGTAAGGTCTATATGACCCTATTTTTAGTAGAAATACGATGATCCATTATCCCGATGTTGAGGAATAATTTCTACATAGGGTTCCCTTGTCCCTAAGTTGAGTTGTAAAATATAAAAAAGGGCAGGAGTATAGTTCCTGGAAGAAAACCTGGTAGTACATTCTTCACTTAGGTGGATGAAAAGACTCCAGTAATACCGTAATTCGGTACTGCGGGGACTTGTATCCTACTATTCTCCCGCTAATGCTCGAAAATACAAGTCTTGGGATGGCCTCTTCGGAGAGCTGGCAGTGGCTGTGGTTACTATACAATTCGCGTATACTATGAGTGTTTGCTCATATATAGATGTTTGTTGCAAGGAATGCTCATGCATTTTCGTTGAGTCCGTATGTGGGTAGGCCCACCGTGTAATTATGCCTTAACTGGCCGGTGTACACGTTAAATAGAATTCATTGTTCTGTCTGCAGATCGTCTACAGTCTATACCACAGAAGAGATTTTCTTCAAACTTGGTTTTTTAACCCCCAAAATAATGGCAATAGCCCGTACAATTGTTTCTTCTATCTTAGTTTTCTCAAAAACGCTTTAACCATTTTGGTTTTTAAAAAATCTGTGTACCATTATATGCATACAGTAGACGCTCGACATAGTGAAGTAATTAAAACCAGACATGTTCACTATTTCGAGAGAGAATTCGTATTAGTTTTTCAAAGCAACATTTAATTATTAATGTTGTTAATAATTAAAATTACATAATTATGTACATTGAGTAGTGTGAAGTACACACACCTTTGTTTATAATTCTTAAGTATGAATGAGCAATTTTGCAAAAATTAAATAAAATCCATAGGCAGAGGCAGGCTTGACAAAAAGCATAAGTATTTAAATTTTCGTCGGAAAAATTTCATCAATAAAAAAAGGAACATTTCACAATACGTGAACAAAAAAAAATATAGAACAAAGCCTTACGACTCACAAAACCAACAATAAACCAAATGATGGAAATTAATATTAACTATCGTGTACCAAGATTGAAATAAAGTTTTGTACTCTTGTAACAAAAAATTAAAATGTAGAAAAGTAATACGTCTCTTTCGTTTGGTCTTTTTTTAATTTTAAATTGTTTTGGACATCTTTTTCTTGTAAATGTTTTAAAACTAATCTTCCTGAATAATCTGCATTATTATATATAGCCCATTCAATGACATTATCAATATAAATAACAGCATCCTTTGATGATATATGACACAGACACAATCGCATTTAAAGAGTTTATGGTTAAAACGACATGAAACTAAACGGTTAACCCTTATCGCCAAGCTACGGACGCTTTGAAGATGGAAAATTCTGAGCAAAAAATCAGTGTTCGCTATATCGAGATTTTTCTTGTTCACTATATAGAGTACTCTGTATAAAATTTTGTGTATTCACTATATTGGATAGTTCACTCGAACGAGATTCTCTATATCGAGCGTCTACTGTATTCTACATTTTGGTATACAAATTTGCTTATATATTTTTTATTAACGGTACCTGCCATACAACCATTAACATTTTTTTTGATTTTCAACTTTCTCATAAACGGTTTAACGCATTTCGATAAAAATTTTAAGATAGTAGGTCCTTCAAATTCTAAATAATGCTGTATTCCAAAATATTTAAAAAAAAAAAAAATTGTGAAAAAAAAATATTGTTTGATGTGATAAATTCTTATGGGATAAGCCGATTTGTTACGTAACCCGTTACGGCGCCAATCTGTCTGGCTTCCCTTTATCTAACGCATACAGATAACTTTTGAAATTAATCAAATTAACGGAGAACTTTTGAAGCTATTCTCAAGTTATACAATTTCATTTATAAATAGTTCAACTTAGATTAGTTAGTTAGTCAGTTAGTTAGTTTTAATGACTTTTTATTCAAATGTTTAAAAAAAAAAACATAGCAATACATTATTTTACAATAATATTTTTGTTTTTTTATATAAAGTCTTTAGGTTTGGCTATACCCCGTCTACCTGACTGACATTTTTGTATTGATATAAATTCAAAATAAGTTGTACATAATGTATAATATAATTGAAATATAATTTGTATTTTCTTAAAAATCCTCTTCTCTAATTCGCTTTCTATAGTCTAAAGCACTTGCAGTGTATCGGTAAATAACATCCCAACCAAGATCGCCATTCAATATTCTTATTAGGTCCTCCTTTTCAAGCGTCCTTACACCAAAGTACATCATACGAATTGCATTTAAAACTTGGCACACAGCAATAAAATGGTTAATGTCCTCCCTCTCTCCAAAGTTGCAGAGATCACACAATATAGGCAGCTCAGGTTGGTGAGGCACATAGTTTAATTTGAAAAGTTCGCCTCTTATCATAAAGATAGTTCTTATCATCTCAGTCTTATTCCTATCCACAAAGTATGTATTTTCATGTAGGTTATAGTTAATGCTGCTGTAATAAATCCTATGTTGTGAAGACCGAGCTTCATTAACATATCTGTTGTATTGGAATGCAATAGATTTTTCTTTGATGTTCTGAAATTTTCTTCTCAATGTAATGCTTCCTTCACTAGGATAAAAATTGAGGTCACATCCATAACAATTCACAAGTTCTTGCCAATCCTTGACGCAGTTTGCATTATTTGCTAGCATATGTTTCAGTACAATTTTCGGTAATCGATTTTCTTCCATTTCTATAACTTTCATTATATAGTCAAAGTGCAGGTTTAACGTTACTAGAAAAAGGGGTGAACAACCTGTTTCCAAATGGATCATATAATTTGGCGTATTATTTGGTAGCCTACATATCCGTTTTATATAGGGCTGGCAACGAGACCGAGACTAGTCTCGGTCTCGTCTCGGTCTCGGTCTCGTCATAGAGACGAGACTCCTTTAAAAGTACCGAAGACGAGACCGAAACGAGAGCGAGACGAGACCGTATTTTTGGTACCGCAATTCGACGAGAGTCTCGCTGGTCTCGGTGGTTTGGTTTCGGTTTTCGCTAAAAGAAAATTTTGTTTTTATTTCATTATTGTTTAGTATATAATCATGTTCAATTTTTATAATATTCACAGGTTTTTTTTTGCTAAATATTATATGCGCGTTAACATATCAAACCATATATGTATGTGCATAGTTATACAGAGATACATAGGTACATTGCGAAAATCCAGAGAACAATACGTACGATTTATGTATGCATGGCGTTGCTTCCTTTTGGGGGACATTTGGTAAAATATATTGTCAAAACATCAAAACATAGTTCGCTGCCTAGCTGTCAAGCCATAAGCTGTCAAAATCCAATGAAGAATGGCTCCGATTTAAATGGACTAAAAAAGCTCTACAAAAGTCAAATTTTACCTCAGAAAATTAGAAATTTTTCGATTTAATTTATTGCTCCGGAAAAAGTTGATTTTAGACTTTTTGGGTGACATTTGGGAAAAGCTAGAATTCAAATGTCAATGTATAGTAATTTGCATACCTGTGAAGTCGAACTATCGAAATCCATAGAACGATCGCTCCGATTTAATCGTATTAAAAGAACCTCACCCTCTATAAAATTAAAATTTTGCCTCAAAAAAATGTTTGCTCCGGAAGAAGTTGATTTTAAGCCTCTTGTATGACATTTGGAAAAAAATATTATGAAAATGTCAAAATACAATTCGTTTCCCACCTGCCAAGCCATGAGCTCACAAAATCCATTGAAGGATGGCTCCGCTTTAAATAGATTAAAAAACCTCTGCAACATTAAAATTTTACCTCGGAAAATTCGAAGTTTTTCCGAATTTATTTTTGGCCTGGGAAAAAGGTGATTTAAGGCCTTTTGTGTGAGGTTTGAAAAAAATTATTTTAAAAACGTCAAAATATACAGTCCTGTTCTGTTAAACGTTAACGTGAATATTTATATTCTGCTATCCGACGGAAAAAACGAATTGTTTCAAAAAGTATATAAATTTGGATCAAAAATAAATTTTAACAATTAGATTCTCTTAAGAATTAAATAAAAAAAATATTAGTAAAGCTTTGGACTCAAAAGATAGAAGACATTTGAAAATATCTAAATGGTGAAAAATGCACGTGAATCGAAAGATAGCAGAATAGGGCTGATAGTTTATTACCTAACTGCCAAGCCATGAACTGTCAAATTCATTGAAGGATTGCTCCGATTAAAATAGATTAAAGAAACTGTACAAAATTCAAATTTTATCTTGGAAATACGGCTCTTCAAAAGTGTCTGATAACGTTACTGCACAACTAATTTTTTACGTTATTACACACCTTTGAAAACTAAATTCGCACAAAATGTAAGCCATTCAGAGCGCTTTCATACGCAACTAATAAAATTCAACTTAAAATCATAGTTTTCAATTTAAACAAGTAAAACTTACTCGTTTCAAGTGAAGTCTATGGTCTTAGCTTCATGGACCTACGTACTGCAGAACAAAGTTTCTGGTTTATGATTTGTTTAGCATAAGCAACGTACAAGGATATAGCATTATTAGATGTATTCATAATTGACAAGCACAATAAAGTTGGAAAAGACGTGCAGATGCCAAGTTTGACCGAATTCTTGAGATGCATATTGTACATTGATTTTCACCAATTTTCCCAAACTTGTTTTTTTTTTTTCTATGGGTTTTGACAGCTAAATGTGAAAATTTGTACCAATTCGTACGATTTTTCACGATACCAAACACTAAAATCGGAGCAACCCTTCAATGGATTTTGTCAGCTCATGGCGACGTTTTGATAATATTTTCTCCAAATTGCATACAAGAGGCTTAAAATCAACTTTTGTCGGAGGAAAAAATTTCGAATTTTTTGAGGTAAAATTTGAATTTTGTAGAGGTTTTTTTAATTCATTTAAATCGGAGACATCCTTAAATGGTTTCTGATAGGTCATGGCTTGAAAAAACCGGTTATTTTATTTTTTAAAAACCGAGCGTTGTATGTAGGTACTCTCTTTTTTAATATTTTATTTGTTTTTGCTATGAAATATATTTACTTACAAAATTCATCCAAAATGTTATTTCCACTTAACTCAAAACACAAAACAGACTCACGAGTTTGTTTTATACATTTTCCCGCATTTTTCTTACCGACGAACTGCTGAGATACCACAACCATACTCTATATTTGCAATCCGAACAATGCGTCTTATCTTTGCCTTACATCTTTTTACTACCAAAAAAACACGAAAGAGACCAAGACTAAGGATGATACCAAGACCGAGACCGAGACCGGGACGAGACCGCACATTAAAATTTTCTCGAAAAAAAGGCGAGACCAAGGCCGAGACGAGACTTGGTTAGGCGAGACCTGGACCGAAACCGAGACGAGACTGAAATTTTTCGATTTTGACGAGACCGAGACGAGATTAACAAAAGTCTCGCCTGGTCTCGTCTCGTTGCCAGCCCTATTTTATACAATACCGTTGGAACTTTTCGACTGATTCAAAACAAGCATATCCCCAAACTTGAGCAGCGCAGCATACAAAAGAACAGTTTGAGCAGTCGCTTGTATGATTTTTTGCTTAGAGCTGTGGGTTGCATACTTACTTTGAATGCATACTAATCTAAGTTCAACTTAGATTAGTTTAAGTTATCACTTCTGTCGGGCGTCCAGACACGCTCATGTTTTTTTTTGTCAATTTGGTGGAAAAGTCAATAAGATTAGCAATACAACTATGATATAAACATTGACGCCGAACATCGTCTAAAGCGCAATCGTCTGAATTTTTAATTGACAGACAACCCTGATATTGTTGTGTGTTAAAACTAGATCCAATAATTTAATTTATCAAGGTAGCCAACAAGATTTATTTTAGTTGCAAATTAAAACTTTATCTAAATTTTAAACGGCTTAACGTAGGTGCAGTCTCCCTCTTCCAATATAATCCCTGAAACTTTTTACAACAATAACACAATCTTACCTGCAGTGCATTTCTTCAAGTTTAAGTAGTTGCAACTAATTCCCCTTTCTCCGGTTGCGATTTTCACCTTATTAATACAAAAAATAAACTATTCATTAAGATATTGCAAGAAACTTTACACTTAATCATATTCTTATAGAGGGTAAACTTTTAAACTTTATTTATAAGCATTAACAAAAGCCAACAGAGAAGATCCCTGTTCTTTGATTTTTCTTTTCTATGATTTTTTAATAAGTTGGAATTATGAAGTATGTATGAAGTATCAGAACAAGGTAATAATAAAGCTTCTTTAAATTCAAAGTAATTAAGTTGCTAACAAACTACTCAGAGGAGGGATACCCATATTTTATAAATTTTACCAGATACCTGTATGCTAATTAATTTTAAAATGGTTTTATGAGAAATTAATTTCCGATAATGGATATTTGGTAAAGATGTTTAAAAGTTTCTTAACTTTGCTATATTAGGTAAATATTGGTTTCACGAAAGAAATAATATTCGGGTTTGAGGGACGTGTTTGCTTTATATTTTGTAGTAAAGCGTTTACGGCGATCCCTAGAGGAATATATATAAATATTTTTTAGCAACAACAGTACCCGTACAGGCCAAATATATTTATTTATTTATTTTATTATTTATTTATTTATTAATTTTACAATTATATGAAATGGTTATATTACTTGTTTGTATTAAGACTGATTTTTATTATTTACTAGTGGACCAGGCGAACTTCGTCTCGGCCCAATTTAACACCTTCAAATGAAATGCAGAGCTATAATAAAACACAGATAGTTCAAATTTCAATGTGATTTATTTGAATGGAAGAAAAATCAGTAGAGAGTGATATGATAAACAATGGTTTTAATTTGTTTTACGGCGCAAAAACGAACAACAACAAAGACCGTTTACCAAGCTATCGACGACGTCCTTTTTCTTCACTGCTAGTTTTACCCGTTCACATATCCAATCGAATTTTTATAATTTTTTGCAATGGCGGGGAATACTTTACTTTGTTTATAATTTCTCCTTCGACGTTTTTAACTCGCAAAAATTTATTGGGAATGATATTCATCCAGTCGAGACATCAACAAAAAATTGGCCATTGCCAAGCGCCAGCAGTTGTCTTAAGAATTCGTGTTCTGCAATGGGTCGTTCTGCAATGCCACTCTTATATTTGTGGTCAATTTCAACTTCTTGACATAACGGCACAAAGGCGATGATTTCAAACATGCAGTATATTTCGGGATGATGGAAAGCGTTTGACGAAAATCTCCGCTGAACAATATTATATCCTCATACCAAATCATCTCGAATCACGTTGTAAATCCTTCATTGTTAGCTGAACTGCCTCCAAAACTCGTTTATGCGCCATCGTGCATTCATCCCAAATTATGATTTTGCATTCTCGCATCAACTTCGATGTCGCCGAATTCTTGGTAATTGTGCACGATATTGGCTTGGCAACCGTGAGAAAATTCATCGCCAGATTTATATCGGATTGTGCAGTTCGACCACCATCAAACAGTATGGTAGCAATGCCATAGATGTCATGATAAATGACGAATATCTTGCATGTTCCACCGGGAGCATCGACAAAGTAAATGCGATTGCGGAATCGTATTCCAAAGCAGCGCGATTACTACATTTACCACTTTTCTTCCTCTAAAAACTTTTTGTCGAATTTGTGGTGGTGATTGCACGGTTGGAAGCTGTGCAATATGGGCACGTCTCCATTTATTTCTTCTGCATGTACATCTTGCGTTTGTGTATCACGGAAATTCTGATTACTTATTGCAAGAAGTGTACTGTACGTCGTCCAAGGTTAGATCGGCATCAGTGTAATAATACGCAAAACTCGAATCAATTGCAGCAGGAAAAATAGGACATTTGCTGAATAGAAAAGGACACCTGTCAAATCGTGCACAGCCTAAGTCAATGTATAACGCAATCTATCAGGTTGTGGCATTGATCGCAGCACAGCTTCATCTAATATATATCTCGTAAATATCGTCCTAATATCTCCTGAAAATTGTATTCAAATCGATCAAGCCGAAAAAAAGAAGATAGCGCACAAACATAATTTGGATTGTTCTTTAACCTGAATGTCCGTGATAAGCAAGAGTTACGTGCAGAAGAAATAAATGGAGACGTGCCTATAATGCACAGCTTCGAACTGTATAATCACCACCACAAATTTGACAAAAAGTTATTACAAGAGGAAAAGTGGTAAGAGTTGACTTCAATCGCACTGCTTTGGAATACGATTTTCTTGCTTGATGCTCCCCGTGGGACATGCAAGACATTCGTTATTTAGTTGATTCTAGAAATAATTGGGCTAACATCTCTTTCGTTGCCTGTTGCATCCAATGTATCTATGGCATTGCTGCCACACTCTTTGTAGGCGGCTGAACTGCACATTCCGATCTGAAGCTGATGGCGATGAATTGTCTCACGGTTGAGAAGCCAATAACGTGGAAAAATCACCAAGATTTCGGCGACATCGAAATTGATTCGAGGATGCAAAATCATAATTTAGCATGAATACAAGATGGCACATAAACGAGCTTTGGAGGCAGTTGACCGAACATTTTTTTTTTTTAATTTTACTATATGCCTGTAAGACCTAAGGTCTTTTAAATGCAACCTGAATTGCACGGCACTGAAGGATTTACAACGTGATTCCGCCATCCCGAAATCTACTGCTGCCGATGAATTTAATGCATTCTTCAAATCGTCGTCTTTGTGCCGGCATGTCAAGAAGTTGAAATTGACCACAAATGTGAGTGTCATTGCAGAACGACCCATCGGCTTCTGAATTCTCACGACAACTGCTGGCGCTTGGCAATGCCGAAATCTCTGTTAATGTCTCGAATAGATTGATAGCAAATTTTTGCGAGTTAATAACGTAGAAGGAGAAACTCATCACCAAAGTAAAGTGTTCCCCGGCAATGCAAAAAATTATAAAAATCTCGATTGCATGTGTGAACGGGCAAAAGGACGTCGTTGATAGCTTGGTAAACGGTTTTTGTTGTTTGTTTTTGCGCCGGAAAACAAATCGAAAAACATTGTTTATCATATCACTCTCTCCTTATTTTTTTTCCTTTCAAATAAATCACATTGAAATTTGAACTATCTGTGTTTTATTTTAGCTCTGCAGTTGATTTAAAGTCGTTAAATTGAGGCGAGACGAAGTTCGCCTGGTCCGCTAGCAGCTTATAAAGGTCTAATTATTATATTTTTAACGTCGTTTTATATAGAATTTTTATACAAAAAATTTCTTTAATTTTTTTTTTCTAGACAATATTTCAAAATAAGTTATCAACCCGTTTTTGAAATATTGAATTTTCAATTTTCATTTTCATTTTTCAAAAATCCAAGAATTTTTTTTTCGAAAATGTTGTTATGTATGACCTCATATAACTAGTAAACATTTTGATCAAAATCCGTCAAGCCGTTTAAGAGAAAGTCAAAAATAAAAAAATGGTGTATGACAGGTACTTATTAGTATATAACATAAAATTACAAAAAATATTTGACCAAAATGTAGACAATATACAAACACCTTTAAATTCAATTGTCTCAAAAACAACGTTTTTTTTTTAAATTAAAGAATATTTTCTTAAGTTGAAACGTTTTCAACAAACATAAGAATGAGTTCAAGGCAATGCAAGTTTCTATGTTGAATAGTAACACAAATTGTGTCTTGAGCTTACATTTATCATTTTTCTGAGAATTATCTTTCAAAAGAACGTTCAAAAAATTTTCAGACATATCTGTCACATAGTTTTGTAGCCGTTTATTATAGACAGCTACAAGAATTTTAATTAAAATGGACAAAAGTGAATTGCGTTAAACACCATTTTTTGGTAGAAAGATATATCAAATCAAAAAATCTCTCCACCATCAATTTTAACCATTAACCACTGGTTTACTTAATTTCAGTGCTGTCCTTCAAGCACAATTAACGCTGAATCTTCTGGTCGCCGAAGTGAATACACCACACCTGAAATGGTCAATACTCAATAATAAACAACAATAAATAAAAAATGGCGATAATAATCGATCGGAGATCGAAAGTGCAAGACCTTGAAGACGCTTATCACAAGCATGAGTGATTTCGGTTTATAAATATAAATATTTTGACAGGACAAGATTTCCGAAAGATTGTTGCCGCTTTTGTTCACAATCGACAACAAATGCATTCGTTTGACAACTTCAAAGGTGTGTTTGGGGATGTTCCCAAAAATATTCGACTGAGGTTGTGGGCCACTTCGTAATCCTGGCTGAAACCTGTAGTCAACAAAACACACTACAATCCAAGGATGTCAAATCAATGGACTTCTCCTGGTTAATCGTAGACGCAGAAGTCCCAGTTAGGCTTATCAGCAAACAAGGTCAAGGAATTATTTTGGGATTCGGGGGTATTATTCACATCAATTACCCTGAAAAGGGTTAATCGATCAATAGCGCATAATACGCAAATCTGCTGGATCGATTTCAAGCCGATTTGAAGGAAAATGGTCGCATGTGGCTAAGAAAAAATTTCATGCAATATTGCGTGAATTAGACCACCAACTCCTCCCTCATAAAACATATTTCCTAAATTTATTATTATTCGATATAAGACTGCATGGAAGTAAAAGCTTAAGGTTGAATGAGGAAGTCAACGCTGTGGGTGGCAATGGCGCAGTGGATAAAGTGCTTGATTTCTAACTTAGACGTGTGGGTTCGATCCCCATGCTAGGCGCATTCTTTTCTATACCTCAAATTTTAATTGGATGCCGCCCATGGGTTAAAATGAGACAGTCAATACCTGCTTCTCAAGTCGACTGTGCCAAACTAGTGCCGTGCAATTCAGGTTGTATTTAAAAGACCTTAGGTCTTACAGGCATATAGTTAAATTAAAAAAAAAAAAAAAAAACTCTTATATTGAGGGGTTCAAGAAATCATCTCTAGAGAAACGTCTTTTTCAGCTGGAAGGACACTATGTTGAAAAATAAAATTTTGTATGCCGAAAATAGAGTTTTCTACTTCATTTTTCAGGGACTTATTTACCCACTCACATTGTCTTTTTTATTAGGCAATTTTTTTTTTAAGCAAGTGACCTTAAAACCATTTCTGAAATCCTAGGGATACCCCAAGGTAGCCATGTATGTCCTCTTCAACGCTCTATTACCAAATAATAAAACGAATATACTTGTTAAATAAAACTAAACTTTTCCCTTTGTTTTCTTTATCTATCTGTGTATGTTTTACCTTCACTATACCGAATGTTTTATGAGGCCTACTAATATTGTAAGCTATTACGCTCTTCAAAAAACTATCACTGCAGTGTTCCTGAAAGTTTAGATTCATATAATCGATTTCACGACACGCATAGTTTTTTTTTTCACTTCACCGAAAAATTGACGACAGCAGCTGACGACAGCTTACTTAGATTAGAATTTTGAAAATTAGCGTTGAAATGAACAATTTCGGGAGACATATATATTTTCAGTAATGCTACTAATTCTGTAAGACCTCGTATTTTTGAACACATTCCGGAAACTGTTGACGTTCTGAGCAAATATTCTTCAAGTTTTGGTCAAGTGTACCTATCTCAAAATCACATGGAAGAAAATTCAGAATTTAGAGAATGGCAGACATTACATAATTAGCATCCAGCTAATTCTGTCCATTATGAAAATGTACCCGCAATCACGCAGATATCATTTCCTGCTGGAAACTTTTAATGACCGCTAAGACAAGGGCTTTATACGAAAACTCAAAGCAATCATGGTAGATAACGTCGCGTTACTTGATGCCATCGGTAGAATGGTAGAAGTGGGGACAGTTGATTCAATCGTTAACGCCGAAATACCAGTTGTAAAGTCTTAACTATTGCAGTAAGTTAAGCGGCTCGTATTAGAAAAGGGATCTTAATAATTTAATTGAAATTATGCCACCTGGTATGGAAATAAATAAAATGCACGACTGGATCGCTCGAACTTGATCTTATGTTCGATCACATCGTATGCAAAAGGAATCTATTAGGAATCTAAATATATTTTCAAAGTCGTTTTTCACTTAGTTTTTTATTAGACAAAATTGTTTTTAATTTTTTCTAAGAAAAAACTTGGTATGACTATTTTAAATATTTAATAATATAAACTTAAAAACAGAAAAAAATCATCCACCCATTTTCGAAATATTGATTTAAAAAAAAAAAACAACAAATATTTTTTTTTTTCAATAATCCAAAAAAAATTGGGTATGTACTTTTTTTACCGAAATCCGTCAAGCTGTTTCTATGAAAGTTCAAAATCAAAAAAAAAATGGTTGTATGACAGGTACCGTTAATACAAAATATTAAAAAAAAAATTGGACAAAATTTAGATTATACATAAAAAAGTGCACACACTTTTTTTTATCAAAATCATTAGAGCCGTTTTCGAGATAGTTGAGATGGTAGAAAATATTGTATGGCAGGTAGCGTCAGTTTTGGACATAAAAGAAAAACACAAAAATCTATTTTATACAATCACCTAAAATGCATACTAAGTGTGAAGAAAATCGCTTCAGCCGCTAAGGCTGCCCTATAGTACCTACATATCGCAAGCACAAATGCATTAATATCAAAAATATTAATATTTTTTATGTTTTATATTATATTAATAAATTTATTTTCAGGACCTAAAACGGAATTAACCCATATTGGGAGATGTCTAAAACATTACGAAATATCTGGCCGATATATTGACCTTTATAAAAATAAAATACACGACTGGATCGTATGAAATTACTCTTGTAGCTAACAACTTTTATGTAGCTAACCATTGAGCTTTAGTTAGTTAGGTGGGTGTAGTTATCCTATGTTGGTAAGATTAACTTGATTCTTATAGTAAATATAATTAATTGTCGAATAGATGATTCAAGGAATAGTTTCATAGGTACCTACCTACAAATGTATGTTTAAATCTAAATTATGGATTTTAGATGGATTTAGATGGAAACTAAGTATGTAAACATGTACATATAATAATGAAAATGATGGATGTAGGTGGGTAGTAACTTCATAATTTAATTGCAATAAGCATACATAAGATTCATGTGATTTTTAAAAACAATTACATATGTATACATAAATGTATGAGGGCCTACATTGTATTTAGTATTCAGTGACGTACGCAAAAATTCGTACAAATGGAATAATAATGAGGTAGAAATAAATGGATAATACACATAATTAAACGTTTTTATATTGCTTAGTCATTACAACTTTTAGTTTGAGGGAAAACAAAGATGCAATTTGAATTCATGGATAAATAAGAATATAACGAAAACAATTTTCAAAAATCGTTCGAGCGGTTTTTTTAATAAATTAATTTTGTATGTATAAAATGTTGAAAACATTTAAAAAAAAAAATTGAAACGCCATTTTGAAGATATTGTTAATATTTTTACATATAAAATTCAAATTTCAAAAAAATTCTGTGACTGATTTTTGAAAAATTGAAAAACTTTTGTTTTAAATTTTAGTATAAACAATTTTAAGGAGCATTTGTATAAAAAAAATTATTTTAATCGGTTCATCCAATGTTGAGAAAGTCGAAAATATGAAAAGTGGCTGTATGGGAGGTACCGTTAATAAGTACGATAAAAAAAATATTTTTATGCTTGAAAGTGGAGTGTAATAATTTAGGTTAGGTTAGGTTATAGTGGCTGATAGCTGTTAAAAATAACTAACTAACACACTTAGTCCAAAAAGAAAGGACCATTTTGATTTCTGATACCACAGGGGTTGGGTTTTTTGGCCAAAAAATCTTAAAACCATTTTGATCTTCTTATAAAGCGAATGAGACAATTAATGTATAAGTGTGCTAGTTCATTTATGTCACTGAAGAAAAAGTCTCTTAGAAGTAGTCGTCGTCTGTTAGATAGTGCAGGGCATGTAGAGAAGAGATGAAGAACAGTTTCCTCCTCCTCCTCATCTAAACAGCTTCTGCAGAAGTCCTTTGCTAGCACGCCGAGTCTTGCAGTATGTCTACCTATGAGGCAGTGTCCTGTGATGACACGTATTGTTAAGCTAATGTGCCGTCTACATAGAGAGGTCAAAGCCTTAGAGCGTTTAAGATCCAGCTTTGGCTAAATCTTTTTTGTCGGTAGACATGTGTTACCACTAGTCCACCTAAGATTTTTCCTCTCCAAAGCATTTAGCCTTAGTATAAATTTACATGTAGCGATTGAGATACACAGGTTAGTATATTCATTTGAAGTGGGTAGAGTTTTTCCGTGCTTGGCGAGTTCGTCGGCCATGCAGTTCCCCAGAATATCTCTTGAGAGATGATAGACAGTCGAGTGCTCTTTTGGAATTAGTGGAGATTGAATCCAAAGATTTTAGCGCTGCCTGGCTGTCGGAGAAAATGATGATATCCTTTGCAGATATCATGTTTTCTTTAAGCCAGGATAGAACCTCCTTTATACCGCCTGGAACACGCTACAATGGTTAGAAAGACGGATGTAGAGACTTTTGAAGTTTTAGTCTGTTAGAGTAAACACTACTCCCTACACCTTCACTTGTTTTTGACCCATTGATGAAAACTGAATTTTTCCACCTTCCAAGAAAGCATTATCCTCCCACAGTGATCTAGGGGGTACGCTTAACTTGAAGTTTTTATCAAAAAGTGGTTGGTGTATGATGTAGTCTATGTTACTTTGTGGGATACTGAACGTGTTCATTATGTTGGCGTGGCCAAAACTATTGTTTTTCCACTGTGAGGTAGCCTTCAGGCGAATAGCTGAGCAAGATGTGCTTTGCATACTGAAAATATGTAATGGTTTCAGATTAAAAAGTATTTCAAGCGCTGCAGTTGGAGTTGTTAGTTTTGCGGTTTCAAAAGTAAACGTTAATAAAACACATGTAAAATATTTTTTTTCATGATTTTTCTTTTATTATAAAGTTTGAACGTTGACATTATGTGCGAAACACTACATCATTTAAATGACCACCAAGCGAATTGTTGCAAGCATCGATTCTTTTGATGTAATTTTCGACAACTTTTTGACACATATTGGGCAGTATCTCAGCCATAACTTGAGGAATGTTGGTTTTCAAGTGCTCAAGAGTTAAAGGCTTATCTGCACAAACACCGTCTTTCGCGAAGCCCCACAAAGTTGTGTGATATGTGGCACCGTCTTGTTGAAACCACATATTCTCCAGGCCGTATTCTTCAATAGTAGGCAAACAAAAAGTCGGTTATCATATGACCATAACGCTCCAAATTAAAGTCCACCGCCTGTTGTTCAAGCATCCATTCGACGTATCTACTGCGTTGTGAATGGTCAGCTGGCATCAGTTGTTGTGTGAGCTGGACTTCACATGGATGTAGGTGTAGATTCAAATGCAAAATATTCCATAATGTCCCGTAAGACAGTCCTAGAGAACGACGAGGAATCGACACATTCGGGTCTTCGGCAACCCTTTCACTTACAGCTGCGATATTTTCAGTGGTACGAGCGAAACGATGATTCACAGGCCTTACAGTATCTCTAACCGATCCAGTCTCTTCAAATTTCCTCACAATTTTGCCAATTGCTTGCGTAGTTGGACGATTATGTAAACCATGATCTCCTCTTTAAGCACGATATGTGGCTTTGGCAAAATCACCATTTTTGTAGTAGGTTTTAACATTTTTTATGCGTTGTGCGATAGTTAAGCGATCCATTTTCATAATTGTCAGACTTTCAACTGAAAAAAAAAATTGGTTTAACAACTTAGTTTGGAATTCCAGCCCTATACTTTTGAAACCGCAAAATGGATAACCCTTTACAACCTGTGCGTTAAACTTTACTCAGTTTAATTTACTAATTTAAGAACACACACATTTTTTTTTAATTTTTGGAGCCGTTTTCGAGAAATAAATTTTTTCTGTAATGGTTTTTTAAAATTTGTATGGGAGGTTTTTTATTTTAGGAAAATAATTTTTTTAAACTATTCAAGATAATGTCAAAAAAATTCCACATACGAAGTTTCGAAAAAAATCTATTCAGCCGTTTTTCAAATTTTGAGCTTTAAATAAAAAAATTTGGTTTACAATAGTATTTATACTTTCTAGGAGCTTCTGCGCAAAAAAATTTAAAAATATTTCGAAAAAAAATCAAATCCCAGAAAATTAAAAACCAAAAAAATTGGAATAGAGGAACCAAAAATAACAATTTGCTTTCAAAAAAAAATTCAATTCAGTAATGAAATGATTTTTTTTTTATAAAAATCGTTGGAGCCGTTTTGAGAAAAATAAGATATTTGTTTTTGCATTATTGCAAAAAACAATATGTACCAAGTTTGAATCAAATCCACCGAACCGTTAAGGGGCTGTAGACTCGAGGCCAGACAGACAGACAAACGGAATTGAGGGGCCCACTTTTTTGGTGTGCGCTCTATAATCGCAATGTCATGTTGATTGTTAGAATTTTTTTTTACGAATGCATAACTTGCCTTATAGTACCTATATTCGCATGTAAAAAATCGAAAGAATTTTGTAGCATGAAACAAGAACTTTGCATGCAAATAGAAACCTCTCTGTGAATATGCTTATTAAAAACCATAGTTTGAAGCTATTTTGTATGTTCCCATAATTCTCGAAATTTCTCCACATATTTTCGTAACTATGACTAACCTATGACAGATATTAAACAATAAGCAATCATTTAGATATTTCGAAACCATTGAATTGTTAACAAAACTACAGATTGCTTTGACCCATTTTGAATTCGATCACAAACGTAGACGGTTTTGTGGCTAAAGCTCATATACGTAGGTCTTGCATTTCCAAATTGTATACCTTGATGTACATTGTACACACAAGCCTATAGCAAGGTGTTTTGTTCATCTACTTGTAATACAACTATTATAATTATTCGTCATTCAAATATTGTTTACACATTATTGTTTACCACCTGGCTACGAGAGAATTATTGATGGCATATCAATAATTCAAATCTGCCTCCCTCAACAAAACACCTCAGCAACTACTGCATTTAAACCAGTATGCGGTTTAGGCAGGCAAAATAAAATCACCCAATCTCCAAGGAATACTCCCAGATATCTGGCACATTGTGTATACCAATCGTATTGCATGATTTATAATTTATGCCAAAAGTTACGCAACTTACTTCCCTCTATAAGGATTCCAAACTAAGCTATCTATTATTCAATACATCTCTGGAAACTATGTCATGCTAAAAACTCTCAATGTCCATGTCAATTTGAAATGCAAAAAAAAATTACTATTTCGAGTGAGGTTAAAATAATCATCACTCTGGGAACCGTAAATTGGTTTGGTTGGAAACTCTCTTCTAATTTTGCGACTTTTTTAGCCACCACAATATCTGGGCAACACCTACAACTACTGCCAAATCAGTCCATTCGTTACATCGTTAAAACAATTTATAATTAATCTACCCTAGAAGTTTAGCAATGGTATAATGTACTCGTATATGTAATGTACATAAACTAATTATAAACTTCGCCGGAAGTCAAAAACTTGGTCATATAGTAAATATCGACTCCACCGTAATCCTCTGCATCCTGATATTTGATAGGGACCAAAAATGAGGGATTTCTCTAATTTTGCAGCATTTTTATTTATTCATTTCTATTCGAGTTGAGGTTGGAGCTCGTTTTTTTGTTTTATTTCAATTCCGACAGTTGATAGCGAAGTTGGAAAAAAAAAGTCAGTTTTCAAACGAGCTTTCAAGTTGTAAGCTGAAATTAAGTTACAGAGTATTTTTCTCTAAATAATTTGTGAGGAATATGTTGGTGTGTTCAGTGGACTTTTGTGTGTTAATTAGTTTTAGTGCCTTAATTTGTGAACATAGGCAGAACTGAAAACTTTTTGGGGAGGACCTACTATATGCTTGTGAAAAGTTTAAAATTGAAATATTCATAAGATTTTCGGAAAAATTGGGAAGATTTTTTTTGTTTTTATTGCAATTTCTGGATCGAAATCGTTAAGAGATAGTTGCATGTAGGTTAGGACCAAATGAAAGTCACAGAAATATTAAGTTCTATATTATAAAGAATTGTTTGTGGAAAGTATAAAGTTTAAATAACTGTCCAAATCTCTTAGTCAATTTTAGGTAAAGGGGAATGGTACATCTTATGGCATTTTTATTTGGCAATCCGGAATCCCTCTCCAATCCAGGATCACAACTGAACACCTTTATGTAATTCTGACGATTCTGTATTTAAATGAGATTCTATGTGTGAAATTAATATGTGTACATAGAAATATTCAAATTAAAAAAAAAATGTTTGTTGCACAATTATGATACAAAAAATGACAGCAGTCGATTTTGACGTTCAAGTGTGTGAATGTGTGAGTGTTTCTGATGGGCGAATTTCCATTAGGGGAGCACGCGTAGAACTTTGATTTTTTTACAGTGAGCTAGGGGTCTCTATAGAACAGCTTTAAAATATTACCCTGAGGAAACACTGTTAAATATGATTAAAAAATATTTTAAATTTCAATTTTGGCCGTTTTAGAAGAACGCTTTTGTTCAATTTGTTCTTAAATTAGAATGTATTTCAGCACACGGATACTTATATTCGGTAGATTTATTATTAATTATTTGCTTATTTGCTTTATTCATCTACCGAGCTTAACTCTAACAGATTTCAGATATAATATAAATACCAACATATAATAATTATAAGTATATAGTATAGTACAATTAATTTCAACTTTAAGAATTAATAAATTAGCAAGAAGCAAATTTATATTAAGATGCTTGGGGGTGGCCGTGGCGCGATATTTGTGTGTTTGCCTGTTAACCTCATGGTCACAGGTTCGATCCCTGCCTTAGTTTATGTCTTCTTATTTTTCCATTAAAACCAATTCTAAAAATAAATGTCATACAATGAGTTGCTGGTTTACTCATTACATGATGTTTAGGCATAGAACTAAAAACATGTGTTTGAGAAAAACTAGCATACCAATAAATATGGCAACGAATAAAAATATAATGCGAATTATTAGGAACATAGATAAATAAGACACGGAAATTTCGCCGCATTAGTTCAGCCGCCATCCCTGGAGATAAAATCTGAGACAACAACCACCTACAGTCTCCGAATATCGCGCCACACACTATCATTCTTTCTCTTCCTTAACCTCCCCTCACGCTTGCGCTGTGTTGAAACACTTAAAGGGTATTCATAATCCGTTGAGCGCGTGTAGATTATACAAAAAAAAAAAAAAGCTTTCTGTCATCACACAAATCAATTTCTGTACAAACTGAATTGATTAAATTAATAAATTTAGTAGTAGGCTCATTAAGACCATAATTGTAAATATGCCTATGATTAAATAAAAAATTTCTGGGTTTAAGTATTCTTTCAGGTGCGCAAATCAAAAAATTCTTTAGAATATGAGGACACTATACGATAAGAAAACACATCATGAACAAACAATATACATTGAACATTACGGCTTTTCTCAAGAGTATCTAACCATATTAATTCACATCTAGTAGAATAAGAGCGTCTTTCGTCAAGGTTCTATTTCAATTGGGAGGAATGATAAATCCTGTAAATGACTTTAGTACTCTTTTGAACCGGTTTATGGAAGATATATATTAAGGACACCAATAATGGAACAATATTCCAGAAAAGGATGAACAAGGCACATATAAACAGACTTAAGAGCATAAGGACTAGAAAATAGGGCACACGATCGTTTGAGGAATCCAAGCATAGAACTAGCTTTAGCAACAACATTCAATGTGAAGTGAAAATGAAAGTTTGATGTCAAAAATCACACCAAGATGTTAAACTTCAGTTACATTAGAAATTGAACTTTCTGCAAAGTACGATTAACAGATAAGGAATGACATTTAGTAATACTCAAGGAAAGCCGATTTAGCTTGAACCAATTGACGATTGTGTTCAAATCAGATTGAAGCATATTGCAATCGAAAATGCTTTTAACACTCAAAAATATTTTCAAATCATCAGCATACATAAGACAATGAGCATACTGTGGCGAGGTGGGAATATCGTTGATAAAAATATTAAAGAGCAAAGGTCCTAAGTGACTACCTTGAGGAACACCCGATAAAACATCAATAGGCCTCGATTGAGAAGAATTAATTTTAATAATTTGCTTTCTATTTGTAAGGTAAATATAGATCCATTTTTGGAGGCTCGAATGAATGCCAAATGATCTTAATTTTTCGATGAGAACATTGTAACATACAGTGTCGAATGCTTTCACAAAATCTGTAAACACAACATCAACCTGGTAATCTAGTTCAACGGAATCGAAAAGGTATTTACTGAAAAGCATTAAGTTAGTCACTGTAGATCTACCGGATACAAAGCCATGCTGGTGTGGAGAGATTTGTTCTTTGAATGAGAAATTGAGTTTGGTTGTCACAATTGACTCAAAAATTTTTGGAATGACAGAAAGTTTTGATATACCACGATAGTTTTGAACATGGGGGCTATAAATGACGTTTTCAATTCATCCAAGAATGTGCCAGACGACAGAGAAAAATTATAAAGAAATTTCAATGGAAATGCTAATGACAATTTGCAGTTCTTTAGTACTTCAAGAGGAATCCTGCCAGGACCAGCACTTTGACAAGAGTCTAAGGATTGTATGCCTTGCAAAACAACATCAGTGGAGGAATGTAATGATCCCAAATAAGAGTTACAACCATAAGTAGGATCTACTTGAGACCAACATACATTCGAATGATCGACATATACCAATTGGACAAACTTTGCAAAAAGCTCACATGTTGAATCAATGCTACAAGAAACTCCACCCTCAAATTCCATATTTTGGAGAGTGAGGTATTCTTTTTTTTACTATTCAAAAAGGTCCAAAAACGTCTTGGATCTTTAGTTATTTTAGACTCAATTTTCATTATATACTGTTTGTATAGAAATTTGTTTAAAAAATCATATTCACGGCGCAACTGTGAAAAACGTTTTTTGTCCACTTCAAGGTTTGACATTTTAAATTGCTTGAATGACTTATTTTTAGCCGTCTTCAAATTATGATTTTGCCATGGCAGTTTGAAAGTTTGTCTATTCCCACATTTAGGAACATACAGAGCATAACCGTTCTGTAATATATTTAGAAATCTTTGATTTACATCAGCAAGTTGCAATCCTGACAAAATACTTACACTATCAAATGAGGAAAGATATTGATTTCATTTTTATTGCAGTGGATTAAGTCCGTAGACACAAAAGAACTATATTGTAAATATTCAGTTTTTGTATGTATGCTTTTTAAAGCCATTTATCGTATCATTTGATGACTTTGAATGCCCAACAACAACTTAAGTGTGCTACCACCAAGTTTTTCTCAATTATTTTTGGCTGGAATTATAGCTATTTAACGACTTGCCAAGGTCGATCATCAGATTCCTTTGCTCTAGTGGTGCTGGTCTACTTTTTCATTTTAATTGAAAAACTTCTTATGCCTTCATCGTGTATTGAACCATGACCAGCCAAACAAAAAACTTGTGTGTCTAATAAAAGCGCTAGTCATTTCAATGCAATTGATAAACAGAAAAAACCTGCATTAGGTTGGATCTGATCATGTGGGCTCGGTGGGTGATGCGAAGTGCATTGGCTACTAAGCGGTTTGTCATGCCCCCCTATAACTGTAACCCCCCGCCAGGGCCAATTATAGGATTTTGGGTGGGGTCAAGGTTGGGTGTATGCAAAGTTATTTTGGGATTTGACAAGAAACAAACCAACAATAGTACATAGTTTGAAATAAATGTATGTATATTATCCCAAGAAAAATACATATACCACAACACTTACCAAACCGAAGTTGCATACTGTCATCTGTGGATTGGTAGATAACTGTCAACACAAAAAAAAAGTAGTCGGAAGTCATCATTTGCATACATTTTGTATGAAAAGTTTAAAAATTAATTAAAAATAGAAAAAAAAGTTTCCCCACTTTAATTGTTTATTTTATTTATTGTTTTTAAGCATAAATTTAACGAATAAAGGTATCCGCGTGTTGAAATTCGTTCTCCTCTAAAGGTAAAGTTCAGCCGTTTCTGGTTCTGTAACAGATTTCAAATCCAGAAGCAAAATTCTCTAACTGTCATTTTTCCCAAGTGAACACTTCAGGAGAGTCAAGAAGGCTTCCTGATTGCCAAATAAAAATCACATTAGTCTCTAAGATCCAAATATTATTTTGTAAATTTAATAAAGTCTTTTTTTTTTAAGAGTAAGTATTACTTTTCAGTCACCAATTGTATAATTCAGCGTGTTTCCTTAAGTCAGTTCTATCCCAATAATCATTATACTTTTTTTTTTATTTTAGGTTTTGTTTTCCCTTATCATTGGAATTTTGCATCCAAAGTGCAAGTTGTTTTATTTAAAAAGTTTACATACATTCATTTTAGTAGATTATAGGTTCTGATGTGGCATTGCTGTGTCCAATCTCTTACTTCATCGACTGTATTGTGCATTTGTAAGGCACCAATATTACAGTATCATCTGTAAAATGTGACTTTGTTGTCCGTTGAAATATCGCTTTTATATACAAAATGGAATATCAAGCTCCAAAGGCACTTCATCAAGCAGCTCCTTAGGCCTCACAGTCATACTCCCACGTACACTCTTATAACTGCGTGTAAATTTACCACGAAGTTGTATGTAATTTTTAGTGTAAAAGTAAGCAAGTTGCAATTTTGAACAACACATTATGTTGGATATTACAAACATTTGTTGCAAATTGTCAACCTCTGTGTACCTTTCAATCACCATTGTTCAGTATTAAAATAATAATGCTTAAACAGTACGCCCACAATGTTTATAATTAAACAAATATTGTTTGAATTCAAACATCTTCTGAAAACTATACATAAGGTGTTTGTAATTAAACAATCAATGCTTATATTAACAACCATTTGATGTAAGTTACATATTTTATGTCAAATTTGCAATTCGCTTGTGACGATGACGATACGTTTGCACGTTCATTATTCATTTCATTCGTAATCAGACCGGTGGCAAACACACAACGTCCTAGTTTTGTATTTATAAACTATGTCTAATAATATCCTCAATAAAGGCGATCCTCTGGCCTGCACCAACTACAGAGGCATCAGTCTTCTTAATACCGCCTACAAGATCATCTCTGCCGTACTTTGTGAGCGCCTAAAGCCTTTCGTCAACAACCTCATAGGTCCTTATCAGTGTGGCTTTAGGCCAGGGAAGTCCACTATCGACCAAATATTCTCACTACGGCAGATCTGGAAAAAAAACCCAGGAATTTCAAATCGATACTCACCACCTTTTTATCAATTTCAAGGCCGCGTATGACAGCATCTACAGAGACGAGCAATATAGAGCCATGTCTAGTTTTGGCATCTACCAAACTCGTTCGTTTATGCAGGATGACGATGGAGAATGCACGCTGCTCCATCAAGATCGGCAAAGACCTCACAGACACATTTGATGTCTTAAAAGGTTTTAGGCAGGGCGACGTGCTGTCATGCGACTTCTTTAAAATCTTTCTTGGGAGAATAGTGCAAAACTCTCACGTCAGCACTAGAGGCACAATCTTTCAAAAGTCCGTCCAATTACTAGCTTACGCTGACGACATTGACATATCCGGACGAACAAAGCGTGATGTCAGTGGTGCTTTCGTGAGTATTGAGAAGGAAGCCAAGAAGATGGGCTTAACAGTGAACGGAAGCAAAACAAAATATATGCTGTCAACAAGAAAGGACACCCAGCACCGGCGTCTCGGACAGAACGTCACTAAAGACAGCTATAATTTTGAAGTGGTCAGAGACTTTGTATACATAGGATCGGCACCGTTAATAAGAAATCAAAATAAAATATTTAATTTTTAAAAGTGGACTACACTAATTTTTCTCAAAATTCTTAGACCCGTTTTTTGAGAAAAAAAATTTCCTAACGAGTTTTTTAATGTTTGTATGGGATAAACCGTTGTTTCTTATTTTAGGAAATAGGTTTTTTTTCAAGTATTCAAGATAATGTCAAAAAAAAGCTATTAAATACAAAGTTTCAAAGAAAACCATTGAGCCGTTTTCGAAATACATATTGAGTTTACAAGAACAAAAATATTTTTTCTAAATTTTGGTTTACAAGAAAATGAGAATTGAGAAAAAAGACGTGTGTATCTTTTTGGATAAAAAAAAACGTATGGTTCTTCCCGTTATTTTTGGCCTGAAAAACTAAAATGCACGACTTGATCGCACGTAGTTTCTCTTATACTCGATCACATCGCATGATCAAGATTGTTAGTAGAAACAGCTAAATATATTTTGAAATTTGTTTTGTTTACTTTAAACTATATAAGCAATTTTGTTTTAATATTGGTATTTAACAATATAAATTCAAAAACATAATTTCAACAAGAAAAGTTCCATTTTCGAAATATTAAAGTTTCAAACGAAAAAAAATATTTTTGGAAAATTTTGTTATGCAGTATTATTAAGAGTTCGAAGGACTTCCTATATAGATATTTTGATTGAAACCCGTCCAGTCGATTATGTGAAAGTAGAAAATGAATAAAATAGTTGCACGTTATTACTCGTAACAAAATATATAAACAATGTTGGGACCAAAATGTAGATTAAGCATATATAGGAGGGCACAAATTTTTTTTTATTATCATTATCAAAATCCTTAGATTTTCGAGATAATTGAAATGGCAAAAAAATTGTTTGGGAAATACCGTTATTTTTTTGGCTAAAAAAATTATTTCAAATCAATTTGAGATAATCACTTAAAATGCTGAAGTACAAAGTTTCAAGAAAGTCGCCTTAGCTGTTTAGGCTGTTGTAGATAGGTCATAAGTCTACACACAGACAGACAACCGGTATTAAGGGACCTTCTTTTCTGGTGTTCTCTATCATCGTAGAGTCAAGTCTTATCAATATCTCGAGTGAGACTTCTTTGGGAATCCAAAATTTGAAATAAAGTACATGGCAACGCAAGTAAACAGTGGAAATTTTCTATTTAGAATTAACTGTTTATTGAATTAAATAAAAACAGTTGTAAAAAAGATGTTTCTTGTTGTGCTTTTTTTTGTAAAATGATTTTTCTTAATTGAATTTATTTTTTTAAAAGACTACTTTTGTCTATTTTTACTTGCGATATAGGTACTATAAACAAAGCAAGTTTTGCATTTAGAAAAAAAAAATCGAACTCGAGATTTCAATCAAACTTGAGTTTGTGACGATAGAGAATACCAAAATAGTGGGTCCCGTAATTTCGTATGTCTGTCTGTCTGTCTGTACAATGCTCTACAGCTTAAACAGTTTTTAAGCTCCAAAACTAACGGTACCTGCCATACAATATTTTCTACCATCTCAATTATCTCCAAAACGGCTCTAACGTTTTTGATAAAAAAAAATGTGTGCACTATTTTATTTTTTTATTAACGGTACCTGTCATACAACTATTTTTTTGATTTCGATCAATTTTTTTATATAGGAGGTCCTTCGAATTATAAATAATACTACATACGAACATTTTCGTAAAATATTTTTTTGGATTTTGAAAAACAAAACAAAATTTTAGTATTTCGAAAACGGGTAGATGATTTTTTTTGGATATTTTGTTTTTAAGTTTATATTATTAAATATTTAAAATTATCATACCAAGTTTTATCTTAGAAAAAATAAAAAAAAAATGTTCCATACAAAATTAAATAAAAAACGACTTTGAAAATATATTTATATTCTTAATAGAAACGTTTGCTTACGTTGTGATCAAGCATTTGCTGATACAAGCTGAAGTATTTTATTCATCCTTGTGGTCAGCTGAGCAATAATCCATTCTACTGAAAAAGTTGTATTTTCTCAACTGATTTGTTAAGATAGCAGTAAAAAGTTGATCAATCTTGTTGGATTTTGGTGTAAATGTCATCGAGTATTTTCGAAGTCTTGAACATGAGCCTCATTTTCGAATAACCGTATAATTTGCTTGTATGCTTAATCGATAACACAAGGACTTAAATCACCTAAATCACGTCCTCTTTTTCATTAGAATTGTAATGATAGAATGACTAATGCATAGTCAATTTAGTAAGATTCGGTATGATTGCAAAACAATAACCGATCTTAATGCTTACACAGAAAAAAATAAAGTCGTCATATTAACAATCGCCGGTTGTCAACTTGAAAAAACCCGAAATTGTCTTATTTACTACCAAAATAGTCAATATGACAAATTTTTTTTCTCAATTGACAACCCGATTGTCAATAGGACAATTTCCGATTGTCAATTTATTTAGTCAATAGGACAACAGAGGTAGTCAATATGACAAATGCGATAGTCAATAGGACAACTGCAGTAGTCAATATGACAATTTGGTAGTCAAATTCAGAACAAAACGAAATGAAAAATTGAGTTTAACTATTCTAAATTGACAACCCGATAGTCAATAGGACAATTTTCGATTGCCAATTTTGATAGTCAATAGCACAACCGCGGTAGACAATATGACAACTGCGGTAGTCAATATGATAACGGTAGTCAATAGGACAATTTGGTAGTCAGACTACTTGATAGTCAATATGAAAACCCAAAATTAAAATTGAAATAAATAATTCCGACAGTCAACATAAAAACTTTTTTGATCGTCAACTTGGCGGACAATTTTACAACTTGGTAGTCAATATGACAACTTTGTAGTCAATATGACAACTTGGTAGTCAATATGACAGACAACTTGGTAGTCAATCTGAAATTGGTAGTCATATTGACTACCGCAGTTGTCCTATTGACTACCGCAGTTGTCACATTGACTATTGCGGTTGTGATATTGACTACCGAAGTTGTCGTATTGACTACCGCGGTTGTCCTATTGACTACCGAAGTTGTCGTATTGACTACCTCGGTTGTCCTATTGACTACCGAAGTTGTCCTATTGACTACCGAAGTTGACGTATTGCTACCGCGGTTGTCCTATTGACTACCGAAGTTGTCGTATTGACTACCGCGGTTGTTCTATTGGCTACCGAAGTTGTCGTATTGACTACCACGGTTGTCCTATTGACTACCGAAGTTGTCGTATTGACTACCCCGGTTGTCCAATTGACTACCGAAGTTGTCGAATTGACTACCGCGGTTGTCCTATTGACTACCGAAGTTGTCGTATTGACTACCACGGTTGTCCTATTGACTACCGAAGTTGTCGTATTGACTACCGCGGTTGTCCTATTGACTACCGAAGTTGTCGTATTGACTACCGCGGTAGTCCTATGGACTATCGAAGTTGTCAATTTGACTACCGCCGTTGTCCTATTGACTACCGAAGTTGTCGTATTGACTACCGCGGTTGTTCTATTGAGTATCGAAGTTGTCGTATTGACTACCACGGTTGTCCTATTGACTACCGAAGTTGTCGTATTGACTACCGCGGTTGTCCTATTGACTACCGAAGTTGTCGTATTGCTACCGCGGTTGTCCTATTGACTACCGAAGTTGTCGTATTGACTACCGCGGTAGTCCTATGGACTATCGAAGTTGTCGTATTGACTACCGCGGTTGTCATATTGACTACCAAAGTTGTCGTATTGACTACCGCGGTAGTCCCATGGACTATCGAAGTTGTCGTATTGACTACCGCGGTTGTCCTATTGACTACCGAAGTTGTCGTATTGACTACCGCGGTAGTCCTATTGACTATCGAAGTTGTCGTATTGACTGCCGCGGTTGTCCTAATGACTACCGAAGTTGTCGTATTGACTACCGCGGTAGTCCTATTGACTACCGAAGTTGTCGTATTGACTACCACGGTTGTCCTATTGACTACCGAAGTTGTCATATTGACTACCGCGATTGTCCTATTAACTACCGCAGTTGTCGTATTGACTACCGCGGTTGTCCTATTGACTACCGAAGTTGTCGTATTGACTACCGCGGTTGTCCTCTTGAATACCGAAGTTATCCTATTGACTACCGAAGTTGTCGTATTGACTACCGCGGTTGTCCTATTGACTACCAAAGTTGTCGTATTGACTACCGCGGTTGCCCTATTGACTATTGAAGTTGTCGTATTGAATACCGCGGTAGTCCTATTGACTATCGAAGTTGTCGTATTGACTGCCGCGGTTGTCCTAATGACTACCGAAGTTGTCGTATTGACTACCGCGGTAGTCCTATGGACTATCGAAGTTGTCGTATTGACTACCGCGGTTGTCCTATTGACTACCGAAGTTGTCGTATTGAATACCGCGGTAGTCCTATTGACTATCGAAGTTGTCGTATTGACTGCCGCAGTTGTCCTAATGACTACCGAAGTTGTCGTATTGACTACCGCTGTTGTCCTCTTGAATACCGAAGTTGTCCTATTGACTACCGAAGTTGTCGTATTGACTACCGCGGTTGTCCTATTGACTACCAAAGTTGTCGTATTGACTACCGCGGTTGCCCTATTGACTACCGAAGTTGTCGTATTGACTACCGCGGTTGTCCTATTGACTACCGAAGTTGTCGTATTGACAACCGCGGTAGTCCTATTGACTATCGAAGTTGTCGTATTGACTACCGCGGTTGTTCTATTGAGTACCGAAGTTGTCGTATTGACTACCACGGTTGTCCTATTGACTACCGAAGTTGTCGTATTGACTACCAAAGTTGTCGTATTGACTACCGCGGTTGTCCTATTGACTACCGAAGTTGTCGTATTGACTACCGAAGTTGTCGTATTGACTACCGCGGTAGTCCTATTGACTACCGAAATTGTCGTATTGACTACCACAGTTGTCCTATTGACTACCGAAGTTGTCGTATTGAATACCGCGGTTGTCCTATTGACTACCGAAGTTGTCGTATTGACTACCGCGGTTGACCTATTGACTACCAAAGTTGTCGTATTGACTACCGCGGTTGTCCTATTGACTACCGAAGTTGTCGTATTGACTACCGAAGTTGTCGTATTGACTACCGCGGTAGTCCTATTGACTACCGAAATTGTCGTATTGACTACCACAGTTGTCCTATTGACTACCGAAGTTGTCGTATTGAATACCGCGGTTGTCCTATTGACTACCGAAGTTCTCTTATTGACTACCACGGTTGTCATATTAACTACCGCATTTGTCTTATATTGACTACCGCGGTTGTCCTATTGACTACCGAAGTTGTCGTATTGACTACCGCGGTTGTTCTATTGAGTACCGAAGTTGTCGTATTGACTACCACGGTTGTCCTATTGACTACCGAAGTTGT
Source organism: Philhelius pedissequus (assembly GCA_910595825.1). NCBI lineage: Eukaryota > Metazoa > Arthropoda > Insecta > Diptera > Syrphidae > Philhelius > Philhelius pedissequus. The sequence continues at coordinate 315,897,205 of OU343160.1, read as the reverse complement.
CGTATTGACTACCGCGGTTGTCCTATTGACTACCGAAGTTGTCGTATTGCTACCGCGGTTGTCCTATTGACTACCGAAGTTGTCGTATTGACAACCGCGGTAGTCCTATTGACTATCGAAGTTGTCGTATTGACTAACGCGGTTGTCCTATTGACTACCGAAGTTGTCGTATTGACTTCCGCGGTTGTCCTATTGACTACCGAAGTTGTCGTATTGACTACCGCGGTAGTCCTATTGACTACCGAAGTTGTCGTATTGACTACCGCGGTTGACCTATTGACTACCAAAGTTGTCGTATTGACTACCGCGGTTGTCCTATTGACTACCGAAGTTGTCGTATTGACTACCGAAGTTGTCGTATTGACTACCGCGGTAGTCCTATTGACTACCGAAATTGTCGTATTGACTACCACAGTTGTCCTATTGACTACCGAAGTTGTCGTATTGAATACCGCGGTTGTCCTATTGACTACCGAAGTTGTCGTATTGACTACCGCGGTTGTCCTATTGACTACCAAAGTTGTCGTATTGACTACCGCGGTTGCCCTATTGACTACCGAAGTTGTCGTATTGACTACCTCGGTTGTCCTATTGACTACCGAAGTTGTCGTATTGACTACCGCGGTTGTCCTATTGACTACCAAAGTTGTCGTATTGACTACCGCGGTTGCCCTATTGACTACCGAAGTTGTCGTATTGACTACCGCGGTTGTCCTATTGACTACCGAAGTTGTCGTATTGTCAACCGCGGTAGTCCTATTGACTATCGAAGTTGTCGTATTGACTAACGCGGTTGTCCTATTGACTACCGAAGTTGTCGTATTGACTACCGCGGTTGTCCTATTGACTACCGCATTTGTCTTATATTGACTACCGCGGTTGTCCTATTGACTACCGAAGTTGTCGTATTGACTACCTCGGTTGTCCTATTGACTACCGAAGTTGTCGTATTGACTACCGCGGTTGTCCTATTGACTACCAAAGTTGTCGTATTGACTACCGCGGTTGCCCTATTGACTACCGAAGTTGTCGTATTGACTACCGCGGTTGTCCTATTGACTACCGAAGTTGTCGTATTGACAACCGCGGTAGTCCTATTGACTATCGAAGTTGTCGTATTGACTAACGCGGTTGTCCTATTGACCACCGAAGTTGTCGTATTGACTACCGCGGTTGTCCTATTGACTACCGAAGTTGTCGTATTGACTACCGCGGTAGTCCTATTGACTACCGAAGTTGTCGTATTGACTACCGCGGTTGACCTATTGACTACCAAAGTTGTCGTATTGACTACCGCGGTTGTCCTATTGACTACCGAAGTTGTCGTATTTACTACCGAAGTTCTCTTATTGACTACCACGGTTGTCATATTAACTACCGCATTTGTCTTATATTGACTACCGCGGTTGTCCTATTGACTACCGAAGTTGTCGTATTGACTACCTCGGTTGTCCTATTGACTACCGAAGTTGTCCTATTGACTACCGAAGTTGTCGTATTGCTACCGCGGTTGTCCTATTGACTACCGAAGTTGTCGTATTGACTACCGCGGTTGTTCTATTGGCTACCGAAGTTGTCGTATTGACTACCACGGTTGTCCTATTGATTACCGAAGTTGTCGTATTGACTACCCCGGTTGTCCAATTGACTACCGAAGTTGTCGAATTGACTACCGCGGTTGTCCTATTGACTACCGAAGTTGTCGTATTGACTAATACGGTTGTCCTATTGACTACCGAAGTTGTCGTATTGACTACCGCGGTTGTCCTATTGACTACCGAAGTTGTCGTATTGACTACCGCGGTAGTCCTATGGACTATCGAAGTTGTCGTATTGACTACCGAAGTTGTCGTATTGACTACCGCGGTTGTTCTATTGAGTACCGAAGTTGTCGTATTGACTACCACGGTTGTCCTATTGACTATCGAAGTTGTCGTATTGACTGCCGCGGTTGTCCTAATGACTACCGAAGTTGTCGTATTGACTACCGCGGTTGTCCTATTGACTACCGAAGTTGTCGTATTGACTACCGCGGTAGTCCTATTGACTACCGAAGTTGTCGTATTGACTACCGCGGTTGTCCTATTGACTACCAAAGTTGTCGTATTGACTACCGCGGTTGCCCTATTGACTACCGAAGTTGTCGTATTGAATACCGCGGTAGTCCTACTGACTAACGAAGTTGTCGTATTGACTGCCGCGGTTGTCCTAATGACTACCGAAGTTGTCGTATTGACTACCGCGGTAGTCCTATGGACTATCGAAGTTGTCGTATTGACTACCGCGGTTGTCCTATTGACTACCGAAGTTGTCGTATTGAATACCGCGGTAGTCCTATTGACTATCGAAGTTGTCGTATTGACTGCCCCGGTTGTCCTAATGACTACCGAAGTTGTCGTATTGACTACCGCGGTTGTCCTCTTGAATACCGAAGTTGTCCTATTGACTACCGAAGTTGTCGTATTGACTACCGCGGTTGTCCTATTGACTACCAAAATTGTCGTATTGACTACCGCGGTTGCCCTATTGACTACCGAAGTTGTCGTATTGACTACCGCGGTTGTCCTTTTGACTACCGAAGTTGTCGTATTGACAACCGCGGTAGTCCTATTGACTATCGAAGTTGTCGTATTGACTAACGCGGTTGTCCTATTGACTACCGAAGTTGTCGTATTGACTACCGCGGTTGTCCTATTGACTACCGAAGTTGCCGTATTGACTACCGCGGTAGTCCTATTGACTACCGAAGTTGTCGTATTGACTACCGCGGTTGACCTATTGACTACCAAAGTTGTCGTATTGACTACCGCGGTTGTCCTATTGACTACCGAAGTTGTCGTATTGACTACCGAAGTTGTCGTATTGACTACCGCGGTAGTCCTATTGACTACTGAAATTGTCGTATTGACTACCACAGTTGTCCTATTGACTACCGAAGTTGTCGTATTGAATACCGCGGTTGTCCTATTGACTACCGAAGTTGTCTTATTGACTACCACGGTTGTCATATTAACTACCGCATTTGTCTTATATTGACTACCGCGGTTGTCCTATTGACTACCGAAGTTGTCGTATTGACTACCTCGGTTGTCCTATTGACTACCGAAGTTGTCCTATTGACTACCGAAGTTGTCGTATTGCTACCGCGGTTGTCCTATTGACTACCGAAGTTGTCGTATTGACTACCACGGTTGTCCTATTGACTACCGAAGTTGTCGTATTGACTACCCCGGTTGTCCAATTGACTACCGAAGTTGTCGAATTGACTACCGCGGTTGTCCTATTGACTACCGAAGTTGTCGTATTGACTACCACGGTTGTCCTATTGACTACCGAAGTTGTCGTATTGACTACCGCGGTTGTCCTATTGACTACCGAAGTTGTCGTATTGACTACCGCGGTAGTCCTATGGACTATCGAAGTTGTCGTATTGACTACCGCGGTTGTCCTATTGACTACCGAAGTTGTCGTATTGACTACCGCGGTTGTTCTATTGAGTACCGAAGTTGTCGTATTGACTACCACGGTTGTCCTATTGACTACCGAAGTTGTCGTATTGACTACCGCGGTTGTCCTATTGACTACCGAAGTTGTCGTATTGCTACCGCGGTTGTCCTATTGACTACCGAAGTTGTCGTATTGACTACCGCGGTAGTCCTATGGACTATCGAAGTTGTCGTATTGACTACCGCGGTTGTCATATTGACTACCGAAGTTGTCGTATTGACTACCGCGGTAGTCCTATGGACTATCGAAGTTGTCGTATTGACTACCGCGGTTGTCCTATTGACTACCGAAGTTGTCGTATTGACTACCGCGGTAGTCCTATTGACTATCGAAGTTGTCGTATTGACTGCCGCGGTTGTCCTAATGACTACCGAAGTTGTCGTATTGACTACCGCGGTAGTCCTATTGACTACCGAAGTTGTCGTATTGACTACCACGGTTGTCCTATTGACTACCGAAGTTGTTGTATTGACTACCGCGGTTGTCCTATTAACTACCGCAGTTGTCGTATTGACTACCGCTGTTGTCCTATTGACTACCGAAGTTGTCGTATTGACTACCGCGGTTGTCCTCTTGAATACCGAAGTTGTCCTATTGACTACCGAAGTTGTCGTATTGACTACCGCGGTTGTCCTATTGACTACCAAAGTTGTCGTATTGACTACCGCGGTTGCCCTATTGACTACCGAAGTTGTCGTATTGAATACCGCGGTAGTCCTATTGACTATCGAAGTTGTCGTATTGACTGCCGCGGTTGTCCTAATGACTACCGAAGTTGTCGTATTGACTACCGCGGTAGTCCTATGGACTATCGAAGTTGTCGTATTGACTACCGCGGTTGTCCTATTGACTACCGAAGTTGTCGTATTGAATACCGCGGTAGTCCTATTGACTATCGAAGTTGTCGTATTGACTGCCGCGGTTGCTCTAATGACTACCGAAGTTGTCGTATTGACTACCGCGGTTGTCCTCTTGAATACCGAAGTTGTCCTAATGACTACCGAAGTTGTCGTATTGACTACCGCGGTTGTCCTATTGACTACCAAAGTTGTCGTATTGACTACCGCGGTTGCCCTATTGACTACCGAAGTTGTCGTATTGACTACCGCGGTTGTCCTATTGACTACCGAAGTTGTCGTATTGACAACCGCGGTAGTCCTATTGACTACCGAAGTTGTCGTATTGACTACCGCGGTTGTCCTATTGACTACCGAAGTTGTCGTATTGACTACCGAAGTTGTCGTATTGACTACCGCGGTAGTCCTATTGACTACCGAAATTGTCGTATTGACTACCACAGTTGTCCTATTGACTACCGAAGTTGTCGTATTGACTACCGCGGTTGTCTAATTGACTACCGAAGTTGTCGTATTGACTACCACGGTTGTCCTATTGACTATCGAAGTTGTCGTATTGACTACCGCGGTTGTCTAATTGACTACCGAAGTTGTCGTATTGACTACCATGGTTGTCCTATTGACTACCGAAGTTGTCGTATTGACTACCGCGGTTGTCCTATTGACTACCGAAGTTGTCGTATTGACTACCGCGGTTGTCCTATTGACTACCGAAGTTGTCGTATTGACTACCACGGTTGTCCTATTGACTACCGAAGTTGTCGTATTGACTACCGCGGTTGTCTAATTGACTACCGAAGTTGTCGTATTGACTACCGCGGTTGTCCTATTGACTACCGAAGTTGTCGTATTGACTACCGCGGTTGTCCTATTGACTACCGAAGTTGTCGTATTGACTACCGCGGTTGTCCTATTGACTACCGAAGTTGTCGTATTGACTACCGCGGTTGTCCTATTGACTACCGAAGTTGTCGTATTGACTACCGCCGTTGTCTAATTGACTACCGAAGTTGTCGTATTGACTACCGCGGTTGTCCTATTGACTACCGAAGTTGTCCTATTGACTACCGAAGTTGTCGTATTGCTACCGCGGTTGTCCTATTGACTACCGAAGTTGTCGTATTGACTACCGCGGTTGTCCTGTTGACTACCGAAGTTGTCGTATTGACTACCACGGTTGTCCTATTGACTACCGAAGTTATCGTATTGACTACCGCGGTTGTCCTATTGACTACCGAAGTTGTAGTATTGACTACCACGGTTGTCCTATTGACTACCGAAGTTCTCTTATTGACTGCCACGGTTGTCATATTAACTACCGCATTTGTCTTATATTGACTACCGCGGTTGTCCTATTGACGACAACTTGTGATTTAATTCCTTTCAATCAAAAGTTGTCATATTGACTATCGAAGTTGTCATATAGACTGCGGAGTTGTAGAAAAATTTCGGTTGTCATATTGACTACTGAAAATTGTCCTATTAACTATCGTGGTTGTTGTATGAAAATCGATTATTTAATTGTCAAATTGACTACTAAGATAGTCAATCGGACGACTTTTTTGGTTCTGTGTAATGTTTTGTATTGCAATGTTGCTATTTCAGGTAATTTGTTACAATCTCAGCAGTTTAATTTTTTCTGGAAATTAATTCTTCGGCCGAGTGCGACTTTCTTTTTAGAATCCTCTTCGACATTCCTTTGTGAAGTTCTTCAATCGGAAATGCGTGAATAGCAAAAGTAGACCCATTTTTCTTCTTGTGTTTTTTCTCTTTGGAAGAGTGAAACAGGTTAAATGTGTTTATTTGTTTTTTGTTAAACATTTTTAACTTTCTTGTGGTATCTATGGTCAAGTATTCACCCTTCCAAAACCTGTCTACCAGAAATTGGGTGAGGTAGTTCTTCAAAAGTTTAAGGTTATTTGAAGTTTCCATAATAAAGTGGCCAGATGTTTTAAGGTTTGGATATCATTGATTTAATTGCTGAGTAGTGCTAATTTTCGGTTATTTAGTCATGTTTAATGTATACCAATAATTAGCAATTTCTTAGTTGTTGAGTAAATTTCTCCAAAGGATACTTGTGATCTTGATTTTTCCATTTTTAATCTTATTTTCCTTTTTAATTTTTTTTTTTTTTGAAAACCACTTAGCTATATATTTTTTGCTAATATTATGTAAAGAAAGCAGGTCAATTTTGTTTGTTCTATTTCTCAATTAACACAAAGATTAAAAGAAAGAATTCTTTTAAAATATTCATTGTTTTATGCAAAAAAATCCAAACTTCAAGAGAAAGTATGTTCCACAAAAGCCAATTTGTGATTTATTTGCTGAAAAAAATCATCAAAGCACTCTACGAATAATGTTGAATACACATCATTCATAAAGTACCTACTCATGACTTTTCCCAATGCCAATTTTTAATTTTTTGTTTAATTACAACTCGACGTATGTAGTATGTAAAAGAAGGTCCTTGAATAGTCAAAGTGGGTATTAATGTTTGAATGTTTTAAATGTTTTTTTAAAATTTTCATTAGAAAAATAATATTTATCAAAAGGGAAACTTCTTGCTTGCCAACCAAATCATATAACGATGAATCAAAAACCATTCCTTTATATAATAGAGATTATTAATTTCCCATAAAAAAAAACAGGCTTGAAAAAGACAAGCATATATGCAATTTCATCATTATATTCAACTCACTCGTAATAATATGGCCTAAAAGCATTAACGGTTAACAATAGGACCGCGCTCCAGCAAACAGAAACCATTTTTGACAAATTAATTTAATTCCATTGCTTTTTCCTTATTTTTTTTTGGTTCTCGAGTTTCACTTCTTTTTTTTCCAAGAGAATAATTGAAAAAGAAAATAAATAAAAGAGAATGTTAGAATCAGAATTTCAAATTAATAATAGATTTGTGTTTCGTCTTGCCGTAAGATTTGTATCCTTTGTATGAGATATTTTATCTTTTGTGCTGGTTGCCTTGATCGATGGGGGTTACAATTCAATAAAAGCTCTGCGTCATTAATAGAAAAATATATTACCAAGCAATAAAATCCCATCTAGGTATAGAGTATCTATATTGTTTTTGGGTCGATAGAATAATTTATTGAATTAATAACGCTTAAAATAAATGTAACGAAAATCAATATACATAAAATGATATTAAGTACCTTTTTTCGATAAACCATAAACAACCTTAGCAGCGTATGTAATGTATTTGTACAAGTTAACTATTTTTATGGCAGCAGCCATGTGTAGTTGGAAAAAGGTTCCTAAATAATCATTTCATTAGGGGCATTCCTAAATCAAAAAAAAAAAAAAAAAAAATAGAAAAATTCTTTTGACGTTCGCAAATCCTATATCATGGAATAGTTTTCATCTGAATTATCTTATTACAAAGATTATGACCTAAAAGTTGATTAATAATAATTTTTGATTGCTTTTCTGAATTTATGATTGTAATCTTAGTGAAAAGCAAAACTTGAAAACTGGTATAGCATTTCTCAAGTTTAAACTTAATTAAAGGGTGTTTTTTTTATAGCAGAACTATATTTAGAGAATTATAACTGTCAGACCATTTGTCGGATTTCAAACTGTCAGTGTCATTATTGTTGAGTGGTCTGGTATGATGATCTTACAAAATTATTCCGGGAATATTAACTAAATACCTATTAACCTTCAAATGAAGGTGGAACTTTATTTCTTTGTCCCGAATTTTTGGCACAGTCCAACGTGTGACTTTTTGTGAACGTAAAACAATAGTTTCTAAGTTCAGCACAATACAAAATTCTTTATTAATGTAAAATAAAAATAAGTTGTTTTTAAATAAATATACATTTTGTCTAGCTGCAAATGGCTCATCACTTAATAAGAAGAAGTTTTTTTATGCAAATTCAATAAGAGAAATAAAATGGTTTCGTCGACCAGAGTTCACTAGCTTGGTGACAGTAGTTTAGACGACAGGATGGACATAGCAATATAGAGACGGTTTTCATGTTAGGTTTACACGTAATGTTCGCCAACACGAAAAACAAAATAACTAAACGGGTCACGGGTCCTACAATGTCAGGAAAATATATAGAACAAAAACAAACCGATTTTTTCCTTAGCACAATTGAAAAATTTGGTAGCAACAAAACTGTGTTAAACGAATATAAAATACACCAGTTTTTTTTTACCAAGTTCAACTCTGCTTACCTCAAATATTTTGACTCCAAATTCTCTTTTTATTCATTTCCAACTTGTAAGGATCATATTCAAATAGCTACTTATACACAAATTTATTAAAATGTAACTTTTCAAACATTCCTAAGTCCATTCCCAAAACCATTCAAATTAAGTTATTTAAAATTTTGTCCATACTTTCTATTTTATTTATTAATGCATATAAATTATTTTGCAAGGTCCAGAAGTGACCTTTTCTATTTTTTTGTTTTCCCTCCGGACCTTATTTTTATTAAAAACCCCCATGCTTAAGCTAACCGGAATGAACTAAACATTCAGCCACTTCCTAAATTGAAGAAATCCTGCGGTCCCACAAATATAGTTGGAATTCTCCGTAGGAATGGTGAAAAACCAAGAGGTGTTCCACGCCCGCTGTTTTATCGAAAAAATCAGCAATGAACTGTCGTTCTTTGCTAAATACTACGGAAAATAAAATGCAAGCCTGGATCGCGCGTACTTGCTCTTATGTTCGATTACTTTGTATACAAAGATTCTTAATAGACGACTAAATATATTTGAAAGTCGCTTTTTACTTAATTTTTTATAAACAAAATTTCTTAAATTTTTTTCTAAACAAAAAAATTGGTGTGACTATTTTTAATATTTAATAATATAAACTTAAAAACATTATTTTAAAAAAATTGTCAACCCTTTTTGAAAATATTAAATTTTCAAAAAAAAAAAAAAATAATGTTTGTTTCAAAAATCAAAAAAAAACTATTTTTCAAACATTCTGGAATGCAGTATTATTTAACATTTGAAGGATGTCCTATATTTAGACACAGTTTCGCAAAAGAATAAATAAATTATGGCCGACTGGCTCGAGTTCACAATACAGAATGAATCGCTTTATTTCGTCTCTCTTTTTACATCTTACTTATTCTAATCGAGAACATAAGCATATATAAAGGTACATTAGTCTTAGTTTAAATATTACATGATTCTTATATTCTAATTACACTACAAGTTAGGGTTGCCGAGTCTTTAATTACTACAATTCGGCCATCTTGACGATATAGGATCTCCTGATCCTTTTGTGTAAATTTTATCGTTTGGCACCTCGACTTCCTAATCATGGTCGCATATTACCTACAGCCCAAACACCTTGATATGGAAGTCTTGTTTGTTGAAAATTGTCTTCATCTTTAAGGACGTACCGATCATTTCTCAAAACTTTTGTTATTTGATAAGGTCCCTTGAACTGTGGTAACAACTTTGGACTTTGGACGTATCTGCATGAGAGTTAACATTTTTTATTAATACATAATCTTCTATTTCGTACTATTTAGGTCGTTTCCGTAAATAAGATACATACTCCCTATTGTAGGCCTGTGCATGTTCCTGCTTTAAAACCGCCTCTTCTCTAATCTATTTGTGACTACTTTGAACTATCTTTTGTTTAATATCTACTAAATTGTCTTTAAGTTCGTCTATTACCTCGCCTCTTTGATCTACCACGAAAAGCATTACACTTGGATGTTTTCCTATCGTTCGATTTACTGTGTTGTTTAACCTGAATTTTTCATTCGATAAGCTCCTTCTTCTGGCTTGACCAACTTAGCTATCATTGTACCTTAATTTCAGTTTACTCTCTCCACTTTACCATTAGCCTGCGGAGACCATGTGGCTATTTTTATACATTGTACGTTGTACATTCTTTTTGAGTAAAAAACGTTTGAAATTGTTTGACGTAAACGAGCTTCCTCTATCTGACATTATGCACCTTGGTCTACTATAGACACGAAAATAGTCTTTCAGTGCACTTATTGCTTCCTTCGTATTAGTTTCCTTTGTGGGATACAGTCTAACAAATCTTGTGAAGGCGTCAATTACCACTAGTATGTGTTTTTTGAGCTTCGGGAGTTGTCTACAGGTCCATAATGATCTATGTGAACTACTTCAAATGGGAGATCTCCCTTGGGTATATTATTTAGGGATCCTTCTTTTTTCCCGTGCTTGAAGGAATATACTATGCACTTAAGACAATTTTGTATGTGGTTACTTACTTTTTCTTTCATTCTTGGAAACCAATAACTTTTTTTTATGAGTTCTATCATTTTATCGGCTACTGTATGCTCCATCTCGTCGTGATACTTATACATAACATGCCCCTCCATGCTTTCCGGAACGCAAAATAAAATTGTTCCATCATTTTGTTTTTTATAAATTTCACCGTTTCGCATTTCGTATAGGCGATTTTCCGACTGTAGTCGACCGTCAACGTAAATGGTCAACCACATATTATGTCCGTCAAAATTCTCCCAAAATGCGTTGACATGAAATACCTATTTTTCCGCGAGATTTATATAAATAATCGGTGTCAAGACCTTGTCAAGAAATCATTTTTGATCACTTGGCTTGAGTTTGTCTGTCTGTATCATTTGACCATTTAAAAAAGTAAAACTCCCTTATTGGTCACATTGACGATAGGTATATGATTTAATTACGTACCGAAATGACATTTAAAGAAATGAATTGAAAAAAATGTCAACTGACAAACGAGTTAACGAACAGTCTCAATAAATTTGTCAACCATGTGAATGCCACTTTCAGCTACTTGATGACGTTTTTCACGTCAGAGAGTTAACGCGTTGAATCTTTGCGTTGACAAATTTGAACAGTTTTTTTATTTACTTAAAAAACCTTAACATTTAAAATATCTTAACCGTATCTGCTAACAGAATTAGCTTGTAACATAGTAAAGTTCTTGAAAATTGTGACGTATCAAACGTCTTATTTGTTAACATCTTATTTTCGAACTCTCTTTCGGTCAACATTACAAATCATGCGTTGCGCTCTGCAAGTGTCATGTTGTTGCGTTGAAGATGACAGCTTTTATGTTGCTTAAACAAATGTCATTATTCCATCATGAACTTAATTGTGTAAACGTAATAGTGAGGTATTGCATCCAAGCATGTAACTGATCCCCCTGAGGGATCATATCGTATGTATCTATGGAATAGCCATCAAATTGCCTAACTTGGCATGTTGTTGTTGAACTCATCAGGCCTTTATCGACTAGTCTACAATTCTGACATCTCTAAAACCATCAATAGTCAGTCAGTCAGTCATTCACAGTTGAAACGAGTTATGATATCAAGACGACACGTATTTCAGGACTAATTAACTGCTCGTATGGTCGCTATTTCTATCCCTTCCTAATTCCAATGGTGCGATGTCAGACTACAAGATAAGGGTGAAGAGTAACTTAAAATGAAATGTGACAGAGGGTGCGTCTTAGCATCCTCTGACCTAATATAATATGCACGGCCTCTTTTTCTTAACTTTAATATTACCAACATCTTTCATATCGATAGGAAGTATTTGAAAATATATGTGTGTATTATCTTCATCCGGTATAACATTACTTTTTATCCGCAGGACATATCTCAACAAGCAGAACTAACTCTGCCCAGCCAGAGTATGGTAGCAAATGATTTCGAATGCTGTGATTACAAAAGGATCACATTTTAACATATGCCATAATTCCGCTCATGTGTGGCAAGAAACAAACATCCCTCCGGCCATATGTATATACCCAAAACCATACATCCGTATAGTATAGCCCTTTCAAATACATACATACATATATACTATGAACATATATTGCTTTTTCTATGTTCTATTGTGCTAAAAGGATAAACCAATTTAACTCGCATTGAGTGACATATGTTTTCATGTCACGTATGTAGAGATATATTGACGAAAATGCATAAGGATGAGAAAGTTTTAGAATTTAAGAGATCCTTGCTTGCATTTAAGGATTGAATTTTGATGGCTAAGAGGAAGAGTTATGAGAATGAATGACCAACGTGGGTGTATGAGTTATATGTGTTCATCAGTTTGGCTCAAGTATATTATCCATGTGTGAGAAGCATATTAAATATCCAGTCATGCTCTAAATTCATATATTATATACATATACATGCTTACCTTCTATATATCTACGCCTTGTTCACATTATCCTTTTCAACAAAAACATCAAGGACATCAGATTTGTTATTCAAACTTTTCATGCTGCCTCCGCATGTATATGTATATGTATTATTTAAGTTCAAAATTTAAAACTTACCCTGAAATGACTTAAAGTTAATTGACAAAGGTGGAGAATAGAAGGCATTTGACCTTTTTGGTCTTTTTTTCAAATGATAACTACTATCACTCTTCTACACGATATATGTCACAATATCTCTTAAAGTTTTCTCTGATCTATATGTGACATTGTTGGAAATTAAAGGTTGTTGGGTGCAAATATCATATAAATAGACGATGGGGTGAGGGGTGTGTGTTTAATAGTTCGTTTGATGTGATGTAGGTGACAAGAGTCCTTAATTATGACCAAAGCTTGAGAGGCTCTTCAGAATTTGAACTTTCATGTAGATATAGTTATCTATGGCAATGTGTACTCGAACCACAACAAGCAACCTTGTGTGTGTCGTTCACTTCAAAGAAAAATAAATTGAGTTCGTGTCAGGTGGTGTTAAGTTAAGTCCCAATAATTTAATCAAAATCGTGAACCATTTAACTTGATTTTCTTCACAGAAACAAAACAGGCAATGGTGGTGAAGTCAAATTATTTACTTGATGAGAGAAATATCGAATTTCTTTGCATACCAATAACTACGAGTATAAGATTAAAATTTAAGGTGTTGTTGTCACTTGGGAGAGATAAGTTGCGAAAACAATTTCAGGTTAAGCGATGTGAAATGGAAACCCATTGGTATTAGTTTTATTTAAAATGTTTGTTAATTTTTTTAGACACTGGATGTTTGAGTTCGATAGAATAAGTGTCAGGGGCGGACTGAGATGGGGATCAAAGGGCCATAAATTGCAAGCACTGCAATACCTAAGGGGCTCCAACTCAGATGGTTGATCTCGTTACAGGCTCACTTTGGGCTCACATTGTCAATAAAAAAGACAGATTTTATAAGGTGTGCAATGTTTCGAGGGCGAATACACTCTTCATCAGGCATTTTATTGAAAAAATATAACAAATTAGATTCTTGTATAAAATTATACATAATGTCAATAGAACTTACAACAAAAGCAAATACATTTAATATCACGGCATTAACACAATTGTTCGATTCAATCGCGTTATCCAATTCACAGTTGTGAGAGAGGAGGAAGGGAAACTACCCTATCTTGATGTTAAAGCAGTCAGACATAACTGAAAAATAATTTTCGATTGGCTCATGATACCTACTTCCTCTGGCCGTTTAATAAATGTCCATTCGAAACAACTAAAACAGGTTAAATTCAATAAGGCGCAGAATTTCATAAACAGAGTGCTTGAATATAAGCATCCTAATTTTAGCCAAAAATACATCAGCGTTATTAGAGACATCCTGTGTTCAACGCATTCCCCGCTTAAGTCATCAACAAACTAATAAGCAACCATCAAAATAAGAGCTATACTAATGCTACTCAAAAAGAAGACCCCCCGCCTGTTATTTACCAGTGTCCTTTATATATTCCATCTCTTTCGACTCGTATGAAAGCTGCACCTATTCGTAACAAAGAGAATAGCTTTCAAATCGGCAAACACTCTTAAGTCATTGTTGTTCACGAATACAAAAGGAAAGATCAAAACCACAAATAAGCCATAATAAGATTGGAAACCTGCGTACGTTTCACCCCCCATACCCCATTTGTTTACATTGTTGTATTTGTAGCTTGGAAACTCTATCCATGAATAGATGGAAAATCGAAAAGCAAAACAAAAACAATTTACTAGGGCTGTGTTGTCTATGTGTCTATAGGAAGAGGAACAGAAAATTTACTTGTGTGCGTGTTTCAGCTTGAAGGCAAATGACAAATAAAAGCAGAGGTTTCGGTATGATCAAAACACTGGATAAGTCTGATGTTGCCTACAAGAAAGGACAAGTGGCCGTGCCGCGATAGATGTGTGATGGCCTAACATTGTGGTTGCAGGTTCGATTCCTGCCGTTGTCTATGTCATCTTATTTTTCATTAAATCTAAAATTGTCATAAATTGAGTTACTGGTTTGCACATCCATGCTGTTCAGGCATAACACTAACAGCATGTGATTGAGTAAACTAGTATACTCATAAATATGACAACGAAGAAATAAAATAATGCGAATTATTAGAGACATAAATAAATAAGGCACGGTAAATTGTCCGTATTAGTACAGCCGCCATCCCTGGAGATAAATTTGAGACAATAACCCGCTCTAGTGTTAGAACATCGTGCCACACATCTCTTCTATCCTTCTATCCTTCTATCTCTTCTCTCTCACGCCCGCGCTGTGTTAAAAAAAACATATAAAGGGTAACATCAGAATCCCTTGAGCGCGTGTAAATTATAAAAAAAAATGATAAACTGTTTGGTTAGAAGGGGTATAAATTGTACATCTGTATGTTGGTACATCCAAACAAAAGCTTCGTAATCGGCTTTCAGGCCACTGATCTGATATCAACAACGTTGGTATTAAAAAAGCTGCTCTTGCACAGCAATGCATAGAGGAAAACCACAAGCCTGACTTGGATAATGTCAGCATTTTGGAAGTTGAGAGACACCTGTTGCGGGTTAGTAGGAGGCGAGGATAAGTGGCAGTCAGGCAGATAGGTAGGGATAAGGATGAGGTAGGAACATGGGCTTGGAATAGTTTGGAAAAGAAAAGGAAAAGGAAACGGAACGTTAAGCTTCTAGGGCGTGGCCTGCTTGTTATGCACGGCATTAGCTCGTCGGACGGGGGGGGGGGGGGATCCTGCCCGAAACTTAACTTCCCCTGCAATCAAAATAAAACATACATCAGGCCAGAAGAAAATTATACTTTGAGTGACGTCAGACGGACGATCACCACTTCAAGGGCACTGCAGGTGTTGTCGCAGTGGAGCCAACCCACCCAACCAAGAAATCCGTTGGCAAATTTGGATTTCCCCATAAAAAATGACTATTTTTACGATCCGGTCACCCCATCTTCACTTCGCGGGTTTCGCTACCCTCGGCACCCCTCAAAATCAGAATATTCAAATATCCATGTTTCGTTCGGACGAAACAAGTAAACACCAAATTTTCATACCACAAAAGGGGCGAGAAGTTTTATTAATACAAGCAATTTCAGCAAATATGAAAACAAAATCAAATTATTCTCAAAAAAAATAAATCGGACGAGAACGTCGAAAAACAAAAGACTGCTATTATGAAATTTAAATTATATGCCAAAAAAAATTATAACAAATTTTAAAAGGTCATAAAAATATATCTATATATCTTACATAAACAACATAACTAAATACAAAAAAAAATGAAATTCTAATGTGACTAGGTAAGGTTCCTTTCCAGAGGACTATCACCATAGAACTATTTAGGTACCCTCTATTTTGGCACTTTCGCCAAACTTGCAAATGCGTGTCCAAAACCAAAAAAAAATTCCCTACCTGCAAGGAGCTCTTTGGAGGTATATGTTAAATTCAACAAAATATACTAACGTGAACGCGAGACAGAACCTGGGAAACGATACGTTTTCACTTACAAAAAAAATGAGGAATTAAAAAAATATGTAAGTACTTAATATATATAACTTAACAATAAAAAAAACTTCAACGCCACAAAAAAAATATAGCGCTCGATATGAAGTTGTCCTCGTAATTTCCAAATCTGATAAGTAGTTAATCTTTAACGTTGTTATAGGGCGTTTTTCAGACCCATTTTATTATATAATTTCGAAAAAAAAGACTTTTTTTTTTTTTTTTTATAAGTAGTATAAACATATATGTTTGTATAAGCCTTCCTTATGGTTATATCAGGTTTACCAAATTAAGATGATCTTTAATACCTGGTTTCGTTTCCCTTCTTGCTTCTTTTTTTTTTATTTTTTTTTTATTGGGTCTTCTTAGGACTCACGGAATGGCTGGTCTTTCACTTTGCCAAAAAGATGATCTCGGGCTTCAGGTGAAGTTTCCCGAATTTCCAGATCGTGCACGCTTCGATCTTTAGGCAGATTTAAAATCGGTTGGCCTAAATCTGATCGCCATCAGATTCCTAGTCCAGTCAAAATGGCAGGTGCTCGTTCACGAATGATGTGCTAGGAACTGGATTAATCCACTTAAATAAAACATATCGGTCAAACAAAAAGGATGTGGCGGCCCAGGCCTCTGTGAGCAATCTGGGTCCGCCAGAAAATCCGATTTATAAAGCGAATTTAACCTATATAGGTTTACCAGAGTTAACACCAATTTTCAATAAAAACATTGTATTTACAAGCTCACCCTATGTTATTTTTGACTTTATTATCATAAATGATTTTGATGATGATCATAGGTCCAACACACGTAAGTATGGCAATCTTTAACCCAAGGAAGAATTATCAGATATTGTTTAAAATAACTAAGGCTATATATTACCAGGTAAAAACGCTTTAACCAACAAACAGAAAAACAGGTTTCATTCGATTATTAGTTTCTTTTTTTTTTTTTATTTAAATTAAACAGCCGAGAGCCAAATGTGAACGCTCATCTTTCACCACCGGATAAACAATGTATCGGTATCATCGGACGGTTCGGAATTACGGTGCTCCAAGCAAGAAACATACCACTTTTTTTTTTTAATTACCTCGCCTTTTCCACTATCCGTATCACCCGATCCCGATAATCCGCAAATCAATTCCTTGTTTTTTTTTCTTGTTTTGAATTGAAAATGTATTGGTTATCATCTTTTAGTGAACCTCCCCCTTTTTTTGACATTTCAAAACCATATGTTCGATTTTCGGTTGACACTTCGACACCCGTCAGAAATATTTCATCTGGATCCCAACAGAGGGCGCTACGGCTAGAGAGAGCCGTAAGGCTGCGTTTTCATTACTGGCAAATGTATGACAGTAGTTTGGGCGTCCACAACACACCATAACAGGAGAATGTTGCTGGAAATGCTGCACATCAACAAGACGGAGAATGCTATCAAGAGAAGATCGGATTACGATAGTCTCAGCATCATTTATAAATAGCTGATTAAAAGAAAGTAAGGAAAAAAATAAAATCAGATAGAAAACAAGACAGAAGTGTAGTAGCCAAAAATTAATTTTGTGTGAAAAATTTAATAAAAATTTATTGTTTTTATTATTATTACAATTTTGTATTATTAAGAATTTATAAACATTCTTTTTAACTTTTATAGTTCACCTTTTAATGTTTTTATTTTGAACAATTGTGTTAATGCCGTGATATTAAATTTATTTACTTTTTGTGTGAGTGTTATTGATATTATGTATAATTTTATACAAGAATCTAATTTGTTATATTTTTTCAATAAAAGGCCTGATGAAGGTTGTATTCCCGCTCGAAACGTTGCACACCATATAAAATCTGTCCTTTTATTAACCTGGACCCTACTAAAAAACTTCCATTTATATATTAACTGGAGAGGTCACCTATAAATTCCTATAGTCATTTACTATAGGGACCTGTCGGGAATAAACTTTTTTTGAGAACGTTTTTCTTAAAAGATGAGACAAATTTCTAGTTTATAAATTAACAGATTACTTATTCTTTGACGAATAATTGACCCTGAATTAAATACGCCTTCTTTAAAATAAGGAAAACCTATGAAAAATATCTTCCTGTTTCAAAATTGTATCTTAATTCTAGTTCCTTGCAACCAAATTCTTTTTTTCAACCAAAAAAAAAATTGTTCCCGTGGGTAGGTGTAAAACCTTCAAAAGGCTTTATGAGGACCGAAAACCACGTGCTCATAGGAGTGTGAGATGCTTACTGCACTAAAAACACCTCCTCCTCCCGATTGCAACGAAGTTGAATCTTATCCATCAATTTATTTTTAAAGAAATTAATTAACGTTTTGCAGGTAACTATCCGTTCCTGCTTATACAGCGAAGGCTTAGTCCTATAATTTCGATTATAGTGTTATAACAGTGTTGTAATAGACGTTTTCTATGATTTCGCGCAAAATTTTTTATTTCATCGCGAACCGTGGGAATCCCGAGATCTCTGTGGAGATCTTCGTTTGTAATGTACCAAGGTGCGTTTACAAACGATCTTAGCAGTTTATTTTCAAATGTTTGTAATGTATTTAATTTAGAATCTCGCGTACAACCCCAGAGTTGTTTACCGGAAGTCCAGACACGCTTACGCACCTGCCTGTACAAAATTAGCTTGTTTTCAATACTGAGCTTAGAGTGTGTCCCGAGCAACCAGTACATATCTCTGAGTTTATTATTTAACTCCTCGCAAAACACTTCCAATCCCTTTTGGACGTAGAACGCACAGCGTTGCCCTTTCAATACTGCCCAAATCATGTAGAAGATCAGATCATGGATCAATCTTTCTCACTAGAAGATCTAAAAGCAGTATTAGTAGAGCTGAAGGAAACTAAAGCACCAGGAGAAGATCTCATTCCACATGAATTCTACAAGTACTGCACCGAGGAATTCGCCTGCTGTTTACTTCAAGTGTTCAACGACCTTTATAAGAATGATTTTTCTCCTCCATGTTTTGATTCAGCGGTTATACTCCCAATTTTCAAAAAAGGAGATCGTAATATGGTGGAAAACTATAGAGGAATTTCATTGCTTAACACTGTTCGAAAGATTTTTGGAGGACTCTTATTTAAGCGACTTACTAATTGGGTGGATAGAAACGAGTTACTGAGCGAATGCCAGGCCGGTTTCCGCGAAGGATACTCAACTGTTGACCACATCTTTACGCTTAGTACTATAGTTGATATCTACCGCTCACAAGGAAAGAACATTTATGCTTACTTTGTAGATTTTAAAGCGGCATTCGACAGCGTAGATAGGGAATTATTGTTCTATAAACTATCGACACTAGGTGTGTCCACAAAAATGCTGAAAACGTTAAAAAAATTATATGCAAATTGTGCTGCTAGTATCTGGGACGGAACAGTACTATCAGAAAGCTTTTCAACACCTACTGGTCTACGGCAAGGATGCACCTTAAGTACACTGCTATTCGCACTATACATTAATGATATAGTATCATCCTTAAATGGAGGAATCGAGATACGTACTATTATTTTAAAAACTCTCATGTATGCAGACGATATTGTCCTTTTAGCGGACACACCTATAAAGCTACAAATGATGATAACGAAACTTGAAGATTACTGCAAATTGTGGAATCTAACCGTTAACCGTTCAAAATCTCAAATTATGATTTTCGGTAGAGGAAATTATATTTGGAGGTACGAAAGAGAGCCAGTGGAGATCGTGGACAGCTATAAGTATCTAGGCCTTATATTGACACCCCAAAACAACATGAAACTGCATTTTGAAGAAAAACTTAAAAAGGCGAAAACCGCGATTAACGCAACCTGGCGAGAATGTATGCAAAATAAAAACCTAAGTCTTTTAGCTAAACACCATATCTTTGAAGCAACGTCAAGGGCAGTCATGCTTTATGCATCCCAAGTATGGGGAATTGCACAAAACGATACCGTAGAACAATTATTACGATTTTTCCTAAAAAGAATACTGCACCTTCCGATGACCATGCCCAATTATATGCTACACATAGAAACAGGTTTACCTACAATGTATATTGCAACATTGAAGCTTCACTTCGACTATGTACTTAAACTATTTAAAATGAATGAAACACGACTACCCAAAATTGTAGCAAAGGTTGCCCTGGATATGAAAACTTCCTTTTTTGAAAAGTGGACCGAGCTAGCGGAAAGAACTGAGTGCCCTTTGCAGCTAGAGACTATAAGCTCCAATCAGATGAAAACGGATTTATATAACATTATTAAAGTTCTCGATGAAAAGCAGCGCGAGTCATTTATCGAAAATGCACGATCCTCTGCGTATAGAACTTATTACTCCCAACTAGAATACGAACTACTTTGAAAATAATGCTGGAGTGGATAAGATATCTACCATCTTCAAAATACGTGGGGAATTACTACATCTCAACTACATACCTCATCGCCCAGATCTACCTATAGAATGCAGCCTTTGCAATATGAACACCAGAGAAGATACTTTGCATTTTGTAGGTGTTTGCCCAATACTTATCGAGCTTAGAAAGCTGTACCTGGGTAAAGCTATTTTCTCAACAGAAGAAGTTCTTAGCCTTTTGAATGGAGAATCCTGGACAGCTCTTCATAAATTCGTCAAAGCTGCACTCCGATATAGAAATCAAATTTTAAGAGAAGACTTTTAAACTTAATGCACACTTCACAAATTAATATGTAGAACTAAAATAATATTTATATGCCCTGTAAAATATTATCATTATCTTGTTATCTTAGTAAATCAATTAGTCAATCTGGCAGACGGCTTTTGCCATGTCATATAAGATTTGTAAGAACCAAAAAAGGTAAACTTTGTAAATATTGAATTTTAATAAATCTAATCTAATCTATCTTATTTAACTCTTCGCATTTCTTTTTAACATGCGGTTTCCATTTTAATTTCGCATCTGTCAACGGCCTTGGCTCTGATGAAAGCATCGCTTCCCATAGATCAGCGGAATCAAGCATCGTTGCGCGTGGCTAGTACTTCGATGGGGAACCGTCGCGTCGGAAACCAACCAACTTCCTATCTCTGTCTCTCTCTGTTGTATTAATGTATGTAAGAGTTTAAGCCAATGGTCTAGTTGCCAGTGCTTCAGTGTCTCTACTTCGTATATTTATCTGCGGAGTAGTATAAAAATGTAATGTAATGTAATTTCGCGTCTAGAGTCATTCCGAGATATTAGGCTTCATTAGCAAACCCAACTTGAACCGTATTAACAAATACCGGTTATGTATTAATTTTTTTATACATAAAATCTACATCGACTGAGTTTACATCGTTAAGCGATATCCGCCATGTTTTTGGCCATTCACTGACATCATTCAACCAAAATTCAAGTAGTTTCGTGTTTACTTAAATTCTCGGGAAAAGTTTAAAAGTCGATAAAAGATCTTCAAACTTTCACATCACTTACCGGGATAATAATAAGAATGAATATCGTTGTTTATTTAAGCTTATATAAGACGTGAAATTACCTCAACAAATTTAACTCCACTACCTGGCTGATTAGTGCAGTTACACTTTTTTCCTGATTTTTCCAACGTATGAAAATACATCTCGTTTTCAGAAGAGATTGGGGGTAAGGTTTGGATACTGGAATGTAGAAAAAAGTTGATCGAGCAAGTAATGTGAACACCATCATGGGGTAAGGGGTTGGGTTGGTTATTTTAAGTAATTCAAATCTACAAATTTGATTGAAATTATCTCATTTCACTTACAAAATTGTAAGAGAAATCGATTTTTTCCAATTGAATTGCAAATAAAGTCAATTTTAAAAACAACTATGTAAATAATTTCTTATAATTTTTTATTTGCGAAAAGTGGTCGGAAGGATTCATGACCCCATGACAACAGAGTTGACATTTTAAAGTTTTTTTCCATTTAACAAAACTTATTAATTTTGTCAAAAATAAATTAGCGCATGATGGTCATATATCTACAAGTCGTCATTTGGTCGACATATAATATTATCTTGGAATGACCAATGACTGTATAAACTGATTTCAACATTTTGCTGACTTTATAGTATTTTGCTATGTTGAAGAGTGCCATGTTGGTGAGATCGTATTCAGAGCTTCCGTGGTTTCCCTTAATGCAATGGCCCATTTGACAATGTGATTTGATGTACCTACAGTCGAAAATACCGTCATATTTACAGTGCTCTCACAATAAAGTGAACAGTTGAAATCCAGTTAACGTTTTCAATATTTTCCAAATGTTGAAAAATGGTTTAACTTCAACTACACCTTAAAGTGCAGTTTTATCAATGAAATTAATTTAAAGTGCATCATATGCACCTATATGATATCTTAAAATCCTTGACCGATTTACTAAGATAAAAATAAATATAGTTCACACTGTACACATTTTCAATATTTTCTAACAAAAAAATTACATAATATGAGAAATTAC
Source organism: Philhelius pedissequus (assembly GCA_910595825.1). Lineage (NCBI taxonomy): Eukaryota > Metazoa > Arthropoda > Insecta > Diptera > Syrphidae > Philhelius > Philhelius pedissequus. The sequence continues at coordinate 315,874,689 of OU343160.1, read as the reverse complement.
ATTCACAAAAAAAAAAGTTGTTAGGACCGGATACTGTTTTTGAGTACCATACAAAAAATGTCAATAAAACACAATACAATGATATATTTTCAAAATTGCAAATAACACCCACAAAGTACGCACACTGGTAGGTGCATAAATTTAATACTATGATGTAACTTCTCATATACCAAACCAACTTGTGGTTAAGGGCTGAAAACTAAAAACTATTACCCCAGCCACCAGCCGCAACCAATAACCAATTTATGATTTCGACAAATTTCCGCTAAGAAACTATACCGAACTTCCGTTGCATGCGCAACACCATGGCTTACAATAGGGCTTCATTGAAGAGCAAAATAGTTTTAATACTAAAAAGCTCAATTTTACATCCGGCAATAGGCCATGAAAATATAGTTGATGTTGTTTTTGTGCAGTAGACCATGAAATAAATTGCCTTAAAAACTTTGACAATAGCTAGATGAAATTGTTCGTTAAGTTTTTGGTGTTCCGTAAGTTTAACTTTGAATTCTCTCTTCCTCACTCCCTCTCTTTTGGAGAAGAGATGACTTATAGAAGTCGAATTATCCTCATAAGCTACAAAGTATAGAGTAGGTAAATTCTACAAAATTCCATAACCATTTTCAAAGCTGAAAGGTGTTTTTCCGGTGCATTATTTTGGTGTCGCAGAGGCTCGTCCTTTGAATTGAATTGTTTTTGGGTTAAAAGTTTTAAATTTCAACACTCCTTCCTTCGGAAATCCTTTTGTTTTAGCTCAATATAACCTAGACTTAATATCATAATAAATTCGAGAGCTATTATTCAAAGGAACCGGATGTTTTTAGTCAGGAATAACAAGGCAACATTTTCAGCAGGCGTTAAGCTAACGGGGTTAACTTAAAACGTGCAATACTTTTAATTTTAAATAATTTTTTTGTTCACTTTAGTGGGTACGAGCGCAAAAGGATGTCATAATGTGAATGTGAATTATTTTTTTTAATGGCGTCAAATGTGATTATGCTTCGACATTTGGTTTGTGCACAGATAGTATGTTGACAAAAACCAATGGGCTAGTACCATTTGTGTGTCTTAATAAAATCACAGGAGCTTAAGTCCTTCAATCACCTCTTAGAGAATCGGGGCAAGAAAGGAACATTTTTGAAAATAAAAGAAGCAATCTAAATTCAAATTGACACCCTTCAATTTAACGGTTAATGGAGTTATATGATCGAATTCCGCCTACTCCAACCAAAAAAATGCCTCTTTCGTATTCTTCTTTCAATTGAAAGAAATTGACACATCTTAAAAACCCGTTCGGAATCGGCAAAAAATTGTAGGTCCCTGCTGTACCTGACTTACATCATACACTGAGGAATGGTTGAGAGTTTAAGTAACTTTTTTTTTTTTTTTTTTTTTATAATCTACGCGCGCTCAAGGGAGTATGAATACCCTTTAAATGTTTCAACACAGCGCGGGCGTGGGGGTGAGGTTAAGGAAGAGAAAGAATGATAGGAAAGATGTGTGGCGCGATATTCGGAGACTGTAGGTGTTGTTGTCTCAGATTTTATCTCCAGGGATGGCGGCTGAACTAATGCGGAGAAATTTCCGTGTCTTATTTATAGATGTCCCTTATAATTCGCATTAATTTTTTAATTCTTTTTATCATATTTTATCGGTATACTAGTTTTACTCAAATCACATGTTGTTAGTTCTATGCCTAAACAGCATTTAATGAGTAAACCAGCAACTCATTGTATGACATTTATTTTTAGAATTGTTTTTTAATGGAAAAATAAGAAGACATAGACTACGGCAGGAATCGAACCTGTGACCATGAGGTTGACAGGCGAACACACAACTATCGCGCCACGGCCACCCCCTTAACCTTGAGTCGCTATTACGTTTTACGAGTATTGTTCAAAATTCCGCATTATCGTTAAAATATGATTACGTTAGACGCTTATCGTTTAGAGCACAACGATAATCGTTATTTTCTATGACTGACTAGCTTAAAGCTTATAGCTTTCAAGTTGGCTGTTATTAACATAAAGCTGCATTATTATGTTTGTAAATTTATGCTAGTGTATTGTATATATTTGAATAAAAATAAAAATACAAATATAAACAATAAACATAAATTATTACAATTTTTGTAAATAAACCGCTAACAACACAATATTGTCGAAAAGAGAGTGGAACCCAATAATTTTTTACTTGCTATCAACCCAATTTGGGAGATCTCTTAAAATTCCGTCAGCTTCGCGCCACTAAATTAATTATTTCAGTGTTGCCAGATGTAACTATTTAAAATCCCAGAAAATTAAATAAAAATCCCACTATTATGTATTGGAAGCAAAATAAAAAAAGAAAGTTAATCTGTAAAGGTGGATCGGGTTGTTTTAGAAATGTATGCATATATATACGCATTTTGAAGATTTATTGAAATTTTGTTGTTGTAAACTTCTCTAAAAGAAATATGGGTAAACAAGCAGACTAAAACGTAGGAATTAGAGCAACTATTGTGGCAAAGTATATCAGCGGTGAAAGCTTCTGATTTAGTTTGTTAAAATCCCTGCTCTAACACCAAAAGCTCTGTACTTCCAAGTGAAGGAATATTGTATGTAGTTAAAATACCGTTAGTGAACGAACAATACGTAGACTTTACGATGAATCTAATCTCAGAACGTATTCGGTTTATACGCTCTAGGAACAAAGAATAGGGGTTACAATTTGAGACACAATACAATACATTCCATAAGCCTCTAAGCTTCTGGAACTAAATTTTATGGATTTGTTCGATTGCCAAAAAAAAAATAAAATGAACGACTGGATCGCTCGATCATATTATATGCATAAGATTCTTAATAGAAACGGCTAAATGTATTTTTAAATTCGTTTTTCACTTAATTTTGTATGTATAAAAATTCTTAAATTTTTTCTAAAAAAAATTGGTATGAACATTTTAAATATTTCAGAAAAAATCGTCTACCCGTTTTCAAAATATTGAATTTTCAAAAAAAAAATCAAAAAACTATTTTTCGACAATTTTGAAATGCAGTATTTTTTAGAAGTCGAAGGAGCTGCTGCATAAAAATTTTGATCGAAATCCGTTGAGCCGTTTATGAGAAAGTCGAAAATCAATAAAATGGTTGTATGGCAGGTACCCTGAATAAAAAATATTTAAATAAAAATGTTGGTCACAATATAGACCATACCCAAAGTAGTACAAACACCAATTTTTATCAAAATCGTCTTCGAGATAATTAAGATGGTATAACAATTTGTATGGCAAGTACCGTTATTTTTGGGACTAAAACAACGATTCAATAATATATTTTGTACAATCACCTGAAACGCTTAAATACCAAGTTTGAAGAAAATCGCTTTAGCCGTTTAGGCTGTAGAGAGTTGTACCGACAGACAGACAGACGGAATTGCGTTACCCACTTTTTTGGTTTTCTCTATCATCGTAATGTTAACTTTGATTAAAATCTCGAATTCGATTTTTTTCCAAATGCCAAACTTGCCTGTAGTACCTATATCGCAAGTAAAAACAATGGAAGAAAAAAGGTTTTGATCACGGAGGAATGTTCAGTTATGTTTTGGAATAAATGAATTATCATAAATCTTTGATTGTCTTAAATATATAATACATTTCCAGCTGGTGACAAACTTATCGGGGAATCATATATTTTTCAGCAGGATAATACTCCAGGTCAAAAGAACCAAATTATCGTTCACTGTAAGTAAAGATACTTCAGAGGATACCGCAAAGTACCGATTTAAATATTATCTAGAATTTATTGGTGCATGTTAAGGGAAGGTTTTCTTGGATATAAACCAGAGACGACAAGTAAGAAAACTTTGGGAGGAAGTAAATGTAGAAATGCTTCAGGAACTTGTATAATCTGTGTCAAAATATCTGCAAGAAGTCATAAACGATAAGGCGGGATAAATATTTTATTAAGAAGTGCTTGGGGGTGGCCGTGGCGCGATATTTGTGTGTTCGCATGTCAACCTCATGGTCACAGGTTCGATCCCTGCCGAAGTCTATGTGCTCTTATTTTTCCATTAAAAATCAATTCTAAAAATAAATGTCATAGAATAAGTTGCTGGTTTACTCATTACATGCTGTTTAGGCATAGAACTAACAACATGTGATGGAGTAAAACTAGTATACCGATAAAATATGACAAATAATATAAAAATTAATGCCAATTATAAGGGACATAGATAAATAAGACGCGGAAATTTATCCGCATTAGTTCAGCCGCCATCCCTGGAGTTAAAATCAGAGACAACAACCACCTACAGTCTCCGAATATCGCGCCACACATCTTTCCTATCATTCCTTCTCTTCATTAACCTCACCCTCACGCCCGCGCTATTCAACATAGCTGTTGAAACATTTAAAGGGTATTCATAATCCCTTGAGTGCGGGTAGATTATAAAAAAAAAAAAAAATTTATTTTTATTTTGTAAAGATATATTTTCGTAAGAATTAAATTTGTTGTCAAAATTATTTAATTTAAAAATTATGCGTAAAAGCAAAATAAATTTTGTTCGTCATTGAAAAATTTAACAAATTATGCTATTTAAAGTATGTACCACTATATTTTTACTCAACGGCATACTAAAAATTTCCTATTTGTAATTTTCTCGAAATATTTTAAACATTTTTCACTTATCAAAATAATTAGGCCGACCATTGTATTGTTACAGTTGTTTTTGTAATTAATATTTTATGTATAAAATTTCCTTTTTTTTCTAATGAAATTTTGGTATGATAATTTCAAATAGTAAATATAACAAATTTAAAAACATAATTTAAAAAAAAAAAAACAAAGGAAACCTTAAAAAAAAACTGTATTTTCAAAAGTGAATACAGCATTCGAAAAAAGGCGAAAAAATGGTCACCGTGTGACGTTTTTTTCTCAATTTTAACTTGCGGTTATAGGGACTATAAGGCAAGTTATGCATTCGTCGAAAAAAACTGAAAATTCTGTCCGTCTGTATGTGTGTATAGACACCTACAGCCCAAACGGCCGAATTGCTTCAAACTTGGTATATAGAGTTTTTTAGGTATTGTACTGAGGGGAAATTGAAATTTGTCTTGAGGTAAAAAAATAACGCTATCTGGCGAATAACCATTACGTTAAAGCCCTTTTTTGCGAAAACGGCTCTAACGATCATATGGTTGAAAAAATTTTTAAAGATTGTTAAAAAACTTTACTTTCTATATTACCGTTTTTGTGCTTTCGACTATCTCCTAATTGGCTTAACCGTTCTTTCGAAATTTCATACATATATAGGTGTAGATAGCCCAATTTATACTGCATACCAACAAGCTTAATTAATATTTATTACTATTTTTAAATGCATTTAAAATTTATATTTTAAAAACTGCTCATTAAATTTAAAAAAAAATGATTGTTTTACGTATTTGCTGAATATATATGAATTGGCGTCTTTGAATTTTTTTTTGGAAAATGTTTTCAAAAAGTTAAAAAACAAACTTTTTTCTCAAAAATAAGCTCCACAGATTTTAATTTTTTTTTTATAAATTCAAATTTATCCAAGAAAGAAAATGGCTTACATTTTTTGAGCTCAAATTAGTTTAAATATTTATTTCAAAATTTTGAATAATTTTTTCTTTGATAAGCCGATTTAATCTTTTGTTTTTAAGTTTATATTATTAAATATTTAAGATTATCATACCAATTTTTGTATTTGTCAAAATTTCTAATTACTTAATTTTTTCACAAGTAAAAACGACTTTAAAAATATATATAGATTTTTAATGGAAATTGTTTGCATACGATGTGATCGAACATAAGAGCAAGTTCGTGCGATCCAGTCATGCAATTTATTTCGAATGCCTATAACTTACAAAATACATGGCTACGATTTTTTAAAATTATTTTTCTGATAACTGTCACTGCCACCCATTTTTTCGACTTTGACTTTTAGGACACCGTAGGTATATATATTTTTTTTTTAAAACCGAAACTTTTTTTTTCGAAAATTTTGATATGCCGTCTTATTTGAAGAGCCAAGAAAGTGTTGACCAAAATTGGCAGAACCTTCAATGAGAATGTCTAAAATAACAAAAAAGGAAAGTTAATAACATTTAATGTTAAAGTTGTTTGACTAAAATGCTGACCATATCTGATTTGCTTTTCAAAATCGTTAGAGCTGTTTTGAAAAAATTAATATTTGGGATAACGGTTGTATGACAGGTACCGTTCTTTTTGAGGCATAATTAAACAATTTCTTGTCTTGGGAAGTGTAATATTAGTGTCTCCATCATTTTGTCAATTCGGAGTGCTACTTTTCGGTATGACTTTCGACATTATCTGCAGTGAGTTTCCAACTTTCTGAATAATATCTTTTTTTTAGTGATGAATGACAAAAAAAAAATCGAAAGCAAAATGATGAAACAGATATACACGTATGTATAAATTCTGTTTTTTTTTTTTTTTTAGTGTTATGGAACTTGAGGTTGACAGGAGTGTTTTCATTGACAGCCAATTTGTCATCTGCCATGTGATTTGTCTTTAGCTTGGTTTGCCATTTCATGACGCACGACGTACATTTTGGTGACTAGACTATTACGATGAGAGTATGTGAAGTCGCTATTCTACTCCGAAAAGCCAGAGGCGAATCACGACTTGGAAAACAACATTCGACTAACTATTGCCAATATATGATCACCTCAAATGCCAAAAAGTTAAACTTTAGCATATATTGCTATCGGCCCAATTGGCAATAATTATAAAATAGTCAGTTTCAAGCTCTATATGTTTTTACTTAATTTTAAGTTTACAAAAACAGGAACTATTTTTGTTTGTTGTTTTATTCTTAAACATTTTCCCAACAAACTCCCTTAGACAACAAAATTTTGCCATATCATTCCAGCCGTCGGTCGTTAGGATCATAAAAAAGATACAAAATGGATAGGTAATAAAAAGGATTTTCCAAGATTATATTATAAGGATATGTCACTTAGACAGAAAATCCAGCACTTTATTGAATCAATCAATTTGGACTTCCAATGTCGAAAATGAAGAAATTAAATCTGTATTAAGTTGTTTCATAATTCCGAACCTTTTTTTTTTGTTGGCAAATTTGGTCAAAACGAAGAAAAAACTAAGGTATTCCAATCGGTGAGAGGAAAGAATTCAAGTGCTAAAAGTTACATGGTGATAATCCATATCACATCATAAACATCATCCCTCTACTTGGTTTGTCAATAGAATAATCTGACAAGGTTTCAAAACTTCCATCTTTTTGGAGAGTCTGTTTTTTTTTCTACAGGGTACCCCAAGGGTCCATCACACATATACAGATCCACGCACCGAAAAATGCAGAATTGTTGTTGGTTCTTCGGTTATTATGTGGAGGTTCCATCTCAATTCCTCAGAGTCAAGGTAAATCTGTTGTTAATTTCCTTCCCGGTACAATATAATATATTTTTTTGTTTGATGATATAAATCCTTTTATAATAACCACAGGGCGGTGTGCTTAAATAATAAAAAAAAGGGTCAGCACAAAAAAAAATTAGATTTCCTACAAACAAATAAAATGTTGTCCTTTTTGGAAAGTTTTACTTTTATACAAACGTGTTTTTGGATGTATCACTCAGTTGGGGATGTGGAAAAGTTTAGAGTATGTGTTGCTTTGAGGAAAGGAATAAACGGAAACATCCTTTAGAACAACCGGAAGGGACATCGTGTGTGGCAGTTTGCTTGTGAAATGGTTTTATATCTTTTCGACGACCGGGCCCAATCGAAATCTCATCGCCAACATCAACTTCAACATGTAGTCAATTTTCCAGACCGTAATTTATTTCCTTGGTTATATTAAAAAGGGATCTTTTGAGATTATATTTTTGATCTGAGTATGTATATGTAAATGTGTACATGCGTCAAGGATTTTTCGTTTTTTTTTTCTTTTGCATGCTTTAAGAAAAAAAAATTAAGATAAGTTTATAGCATTAGGACTTTTAACCATTTGTTTCGGTCAAGCCCTCAAGATTGGAAAGGCAACAGCTGTTAGAATAGTTTTGGTGAAAACCTTGTTTAAGACGTCCGATTGAAATTCATTGATTATTCATTTCAGCTTTAATAGTGTTATTTGGTATTCTTAAGAAAGAAATGATATTATCGAGTTTTAGTTCAATAGGACTTTTATGACAGTTTTTATTGGTCTATAGCATTTAACTGTTTCAATCAGGGCTTCTATTTCCATTGTGCGATATTGTATACGTTCTCAATTTGGTAAAAGCGTTACCGGAAGTGTGCGTTCTAAGGCCTTGGGAGCTCCTATCCAAGTGTGTGAGTATTAGTCGAGCTTTGAGCAAATAAAGACTATTGATTATATCCAGATCAGAAGGCCAGAAGAATTTCTCGCATTATCGAAGAAATCCCTAACACTTTGCCGCGTTTTTGGAGACATTGAATCCGCAATAAGTGGACGGTGATGCACATACACCAAGGACTGAAAACAGATCGGTTTCTTCAGGTGCAGCGGGATGGCAAGTGTATTCTGATTTAGCGACCGAAGACAGCACTGAGTTTTTGAAGCATTAAATTCTACTCAGTCTTTATTCCCCATTGTACGATGCTGCCGAGATCAGAATTAAATGAGCTTATCATATGACGCCGTTGCGGTTTATCACATCCGAAGAATAAGGAGGTGAGTCTGAAAATGAGGGTTGGGCTCGATTTCCTGCTTTTAAGAATCCCTTTTCTTAAAATCCCCTATTAATATACCGGTTTTTTAAAGTCCCGCTTTTAAAAATACCGTCTCTTATAACCCCGTTTTTTATAATCCCATTTCTACGTAATTATCTCGCTTTTGTAATCAACACAATTTGTAAAAAGAACGGCTTGTAATTGGGGCATGCTGCCCCCATGCAACCCTCCCTGGAACCCCCTGCATGGTACAACAAAGAATTTGGGGTGGGGTCAAGTTTGGGTGTATGTAAAGTTTTGTGTGTAACATTTATCAAAATACAAAACGGGCTAAGCGGATTAAAAGAGATATCTGAAAGCGGGATTTCAAAACTTTTTTTTCGGGATTTTCGAAAAAATGGATTTTAAAAAGTCGAATTCCGATACGCTCTCTGAAAAAGATTATGGGAAATTGGAAGAACTATCATTAGCTAAAAAAAATTATAGGTTAGAAGTTCAAGTTAAGAGATGATTAATAAATATGAGAAAAGGAGTTGGAGACACAACGGAGCCCTCTGGCACACCAGAATTTATTTCATTAATATCAGATTTTAAAGCATCCAATACAATGGTACGTATGGTAATTTATAATCCAAAGGAGAAGATATTCATCGACAACGAATGCGCATTTTTGATAGGAAAGCTTGTTGCCAAACTTTATCAATTGGTTTTGAAATATGAAGCGCAACAATCTTACTTTCTGAAAAACGGTGTAAAGAATTGTCCACTAACCGGAGAGATATACCATCAGATCACCGGTGGACGTATTGCTACGAAAGCCATACTGCCTGTCATTAAGAAGCTTTCGATCTTTAAGATAATTCTTTAGCTGATAACTAATCATCGTTTCCGAGAATTTGGAGAGAAGGGACGTGGAATTGGACGGCAATTATAGGGTGAAGAAGATTCGCCTTTTTTAGGGACAGGCTGGGCAAATGCTGTTTTCCATCCATTCTGAAAGAGACCTGTAGAATGGGACAGATGGAAGAGCTTACGCAGTCGTTTTGCCAGCGTTGAAGAACACCTCTTGAACGATGGAATGGATACTATCCGGGCCATCGGATTTATGTATATCAAGAACTTTAGTTTTTTTTTTTATAATCTACATGCGCTCAAGGGATTAAACTAACCTTAAAATGTTTCAACACAGCGCGGGCGCGAGGTTAAGGAAGAGATAGAAGGATAGGAAAGATGTGTGGCGCGATGTTCTTCTGAGACTGGAGGTGGTTGCTGTCTCAGATTCTATCTCCAGGGATGCCGGCTGAACTAATGCGGAGAAATTTCCGTGTCTTATTTATCTATGACCCTTATAATTCGCATTATTATTCTATTCGTGGTCATATTTTATCGGTATACTAATTTTACTCAATCATATGTTGTTAGTGCTATACCTAAACAGCATATAATGAGTACACCAGGAACTCATTGTATGACATTTATTTTTAGAATTGGTTTTTAATGGAAAAATAAGAGGACATATACTACGACATGGATCGAACCTGTGACCACGAGGTTGACAGGCGAACACACGAATCTCGTGCCACGGCCACCCCTGCGCAGCCAATTGGCTTTTTCGTGTGAACTGGCAAAAGAGCTGTCATTGAAGGCAAGCGTTGGAACAGATGATAAAGTATTATTTCTATTGTTTTTTAGAAATGGCCAAAAATACCCCTGGGACATTGTAGGATTGTTGGCCTTAAATTTAAATCGTGCACAAATTTTGTTCCTAAATGTGAACGTTTTTATTTTGTTGAAACTTATTCCAGTTTCCCTCATTGGGGTTGGAGTCTACGTCACTACCGAGGAAACATAGTGATCAGTTAAGATTTCTGAATAATTTATTGAGACGGTCCCAGTTCTATTTTTCATATTAGCAAATGCTTTTCTTGGTGACTTTTCTTTAACTGAGAGGCATGGCATGAGGCATTTTCAGATATGACACAATGGTCCGATGTGCTTAGAGGCGATAATACACTTACAGTGTATTTATCAGGGTCAGTGATAAGAACAATTCTAGTGTGAGGAATTGTCTGACTCGAAAAGCGGTACCATCCAGGATTGTATACCTTGAAATTGCTCGTAGTTTCGATTTCAGCATGTAATATTATGTGAGGATAATGTCAAACAATTCTTTGAAAGGTGCCTGACAGAGCATCAAATTTGGGCTCCTATAAATGAAACCGAGAATTTTAACGACATGAAAATAAATTTTGCGTTTGAGCCAGTGCTGGTAAGTTACTCGATTGTTACACTTTTAAGTAAGTTACGCGTTTATAACTTAACTAATGTAACTAATGTAACAAATGTAGTAAATTCGCGTTTTTGATATTTTTGTAAGGGAACTAGCGGACCCGGCCGTGCGTTGCTGCGAATTTATTGTATTGCGTTCAATTATTAGATATAAAAATTGGTAATGTTAAGGAAACGATTGATAAAGTTTCTAATTAGTAGCAAACACTGCTTTCTATTAATTAAGAACTAAATGATGAACGATATTACCCTAATCTGTCTTTTGTCAAAAAAAAATAAATTTGAGTGCCTTCCCAGCTGCCCAACCATGGGAGAAACATTGTTTCTTCAAGTCCAAGCCACAAATTGCCTTTGCGGCTCATTTATCGTCATCGAAAAAGCCAAACGTATCGGTAATTGTAGCATTTTGAAAGGTATTGTTGATTCTGATGGAATCATAGGTATTCAAGGTAATATGAGGAAATTTCCTTTAAACTTTCCAGTCAATATCGTTGCTTCAAGTACGTTTCCGGTATCTTCTGATGACTAATCGTACACCTTTGCATAATTTTGTGGACTTAGGTTATGCAAAGGATGACCGGTGAACCATTTTCAGACAGACAGAGCTTGTGTGGCGGCATTCCTGGCATATTCACAGAATTTTTAAAATTCAGTCGGAAAATTGGCAATCTCATTTGCATCAATAGTAGTGTCAATTGACTTTAAAGTCATCAAATCACTTGGAAATACACATTTTAAAAGAATAAATTTAATGTCTCAAATTTACGTTCTGACGCTGGATGTGGACGATGTTGCTAAGAACACATAACCAATATTAAGACCCAGACCCATGGAATCCGTTGGTCCGTTGCGTCAACTGACAGCTCGATTCAATACACTCATCAACGCACAAAGTAACCGAAGTTTTAAATTTTAAAATTTTCCTCCGTCGTCGACGCAACGGACCAGCGCACCGCATTCTATGTGTTGGGGCCTTTCTGTATACCAATTTGCTTATATTTTTCTTTGATTACAGTGTGTACTAAATGAAATATTTAACAATATAAACTTAAAAACAAAATTTTAAAAAAAATCATCCACTCGTTTTGGAAATATGGAATTTTCAAAAAATGGCGCACTGCATAAAGTGGTTGATTGCTAACTTAGACGTGTAGGTTCGATCCCCATGCTAGGCGCATTTTTTTCTATACCTCCAATTTTAATTGGATGTCGCCCATGGGATAAAAATGAGACAGTCAATACCAGGTTCTCAAATACACTGTGCCAAGCTAGTGCCGCGCAATTCAGATTGCATTTAAAAGACCTTAGGTCTTACAGGCATATAGTTAAATTTAAAAAAAAATCCAAAAGAATATTTGTCGAAAATTTCGGTATGCAGTATTATTTATAATTTGAAGGACCTCCTTTATAATTTTTTTTATTGAAATCCTACGAGCTGCTTATGAGAAAGTTCAAAATCAAAAAATGGTTGTATGGCCGGTACCGTTAAAAAATGATTGACCAAAATGTAGGGTATACCTAAAATAATGCACATACTTTTTTTCTATCGTTAGAGCCATTTTCGGGATGATTGAGATGGTAGAAAAATTGTATGGCAGGTACCGTTAGTTTTGAACCTAAAAAACTATTCGCAAATCTATTTAACATCGCCTACGACGCTTAAATAATAAGTTTGAAGAAAATCTCTTCAACCGATTAGGCTGTAGAGCATTTTATAGACAAACAGATAGACAGTCAGACGGAATTGCGAGCCCACTTTTTTGGTGTTCTCTATCATCTTAATGTCAAGTTTGATTAAAATCTCGAGTTCGATTTTATTTCCAAATGTTAAACTTGCCCTAATGCTAACTCCTCGTATATCGTAAGTAAAAATGTTACAGTACTGAGTACGAAGGCAAGGAAGCTTCTTTAATCTTCAGGGAAGAGTTGGAGGAATTTGAATCTACCGGATTTCAACAGCAACAACTACGACCGGAGTATCTCCGTAGAATAATTAAACACAATAAAATTAAAGTTTATTTGTGTGAATTTTTTCCGACACCCTGTAATGAGATTATTTTTTACACATATGTAAATAAGTTGTCTCGAATCGCAATCGCAATATTCAAAGTTTCATGAAATTCGGCCCACAATCACCAAAAATATGACTATTTTGTATATTATAATATAAAATTAAGAACGAAATTTAAAAAAAAAATCATTAACACGTTTTCGAAATATTGAATTTAAAACAAAAAAAAATCATTTTTTTTTTTTCAAAAATCCAAAAAAAATAATTTAAAAAATGTTGGTATGCAGTATTATTTACAATTCGAAGGACCTCCTATATAAAAATTTTGATGGCTATCCGTCTAGCCGTTTATGATAAAGTCGAAAATCTAAAAAAAATTGTATGGGAGGTATCGTTAATAAATGTAGACTATATCTAAAATAGTGCTCACACTTTTTTTTATCAAAATCGTTAGACCCATTTTCGAAATAATCAAGACGGTAGAAAAAATTTCTATGGCAAGTACCGTTATTTTTAAGTATTAAGCATTACAAACTATCCTATCTAAGGAACGCCAGCAAAATATAAATTTCAAAAAACAAAAACATGAAAATCGGTGAAATAGTTTCGGAGTTCATTCAACACATCAACGTGACACGAGATTTATATATAATAGACTAGCAGACCAGGCCGCGCGTTGCTACGACTCTATTACATTGCGTACAATTATTAGATATTAAAACTGGAATTGTTAAGGAATCTAATTAGTAGGAATCAGTGCTTTCCATTAGTTAAGAACTAAATGATGAAAAATATTTCTTGTTAAACTGTCTTTCGTCAAAACCAATAAATTTGATGACGCGTAAGCATGCAACATATAGCTGCCAATGGGAGAAACATGTATTCTCCAAGTCCAAATGCCTCAAATTTATGCTTTGACGCTGGATGAGGACGATGCTGGTAAAAAACACAGAACCAATGTTATGTACCTATATTAATTTTCTAATATTTTTCTTTGATTTCAGGCAGTCCTAAAAAAGTGTCAGTACTGAGGACGAAGCGAAGGAAGCATCTTTAATCTTCAGCCAAAAATTGGAGGAATTTAAAGCTAACTTATCTTCAACACCAACAATGACAGCAGCAACGACAGCAACAATTATACAACCGCAGATTATATCCGCAGAATAATTGAATAAAATAAAATTATAGTTTAAGTTTGCTTGTGTCATTTTTTCAAACACCCTGTAATGAGAATATTTTTTTATGACAACTTACTATCTCAAATCGCAATTTTCAAAATTTCATGAAATTCGGTCCACAATCACAAAAAATATGACTATTTTGTATAGAAGCAAATAAGAGTACTTACGAGTACACATTCATTGGCGAAGCTATCTTGGATTTACTGGAAGTGACATAATCAACCTCGCTGCTGATCAGTGTTGCCGATCAAGTTTTCTTCTGTGAATTATACGATACGAATTATTGTTTGGTTCTAAGAAAACTGAATTTCCTTTCGAAAATAAATGTCTGGTTATTCTTATTCTGCGGCCAAAAACCAATACTCAAAAAAGTAGATTCATTCTATTTTTATTAAACTATATACTAAATAAAATTAATTAATAACAATAACGACGCAGCGAATTGTACATATCTATTGTTTTCGCGTTTTCCTTTTTTTTGTAAATGGAATATAAAATAAAATGCACGACTGAATCGCACGTAATTGCTCTCATCACATCACATCGTATGCAAAATGTTTGTATTAAGAATCTAAATATATTTTTAAAGTCGTTTTTACTTAATTTTTTATACACAAAATTTCTTTAATTTTTTCTAAACAAAATTGGTGTGACAGTCTTAAGCATTGAATAATATAAACTTAAAAACGAAATTTGAAAAAAAAACCATTAACACGTTTTCGAAATATTGAATTTAAAAAAAAAATATTACTTTTTTTTTCACAAATCCAAAATTAAAATAATATTTTTCGAAAATTTTTGCTTTTTTATAATTCGAAGGACATCCTACATAAAAATTTTGATTGAAATCCGTCTAGCTGCTTATGATAAAGTCGAAAATGAAATAAAAATTGTATGGGAGGTATCGTTAATAACATGATATGTAAAAAAAATGTTTGACCAAAATGTAGACTATACCTAAAAATGTACACACACTTTTTTTTATCAAAATCGTTTGAGCCGTTTTCGTAATAATCAAGATGGTAGAAAAATTTGTATGGCAATTACCGTTATTTTTAAGTATTAAGTATTACAAACGATCCTATCTTATGAACGCCAGCAAAATAAACATTTCAAAAAAAAAATATTAAGACAAAAATTCCCCTTCTAAATTCAAAAGGTCTTCGGGAATATTTATAGATACCAAATTGTCTGGTTCGTTACCTATTACATCATGATGACGGATACGTTTAACTTTCCTGTTTTGAGCACTTTTAGTCTTTAAATAAACACGGCACTCTGGTTCATATTCGACGATACTTTCCCGAACTATTTGAGATGACATATAAAACTATTTGAGATGACTGCAACGATGTTGAACTTGCCAGTTTTTTTTTAAATTAATGTTGGCTTTAGAAATGGGCAGTTTGTGAGCTGAGGAATAATAGTTATGAATTAACGGAGGTTTGAAACACTTGATTTTCATTCATTTTCTTTGTCAGTTCTGTGCTTTTACAAGAAAATTCTTTACGTTTCTCACAACACCATCTAAATTCATTTTTGTTGTAATGGGTGATTTTTTTGCTACTTGGTTTTTGACGTTTATATTTTTGACAGATCACACATGACAAATTCCACGAACATTTGACATTTCGATTCAGTATTGTTTGCCATTTCATCATGAATAGACTTACGCCTGAACAACGTTTGCAAATTATTGAAATTTATTATCAAAATTCGTGCTCTGTGAAAAATGTCGAAATTATGAAATTATCGCAAAATTGTCTTCAGCGACGAGGCTCATTTTTGGCTAAATGGATACGTGAATAAGCAGAATTGCCTTATTTGGAGTGAAGAGCAGACAGAGGCAATTCAGCAGCTACCAATGCATCCCGAAAAATTCACTGTTTGGTGCGGTTTGTGGGCAGGCGGCATCATTGGGCCGTACTTCTTCAAGGACGATGAAGGCCGCAGGGTTACGGTCAATGGAGAAAGGTACCGTTCGATGATAACAGATTTTTTTTTGCCGAAAATGCAAGAATTGAACTCGGTCGACATGTGGTTCCAACAGGACGGTGCCACATGCCACACTGCATGCGAAACCATGCATCAATTGAGAGGCGAATTTGGTGAGCAGTTGATCTCACGTTTTGGCGCAGTCAATTGGCCACCAAGATCATGTGATTTGACCCCGTTAGACTATTTTTTGTGGGGCTATGTTAAGTCTATTGTCTATGGGGACAAGCCAAAGACGATTGCTGCCTTGGAAGCCAACATTGAACGCGTCATTGGTGAGATTCCGGCCGAAATGTATGAAAAAGTTTGCCAGAATGGACCAGCTGAAGCGTAGCCGCGGGCAACATTTAAGTGAAATTATTGTTAAAAAGTAAATGGCAGAAATTGATTTATCGATCCAAATAAAAATTTCATTCACTTTTTACAAGTTTCTGTATTTTTTTGAATTTTCAAAAACCAAGCTCTTAAAAAATCACCGTTTATATAGAATGCAGATGGTAATCATAACCATCAATAAATAGTTTGTCCTTGCCCTTGTTTATTATAAGACATTTATATTAATTATATTAATTTTTAAAGTGATCACAAATTAGTTGATTATGCACCAAAATCCACGGAAAAACTGAAAAAATAAGAGTTTTAATTTCTTTCTTCAAAATATTTCTAGCGGTACCTGCGTAAGCAAAATGTGCACTGTTTTCGTCAACAAGATCATTTTTTGCATTTGACCTTGATATGCAGTTTAACATTGTTGTTAAAATTATTATTAAGAAAAACCCAAACATAGTTCATAAACCTACACAAAAATAATGGAAACTAACATTGCATTGACGGCGTTTGAAAACTTTAAATTTGGGGATTTTGTTTGTGTTTTGTGCAAGGGTATTCCGTTCCTGGCGATTTTGTTTTTGGGGATAATGAAATTGTGGATTTTTTTTAAGTGTGGGGATTTCGTTTTTGGGGATTTTGAACT
The DNA here is from genome assembly GCA_910595825.1 of Philhelius pedissequus. NCBI lineage: Eukaryota > Metazoa > Arthropoda > Insecta > Diptera > Syrphidae > Philhelius > Philhelius pedissequus. Next base: position 315,857,565 of record OU343160.1, on the reverse strand, counting down.
TGGGTATTATGTCGGTATCCTGTTTTTTGTTTTAATAAGGGCATCTGCCTTGTAGATCGTGCATGAAGGTCAGCATCCCACAAGATACGACGAATAGTTCAAGAACTGACTGGCCTCTCTATTTCTCGCTGCAGATCTTTTGAGGACATAAACGGATTCGTTTTAGCTTTTCTCAATGATGTACCTTTGTCTCTTACAGGCATTTTAGACGGAGACCCTCTGATTTCTTCAAAATTTTTGGAGTTTATAGCATTCCACACAACCCTTTCAGAGCGCCCAATGACTATTGCGATATCTCTCATGGATCCAGCGTGATCTAAAATGGATTCGCATTGGTCATCAGTGCAGTTCTTGGCTCTCCCCATTTCTAAGTGGCATATTTAAAAAAAAAAAAATGTGCCCAAAATTTCAAAATTATTCTTAGATAAAAAACTAACCAAAATCTTGACTTCTTTAAGTTAATAACAATAGTTATTGAGCTTTTATTCAAATGTTCCTATTTTTTTGACCAGCATATTTTGTAGTTGCAATCTACTAAAGTACATAGTATTACAAATACCTTTTGTAATATTTATAATATGTAATACATTGAATATATTGACAATATATAAACCGTTAGAATAACGCACCAATTTGTTCACATGTTCGTCTTACTAAAGTGCTAGATACAGTATTACCTAAAAGTAAAGAGAGTTCCTATTATTTTGTCCATGTCTGTTTATGCACTAGCATCTTCTTTTTAAAAAGTTAAATTCGAATTTGCTTATTGAATGGGATCAGTTTAAAAATTTAAGGAAGTCATTTTTAAAACATTATACGAAAAAATGTTACGAGCAAAATTTTGTTTTGGGAGACCCTCGGTTTTTATATTTCCAATCCGTAATTTATCCGCCGAAATTGAGCGAACCTTTTCAAAATGGTCTTTAATTCATATGCCCTTGAGAAATCGGTTGTCCTTCGGACCGTGAAAAAAGCAGTAAGTATAAGTTTCATAAGTAACGTGAAAAATCGGACTTAACTAATTAGTTACGCGTAACTATATGGGTAACTTACTCAGGGTAACTTACGTTGCCAAAACTGGTTTGAGCACAAATCATATTGCACAAGGTGGCGCACGAATCGTGCTACAAAAATAAAACGTAATAACTTTTTTTCAGTGTGAGCAATCGGATTTTTTTTTTTATTTTATAGGTTACTATTTAGATTTATCAAAATGAATGCTTGGGATACTGTAAAAAGGATTTGGATAGTGCAGCGATACCATTCTTTGCAGTCCGTCATTTCCGTCCATAGAGAATTTAGGCTGGAGTTTGGCGGTACTCCTCCGAGTAGATGGACCATTATGAGTCTGGTAAATATGTTTGCCGAATCTGGAAGCATCGAACGAAGACTGTATCATCGAGATTCCAATGTTCGGGTTCAGGATAAAATCGTGGCTGTTGCATCGCCAATACAGGCAGATCCAAGTGTTTCGACTCGAAACTTATCGGGCCCAATTGGAGTTAGCAGATGGCCATTACAACGGATACTTCATGATGACTTAAACTTGTTTCCGTACAAAGTCCAAATTACAAGCAAGTTAAACGCTCAGGATTTGCCTGTTCGCCTGGAATTTTGCCGAAAAATGATTGCAATGGCCGAAGAAGACAACACATAGATAAATTGTTTGTTTATTTCTGATGACGCCCATTTTTATTTAATCGGCAATGTTAGCAAGCAAAATTGCCGTATATGGAGTGAATCTAATCCAGAAATGCTCCGTGAGACGGAACTGCACCCAGAACGAGTCACTGTGTGGTGCGCAGTTTCATCAAGGTGTATTGTCGGGCCATACTTCTTTGAAGAAAACGGTGTAACACAAACTGTCAATTGGGAACGTTATTTAAAGTTGTTGAAGGAGTTTTTTTACCCATAACTTCGCCGAATACGTAACCCTTTCAGCAGGATTTGGTTTCAACAAGATGGAGCAATTGTACAAGATGTGCACACAAGTTATGGCGGAGCGCCAACGAAAATTCACAAATAAATTGATATCCAGAAATTGCACTTTCCGCTAGCCCCCAAGGTCCTGACTGACTGCACCAGACTTTTTTTATGGGGTTATGTCAAGCAGGAAGTGAAACCGGAATTTGGAAACCGGAAACAGGAATTTGACTGAATTGAAGCAGTCCATTAAGACACTAATTGAGGCGATCCCAATTTCAACCCTTCAGGCCGCAATGAACAATTTTCTGATCAGGTGCCGCATATGCGTGGAAGAGCGTGGAGGTTATTTGCGGTCTACCATCTATTAAAGCCATTAGTTATTTAAAATAAAATTTAATTTTTAATCTAATAAAAAAAAGGAATGAAATACATCGATTAAAATAAAAGTTATTTAAATTTCTTATTGTAGCACGATTCGTGCGCCACCCTGTACCTGAAATTGGTACAGAACATGATTTCTTATAATATACGGCGAGACCATGGTGCGGGAAAGTATTATTAGCACTAAGTTGTTATAACCAAATAGTTTAAATTCCGTTTCATTAGAATTTTAACCTATTTAAGTTTCAGCTAGTGCCAAAATAGCTGTCGGAACAGGAATTCTTCCTAAGCCCACGAATGTTGCTATATTCAAATGTTAAAAAAAAAACTATCTGTCGAGGAAATCAGTCATCAAAGAAATCAAAATTATGTGTCTGCCTAAAAAAACACCCTCTATGTTCCAAGAAGACCACCTTAGGAAACACCTTCTGTTTTCACCATTGAGTGCATCACTAACCACGGGATGAATGAACCAATTTCAAGGCCTGCTAAGCGTTCAATTAATCTGGCATTTTTTTCCACAGAAATATAATATATTTATTGTTAATCTGAGCTTAAAGTTCATAGACTGAATATATAAATAAATAGACTTGTAGATTGGGTTTTAATCCTCTGCCGACATCCCTTTATAATCTGGGAAGAATCCATAAATATATTTATACACGCCCAAGCATTTGTCCAAAGGACTGATGGGCAAATAATGCCAATACCTATTGAAATTTGTAGATCCTGATTTATTCTGATAACCATGTCTGTGCCATTAAAGTAGGTACACAATAAAATTAATGACTTCGATTTGACATGGCTCTTCTTTTTCCATAAAAAAGGACCCTCTTCTATACCTTTGTTACTAATACATATATGAAACATAATTTCGGATATGCCCCTAAAGTGCCGTTACCTTCACGTGCCCTTGACTATTATAACTTGACCTGTTCCAGGCAAATCGCGACAAGCCACACTATGCCGCCATTCACGGAAATTAAATACACATCCTGCATAAACACAACATTCGCATATTTCCCACTCCCGCCTTTTAATTTTACCATCCCGGCCACCATCTCACATGGGGATCGAATTCGACACATTAAAAGCTATACAAGCGGTGCGGCGTAAGTAGGTACTTCCTATATTATAGCTGAATCAACAATTCTGGCCGAAATGGTATGGTTGTGCTGTCTAACCTTTTTGCAAGAGAATGAATAGGTGGTGTCACTCTCTGTCAGACATGTACTGAGCTATTAGAAAGCTCTCCCCATTGATAGCTCTTGTTTATGAATTTACATAATTTTTGACAATTTGCCTCCATGTTCATTTTTGCTTTTTGCTTTGTGGCCATATCACTGTCATCATCGTTCGTTTGTGTTGTAACGTTATTGTGTGTGTATGTTATTTTCTGGAAGATAAAAGCTAAAATGCTTTTCCTTTAATTTTTTTTTTTTTTTTTTTTTGAGTTTATGCCGACCTTCGCAAGATGATGAGGGATAGATAAAAACCAAGGATCAGGGCTAGTAGCTATCCCAAGATAAGAAAATCTCAAACGACAAGGATGCAGGAGTAGAATAAGGTTGAAAGTAGATACACGCAACAAAATTGAAAACAAAAAAAAAAATACTAAAAAAATATTTACCACAGTAAGGAGCCAAATTTATTACCTTTCAAAGTAAATTGAACATAATGAGACTCCGGCAAAAATTTTTCATGATAATTTTAGAAGTGGATTTTCCGCCTTCATCATTTTTTTTTTCACTTTAACCTGCCCTACAATTCCCCGCTCCACTCAATCTCACGTTGAATTGACTGCGCCAATTGATGAATGATGTTAAAGTTATAGAGGACTAAGAGGTTCTTATTTTTATTTTTCCAATGGACTGTTGAGGACCATTTAAAATTATAAGAAAAAAAAACAATCTAAAAGTCGTAGCTACTCTCCTTAATTTTACCCAAAGTTCACATCCAATCCAAGTGAAATTGAATTGAATTGATTTTCCTTATTAAACTCCTAACCTCTGCCTTTGGTCCTTGAAATCGTTAACCTCTCACAATTTACGATTATGCAGTTCGGTGTCTCCTTTTTTTGTATAAATGTTGGTGTACGTATACATATAGACAGAGTGGATGAATGGAGAAAATATGGAGGTTATCTAAAAATATGATGGCAGACTGTTTTGGTTAAGTGTTTTTTTTTTTACTTATTTCAGTTTGAGGACACGAATAGAATATTTGGTGCTTCGAATGTTGACAAAATTTTTGGTTTGCTTAAAGGATAAGACACGATGTAGCTAGTGTTGGACGTGATGTGAATTTGTATTTGTTAGATTTTTTGTATGTTGTATGTTGTGAATGAAGAACTGTTTTATTTGCTATAGTTTACTTAACAATACCACAGTAGGAAGTTCATGTTTTTTTTTTTTTGTGGAAAAAGGAAGTAAATTTATACATATCGACATATTGTTTCTATGAGATAATAATAAATGTTCTCTTTTTTGCGTGACCTTTCTTTATAGTTATAAAATAGAGATCATCATCATGTTTTATGATAATGATAAATAAATTTGGATTTATGATAAAGAGCAAAAATCTTTGGTATCCACTTAGGATGATCCCGATATATCATTATTATTTCATCAGCCAACACTTTTTATTTTTTTTTTGGTTTTTGGGATTTATTTCTGGGAGTCTGCATGGAATTTTTCGTAACGAAATAGCGTTGGAATATTTAGGGACGTATATTTGGAATATCCAGTCGTAGAAAGAGACAGAAATCAAGCTGTCCCGTGATCAATGAACCCTCGAATAAAGTCATCACGTTGCGATTGTTGGAGGACTGTTCAAAGCTGCCGCCCTGCATTATGTAAGGATTTAATAATCAAAAAGCTTTACCGACAACCTTTGGGTTGAAGTGGGAAAAATGTGTAATTGTTCAGGTGGGTTTTACTTTGTTTATTTAAATTAAACAAATTATCAGTTTAATGTCCAAATTCCCTTAAATGTTTAGGGAAACTTTTCCAGCAGTGTGGCATGTAGCCATTCGCTATAGCTTCCTCTTTTCCGGTTAATTGGTTGAACACCAATAGCCGTATCTATAATAAAATTTTAAATCTTACTTAACTTTAAGATACCTTTAAGCAACACTTAAGTTCAATATGCGTATCTATCAACAATTTTCTCATTTAAGCAACGTTACTTAAAGGTGTCTTAACTTAAACACCATTCAGGGCATTTAGAGTTTATTTAAAGCCCTCTTAAATGTATTTTCACATATCAGTTCTCATCTATTGAAGTTTGGAATTGTCATTTTATTTAGTTTTGTGATTTTCTCTAACATATTCAATTAAAATAATAGATAAAAATTTTATTTCATTTGTAAATGACTTAAATGTAGTTAGTACATTAGGTTCCAATTCGAATAGAATAAGAACACCCAACATTTATAAGCCACGGTTACAACCCCATGGAACTGGATGAAATTTCTTTTCGCCGAAAATATCGGTTTTCAAAGCCAATATGGTTAAAATAAAAAAAACTTGTCCGATCCGATATCGAAGGTTATTCAAGAGCTGGTCACCTTTCTGCTGATCTATTAGAGTAATGGCTGCAATAAGATATAGGGATCAAAATGAAGTGCAGATGTAATTATTTTAATTATTATTTATCCCACTAAAAAAGAAATAAATAAAATTTATTTTCCTTTACGTAGATGTAAGATGATGGGGCGGATATACACGAATTTAGCCAATCCACGCTCTATGTGATATGTCAATGGGTTGCAAAGGCATTCGCCTCAAAGCGACTCGAATTTGTAAAAAATGCCAAAATTGGGCTCATAGCAAATAAAAGAAATGGACAAGTTTAGGGAAATACGTGGTTTCCTACATGTTGTGAGTTCAATCAATGGCACCAATATTAAAATACCCAAAGCTGCAGATCTTTCGGGTCAGTATTATATTAACCTTTAAGGTTTCTATTGAGGGTGGCCGTGGCGCGATAATTGTGCATAGTCCTTCAAAAAGTATGTGAAGAAAATAAAAAATGTATCGATGTATTTGTTGGGTACCCTGGATCGGCTCATGATAGTAGAGTGTTCCGAAACTCGTTTATTTTCCCAACTTTTGAAGAATTATGTAAAGGTATGTATGCAAAGAAACCTTAGAATCGTTCTTAATCATCAATTTTTCAGATAACTTTGTGTTAGGAGATTCTGCATACCCCCTATCAGTAAATCTTTTAACACCATACAAGGACAATAACGGGCATTTATCTGCTGCTCAAACGAATTTTAACATACAGCTAAGCTCCTGCCGAGTATATATTAAGCACATTTGAGGAATACTTAAACAAGGCTTTCGTCAGCCGTACCACTGTAAACTAAAAGGAATGCCTAAATTGTGCCACTTCATACGAGCATGCTGTGTTTTGCATAATCTTGCTGGGGAAGATGTTCTGGACCGAACTACAAATAGGAATACAAACATTGCAAAAACTATTCGAGACTCCATTTGCGCAGATTTATGGAGAGTCAAAACAACATATTTACATGGATAATAATCAAAATCAATAAAAATATTTAAACAGATTTGTTTTATGTTTTCAATTGTTCCATTAACTCTTTTAAAATAAATTTATTAACTCGACCAATTATTTGTATTATTTGATATTCAACGTTTTTCAGCCTATTTTGGTCACTTTTTACTGATATGCAAATAAAATAACCTTACTTCATATTTTTACCATACGTTTCGTTGGATTTTCCCAACTTCTTCAGAGGTTGTTTATTTAAACCTAAAAAATAAATTATGTTTATACATTTTATATTTCTTTTTTACAATTTTTTTCCCACTCACATGAAATGTTAAAATTTTACATTGATTGTTTTAAAAATTATTATTAATTTTACAATAAAACATAAATGAATTAATTACAAGACATTATCAACAACTTATTTATACCAACAATGAGAAACGACTTAAAGGAGCATAAAGCTCACATCAGAAATAAAAGAGAAGCAACCGGCTTATCACAACTCATACTAGAGATGGGACATTCAGCGGAATTTGACAACACAAGAATTATAGTTAGATAAAGAGAAAAAAACAAAACAAGAGACACACTGGAAAGCCTACATATTTAACAAAACCTAGAAATAACCATGAACACACAAGAAGATAGAGACAAGACGATCGTAAGCTACGCTCTGGCATTAAGAGAAAGCATACATACGTGATAAAACTAGAATACTGTGATAATTAATGCTTAAGTCGTTTTTCATTGTTGATATAAATAAGTTGTTGATATTATGTTTTAAAATATTGTTTCGTTCTATCATGATAGGGTTGCGTTCATCGGAACTTTGCTTAAGAATCGCATTGCGCTCAACTGAACTTTGTCTGAGAACTCCAACTAGTTCAGTATGTTGCATTTGCCGTTCTTCACGTAGTAACCGAAGCTCATTTGCAATGCCATCGCTTTTCGATTTTTTTTACCAAAGAAGTACCGAATGAACTGGTACTTGGGGAACAACGTTCTGTACGAGATTTATTTAGGTCCATGTCTTCGTCTCCAAGTTCTAACAGATCTTCCCTACATAGGACATCGGTTTGTGCTGTTCCAGGGATTGTGTTTGGATATACAGATGCCCTATTGTTAAGGATTTCACCAAGTTATCTAAAGAAAGCCTATTATTAGAACTAGCTGGATTGGAAATTACTTACTACTTACTTTTCATATGCACAATATTTTCTGCCGCGCCCACTTTTGTTGTTGTGTGATTTCACATTTTTGAAGGCCCACTCCAAGCCCCGTTACTTATTTTCGATTTGTGCAGACGTAAACTTGTAATTATTTCGCATTAATTCCAATTGTATCGCCTTCCACATCTTGCTTTTTGTTTTTAAGCCGAAGGACTTGCCAACTTTTGGTCTCAATTCGAAGACTAATGTGAGCATCAATTTAATAGCTGCATCAACCCACATACCAGAACCTTCTGTTGTGTCTTCATTTTCAATTGGAATAAAATCTTCTGAATTTTCATCACTTGTAGCCTCAACGTGTCTGATAATTTTTTCACGAAATTCAGTATCAGTACCAAAGACTAGTTGTACAAAAAATTTAGGTAAACATTTCATTTGCATGTAAGTACTTACAATTTTGGGCTCTATCAAAAGAACCAGGTGAAATGTTTATTGTTATAATTCCCATTTGCTTTCTTTCTTTAAAAAAATGAAATTCACGAAAATTTTAAATTCTTTGATCAGCTAGTTTCTGTTTGACAAGTAAGAAACTGCAGTAGCTAAAATGTTCGCGTAAATTCTTGCTGGAGGGGAAATGAAAAAAAAATTAAAAAGTCAAAAGCTCTGGCATTTTTCGTGCCAGAAAAAAGGAAAGAAACACGTTTTTGGTAAATTTGAGATTGAGTAAAGAAACAGACTTATTCTTTTAAAAGATTTGTACATAAATTGTATCTATCCTTTTATTTCGACGACTTCAAAGACTTAATTATTGGCTTGACTTATGATAAACCGCTCGACGGATTTCGTTCAAAATTTTTCTACAGTATAAAATTTTCGAAAATTGTTGGTTTTGGTTGTTTTAAATACAAATATTTTTTTTTTTTTTGAAAATTCAATATTTCGAAAAAGAGTTAATGATTTTTTTTTTGAAATTTCGTTTTTTATGCTTAATTTATTAAATGTTTAAAATTGTCATACATTTTTTTGGGGAGAGTACGATAACTATGGCGCCAAGATATAATAACGGTTTTTGGTAGAGGGGCTTAATACAAGCATTTTTTACTATGGTAGGGGGGTCTATCTCCCCTCGTTTAGGCGGGAGGGGCAATTTTATAAAAATTTACTTAAAATCTTTAAAAATATATTAAAAAAGAACGGCAACACTTACAGTTATAAATTATACCTTTTTCAAAAGTCCGAACTCTACAATTTATAATTAATTTTAAATAAAGTTGTTTTAGTCAATAGTTTTTTAAATAATTGACTTCCAAGTCAAAATTTATGAAAAAAAAGTTACAAAAATCACTTTGAATATTATTTTTCTCATGATTATGGATATCGATAAAAAAATAATTGATGTAGTTAACTGCTCCAATTATTTTTTTATTAAACACAGAAAACTACTTCTTTTTATGTCTTCTAGTTTTTAAGATATGTAATTGAAAAATAGTAAAACTATACTTGTTCTTTAAACCCAAAAGATTCTTTAATTTTAAAGAAACTTTGCATATAATAAAATTTTCACCCTCCCCAAAGCCTATTGTGAGCCCAAGCAGGGGGGTTGCAGGGGGGCAGCATGCCCCCCCTTAGGCATCTCACTGTTTGCATCGTAAATTTCATATATACCTTTGTGATTTTATTACAGTTAATGCGGTTATTTACCAACCGAACTTTGCACTTTTTGAATTTTCCACGGTCATTAAAATATCACAACACAGAGGTGGAGTAGACGTTTTGGAGGGAATTAACCCGATTTCTTCTAAAAACGGGATACTTTTTTCGTTTGTTGACACCAAATCCCCAAACGAACAAAAAATCGAAAAATTATTTAATTTTGGGTGAAGAAGTGGATGCTTAGCCGCCATTCTTAAAAAGGAAACACTACTCTTTCAAACGTTAAATGAAGAATAGCTTTGGTAAACAATAACCTGCACCAAACCTGTATAAAAATAACGGTACAAACATCGAAAGCTTGGTCTTGTTTTTTATGATCTAACTATACGTACTTTTTACTGTGGCTGCATTATATGTGTGTACATAGTTATATGCATATCTATTTATGACACAAACATATGTGCATATTAAGAAACTATGACAATTTGCTGCCGTTGTGTTGTCGTAAAGGTAATGCAAATTTTTTTATAATGCAATAAATTTTCATGCTCAAATATATTAAATGTTTAAGTTTTGGCCAAGTACCTAACCGGATATTTAGAAAAAAGAGATTGAAATGGACATGACATATGTACATACGTTTATGTATATAATATCAATTATTTTTTTTAATCCAGATTCTTTACATGCAAAAGACACTTTACATGCACCCATCTGATACAAAATTATTTTTTTTTGTTTTTCAATTTTCTCCAAAACTAGAAAACATAGAAACGAATAGTTTTCAGTGTTTGATTAAAAAATAATTGGAACACTTAACTGCATCAATTAATTCCTTATTGGTATTTATAATCATGAGAAAAATAATACTCAAAGTGATTTTTTTAACTTTTTTTTTCATAAATTTTGAGTTTGAAGTCAATTATTTCAAAAACTATTGACTGAAACAACTTTACTTAAAATTTATTATAAATTGTAGAGATCTGACTTTTGAAAAAGGTATAATTTATAACGGTAAGTGTTGCCGTTCTTTTTTAATATTTTTTTAAAGATTTTAAGTAAATTTTTATAAAATTGCCCCTCCCGCCTAAACGAGGGGATATAGACCCCCCCCCTCCCATAGTAAAAAATGCTTGTATTAAGCCCCTCTATCAAAAACCGTTGTTATATCTTGGCGCCAAAATTATTGTACTCGTGCCATTTTTTTTTTTGAAAAAAATTAAAGTCATTTTGTATTTAAAAAAATAATTTAAAAAAGACCTTTAAAATATATATAGCTGCTTCTACTAAGAATCTAGTGCTTAAGATGTTATAGAACATAAGAGTAAGTACGTGCGATCCTTATGCATTTAATTTCATTTAAATTTATAAGCTTAGGAATCCTACTTCCGCTGACAAATGAAAAAATATTTTTGTCATGCATTTGAAAGAATTCCTTATTTTTGAGCAGAATGGATAGGATAAGAAAACGATACGTGAACGTGAGTGTGACGAGATCTCGTCGTTTTTTGTTAAATTAGTGTCAAACTTTGAAGAGGATATAATTAATAAAGCATTTTATGTTCATTCTTTTGTTAAATATCTTATCGACTTAGGAGATCTTACTAAGGTAAATCGGTGGATTAAATCGTTGAGTTGAAATAAGTGAGTGTAAATTGCTAAAACATTGATCATATTTTAGAAGTTTTTGACCAAGTTGGTTTTTATTTGGTCTTTGGAGAATTTTTAAGAAGTGATTCTCGTCGGCTTTATTGGTCGTAATGATGATTAAATAAAAGCAATTTTCATTTTATTTCCCCAACGTTACGACGTGGTTGCCGTCTTCTTCAGGGATGTATTTATTTACAAAATTAAAAAGAGATATAATGTTTTACATATTGATACAAGTAAACGAACAAAATATGACTTACATAATGTCAAATTATTAAGTCATAATTAAGATTTTTACCTATTTAAATTACTAAACAATAATTTGTTTAAATCATATACAAAAAAAAAAACAGATTGTGAACACTTCTCATTTCAAGATTAGTCCACGTTTTATGAAATTTACTGTCAGAAAATAAGGAACGGTAAACGGCTTATATATTTTGTGTGTCTTGTTTGCGGTTCATATTATTTTTGTTGTTAATTATATGCAGTGTCTCTAGTGTGTAACGTTTAGATGTATGTTTTTCTGTTGCAAGGATCTCCACTCCCTCGAAGTTTGGTGTGTGACCGGTATCAACGCTGTGAGAAGCCAGTGCCGTCTTTTCAGAACTTTTTAAGCGATCATCTGACTTGTGGTTCGCCATTCTTTGCCGAGGGAGTTGTTTGGTGGTGCCGATGTAGCAAAGATTGCAGGATTCATCCGTTTTCCCTTAGCATTTTATTTTATAAACTATGTATGTACGGTGATCTTTGTCGGGTTTCGTCTCCAGGTTGGTGAATAGGGATGCAACAGTCTGGTTCGACCTATATACCAAGTTGACTTCCGGGTTGTTTTTCGCGACCATTTCTTTGAAATGTTCGGAAAGTTTGGGTACAATAAATGACACTGTTATAAACACATGTCCTCTCTTCCAACTAATTTTCTGAACGAACTTGGTGTTTTTGACGAAGTATCAAGTTCATTATAACGTCTGTCGGAAAGCTGTTGTCTAATAGTATTTGCGAAACTTTTTATTCGTTAGCGGAATGGAATTTTCGGTCACTCAACGCAAAAACTTTGTTTATCATTTGAACCAACGCAACGTTGAACTTCACTTAACTAGTGATCCCGATCGGTATGGATCGGGATGTACGAGTATTTATGCAAGTACCTAGGTGGCCGGATTAAAAAAAAAGAAGTAAATTCGTTGTTCTTTGACCGATTTCCAATGAAATTGAAATATGTTGTAGCTGACATAAAATTAAGAGAGAAAATATATCATTTTTTTTTAAATAGTGTGGGCCAAACAAATGTCATTTTTCAAGAAAATAATGAAACACGTTGTATTATTGTATGCAAATTTTTAGAAAATGTTGTTTGAACTAGAAATGCTTTTTATAAGCATTTAGAATACATAATTTAAAACTCACAAACAACATAATATATTTAATAGTATTAAAGGACGTCTCTTGAGACATTCCATCAGTGTGATAGTATCACAGAAAGTTAGAGTGTATATGCGACCCTGTAGTGTTAAATGGGCATTCGGAATTAAGTTGTTTTATTCAGGAGCACCGTAATCAAAAGAAAACTTAATAATTGTATAGCGTTTGCATATGAGCAACAAGTATTAAGGGCACAACAAACTCATAAGTTTGTTCTTGTTTCCAAATATGAGAAAATGGTTCAGAAGCAAGAGATCGTTTCGAAGTGTATCTAACTAAAAGTAAACATAGACTATATTAAAAATAAAATGCAAAAACGAGAGTTCCTTGTTTCGTTTTTCACGAACTTATTTCCTCACCCTTAAGCCTTGTTTTTAAAAGAAATCAAACAAGAATTTATATTTTCATTCAAAAGTTGAAAAATCCTTTGGTAATTAATCTATTCAGCGTAAACTACGAACATATTGCGCCAGAAGGAATGAATTTCGCACACATTTTTCTATAGAATGTAAATAGAAGGGCCTTAACAAAATAGATATAATTGCAGGGTCACCACCCTCCCCCCCCCCCCCCCAAAAAAAAATATGAATATGCTGGGATTTAATTACAAACTCCAACGTTCTAATTGACACCCACTTGCTTCTAAAAACAACAATCACCATTTATCAGAAGTACAATGATGAGTAATTTAATTTGCATTTTTTTTTGTTTCAGAGGGAATAACCCAATACTTGAAAAAAGTTTGTATTAATTTCAATTACATTAATCAAAGCAAAAATTGAATACCTACATTGTATACAGTTATTGGAATTCCAATCAAATGATCAAATGGACTTCATTGATTTTCAATTTTTAACAAAAAAAAAAAATTATTATTTGTTCTTTAACTACTGGCTGTTATGAATGCAGGATGTAGAATAGTTTAAATGATGTCAAGGTAAACAAAAATAACAACAGTTTGAATGAATTGGATGGTACTCGAACTTTTAGCAAAATCACCCATGAAGCTGCCTACCTAGGCAATGAATTTTAATAGATATTGAAGAGCAATACAGGCCTTTATAATACCTGAATCTGAAGTACCCCATCAAAATCAAAAGAGCAATTCTTGTATTTACCAAACGAATCAAGTGTAAACACATCCGCAGAGAGCACAACCTCGAATTTGAGCATTCAGTTTCTATATGAGGTTCATAACCTATACTGCCTGTAAAATATACAATTGAATTTCATGGTTTTCATGGTTTTCAATGGAATGCCGCGAGTTTGAGTAGCGGCGTTTGTCATTCAAAATTGCCTTGCAAATGAAAATGAACTTTGGGATGATTGGAAATGCTTCATTTTGAAAAGAAAAGTAATAACATTTCAGTGTAATATTTCGTTTGATGTTGCTTTCAGTCTGAACCAAGCTATATAATAGCCGAACTATCCAATGAAGTTCCGCTTTCGTTATTCGTTGTATAGAAGTAGAACTTAATTCTGTAATGTTGTTAAAATACACTTTTGTAATAGATATTCCTTTTGTTCCGGAGTTTTGATAGTCCTGGTTCGAACTTTTGAAATGCATGTTAGAGCTTGAAAACTCTTTTTTTCCTCGTTGTGAGGATTGTTTGTATTTTCGTGCTTATACGTTGAAAACTATAAGGACAGAGTTCTACCTATCGACATAGATACCCCTAAGCATGCGTTAACTATGCGTAGAGTACGCATTGTGTAATTCGACTTCCATCGCCCTGGTACTATTTCTATTCTGCTTTTAATTGTTCATTTGTTATTTACTTAAATATTGAAAAGTGTCAAAAATACCCAAAATTTTTTAAAATGTCTGTGTGTTTACTTAAATCATAACAGTTGGCTCAATAAGCTTAAAAGGTGAGCGTATCGGATTCCTGCTTTTTAAAATCCCGCTTTTCGAAAATCCCAAACAAAAGTTTTAAAATCCCGTCTTCTAAAAAAAACTTTTTTCAAAATCCCGCTTTTTAAAATCCTGTTTAATCAAGCTTAGCCCATTTTGTATTTTGATAAATGTTACACAAAAAACTTTGCATACACCCAAACTTGTCCCCATCCCACATCCTATTTTTTTTTTTTTTTTTTTTTTATAACTTTGCCCGCGCTCAAGGGATTATGAATACCCTTTATATGCTTTTTCTTAACACAGCGCGGCATCCGGTGGAAGAAGAAAAGAAGGATAGGAAAGATGTGTGGCGCGATGTTCTGAGACTAGAGCTGGTTATTGTCTCAGATTTATCTCCAGGGATGGCTGCTGAACTAATGCGGAGAGAATTACCGTGTTTTATTTATTTATGTCCCAAATAATTCGCATTATTTTGTTTATTTCCTTGTCATATTTTATGGGTATGCTAGTTTACTCAATCACATGTTGTTAGTGTTATGCATAAACAGCATGTAAATGAGCAAAGCAGCAACTTATTTTATGACAATTTTTAGAATTGTTTTTTTTAATGGAATATAAGAAGACATAGACAACGGCAGGAATCGAACCCGCAACCACGAGATTGACAGGCGAGCACACAACTATCGCGGTACGGCCACCCCCAAATCCTATATTCCATATTGGGGCAAGCCCGGGGCAGCGTCGTCTTTTTAACACCTTGTGTTGATTTAAAAAGCTGGATTTAAAAATAGCGGGATTACAAAAACCGGGAAACGCTTCCTGCAAGGGAATCGCAATGATAAGTGGCACAACAGTTAAACACATATTTTCTTAAAAAATACAACACAAACTAGTTTTTATTAAATTATATAAATCGAATTTCCTTCAAATTTGGTTCATATTTATAACTTGCTTTTGTTTTTTTATATATGCCCCCACATTTTTTTCATTTATTTTAAAAATGCAAATAACAGTAGCTCCCATACATTTTTTTTGGCCAAAAACAACTTATTTTTCTCAAAAACGACTCCAACGAGTTCTATAAAAAAAATCAGTTCATTAATTTTGGTAATTTTTTTTTTTTGGAAACAAATTCTTAGTTTTGGTACATCTAGTAGTAACATTTTGTTCGTATTCGATTTTCTGAAATATGGTTGGTTTGATTCTTTAAATTTTCTTATGCAGAATTTGAAATACAAAAAAAAAAAGACTTTTTTTTGAAAACTCAAAATTTCGAAATTCACTCAATGGATTTTTTCGAAACTTCGTACTTGGGAGTTTTCTTACATTATCTTGAATAGTGTTAAAAAAAAACGTTAAGAAAAAAATATATTCCTCGAAAACGGTTCCAAAATTTTTTATAAAATAAAATGCACGACTGGATCGTACGAACTTGCTCTTGCAGCTTTAATGTGGCTAACCATTGAGGTTTAGTTAATTGGGTATAGTTATCCTGTGCAGGTGTAAGGCCTCTGTATGTAAGATTACCTTGATTCTTATAATGAATTGTCCAATGGATGATTCAAGGAATAGTTATATAGGTACCTACCTAAAAATGTATATTTAAATCTAAGTTATTGAGTTTAACTATGTAAGTTAGGAGAGTAAAATGTATGTACATACATATTTAGATGGAAACTAAGTATGTAAACATGTACAATAAAGAAAATGAGGGATATAGGTGGGTAGGCAGCTATATACATATAACTTTATAATTTAGGTGCACTATGCATATATAGGATTCATGTGATTTTTAGACATATATATGTATATATAAATGTATGAGGTCCTACATTGTATTTAGTAATCACTGATGTAGGCAAAAATTCGAAAAAAGTAAATAATAATAAGGTAGAAATAAATGGATAATACACATACTTAAATATTTTTATATTGCTTAACCGTTATAGTTTGAGAAAAAACAAAGATGCCAGTTGAATTCATGGATAAATAAGAATATGTCAAAAAAAATTCAAAAATCGTTGGTGCAGTTTTTTAATAAATTAATTTTTTATGTAGAATATTTTGAAAACATTTTTAGAAAAAAAAATTGAAACGCCATTTTGAAGATATTATTGATATACATTTAAAATTAAAATTTCAAAAAAAATCTGCGAATCTGGTTTTTGAAAAATCGATTTTTCAAAAAAAATATGTATTTATTTTTTAAAAATCGAAAAACTTTTTTTTTGAAAATTTTCGCATCAGTCTTATTAACAATTTAGGCAACATTTGTTTAAAAAAAATATTTTAATCGGTTCATCCAATGTTGAGAAAGTCGAAAATATGAAAAGTGGTTCTATGGGAAGTACCGTTTATAAGTGGACTGTACTAATTTAGGAACACACACATTTAAAAAAAAAATCCTTGGAGCCGTTTTCGAGAAATAAATTTTTTTCTTAACGGTTTTTTTTAACTTTTATATGGGAGGTACCGTTGTTTTTTATCTTAGGAATATAGTTTTTTTAAATGTTCGAGACAATGTTAAAAAACTACCAAATGCGAAGTTTCGTAAAAATCTATTAAGACGTTTTCGAAATTTTGAGTTTTCAACAAAAAAAAAGATTTTTTTTTTAATATCCAAAAAAAATTATTTTTGAAAAATTTTGGCTTACAATAGTGTTCAAGCTTTTCAAGATAACTTCAGCGCAATAAGTTTCAAAAAAATCAATTTAACCGTTTTTCAGAAAATCGAAAACCAAAAAACTGGTACTATTAGAGGTACCAAAATTATCTATTTTTTTCCAAAACAAAAATTACTAAAATGTTCTCTTTTGATTCGTTGTAGCTGTTTTCGAGAAAAATAAGTTTTTTATTTTTTTCCAGAAATGTATGGGAGCTGTTATTTGTCGTCTTTTAAAAAATGAAAAAAACGTGTGGGCATATTACGGAACAAACAATATACAGGGTGCGCCAGAGAAACTTACTTATTTGAAAGGTCAATAAAAATAAAAGTACTTCAATTATTGTTTTAATTTTTTTTTTATTTGAGAATACAATATCCCAGTTTTTTTTTCATGCAGTCTTGAAAATGACATCGGATAAATGGCGACCCCCATTGCGCATACACTGATGAAGTCGATTTTTGAAATTCGTCTCCACTCTTTGCAGCATATCAATCAGTATGTTTGCAATGGCGTCGCTGGCAACAAAATCGCGTTCAGTTAATTCTTGCACAATAGCCAATTTATATGGATGAAATTGAAGGTCTTCATGGAGAATTCGTCGAACAGTGGTTTCAGAAATTCCCATAGCAGCTGCGTGTTTGCGAGTCGAACGCCGGGGAGAACGCACAACTGACTGCCTCACTTTTTCGATATTTTCCGGAGTTCTGATGGTCCGTTGAAGTCCATTTCTGGGTTTAGCGACACTTCCATACTCCCGAAATGAGTTAACCGACGACAGAATCGAATTACGGCCAGAATCGAGTCTGTGAAGAGGAATTTCAAAGCGAGCGCGGAAGGCACATTGCATAGCAACAAGTGACGACCGTTAGAAAAGAAGCTCTCGACTGCGAAGGCCCGCTGCTCTCTAGAACAGAGCATGATGGCAACTGACTGGAGTAAGAAACAAACTTGGTAACTTCCTCCTCCAGATGCGCCCCCTCTCGCCACTCTAACCGACCAAATCACCGCGCGGGAATTTTTTCAAATAAGTAAGTTTCTCTGGCGCACCCTTTATAACAAGTTTGAAGCAAATCCGTCCAACCGATTTAGCTGCAGACTCGCGGCCAGACAGACAGACATACAGACAGACAGATGGAATTGGGGGACCCTTTTTTTTGGTGTTCTCTATGATCGTAATGTCATGTTTGATTGTTAGATTTTTTTTTTTGCACGAATCCATAACTTGCCTTATAGTAACTATAATCGCAAGTAAAAATGTGTGTCGGTATTCTTAGGTGTGTACAGTTCACTTTTGCTTATAAACATATTTTATTTTGCGCACTAATTAACGGTGCGTCCCATAGAACCACTTTACATATTTTCAATGGATAGACCGATTACAATTATTTCTTTTTTATGCAAATGCTCCCTAAAAGTTTTAATAAAACTGCATACTTAGATTTTCAAAAACAAATGTGTTCGATTTATAAAAAATAAATAATTTTTTTTTTAAATTGATTTTTCATACGAATTCTTGTAAGTGCTATATATATTACGCTGTCATTTCAAACCTAACTTGATTTGGATAATTAAAATGGTTCTTAGTTGCGTCAATTATTGTGAGTACTTATTCGAAACACTTGCATATACTATCCAATTCCAATTTTAATTGTTGGCGTAGATTATGCTTGCTTATGCTTATGCATTTGCTCATGTGAAGAAGGGGACAGAACAAGCGAGAGGAATCGAATCGCAGTTACATATGTACAATAAAGACAACTAAATAGAACTACACCAGCCAACACTCACACAAATATCACTGTCTTCATACATGCCTTGCCGTGCACGAGAAAGAAAGAATATACTGAAAGTTCAGTTTTGAATCGGACATCAAACGAGTCAGACCTCTGAGGACTGTCTACCTCATTTAACCATTAGTATTCAAGTTTTATTTTTAAAGATTATATGCAGTAAGCGTAAATTTATTTTATTAAATTAAATGGAGAAGAGTGAAGTTATTTTTTTTTTAGTTGAGCATTAACCCTACATACACATAAAATATTCATTGATCACAAATGAATCTCATCGCTGAATACAATTTTTTTCATTAGAGGGCTTCAATTATTATACAAGTCTGCTACTGAGCAAAATATTTCTTCACATAATGTTATTCCCATTAATTGGCGGACAATATACCCAAACTGAAGTACGTTGAATCCATAACATTAAATAAAATTCAATACGGTTCTGGTATTGGAAAATGTTGTGCGAAACAGTCAATAACACGTCCAATAACTATATATTTTGTAAAGAAATCGGATTAGGAAGGACTAAAGCCTTAGGAAAGCCTTAGAAGAAAAAAAAATAAGCTAAAAGTCTGCACAAATTATGTCATTAATAATTTTAGGAAATACATTTTGTATCCTCGTCTGGTTGACTTTTCGGAATCAGGTATATCTGGAATTTATGAAGCCAGAAATACTGGACTTTGCACAAAATCCTTTAACTGATTCTCAATTAGCTAATTTATCGAATTCAATAGCTCCCTTTGCCAAAATATGAACTTGGTTCGTCACATAAAGTCATATTTCCGGTAACATAAACAATAATAAAGGGTTATCCATTTTGGGGTTTCAAAAGTATAGGGCTGGAAATCGACATCTGTCAAACTAAGTTGTTAAACCAATTTTCTTTTCAGTTGAAAGTATGATACTACAAAAATGGTGATTCTGCCACAGCCACATATGGTGCTTTAAGAGGAGATTACGGTTTACATAATCGTCCAACTACGCAAACAATTGGCAAAATTGTTAAGAAATTTGAAGAGACTGGATTGGTTAAAGATATTGTAAGGCCTGTGCATCATCGTTTCGCTAATATCACTGAAAATATCGTATTTTACATTTGGATCTGCACCTACATCCATATAATGTCCAGCTCACACAACAACTGAAGCAAGCTGTCCATTCACAGTGTCGTAGATACGTCTAATGGGTGCTTGAACAACAGGCGGTGGACGGCGATTTTTCGAACAAAAAAAAACAAAATCATTCGGTGGGTATGTTAATAAACAAAATTGTCGTATTTGGGGTTCTAAGAATCTTCAAGTAATTGAAGGGAGGCCATTATATCCACAAAAAGTCACTGTTTTGGGCGCTCTTTGGTCCGGAGGGGTGATTGGACCTTACTTCTTCGAAAACGACGATGGAACGACTGTCACCGTCAATTCGGAGCGTTATGGTCATATGATAACCGACTTTTGTTTGCCTGCTATTGAAGAATACTACTTGGAGAATATGTGGTTTCAACAAGACGGAGCCACATGCCACACAACTCGATGGAATACGGCTTTATTGCAAGAGACATTTCCTGGCCGCGTAATTTCTCGTCGTGGCGATATCAACTGGCCACCAAGATCATGCGATTTGACACCGCTTTTTTTTGTGGGGCTACGCAAAAGACCGTATTTATCCAGATAAACCTTTAACCCCTGAGCACTTGAAAACCAACATTCGTCAAGTTATGGCTGAGATACCGCCCATTATGTGTCCAAAATTGGTCGAAAATTACCTTAGGAGAATCGATGCTTGCAACAATTCGTGTGGCGTTTATTTAAATGATGTAGTGTTTCACACATAATGTCAAAGTTCAAACTTTATAATAAAAAAGAAGTATCATGAAAAAAAATATCTAATATGTGTTTTATTTGCGTTTACTTTTGAAACCACAAAATGTTTAACGTTTTACATTATTAAAAACTTAGTTAAAAATTTCTTTCAATTTATTTATGGAAAAATAACATAAATATATGAACGCTTTTAATAACTCAACGAGAACTTTTGGTCTATGAAGCACAAGCAATAGCTCCTTGTTTTATTTGGAACACTTCTTTAGATTTCTTCATAAAGAATTAAAAAAAAATAAACAAAAATATAAAACTTATGCATTCTAACATATTTCATATACACTCCATGGAAGTTCTTTCGTCTGTTCGCACTCTCTTTTTTATGATTCTACAAGGATATGAGTTGTGTGCCCCGTTTTGCTGGCTGACTCTTGATATTATGTACACTACATAGAGAAAGTACCTGTGGAAAATTATTATACTTTGCTTGGCATACTGTGAAGTGCGAGAGATCGTTTTATTCGCACATAAATTCCATTAGTAATGCATTTCCATTAAAAACTCATTATTCGGTATGATACTTAAATTCATTTCAAGCTCAAAGGAACAACCCCATACCCACCCGTACATCGCTTCACAACCAAAGGATTTCGGCTTATTACATGAGGTATATGACGTATGAGTATATATTCCTTATTTAGGACAAGCATCCACACACGAAATGTGGGGCTTATGAATGAGAGTTGCTCCACCAAGCTATACCTATTATTTGAAGAGTTTAAGTTCCTCACTGTTTTATGGGAGCTAAGGTGAAAATCGTTAAATTGAAAATTAGACAAAAGAAAGCCTGGAGTTATTTTACGGAAGGATATACGTTCGATATGCGTTGCGTATATATACAAAAGTGATGTGTTTGGTTAATTGTTGTATATAAAAATGGAATGATATTAGAGTTTTATTAGTCACAGGAAATTTTGAGGTGGAGCATATTGCTATAAAATTTTTATAGCTGAAATTAAAAGTTAATTTTTTAGACTGATAGGACTTCTGAAAAGAATTAGTTAGTTCAGGTTTCTTAGGAAATATCATAGAAATATAAACGGTATTCCGCGGTTTTGCTGTCAAAAGTGTAGACTTCCCAAATTATTTATGGCTCGCTGGCTGACTTGTTTGTTGCAGTGGAGTGATAGGGAACGCTTTTCACATATTGTAGAGAATCTAGTTTAAGTTTTGTTCCCGCTCACTACAAATAACCGAGATGTTAGGAAAGTGCACTATAGATATCATCTTCAAAAAGCACAAAAACAATATATACACCAGCAACTGTTACACTACTCAGCGAGCGGTAAATTTCTTTATCTTTAATTTTCATCTTCACTCGTGGTTACTTTAGCTTGGTCATTCCAATCATTGTAGTCATCCCATAGAATGCTGTAATTGATTAAGTCTAAGCAATATAAACTGCTGTTATTTTTTTTTGGGAATCCAGGGACGGCTCAATTCAGTTTAGTAATAAATTCATAACGCTATAGTAATTGTATTGAAGCACATCTTGAAAAACGAAAGTTATTTATTGACCGGCAGTGTAGATTTTGTATCAATAGATCAACTACTGATTTGATGGTTTATCTCACCGAAAAGTGGCACAAATCTTTCAATCGTTTTGGAGAAAGTAACATTATTACACCTGGTATTTCAAAAGCATTTGTTAAAGTTACTAAACAGTAATTGAGTGGTTATCTTAACTTTGTTTCAAAAGAGTTACATTTCAGTTCGTAACCACAAATTGACAACAAGCACCTAATACCAATTAGGTTGTAGTGAAACTTGTATGTCAATGGTCAGTGACTTAAAAGCCGATCCTTATAAATTTTAGCTATCTTATTGAAAATACATGCATATGGTATTGATGAAAAATATCTTCTTCCTTGGATTAGAAATTTAATTTCGGGCCGCTCAATACAAGTTGCATTCGACGGTATCAAGTCTGAAATTTACAAAATAAATGCTGGTGTGCCCCAGGGCTCCGTTTTGTCTCTCAATTTGTGTTTTTAAGACGAGTATCCGTTTATTAAAATCGCTTGTAAATTTGTTTGCAAAGGCGTATTTAGTTTAAAGTTTTGTGAAATTTGTATTTTTAACTCGTTTATTTTTGAAGAGGTGTATTTTATTTTTGTTATACTGGTTTATTTAATTTATTATTATTAATCCATTTTTATTTTTGCTTGTTTTTACTTTCAAAGGGATTAGGGCTACTGGGGCTAACCTTTAAACACGCGGCTCTTATGTTACCTCATGTTGGTGTGGCAAAATGTAAAAATGTGTTTTGATTTTCATAAATAAAACAATTAAATAAAAATTCCTACTTAGAAAAATGGCGCTAACCCTACATGCTATTCTTCTATATTTGGATCCATTTAAAATAAACACTACAAAAAACAGATTTATGCAATCCACCAGAATGAGAGTCAAACGTCCATTCTTGCCTAAACTGTCTATATTTCCTGAGTATACGAGAACAAATAAGTGAAATCGAAAGCTATGGCTTTATAATGTATAATTTCACATCTAAATGTATTTTTATTTTAAATCATGCTCTATAGTGAAGTTTAACAGCGCTGTCAGCGCGTTCAATGCTTGAATTTTCTGCATCTTAAGTGCGTTGTACAGCTTTCAACTACACATAAGTAATACCAGACGCCATAAGAGCTCTAAAAACAGGATTTAGCCTTAGAAGTAAAATGCTACCGCATGCGCATTTCGAAATATCAAAATATAGCATTAGAAGACCAACTACAAATTGGCTGTGGATCTGAGATTAATACAGGATGGCCCACGAATCGTGCTTCAAAAATAAAACGTAATAACTTTTTTTCAGTGTGAGGAATCGGCTTATTTTTTTTTTATTTTATAGGCTACTGTTTAGATTTATCAAAATAAATGCTTGGGATACTGAAAAATGGATTTGGATAGTGCAGCGATACCATTCTTTGTAGTCCGTCATTTCCATTCAAAGGGAATTTAGGCTGGAATTTGGCGGTACTCCCCCGAGGAGCTGGAACATTATGAGGCTGGTGAACATGTTTGCCGAATATGGAAGCATCGAACGAAGACGGTATCATCGAGATCCCAATGTTCGGGCTCAGGATACAATCATGGCTGTTGCATCGGCAATACAGGCAAATCCAAGTGTTTCGACTCGAAACTTATCGAGCCAGATTGGAGTTAGTCCAATTGTAATAATCTTCTGGGTCATTACAACGGATACTTCATGATGACTTAAACTTGTTTTCGTACAAAGTCTAAATTACAATTACAATTACAACTAAACCCTCAGGATTTGCCTGTTCGCCTTGAAGTTTGCCGAAAAATGATTGAATGGCCGAAGAAGACAACACATTGATAAATTGTTTGTTCGTGTCGGATGAGGCCCATTTTGACTTATACGGCAATGTTAACAAGCAAAATTGGAGTATATGGAGTGAATCTAATACAGAAATGCTCCATGAGACGGAACTGCACCCAGAACGAGTCACTGTGTGGTGCGTAGCTTCATCAAGGTGTATTGTCGGGCCATACTTCTTTGAAGAAAACGGTGTAACACAAACTGTCAATGGGGACCGTTATTTAAAGATGTTGAAGTAGTCTTTTTACCCAGAACTTCGCCGAAGACATATCCCTTTCAGCAGGATTTAGTTTCAACAAGATGGAGCAAGTGCACACGATGTGCACACAAGTTATGGCGGAGCTCCAACGAAAATTCCCAAATAAAGTGATATCCAGAAACTGCACTTTCCGCTGGCCCCCAAGGTCACCTGACCTGACTGCACCAGACTTTTTTTTATGGGGTTATGTCAAGCAGGACGTGTACAAAACGAAACAGGGGAATTGAACTGAATGGAAGGAGTCCATTAAGACAATAATTGAGGCGATCCCAATTTCAACCCTTCAGGCTGCAATGAACAATTTTCTGACCAGGTGCCCCATGCGCGTGAATGAGCGTGGAGGTCATTTGCGGTCTATCATCTTTAAAAACCATTAGTTATTTAAAATAAAATTTAATTTTTAATCCAATAAAAAAAAATTAATGAAATACATCGATTAAAATAAAAGTTATTTAAGTTTCTATTGTAGCACGATTCGTCGGCCACCCTGTATCTTAACACATTCTACTCAGGAACCCATATTATAATAGGGTGGTGACCAAAATAAATACAAAATATTTATTTTATTAAGAAAAAAATGTATTACTTTAAATCAAAAATAAGTGAATGCATGTTCAGATTAGCCATGTTCATATTGGAACTATAAATTTACTCTTTTAAAGCAATGCGAAAAAAATTTGATAATTTCACGTTTTGCATAGTAGGTAATGACCGAGTACACACACATATAGGTTTTTTCATAGCATTTAAAAAAAAAACTTTTTGTCAGGGCTTTAATACTATTAGTGTACGCACAAACAAAAATAAACCTACGTTAATTCCCTTATAGGAGTTCGATGTGACTACACACAGAGGATACAAATTTTTTATATCACAGTGCTCGATTAGCAGCTTTATTAAAAAAAAGTTTGGAAACACATATCCTTAAAAATTGCAACGTAGTCTTTAAATGCACTTCAGGAAAAATTCTTTAAAAAGCAATTCGTTCTCTTAAATACATTTTTTTTATTATTTGCTTTCCTTGACTTTTAATTTCTGAAGCACCCTATCTTATAACAATACCATGAAGTTGAAAAAGACGAAAATGCCATCTTGTTGGAACTGGCTCTAAAAAATGTACAATGAATTTTAAACCGACATAAAAGAGCTCTATATCACCAGTAATTAATATTGCAGCTCCAGAAAATTTCAGCTTAATTGGAAGTAATGTCTTGCCTGACAATAAAAATGGCGACGAGATATAAAACTAATTCAATTATTATTTTTGTCATTTTAAAAAAGAATCATTTTTCAAAAATGATTTGATTTTACATCTGCAAAATAATTTTTAAGTATGTTTACTATCTAACTACTTTTCTAAATTTTTTTTGATAACTTAATGCACAGAATTATGTAGGCGCGCTATAATTTAACGAAGTATCGTCACTACATTTAAAAATATACATGAAAATATTAAACGCGCACTTGAAATTCACAATCATACAATCGAAAATCTAAATTATTGTCATCTTTGTTATTTCTATTTTACATACTATGACACAATTCATTCATTCTTTCATGGTATTAGAATATTCATATATTTTTCTTTTTACTACGCAACCTAATCCAAAGAACAATAAGACAAAAGCGGTGTTTTAATAATTTCAAACCCGTGTACTACAGAGCTTCAAGTCACTTTTGCCACTGATAACAGGCTAATTAAAACCAAAAAATAGCTCTCAAACTCAATGAATTAGCTACATGGGAACTTGATATTAGCTGTTTATTTAGCAAAGAGCTCTATAAGTGGATTTAGACTTATAGAGCTAATTGCTAAATAAACAGCTTTAAGTATTAGCTCTTGAAGGGCTATAAAAGCTTTTATACAGCTAAAAATGTTTCTTGGGTTATTTGTTAAAGTTTAAGCGAAAACAAAGATGCCATTTGAATTCCTGGATAAAGCCTAGTACGCTGCTGCTGCGAAATGAAATTTTTCGGTGGTCTCCACTAGGAGAGCGAAATGCTAACGAAAACCATAGCGGAAAAATATTTGCGGAGAGTTCTGTAAGCTGTCAAAAACAAATGACAAGTTGTAAAAAAAAAGTAATTTTGTCGCCAAATTACTTTTAGATGTAATTTTCTTGAAATAATTCTTGGATTTAAAAATTGTTCTTGTTACACATAGAGGATTTAAAATAAAACTCAGAACCGTTTAAATGATGGAAATTAAGCAAATACTTTGGGACTTATTAACTGGTTTATCTGCCGATTTGATGAAATTTCTATTAATTTTAAGAAAATCAATGAAATAGGGAGGTAAACCACTCTATAATTCGAAAACTACGTCCTTCATTGGGATGGTGTAAACGGTTATGAGTTCTAATTTATGGTTTCTTACTAATTCCGGATACCATTTTCAAGTCCAAGAATTATTTCAAAAAAATTATATATAAAGGAAATTTGGTGACAAAAAAAATACATCTAAAAGTAATTTGGTGACAAAACTACTTTTGGTTTTGTTAATGCTTCCTTTGAAAGTATGAAGTTTTGATTCAAAAAAGATATAGCTCGCCTTTATTGAACAACCCGTTCCAAAGATATAGTTCAAAATCTATTCACTGTTCACCTTGAAATACATAATCTGAAAATACTTTGAAGTGTATCTTTGGAACGGGTTATCCTAAAAACCTGATTGATACCTTTTTGTAATCTACTCTTGATACTCTCAAAATCAGCATCAAAAGTTTTTATGTCGAAGCCTTATTGCAAAAAATCACTCTTGAAATACGCATATTTAGAATGATGTATGCGTATTCCTGGAGCTATTTTTTTAATACAACTTCTTTGCAAAAAATGTTGATGCTTCCTTTGAAAGTATGAAGTGCTGATTCTAAAAAGATATCGCTCACCTGGACAACCCAATAGTAAAAATGCATGGCCTTATATGTCAAATCCCATTGACAAGTGACCAGCTTGCAAGCAGCTTGATTTGCTATCAAATTCACGAGCAGGGCATCTGCCATATGATGGTTCAATATACATTAAAAAAAAAAAAAAACTTCGTCCAGAAAAGAAAAAGAAGGTAGCGATGGCAATGCGAGGTAAGTGATTTGTCATCATCTTCTTTCTATCAACAACAAAGGACTAGCGAGGTCATCACCTGAAATTGTAGACTAAATAACAATGTCCATCCCGTGCCGATTTTCACGAAGTAAACATTAAACAGATTATCTTATCTTGAGAAATAAGTTCTGGGGTATGGTATAAAATCGCCAATCAATGAGATCGGAAACAGGCTTTCTAAATAGAGGTGGGTATCGTTTAAGATGGCCTTTTTGCAACCAAACATTATTGTGGTAACGATGATTTCCTTAATTGTCGTTGGTGCAGCGGAAGGCCGCTTACCTTTGGCTTCCTTGTCCCGACCAGGTCGGAAATTCATATTCGTACTGCCAGTAGCGGGCGGTCGATTTGATTTTTTCTTTGTGGCAATTGAGTTAATTTATTTGTTGAAAGTATGTAGTTAGAAATATTGAGTGTTTTTTTATATTTATATGGTGTAAAAGTCGGAGTAACAAATGTATTTTAAAAAATCATGACATGGACAGTTAATTGCAGAACAAACTACTGAATCTTGATTATAATATTTTTATTTAGTAGTCACTTAAAATAAATTAATTTTAAAAGGACATAGGTTATTTTTAATCTAAGCACTAGCACTAGGTATGAGAAAAGTCGATAGTTGTGTGCTTCTTTCCAACTTCCCATTTTCATTTTGCAATGAACTGTTTCCCATAAAATCGAAAACCAAAAAAATGGTTCTACTATAGATGTACCAAAATAAGCTCTTTTTTTTAAATATTAGAGAAATTTACCTGTTCCTGATTTTTTTTTTAAATCGTTTTTGCCGTTTTTGAGGAAAATAAGATTTATCTTTTCGGCAAAAAAAAAAATATATATATATGGCAAGTACATTTATCTTTTGTCTTGAACAAAAAAATGAAAAAAAAACTTGTGGGCATAGTTACCGAAAAAAACAATATGTACCAATTTTGAAGCAAATCCATCCAACCGTTTAGACTGTAGGCTTGAGCAAAGACAGACAGGAAGACAGACGGAATTTCGGGACCCACTTTTTTGGTGTTCTCTATGATCGTAATATCATGTTTGATTGTCAGATTTCTTTTTTACGAATGCATAACATGCAGTATCTGAAGTAAGAATGTTGTTACTTCGAAACTAATATTTTATTAAGCTAAATAACGGGTTATCCATTTTGCGGTTTCAAAAGTAAATGTAAATAACACACATAAAATATTTTTTTCATGATATTTCTTTGTTATTGTAAAATTTGAACGTTGACATTATGTGTGAAATATTACATTATTTAATTGATCACCACGCGAATTGTTGCAAGCATCGAATCTTTTGATGTAATTTTCGACCACTTTTTGACACATATTGGGCGGTATCTCAGCCATAACTTGACGAATATTGGTTTTTAAGTGCTCAAGAGTTAAAGGTTTATCTGCATAAACACGGTCTTTCGCATAGCCCCACAAAAAAAGTACAGCGGTGTCAAATCGCATGATCTTGGTGGCCAGTTGATATCGCCAAGACGAGAAATTACGCGGCCAGGAAATGTCTCTTGAATTAAAGCCATACTGGCTCGAGTTGTGTGGCATGTGGTACCGTCTTGTTAAAACCACATATTCTCCAAGTCGTATACTTCAAAAGCAGGCAAAAAAATTCGGTTATCATATCACCATAATGCTCCGAATTGACGGTGAAAATCGTTCCACCGTCGTTTTAGAAGAAGTAAGGCCCAATCACACCTCCGGACCAAAGAGCGCCCCAAATAGTGACTTTTTTGTGGATGTAATGGCCTCTCTTCAATTACTTGAGGAATCTCAGAGCCCAAAATACGACAATTTTGTTTATTAACATACCCACCGAGTGAGAAATGTGCTTCGTCGCTGAAGAAAATTTTGTTCTAAAAATCGCCGTCCACCACCTGTTGTTCAAGCACCCATTTGACGTATCTACTCGTACGACGTTGTGAATGGTCAGCTTGCTTCAGTTGCTGTGTGAGCTGGACTTTATATGGATGTAAGTATAGATCCAAACGCAATCTACGCCATAATGTGCCGTAAGAGAGTCCTAATTCCTGAGAACGACGAGTAATCGACACATTCGGGTCTTCGAATGTGCGAAACGATGATACACAGGCCTTACAATATCTGTAACCAATCCAGTCTCTTCAAATTTCTTCACAATTTTTCCAATTGCTTGCGTAGTTGGACGATTATTTAAACCATAATCTCCTCTTAAAGCACCATAAGTGGCTGTGGCAGAATCACCATTTTTGTAGTAGGTTTTAACAATTTTTATGCGTTGTGCGATAGTTAAGCGATCCATTTTCGTAAATGTCAGAAAATTAGTTTAACAACTTAGTTTGAAAGATGTCGAATTCCAGCCCTATACTATTGAAACCGCGAAATGGATAACCCTTTACAAGCAATTACTTAAAACTAGAAAACAATTGAATCCTGAAAACTAAATTAAAACTAAGGGGAATATAACAAAGGATATTAGACGGATTAAGTTAGGAGTTCCTTATGAAGAGATAACTTAGATAGACTTAGATCGAAAATTGTAGAATTATTAGCTTTCCGAAGCATCCTTGTGATACGTTCGTTTTGGCCATATTCAGTACGATGGAAGGGGATCCAGAAAACATTGGTATGGACCTGAGACGACGATGGTGTACATTCTGTATAATTTTTTCATGTAGAGCTGGGCTATCAATACCACCATTCAAAAGCTGTTGTACAAAAATTATATCAGCGTTATCACGACGTCGGTATATCATTTGTAGATTTATTAACTTAAGACGATTTTCGTAAGGAGCTAAGTTAAATGGGTTTTCCCATCTAAGCCCGCGTAAAGCAAACCTGATGAATCTACGTTAAACAGCCTCAGTACGTTGCATATGGACACTGGGGAGGCATATTTAAGAAGAGGCCTAACAAAGGCAATATAAAGGGATTTTGTGACGTAGGAATTTGAGAATTCTCTTGACCAGCGTTTAATGAACCCAAGAGTAGAATTTGCTCTGTTAATGACGCTGTTTATATGTTGACTAAAGTTGAGCTGATTGTCACAAATAACACCTAGGTCCCAAATGTAGGCGACTATCGGAATTGGTTGATCATTTGTAAAATATTGTCGTTGCGACAAGGGAGGGCGTTTTCGGGAATAGGTAATGGCTTGAAATTTACGCACGTTAAGCTCGAAGAAGTTATGTTGACAGCAAATAAAGAAGCAGTTTAAATCTTTTTGTAACAAATGAGCATCTGTGATGCATAAAATGTGTTTTGAGATCCTGAGAGAATAAGCTCCACATCATTAATTGACAAGGGTCCTAAGTGACTTCCTTGCGGGATGCCTGATGCTGAACTAATAGTGTTAGAAGAGAATGATCTAAAAATAACCGTGTATTGGCGATCGTTTAGATAGGAATGGATCCAAGTTATAAACAGGGGAGGGAACCCCTATGATTTAAGTTTGAAAAGAATAATGTTATGCGAGATCTTATCAAATGCTTTGCTAAAATCATTTGCAACTGTATCAACTACATGACCATCTTCTAAAGCACAAATGGTATTAGAAACAAACTCAGTAAGGTTAGTGATCGTAGACCTTCCTTTAAGAAAGCCTTGTTGTTACGGAGAAAAGATTTGCTTGCAATAAGTGAGCAAGGTGTCATGAATTAAACTCTGGAAAAGTTTAGATATGCAAGAGTGTTTGGCAATATGTCGATATTTAGAAACATTATTTTTACATCCTTTTTTATGAGCGGGGATAATGAAAGAATTCTTCTTTGTTTTGGAAACACGCCATATGTGATAGATAGTTCGAAGAGAGCTGTTAGCGGTTGGGCTATTTTTAAGACATATTTTTTAAGGACAATAGGAGGAATCCCATCGGGGCCAGACGAGAAGTCTTCCTTAAGTAGGTGTATTTTGTCAACTATTGAAGAAGGAAAAATGACAATCGATGATAAGGTAATTTTAGTGCAGCCGTTCATAAAGTTTAAGTAGTTATGATCTATATCTGTGTTATATGAAGAAAATGCCTGACTAAAGAATCAGGCTAGAGATAATTTTTGGGTCAGCAGATGAAACATTGGCGTATTTCAAAGTTGAAGGGTAACATTCCGATTTTCTTTTAGAATTGATAAATTGAAAAAAGTGTTTTGGATTAGACATAAGATCAAATTGAGTTTGGATTATATGTCTGTAGTAGAGAGATTCACACAAATTTTAAGTCTTGATTTGACTTCGACCTGCGATATTGTTTCCAAAGCTTATTTCTTTTGTTACGAAGTGAACGAAGTTCTTTGTTACACCAAGAGGGTGAAGAGGTAAAATTTTTGAGTGGTAAAAGATATCTTGTGAAAAACAATTTTGTATATGGGTATAAAAGTGTCAATTACAATGTCAATATTAGATTCATTATACATAAATTCAAAATTGATGTTACCAATAAGATCGTTAAGCTTATCAAAGTTCGCTTTATGAAAATTGAATTTTTGAATCGAGAGAGAGTAAGGGTGGATAATATAACATTCGTAAGCGAACGTGAGACAAATGGGAGGGTGGCAACTGTCGAAACATTTTTTCATGGCCAAAATTTATTTATTTATTTATTTATTTATCATCAATCAGAGATAATATTCTCTTATAGACTTAGATATAATTATTATACATTAGTTTATTATTAAATAAATAACAAATTTTTAATTAAATAAACTTAACAATTACAATTGATTCGTTACTTCATTGTAAAATTATTCCGTTTAAAACATGTAATTTAAAAGTTTCTCTTGAACAGTTTCTAAAAATGTCCATTCTATAACAAACAACATTAGTTTTCCTGATACAACGAGTAATTGGCTCATTCAGGCCATAGTTAGTCCGATGAAAAAATTCATATAATATATTAGAATCCCGAACATTTCTTTGAGGAAATCGAAGTTTAATAAGATTTAATAAATGTGGGCATTTTATGTGATACGTTAAAATATCTCTGATAAACATAACAGAGAAGCAAGAACGTCGAATTTCCAGAGTTTTTATACCAAATAATAAGCACCTTGTATTGTAAGTTGGCATGTCAATTCGCCAATTTAATTTATAGAACAAATATCTAGTAAAGCTTTTTTGAACTTTCTCAATTCTATTACAGGAGTTTCTGTAGAAAGGATTCCAAACTATACTCGAGTATTCCAAAACAGATCTTACTAGAGAGTTAAAAAGAGATTTGAGCGAATGAGGATCTTTGAATTCTCTTGTGTTTCTCTTTAAGAAACCAAGCATCTGATTAGCCTTATTGACCATATAATCAATATGTGGCAGAAACGAGAGTTTTACATCTAAGATTATTCCTAGATCCTTCTTAAGATCAATGCGTTCTAAACATACATCATTTAGTTTATAATTGAACATAATAGTCGTAGAGTGTCTGAAACAAGACAGAACTTGACATTTAGATACATTAAGATGAAGATCATTACTTTTACACCATTCAGTTAATCTAAGTAAATCTTCAAGAAGTAATTGACAATCTGATAAACACTTAATTTTACGATACAACTTTAGATCATCTGCAAATAAAAGACATGGGGAAGATATAAAAATTGAATAGATTTACTCCATTACCTGGATGACTGGATCTTAGAGGAATTTTAACGATGGTTAGTCGGGTAAACTGTGCTGCTCCTTAAATTCCAGAGCTCCGGTTGCTGAAAACTTGATGATATCTGTGTATCTACTTCTTCCAATGCAGGCTATGGATACATTAAGAAGTTACTTTTTGAAGACACTCCTTGTCAACCACTCCGCTCTTCTCTTCTTTGGTGTACCCAACAATTAAAATGAGAACGATGTTCTGAGTTGTGAGAAAGGAGGTCGGAGATGTAGGTTCTCTTAAACATGGTCGTAATGATAATGAAGAAATATAAACAAAGCTTTTGGTTAAATTCTCAATTTCGAAGTCTTAAATTCTACAAAATCTTAACATTCTGGTTGCTGTAGATTTATTGTCAAAGCAAAATCCAACTCATCATGTATTCAATTAAACTTCGATTTCAACTGTTACCCGCCACTTTTATAATCAAGATGTTCCTCTTTCATTGTGGCTTCCTCAGTTCAATGTCATCTCATTAAAATTACCTTTGCCAAAAGCCATCAACAAGACTAAACTGATAATAATTCTCAAGACTTTGTCTACGATTCCTTTCATGTGGCACAGAATACCTATAGCTAGAAGATATATGAAATATCTAAGAGCAAACAGAAAACACAATACGTCACTAAGTTCGTCCCAAAAGGGCGCACAATATCTCCGTTAACCAACAACCTATAGGTATGTTACTTATTTTACTTAACGCCCTTTCATCATTTGCTTTATGGTGGTTTCGAGAATTTTGTTTGATTACCTACTTCGTTTTTTTTTGTTGAAACTTTTCCTCTTTGCATTATCTATAAGCTTTTCAATTACTTCCTGCATGGTGTATCCGGCTCCGGCTCCAACTCCGATACAGGTCGTCAACACTTGATTGGTATCTGATTCAAAAGGTACCTATTTATGCCCTGGCATGCCCCTACTATACTCAAATTCATCCCGAAATGGAAGCTCCGTTGATGGCAAAGCAAAATAAAAAAGGGAGACAAATTATTATCTAATACACATTTATATGACATTGACGTGAGGGAATTTCTGATACCCTGTATATGGGCTTTATGCTAATGTCAAGGCATTCAACAACCTATAGATAGCTATACCCATCATTTCCAAGCCCGAATACATTATTCCACAAAAGAATTTCCTTCACGATTTTGTGGTAACTCTTTATGGTTACTTGCTTCATATCGTAACGTAACCCAGCATCATTACTTTCATCTTAAAATAAAATAAAAATCATGCAAAAACCCAAATCTCATCCGAATGAATACGGCACATAAAAATCTTTGATCCTTATTTACATGCAAAGGACTTTACCAATAATACTTGAAATCAGTACGGGTATATATGTGTTGTCTGTGTGATCTCTTGCCTTCATCAGATGAATTGCCGAATACTAATTAAAATAAATAACACATGAGCCGAATGTTAATGAAAATATTTGCCCAAGTGTGCGAACAATGAATCCAGTTTTCATCAGAGACATTGTGTCACCACCTGCACTTTCTGTTGCGGGGTAGCTTGAGCTATAAAAAGAGGCGGACTTATTTATGCTTATAAGAATAAGGCCAATATTATCGTGTCTCCATAAGATTCTATTTATCGATTCTCATGAAAGCTTTTGGCAATGTTTTTAATGCTGGTCTTAAAAAAGAAACAATAAAGTGACATGAATATACCATGATACACCAAGGGCGGTCCCAGAATTTGGATCATGGCGAAAAGTGGCGGGTGGGGAGGGGTTGGATATTGTTGGTGTCAGTTAGTGACGTCTATTGTAAGATTTACTTAATAGTTGTAGCACTGAAAGGTGAGTTTTTATATTCACACATTCACTCAGGGGGATCCGATTACTCTTTGAATGATTTATTTTAACACAAAATTAAATGAGATGTAAAAAGAAATGAAAAATTCACCGGGGTTACATTCGTGTAGTACGGCAGAAGAAAGAGCTTCTAGATTTTAGAGATATATTTAACATTTCTGGCCTAACAGGTATAACGAAATGTATTTATTGCATCAGGAATGAAGCCAGAGAGATGCTTAGAAAATTATCGATAAGACAATAAGATACAAGAGATGTCTTATGGATGGTTTAGGGACACAATATGTTTCGCGTATTCGTGGTTTCGACGCTTCGAGCTTGTCCTTTTTAATTCTAGGCAAACAAAACGTAATAGATAAATATTTATTAATAAGAGTTCCGATAAAAGATCTCGCGTTCGTCTTCGTAGTAATACAAAATTCAACTTTTTATTAGCTTGAAGTATAAAGAAGAGAAGGATAGCTAGATGATGATAGAAAAGTAGGAAAGATATTTATTATAATTTCTTAATGGCTGTGTTCAGCCCAAAAAATGACCACTTAAGGTGGACACCAAATATTTTAATAATGTATATATCAACGAACAGTGTATACATAAGCGAACACAATATTTCCAACGTAAAATGCACTATCAAATTTAAATTTCCCAAAAAAAAAATCAGTGACTGATTTTTGAAAAATCGATTTTTTTCAAAAAAATAAATGTGTATTTATTTTTAAACATCGAAAAACCAATTTTTTGAAAATTTGAGTATGCAGTTTTATTAATACTATTACGGAGCATTTGCTTAAAAAATATGGCAGGTACTGTTAATAAGAAAATTTGTAAAAAATTTTTTTAACGAAAATGCAGGTATAGTAGTAGACATAGTAACAATATAATAAGTACCTACACATTTTTTTATCAAAATTGTTAGAGGCGTTTTCGAGATATGGTCGAATGGCCTAAAAAACCATCCGAAAATCTATTTTAGATAATCACCCGAGCCGCTTAAATACCAAGTTTGAAGAAAATCGCTCAAGCCGTTTAGGCTGTAGAGCTTTGTACAGATAGTAGAATTTCGGAAACGTTTTTGGTGCTATCCATCATCGTATTGTTAAGTTGGAACAAAATCTCGAGTTCTATATTTTTTGCGAATCCCTAACTTGCCATATTTGTAGTGCCAACCTATTCATCGCAAGTAAAAATGAAGTAACTTTCTGCTGGTTTTAAGCCCAGGAAATAGAGTTTGCGTAATAGTGAAGTAAAGCTATTCAGGGATGTGCAAAAAATTGTATAGGTATTGAAGAAGTATTTCCAGCAGCTTCTACAAAAGACATCTGTGGATGGATGGAGAAAGAAGAGAACTCAATTGCAATCAAACAAGAAGGTTGACTTAGGTATAAAAAAAGCTAATCATCAACTAGTCTCCCATCCAAGCAGCAATAAAAGCTATTTCTGCGCTTTGGCATCTGAGAAGCAGACTCCTCGGGAGTCACTTCTTCAAAGATTTAGAGGAACTCTCTAACACTCCTTGCAAGAATGTACTAAATTTCATTAACGCTACTAAATGGCTTCAAAGTTCATAATCAACATAGCCGACCAATAGGTCGAATTTGTCAGCTAAAATTCTGTGGAAGGGTCGGCCGCCTTCTCGACTTATTCAGCCAATCTGACGCAACTAAACAGGCACACACACCAATCACTGATCCATCAAACCCACCCACCAGACGTTAAGGGGAGCCGCTTGCTCCACTGGGCTTGAATGAGGGATGGTCTATACAGTGGCGGTAAAGGAGAGAATCACGCCCTCAAATGACAGTGGTATTGTAACCTCACCTTAACCCAGTGTCTATGTGCCGACCGACAAAGATACTACTCCCTTCCGATATTTAAAGCTACTGCTTGAGGGAAAGAGATATGTTATATTATGTTTTTAGCATGGGTTTCTTCCAATAGGGTATCACTACGGATCTACATTGACCTAATGTCTACTATAAGATCTCTTCTCCCCACGCTAGGTAGTATTCTTTTCTTTACCTCCAGTTTTAACTGAATACCGCCCGTGGGTTATAATAAGATAGCAAGTACCTATTTCTCAAATCCACTGTGCCAATATAAATTATTTCCTATCTTTCTATTCTTTCTAACTAGTGCCGCATTCAAAACACTTTAGGTCTTACAGGTATATAGTTTAAATCATTATTATTATTATTATTATTAAGTGTGGCGGTAACAACATCAACTGTCAGCCCACTAACCTAACTTATAACCTAACTAGTCCCCGATTCTGATTGAAAATCATCATGTCAGATGACTGGCTAATCATCCCGATATGACTCATCTACAAAAAAGGGGATCTGATCAAGGAATATGGAGTTACATCCCAGCTAAATGTCGCAAAAAATATCATATACCAAGCTTGCTGCGTGAACATCTTCAGGCAATCTGCAACCTTTAATCACCAAATACCAGTAAAATCATGGTCCCTTCAGATAAAACATGGACCAAATATCCAAACTTTGGCAAATACTGGACAAGAAAATTTCAAAGCACTTTTAATACGGTGATGCACGAATTCGAGGGAAAATTACTTCAGTTGAGTCATGTGAAGCTAGAAAATATTCTAAAATTTTCAATTGGGAAATACTATTCGCTAACTATTCCAAATATGTACAGGCTTCCAGCAAGGAGATGCATCCTTCAGACAGAACAAACAATACAGAGAGCAGGCATAAACACTATCTGCAGTAAATACGTCCAGTGCCAAAGAAACAAACGTCTGTTAAGGCGTCGGCGTTGCTATTGAGAGCAAAAATAATGACCGGATCCTTCGTTCTGTCTTCCCCATATAGAACTTCACAGGATGTAGCTTTATACCTTGAATTCAAATAAATAACGTCTTTAGATTAATATGTCTTTTTTAAAGGATTTGCTTCAGGGTGAAAATTTGGCCTAAAGCTAATCTGCATGACCAATAACTGATTGCAGTGTTGCTCATTTAGTATGTCGGATGTGATATTTAAAGGGAAATGCATCGGTAACTCTTCCGGGACATATGAAGGTGTTTTTGACAGATTGGCCATAACGAGTTAATATGTATAATCAAGTCATCTGACCTGCCTCTGCCTACTTACATTATTATATTTGAAGAGCACAACAGATAATCCCAAATAGTATCTAAGCTTCGATAAGGCTTCGATAAGTTATTTCATCGTCGATAAAACCTTACCGAAATTTTGTTGAAAAAGGCTTTCATTCGTATCCTACATTGAACTGAACTTATATTTTATCCATGTAGGCGCTGCTGAGAATTAAGGTTGAATACCATTGCTACTAGACTTAGAAGACTTACACTAGACTTAAAAATCAGTTTGTGCGTGATATTCTGAAATGAGTCAAAAATCACCTTTGTTTTTATTGGATATTGGCCCAAACAATTCCATTGGATTGCTATCAAACAATTTCTTTTGGTAATAGTTTGTATGAACTTCAAATAGATTAAACTTTTAGGGTTAGAAGAGGAAAATATGCAATATTGGTTGTAAAGCACATGGTAAGTCAAGTGCAGAAATTCACTTAATCTTAGGAACATACCAACTGCCTAACTAATTCCCGATTTATTCGTAATAGAAACAGAAACGTGCAAATTTTTTTGACCAATAGTTCTCCAAAAAAATTACTATCAAATTCAAAGATAAACGGAGGGCCTTCGGATACGTAGTAAATACGACTATGTAAAGATGACAGTGTTAGCCTCAGTTAAAAGTGCCAAGTTTAACCATCAAAATAAATCAGAACACTTGCGAGGGCAAGCAGGACTATACCACGGTTGCGGGGTACAGTGACAAAAGTGGTTGTTGCTGAAATCAGGAAATACTTGTATCCTTGGATTCAGGGATTTTTAAGAAAGAAAAACAAACAAAACATAAATATACATTCGAAAGTGTCTGTGTATGTTTGTATGTCTTCTAGGATATCCAATGGTCCGGTAGTATACTCTTGCTCGTCATCAGAGAGGCCAGCGGTTTTTTTTTTTTTTTGTTGGGTTGACTTTTATTTTTAGGTTGAAGATAGGTATACTTATGTATATATTTTGCATTTTGAAGTTTTTCTTGTGTCGGTTTCGCTTTTGATTGTCATGTTTATTGTGGCTAAAGGATTGCTCCTTCTCTGCGTGTTTTGTGTTATCACCGAAAACAACTCTACCCGAATAATGCTTGGGGTGATTGTTACTTAGACAAAGGAAAAAGCAATTTCCTGCTGACTTATCCTTTAGATGTACATGTTTACAGTACATACTTGTACTGTATATTCCTTTCTTTCTTTTTACATTTTGAATATAATAACTGTAAGTGG
The DNA here is from genome assembly GCA_910595825.1 of Philhelius pedissequus. Taxonomy (NCBI): domain Eukaryota; kingdom Metazoa; phylum Arthropoda; class Insecta; order Diptera; family Syrphidae; genus Philhelius; species Philhelius pedissequus. The sequence goes on along the minus strand of OU343160.1, from coordinate 315,818,157 downwards.
GAGGGTGTGGTTATTGTGTGTACTGTATGAATAGTTAGTAAACATGATAGGTAGCTCCCCCACATGAGTACCTACCTTCTACAGTTGCAAAAGGAGGTAATCATATGTTTTGCATTTTTATTGCACCATTTTGAGGACACTTGTCGTGTGAAATGACAACTTTGACAAGGATCCTTCATGAGGTGCTGCAGAAATAGAATCTGCTCTCTCACAGTTTGACGATTGTTTTTTTTTTTTTGCGTTATTATGTACCTGTGTTCTTGTGCGAGTGTGCTTCTGTGATGAAGTTATTGTATTTTTTTTCTCTCTATACCGACACAGTTGAATATATTTTGGGAAACACAAAAATAAAACCACAATCCACAAAAAAACAATATTAGCACTGTGGTTTGTGTATTACAATTTATGACAATATGGGAGTTTTGGGTTGAGAATAAAATTCTAGCATATATTACTCGTGCTAAGCAAAACAAAGAGCGAAGGATGGTTATCTACTCGGAAAAGTTTTTTTTTGCCGAATAAATTTATTTTTGTTGGAAAATTTGATAACTTTTTACTCGTTGCATGATATTTGATTTACACAGGATGACGAGGGCGACACACATGTGTGTAAGGGATATTCTGATGTTGATTGTTTTTTTTTTTACGGATACGGATTTGTTATATTAAAATATTTTTAGGGATGCTTGAATAGATTTTATTGTCTCAAGGTCGTGTTATTGAGTCAAATTTTTTGTGTAAAATGAAAATGCTTTCATTTTGGTTTCATGTTACAGATTATGCAAGAAAAAAGGGAGATAGAGAAAAAACTAATATTGATCTTAAAGAGACATGTTTTTTTTTTGGAAATAAAAAAAGTTTACTGTTTTTTTTTATTGTAGGTTTATGTTGGATAACATTCAATTGAGTTTAGTTTTCTGTAGAAAATATTTCATAAGCCAGATCAAAATCTGAAAAGTTTTAACCCTATATCTACCACATTATTATAAATAATATAAAAGAAATGAAATAAAATGTTTTTTAACTTTTATAAAGCTTAAGCTATTTGGAGTTAAAAAAAAGTTAGTATCTATAAAGAATGAATATTTTTGCATTTTAAATATTTTTGTTTTCATATTTTCATATAGAAATCATTATAAATAGGCTTTGATTGCAACAAGACAAATATTAACTTAGGTTGAATATTTCAAAATGTAACTGTCAGTTCAATAATAACTGTCATCTGTCAGTGCGATATGTTATTTGCCACTTAAAACAACACCATCCATCTTCTAACATTTCTTCAATAAGCGTTTTTCTTTTTTCGTTCAGAGCAGAGCACTGAGCAGTGCTTCTGAACTTCTTCGAAATAGAACGAGCTTTGAACACAGATATTTTTTTTTTATAATAAACAGGCACTAAAGGGGTTCTGGCTACCCTTAATATGACAAGCACAGTGCGAGCTCTAGGAAAATAGCAAGGATTAAAAAGGAGATACCGGTGTACATTAGTTTTGAAGTTCAGAATATCAAAATGAGGGGGAAAAATAGAGCTTGGTAAAGCATTCCACATACGTGTTGTACGACTAAAGAAAGAATCTCTGTACTTCACAGTACGTCCGAAATTGGGCTCAAGGGTAAACTGATGAGTATTCATAGAAGCGCGAGTATTGCGGTTGAATTGTTAAAAGGGAGGAATGCAACTGGCTACTTGGCTAGAACACTGTTTATAAATATAGCGATAAAATAGCCAAATACACGAAACACAACGACGATGTTCGACGGATATAAATGTTTACACTATAGTTCTATCGCCTATCATTCTTAGAGCTATATTTTGAATTATATCTAAGAGATTCAAATGAGTTTTGGGAGCTCCTGCCCAAATGTGCGAGTTATACTCAAATTTTGGACGAAAGAAGGCTTTCTAGATTACAGCCAGATCAGACGGGGAAAAGAATTTCTTACATCTTCGAAGAAAGCCCAAACACTTTGCAGCGTTTTTGGCGACATCAAATATGTGTTCATTCCACAAGAGGTGGTCTGTGATGCACATGCCAAGGACTGACAGCTGATCGGTTTCATCAATGCAAGTGCCCCACATGGATAGTGGCAGGGGGGTCGGTTCTGCTTTACCGACAAAAGACAGCACTGAGTTTTTGAAGCATTAAATTCTACGCGGTTTTTTATTCCCCATTCGACAATGCTGTCAAGATCAGAATTTAATGAGCTTATCATACTCTGCCATTGCAGTTGTACATTCGAAGAACCAGGAGGTACATCTGAAAACGAATATGAAAAGATGAGACTAATTTCGTCAGCGAAACAATTAAGTGGATTAGCAGTTCCAGATAAGAGATCAATAAAAAAAGAGAAAAAGGAGACCTGGGGCACACCAGCATTTATTTTGTGAATATCAGACAGACTTGAAACCTTCCAATACAACTTGTATTGAAGGGCCCGAAAGCTAATTTCTAATCCAACGAAAAACAGATTCATCGATACCAAATGCACACATTTTCGATAAGAGAACTTGAAGCCAAACTCTAACAAATGCTTTTGAAATATCAAGCGCAATAATCTTAGTTTCTCCAAAACGATGTAAAGATTTGTGCCACTGCTCTGTGAGATATACCATCAGATCACCAGTGGACCTATTGCTACGAAAGCCATACTGTCGGTCATTAAGTAGCTTTCGTTCTTCAACATATTAGCTGATAATTAATCAGTGTTTCCATGACTTTGGAAAGAAAAGACGTAAGTGCAATTGGACGGTCATTAGAGGGTGAAGAAGATATGCTTTTTTAGGGACAGGCTGGAAATGCTGTTGTCCATCCACTCGGAAAGAGACCTGTTGTGTAGGACTGATGGAAAAGCTTACGCAGTGGTTTTGCCAGCGTTGAAGAACACCTCTTTAGAACGATGGCAATTACACTATCCGGGCCAGAGGATTTGTGTATATCAAGGTCTTTGAAGACTCTTATAGCCACTGCACGATTGCGAAAGAATATTCGTCCCATAAAATAGTTTACGCTCTCAAGTACTGAAGGAGTCATAACACTTTCTGGCAGCGTCGAATTAACAGCGAACTGCGGTGGGCTGACAAAAGGGGTGTCATTTAAGACGAGCGTTGGAACCGAAGACGAAGCTGAATTTCGAATATTTTCTAAAAATGACCAAAAATTTTTACTACCTTTGGGACATTGTAGTATTTTTTGCCTTAATTTTTGGTCATGCAAAAATTTGGTTCTTTGAATGTGAACGTTGCAACTCTTTCTAGTTTCTTGAAACTTTTTCCGGTTTTCCTCAGAGTTGTTTGCTTTATAATTCCGGAAACTAACTTATGTTTTTCAAACACACTTGAACCACACAAATCATAATACATTTTAATTTTAACAATAAATAACAATATAACACAAAACTACAATTTTCTGTACACAGATACACACCATATACAGAAAATCAACAAGCGATCAACTTTTTTCGCCAACTTAATTGTATCTGATTATTTTTTCCTTCTTGATACACATGACATTTGGTGCGTTCAGTAATTAATTCACATGCTCAGTCGATTATTTCCGAGCATATAGAGTGCGATCTTCACGCAGAAACAAGAAACACACATTTGGAGCTCTGAATGCTCCGAGTTAAAAAGAAACACAAACATATTTTTTAGAAAACTCAGACTCTGTTCTGAACTCAAAAAGTAAATCGCCTAATGTAAGATCAACAAAATGCAACATGTTACGAATTCTATCCAGTAAACCAGCAAAGCCAACAAACAGTTTAAAACCCCGTCGACGAACCGATCAACCCGCGTATCCACCGTATTTCGTAGATAATACACTATACACGTCATACTATTAAATTCTGTTGGTATGATTTGTTGGCATGTAATATTTATGTATGAAAGGATTTGACTAGAATAGTATTGTGGAATGTAAAACAGTGTAGGTTATGTGAGATCTTGGAGACAGTGTCCGGAGAGAATGATTTGAAAATTTATTTAAAGCAATTCAATTACGTGGCTTAGTATTGGCAGATCCGTATTTTTCGGTGAATCTTTAAAACACCACTAAACCCTAGTACAATTGGAAGCATTTAGTTAGACAACTATCAGTTTCACAGAAACGAATATACGCCAATAACATATCAAATTAAAATTTAATTCAAATCGCGTCCCATTCGCCACGAAAAATATCAAATTCCGCATCAAATTCTGAATTTACCAATGGAAAACCCCATAATACAGCCTGGGTGAGTCATGCCATAATGTGAATGTGACACCATTATTGCAAATGGCGGCAAATGCCGTGAAATAGCATTGCGTTTTGAGATTGACATTCTTGTTGTATAAGAAGCTCATTAGTTGCCAACAGGCAAGCATCCAAAGAATGCAAAATTATTGTACCTGCTTAGTACGTTGCCACAAATAGACTAACCAGAATTATTTGTTAGACCGCAAATATAACAGCGAAATTCAAATATTTCGACAGAACGAACAGTGGATATAATTTGGTATAAACACATGTAATGGGTTATCCATTTTGCGGTTTCAAAAGTATAGGGCTGGAATTCGACTTCTGTCAAACTAAGTTGTTAAACCAATTTCTTTTTTCAGTTGAAAGTCTGACATTTACGAAAATGGATCGCTTAACTATCGCACAACACATGAAAATGGTGATTCTGCCACAGCCACATATCATGCTTTAAGAGGAGATTATGGTTTACATAATTGTCCAACTACGCAAGCAATTATCAAAATTGTGAAGAAATTTGAAGAGACTGGATTGGTTACAGATATTGTAAGGCTTGTGCATCATCGTTTGGCACATTCGAAGACCCGAATGTGTCGATTTCTCGTAGTTATCAGGAATTAGGACTGTCTTACGGCACATTATGGCGCATTTTGCATTTGGATCTACACCTACATCCTTATAAAGTCCAGCTCACACAACAACTGAAGCAAGCTGACCATTCACAACGTCGTAGATACGTCGAATGGGTGCTTGAACAACAGGCGGTGGACGGCGATTTTTTGAACAAAATTTTTTCCAGCGACGAAGCACATTTCTCACTCGGTCGATATGCTAATAAACAAAATTGTCGTATTTTGGGCTCTGAGATTCCTCAAGTAATTGAAGAGAGGCCATTACATCCACAAAAAGTCACTGTTTGGGGCGCTCTTTTGTCCGGAGGTGTGATTGGACCTTACTTCTTCAATTCGGAGCGTTAAGGTCATATGATAAACGAGTTTTTTTTGCCTGCTATTGAAGAATACGACTTGGAGAATATGTGGTTTCAACAAGATGGTGCCACATGCCACACAACTCGAGCGAATATGGCTTTATTGCAAGAGACATTTCCTGGCCGCGTAATTTCTCGCCGTGGCGATATCAACTGGCCACCAAGATCATGCGATCTGAAACCGCTGGACTCTTTTCTGTGGGGCTACACGAAAGACCGTGTTTATGCAGATAAACTTTTAACTCTTGAGCACTTGAAAACCAACATTCGTCAAGTAATGGCTGAGATACCGCCCAATATGTGCCAAAAAGTGGTCGAAAATTACCTAGAAAGAATCGATGCTTACAACAATTCGCGTAGTGGTCATTTAAATGATGTAGTGTTTCACACATAATGTCAACGTTCAAACTTTATAATAAAAAAGAAATATCATGAAAAAAAATATTATGTGTTTTATTTACGTTCACTTTTGAAACCGCAAAATGTATAACCCTTTATTTTAAGTGTACAGCTGATATAGTTTAACAGGCCATGGGTCTTTCCGAAGAAGGCCAGAACATTTGATTTTGAAGAATTCAGAAACCCATTAACTTACCATACTTTTGTCGACAATGTAAACTTATAATAAGTTTACTTAAAATAATAATACAATTAAAGTGAAATAAAAGCTGTAGGATAAATGCTGAGAAAAAGGCCAGAAATATAGTCTGCCGTTCTTGCCGCGGTAGCCATTATGTGTGGTCTGTTGTTAATTTGTATCTTGTTTTTATTTGGCGAAGATGATAATCCACAATAGGCCAGGCTCGTGCCAATACCATTGTTTAATGTGGATTGTGTGTCGGATAGCGAAAGGATATGGTCGGCGCAAGAAAAGAACACACAGGGACATAACGCTCATTTTTATATTTGGGGATTGTTACCCACTTGAGTGGGACATAGGGCCCAACTAAAATTTGTAGGTTAGGTCCCACTCAATTGATACCCAAGGGCCAAATATTGTTTTATAAAATGGGATATAAAGCCCAAAAACGGTACCCGAAAAGCACGGGGCGTAAGGGAGGGCATGCTGCCTCCATGCAACCACCCTGCTTGGCAAAAAATAGAATTTCGGGTTGGGTCAAATTTGCGTCCAATCATTGAGAGGTATCAGATGGATGTCTAATGCCCATTTAGAATTAGGGAAGTGCTACTTATTTCTTTATCTTTAGCTTTATTGTAGATAAAATTTTACATCATTTTTTCTTAAAACTATATTGCACAATTTACAGAGATTGGTATATAAACTACCTTACTACTGCCAAGTATAACTATTCTTAATGATATAATTGCTAATAAGAAATTTAATTAATTAAATTGAAGGAAAAGCTACTTGTAAAAAACCTTCATTAAAGATAGAAAAAAAAACATGTGCTTCTCGGGACATGTTAATTAAACACACACTTCATCATCTTTCGAAAACACAACACCAACAAAATTACTGCAAGAAATTTCACCTCTACCTAAAACTCCAATGTCGATTTTTTCAAGGCGTACCTATAGGCAGTTGGTAAACGGTTATAACTTCTCTTAGTTTCATTGAAAAAAAAAGAAAACCTGCAAGTCTCCGAAAGAACAAAAAACAAAAATCTATACTAAAAGGAAGGTTGAGTCGAGTGAAGATCCCAATATTTGTATTGAATGTTGGGAAAATTGTTTTGAAACAAAAAACGATAACACTGGATGTACAAAATTTTATATATTCAAAATTGGCTATAAGAAAACTGTACAACTTTCAAAACACTGCAATCTACGCTTTGCACAGACTGTGGACGTGAGCAAGAACGAAAGAAAAATGTTTCACAATCAATTTAATTCTTTAAGTTCAATGAATTTATCATGCGGCGTCTCTCCCACACATGCAGGGATGGTTGGCACACTTAATGTATTTTTCTTTTTTGCTATTCTTTATAAAAATTGTTATTTTTTTAAATTTTAATTATTTTTTTATGGTAGAATATAAATCTATTTTTAATTTTTTTGCATAAATAAAGTTCATTTTACTAAAATAAAAAAAATTAATTGATTTTTGAAAAAGCGCGGCATCTCTCCCGCAATTACCCTATATTGGCGACCTACATTAAAACCTACCCGTCATATTGGATATACCAACTCCATTTGTAAAGATCTAAACATTTACATACTTGTGCCTTTACAATGTACATAAGATACCGCCTTGACTTTCAAAAACTTAATATTGCTTTAATTGACACATTTGTATTTATATTACTTGAAAACCTTCTTACGCCTTTAATGATGTATTTATCGATATACTTACGCTAGCACTTTTGTAGGCGATGGCTGGGGCAATAGCTTTGTAGAATACTGTTTTTTAAGATATTGAAATTTTTCATCAACTTTTGCATAAATTTGGTATTTAACCCTTCTAAGATATATAGGTATATTGTAAGACATATTATTACTCACGATGTAAGCTCAAAGCTGCCACCACATCTTTTCTTTTTAATGAATTTTCAAGCATAATTGTTCTTCTACACTAAACATCGATGATAGAATCGAACTAAGCAGGCAAATTTGTTTTTCTTCTGTTTTGAAATTGAAAAAAAATTGGAAAGCTTGTGTAGCTCATAGTGTAATGTTTGATATATCAAAATAATCGTCATATTATCTACTTATTAATTAAAGATAAACCCAATCTATTCTTAGAGCCAGTCAAAAATAAATGACTGATATGTTTAATCTTCACAACATTACAGTTTTCTTACGGTTGGGGAAATTCTAGGAATCCAATTTTTACACCAAAGATTCAAGTCAGCATACTCTATTATTTCTGAAAATTTCAAATTTCTAGGTCCACTTCTTAAGAAGATAAAATTCTTTTAGTTTATAGTGCGTTACGCGTTACGTAACAAAACAGTTTACTCTCCCATAAAAAGTTATCACTCCAAAAAAGAAAAACAAATGAATAGAAAAAAATCAGTATATACCTATTCCATATAGAATAAGGGAGGAGGTGTGGTTTGTGAACATAAACTAACAATGAGTTTTCAAAAATAACTTTTACACGCTATGAATATTTTGTAGAAAAATAAAAACATTTATCAGTCTTTATTCGAAAAGTACATACAAATAGATATATTAATAAATTAACAATTAAGTAAACAAATAAATGAATAAACAAATAAACAAAATGAATAAACAAACAAAGCAAATAAATAAATAAATTGAAAACGTAAATAAGTAAATAAATAAATAAAGAAATAAGCCAATGATTTCTTGTATCTTGGATTTCCGGATTAACTTCTTGCCTATTGGTTTCTTCGATCTGACGTGCTGTTTCAATACCATATGCCATTACTTTTCTTAGAATATTTCCCCGCACTCTCACTTCTTACGGAGCCGTTAAATTGGATGAGCACTGAGTCTAGTTATAGATAGAAAGAATCGTCATATTATCCCATCACCAAAAATTTCCCTCAGAAGTGTCATACTTGGTCGAGATTAGTAAGCTATGGCTCAATCCTGTTGAAACCACAATTCTGAATTGTTCTCTACATCTGGCTTGGTTATTTTCGTAAAAGTATTGGCCAATTACCTTTTGGAGGGTTTAACATGCCATATATTGTCCCCCTAAGTGGATGCATTTGATGTCCAATTATTATTTTCGGATCTCTGATTCCCCACAGTAATTTTGTTTATACACCTTACCATTGAGTTGTGCCTTAAGCTCGTTGTTCTCTCGGAGAAATAATTGAAAACTTCGAACATACTGAATGCATGCACTGCTTATAGATTATTTGCTTTCAACTCATGAACCAATAGAATCTAATATAGAAAATGGTATAAATGCCGTAAAATTAATTACAAAGATTCCTATATGCATCCCCAACAGCTGAGAACGTGTCTCGTCGCCTGGATTAAGTTTCGGGGTTTTCCTTAATACTTGCTTCCAATCGAGCAATGTTCTGTTCACATCATCTCGAACTGCACGAGGTTTTTTAGACCGCATAAGAGCTGAAAACGCTGAATAAATCGGTAAATTGTTGAACCACTGTGCTCATTTCGAACACGAAATTTCAATATGATCTTTGTGTCCGAATAATTCAATATCGACTTTCAACATAAAATTGAATAACTTCGGTTGTTTTGTTCTGCCCTGAGTCTTCCATCATAAATTTCCCAAGTTTTTTCAAGTCAATTCTGCCAAAAATTATTCAATAATTAAGTCCTAAATTACTTCTGTGACACTCTGTGTCGTCAATGTAAACTTTTAACAGCGAGATTAATATTCTACTGTTCGTACCGCAGTGTATGTCAATCAATCGTTCGGGAATTTTTAGAAGGAATAATGAGGTCATTTTTCCACTTTAGGCATGAAAACTACGATAACTTCCCTTCATGAAGAGAGAAAATATGTGGACATAATTTAATTAACCATCAATGTTCACCAGATTTATGTTATTTTGAAGTTCAGCCGGTTTTATTCTGTCTGGTCTCTGAATTAAAGGGTTTAAATCTGTCTTTTTTTTTAGAATCTACTCTTTATACTCTTAAACAAAGAAAAAGAAAACAAAATTTAAAAAAGGATTTCATTTTAGGAATACCTATATATAAACCCTTTAGCATCTAATCACACACACATGATCCGCACTCTGCCAAAGAATGTGTCTTAAACTATATAACTTCTGACACATTCAAGACACCTGACATTCACAAAAAAAATCCGTCCCCCATTATCCCCTTGAATTCCATATCTTAAAGAGTAGATTTTCTCTGAATTCAATGTCTCATTTTTTCTCTTTGTAATTTTTTTTTTTTTATATTCTAAAGCAACACATACCTACATACATCAACTACGTACGAATGAATTTAGGTTACATTAGAAGTTTTTTTGATTCCTCATCTTGAGCTCGTTGGGAATGGAATTGAGTTTTGAAATTACACAAAAATCGAATGTCGAAATGTCATGGGAAAGTATTACAATCAAGCATACATCCCAAAGATATATAGGCAGGTATTGAATTTCATCCTGTCTGCGACTTAACAGTGAATCTAAGGACACATAGAGCACAAAGCTTTTCACAAATGAAGAATGTAACTGAAATGATTTTATAAACGAAAGAACGTGACGTTAACTGTGATATTTCTTAGCGAAATAGGTTTAACGTTTTTTTTTTCTTGTAACCCACTTAAAAAGATGTTTTTAATTTGAGTGTCATTGAAAATTAAAATGGAGAAATCTAAAGGATAAATAAAGTTAAATACATACTCGTACTTATCCTTGATTTGACAAAGGGATGTTGATGTAATAATTTAACTAGATGGCTGGAGGCAGATATTTTTGTTTTCTCGTGAAGCTTATTGAACTTATATGGCGTGTGAATTAAAATCGTGTTTAATCCCAAGTAGAATATTGTTAACAAATTGAGAAGTTGATGAGTGACGTATAGGTAAAAATGTCGAAAATTGATCTGGGGATCAAAAATGTTATCATAAAATTGTAATCCAATTAAGGCACTTGATTTTGAAGGATTTACTTTATAATGTTAAGTCAAGCATATATAGGATATTGATTACATATTTTAATAAACTTCATGCTATTTATGAGGGCTTACTTTCATGTCGCAAATAGGAACCTCCATTTTTAATTTAGAAACAAATTTAGAGTCAGTCAGGGCAACGGGATTTAAACTTACATACATAAATGTACTTACCGCATAATGTCAAAATTGCATACCAGAAATTTTGATATCACAAAAAAGACAGCTTTCTCAGAATATTTTAGGATAATGTGAAGTTTTTGAATATCGGATGGGAAAGGAAAATATAAAACGCATAATTGGATCGTACGAATCTATTTGTAGTTTGAGGGAAAAAAAGATGACATTGGAATCCTTGAACAAAAATATATAAATTTCAATAAAAATATTTGTCGAAGTAATAATAGTTTTATAAGCTTACAAGAACTGCCAAAACTATAATTCTAATCTGTTTAAAAAAAAAAAACAAAAGAACACCATTGGATCAATGAAAGTTTTATGAAAAATTTTCTCGAAAACTGTAGACTGACGGATTTTGATAATTTTTTTTTATTTTTAGTTTTTTGAAAAAAAAATTGTTTTCAAAATTTTGGTATGCAGTTTTTTAGAGTTTATCATGGGATTATAAATTTAAAATAATTTGGTTTTCATTAAAATATATTAATAAAATATTGATTTTTCAAAAAAAAAATTCTAAAATTTATTTTAATTAAAAATAAAAAGTAATTCAAAATTTTTATATGCAGAATTATTTTGGTTACTGAGATCTTCTTAAATATAAAATTTGAGAGAAATCACCGAGTAGTTTAGTAGACTTTTCCATTAATTTGGTTCCGATTAAATGATAGCTAGTACCGACAAAAAAATTCTCAAAAGTTTTCATCAAAACCGCTTGAGCCGTTTTCGAGAAAAATAAGCTTTTCCTTAACGTAAGGTATACGGCAGGTATACTGTTATTTTTAGGCCTACAAATATAATTTCAATTGGTGTTAAGTACAGTTTATTGCCAAATCGGACCCGTTAAAGTGGGGTGCAAAATTCTATGCCAAGGATACTTTTTAGGATTTGTCACTTCCTCGCAAGAGCCAGTAGCCCTGAAAAAAAAAACGTTTTTTTATGTGGAATTGACTGTTATTCGAACCCAGACATTTGGTATGTCAACCCAACACACTTACCATTTCGACACTCTACTATATTACAATGTGTTGGTTTTATTATATTTAATGGCTTTTGCTGAATGACACGTAGCGCCATCCTGCTGAAACCACTCGAAATCTACATAAGCCCAAAATAAATTGGAAGTCATATTCCCTCTATGGACACGATGACCCAACCAGCTGTACTTTTGGTGGAAGTACGGCGCAAAAAAAAAACTACGGCCGGCGCCCTGTACCAAACACTAACATTTTTTGGATGCATTTCCACCTGGTGAACATCTTGTGGGTTTGCGTAATCCAAATGCGCCTTGGCACTAAAGATGATTTTTTGATAAAAATTACAGTTATTATCAGCGAGAAAACAGTTGTTTCTTTGGTCATTAACCTTAAGCTTCATGGGATAGATGGATATTTTACCAAGCTAAATACGTTAAAGTCTGCCAAAGGCCTTCCTCGGATTATTCTGTACACTTTGAGGGGAGCCAGCGAAGTTTTCAACTTTATGGTATTAATTTTTCGACTTATTCCTAATGAAACCCGTAATTTGGAATTTGGCCAACACACACGTCTGAGAGTCGACTTTATATTGCCAAAACATCTGCCGTAAAATTATAGAATTGCAGAAAAACTCTCAACACCACATTGAGACCACTTTGCAAATTACGACTTATCTGCATCTTAGACAAATATTGGTCCATTTACATAGTTTAAGTAAAAAAATATTCCATTTAAATTTTGAATATGGATTAATGCAAAGAATTTTTTTTTTAAATCTTGGAGGCGTTTTGTAAAAAATTATTATTTATATATATACAATATTGAAAACATATTTAGGAAGAAAATTATTTCGCCAACGTTAAGTAATTACTATTATTTTTCTATAAGATATTAATTTAAAAAAAATATCACTTACCAGTTCTAGAAAAAAAAAACGATTTTTTAAAATTAAAATTAATATATTTTTTAATAATAATAATATGGATATGCCGATTATATTTATACCTTTAAAGATCATACCTGCAAAAAACAAATTATTTTAATCGGTTCGTCCAATATTGACAAAGTCGAAAATATTAAAAGTGGTTCTATGGGAAGTTCGGTTTAAGAACGCAAAATAAAACACTTATTTAAGAACAGAGAAATTTTTCCATCGAAATTCATGGAGCCGTTTTCGACAAAAAGAAAAATTCTTTACGGTGTTTCATTTTTTTGATAAATTGAGTTTTTAATAATTTAAGAAAACAATTTTTTAAAAGATTTTGCATATTGATGCATCGCAGTTATCGTACTCTCCCTCAAAGTGAATCACCGTAAATACAAAAAAAAATCTCATAAAAATGTAGTTTAGTAATTTTAAATTCTCTCAAGTCATAAAATTACCAGTTCTCGGTTAAGAATTAATCACAGGAACGAGTTTTAGATAAAAATAATAAATATATAATTTTATAGTTTTTAAAAACTACACAAAAAAAACTTCGTTTTTTGTAGCCACTTACCTGGAACAAAAAAAAAATTGAATGACAATTGTTAACAATGTAGTTCTTTGGCAAGAAAATCTATTGAGCAGAATTGGTTATTCATAGACAAGGACAAAAAACTGCTTACAAGAAAAAATGCAAGACACCAAATTATTTGAAAATGGCTTTCAACCTCAACGAAATTCTTCCGAATAACAAAAAGACACGTCCATGCTTGGTTTCAAATCGAAAGAAATTAAAATTAAAGTCTATTTATCAAAAAAAAAATATAACTGAAATTTTCAAAAATACTGTACTCCATTGAGTACAATGGCAGGTAATGGGTTTTAATTATTAAATACCTACTTAAATTGTCATTACTAATTTTTTTAGAAAAAAAATAAAGATATTAGTCAAAACCCATCTTTAAGAAGTATGTAGCCCATTTTTCTAAGAATCTTTGTGCTTACGGTGTATTCGAACAAAAGAACAAGTACGTGCGATTCAGTCATGTATTTTATCTGCATTCCATTTCAACACCAACCCACCAGAAATATTATCTCAATACAAAGTGAATCAATATTTTTGAGAAGGTAGTGATTCTAAAAAAAATAAAATGCACGACTGGATCGTACGAACTTGCTCTTTTAACTAGCAACTTTAATGTAGCTAACAATTGAGGTTTAGTTAGTTAGGTGTAGTTATCCTATGCAGCTTTACAGCCTATGAAGGTAAGATTACCTTTATTCTTAGTAATGGGTTATCCATTTTGCGGTTTCAAAAGTAAACGTAAATAAAACACATATTAAATATTTTTTATCATAATATTTCTTTTTTATTATAAAGTTTGAACGTTGACATTATGTGGGAAATACTACATCATTTAAATGACAACCACGCGAATTGTTGCAAGCATCGATTATTTTGAGGTAATTTTCGACCACTTTTTAACACATATTGGGCGGTATCTCAGCCATAACTTGACGAATGTTGGTTTTCAAGTGTTAAAGGTCTATCTGAATAAACACGGTCTTTCGCGTTGCCCCACAAAAAAAAGTCCAGCGGTGTCAAATCGCATGATCTTGGTGGCCAGTTGATATCGCCACGACGATAAATTACGCGGCCAGGAAATGTCTCTTGCAATAAAGCCATATTCGCTCGAGTTGTGTGGCATGTGGCACCATCTTGTTGAAACCACATATTCTGCAAGTCGTATTCTTCAATAGCAGGCAAAAAAAAATCGGTTATCATATGACCATAACGCTCCGAATTGACGGTGACGTCGTTTTCGAAGAAGTAAGGTCCAATTACACCTCCGGACCAAAGAGCGCCCCAAACAGTGACTTTTTGTGGATGTAATAGCCTCTCTTTAATTACTTGAGGATTCTCAGAACCCCAAATATGAGAATTTTGTTTATTAACATACCCACCGAGTGAGAAATGTGCTTCGTCGCTGGAAAAAATTTTGTTCGAAAAATCGCCGTCTACCGCCTGTTGTTCAAGCACCAGTTCAACGTATCTACGAAATTGTGAATGGTCAGCTGGCTTCAGTTGTTGTGTGAGCTTTTTTTTTATAACTTTGCACGCGCTCAAGAGATTATGAGTACCCTTTATATGTTTTTCTTAACACAGAGCGGGCATCCGGTGGAAGAAGAGAAAGAAGGATAGGAAAGATGTGTGGCGCGATGTTCTGAGACTAGAGCTGGTTTTTGTCTCAGATTTATCTCCAGGGATGGCAGCTGAACTAATGCGGAGAGAATTACCGTGTCTTATTTATTTATGTCCCTTATAATTCGCATTATTTTATTTATTTCGTTGTCATATTTTATTGGTATGCTAGTTTACTCAATAACATGTTGTTAGTGTTAGGCCTAAACAGCATGTAATGAGCAAAGCAGCAACCTATTTTATGACAATTTTGAGAATTGGTTTTTAATGCAATATAAGAAGACATAGACAACGGCAGGAATCGAACCTGCAACCACGAGGTTGACAGGCGAGCACACAACTATCGCACCACGGCCACCCTTTGTTTGGATGTAGGTGTCGATCCAAATGCAAAATACGCCATAATGTGCCGTAAGACAGTTCTAATTCCTGAGAACGACGAGGAATCGACAAATTCAGGTCTTCGGCAACACTTTCACTTACAGTAGCGATATTTTCAGTGATACGAGCGAAACGATGATGCACAGGCCTTACAATATCTGCATCCAATCCAGTCTCTTCAACTTTCTTCACAATTTTGCCAATTGCTTGCGTAGTTGGACGATTGTGTAAACCATGATCTCCTCTTAAAGCACGATTTGTGGCTGTGGCAGAATCACAATTTTTGTAGTAGGTTTTAACAATTTGCGTTGTGCGATAGTTAAACGATCCATTTTCGTAAATGTCAGACTTTCAACTGAAAAAAAAAATTGGTTAAACAACTTAGTTTGACAGATTCGAAGTCGAACTCCAGCCCTATACTTTTGAAACCGCAAAATGGATAACCCTTTATAATGAATTGTCGATTGGATTATTCAAGGAAAAGTTACATAGGTACCTACCCACAAATGTATATTTAAATCTAAGTTATGGATTTTAATTATGTAAGCATCTACATACTCGTAGATGGAACCTTAGTATGTAAACATGTACATATAATAATGAAAATGAAGGATGTAGATGGGTAGGTAGCACCCAACTTCATAATTTAGGTGCAATATGCATACATAAGATTCATGTTATATATAAATGTATGGCGGGTTACATTGTATGTAGTATTCAGTGACGTACGCAAAAAATTTTAAAAAGATTTAATAATAAGGTAGAAATAAATGGGTAATACACATAAATATATGTGTTCATATTGCTTAGTCGTTATAGTTCGAGGGAAAACAAAGATGTCATTTGAATTCGTGGAGAAATAAGAATATATCAAACAAAATTCAAAAATCGTTGGAGCGGTTTTTTATTAAATTAATTTTGTATGTATAAAATTTTGAAAACATTTTCAGAAAAAAAAAAATTGAAACGCAATTTGGAAGATATTATTAATAATTCAAATTCATTTCAATTCAAATTTCAAAAAAATTCTGAGACTGGTTTTTTAATTTTTTTTTTTGTGAAAATTTGAGTATGCAGTCTTATTAACAATTTTAGGGAGCATTTACATAAACAATTTTTTTTAAATCGGTTCATCCAATATTGAGAAAGTCGAAAATATGTAAAGTGGTTCAATGGGACGTACCGTTAATAAGTACGCAAAAAGAAATATTTTTATACTTAAAAGTGAACTGTTCTAATTTAAGAACACACAATTTTTTTTATAAAAATTCTTGCAGCCGTTTTCGAGAAATACATTTTTTGCTTAACGGTTTTTTAACATTTGTATTGGAGGTACCGTTTATTTTTATTTTAGAAAAGTAGTTTTCTTAAATATTCAAGACAATGTCAAATAACCAATAAATACGAAGTTTCGAAAAAATCTATTGAGCCGTTTTCGAAATGTTGAACTTTCAAACAAAAAATTAGTTTCCAAAAAAATTTGTTTTTGAAAATTTTTTGG
Source organism: Philhelius pedissequus (assembly GCA_910595825.1). NCBI lineage: Eukaryota > Metazoa > Arthropoda > Insecta > Diptera > Syrphidae > Philhelius > Philhelius pedissequus. The sequence continues at coordinate 315,801,231 of OU343160.1, read as the reverse complement.
TATACAATAGTGTTTAAGCTTTCTAGGACTTTCTGCGAAAAACATTTCAAAAAAGTCAGATAAACCGTTTCCGAGAAACTCGAATACCAAAAGAATGATTCTACCAAAAAAAAAATGATGAAAGAAATGAATGATTTTCCAAAAAAAAAATTATTAAAATGTACTCTTTCCCTTCATTCATGAATTGGTTTTTTTATAAAAATCGTTAGGGCCGTTTTTGAGAAAAATAAGATTTTTGTTTTTGGCCAAAAAAAAAAAATAAATGAGAGCTACTGTTATTTGTCGTCTTAAAAAAAATGAAAAAAAAAACGTGTGGGCATATTACCGAAAAAACAATATGTACCAAGTTTGAAGCAAATCTATCCAACCGTTTAGACTGTAAGCTCGAGGACAGACACGCAGACCGACGGAATGACAGAATGACAGACAGACGGAATCGGGGCATCCACTTTTTTGGTGTTCTCTATGATCGTAATGTCATGTTTGATTGTTAGAAATTTTTTTTTTAACGAATACATAACTTGTCTTATAGTACCTGAGATCGCAAGTAAAAAACTGACAGACAGAATTCCTTAAATAAACAGCCAAAGCAAGTGCTTCTTTTTTTTAGATTTCACTAGACAAACTATTCAATATACGTGGAATTATTATTAGTATCCTTTGGAAATGACAAAAAGTTGCGAACCCTTAAACTAATCCACCAGTGAAAGCCAGCTTAGCAGCTTAGCCCGGCCGCATAACAATATGATTTGAACTTATATCAGTCTTTTTTCCAAGAGTCTACCGAATTATCTCATCAGCACATAATGGACGCTGGCTTCTTGCCAAAACTAAATGCAAACCTCTGTTTATGTCTACCTAGTATGTATTCTAAAAAAAACAACATTAAACCACCCTGCAAATCTGCATACAATCAACCTAATTTTTTGTCCGCTTGCTTTTCAAAAAAGGTCAACAACCACTTTTCACGGGTGCCACATCGACGAGTAAAACCAACTGCCCTGATGTTGAGTTACTTTGTAAGCTTTGTTGCCGTGAAAGTCCTTAGAGGAAACATTTTTTTTTTAAACTTTCAATAGCCAGAGTAGTGTAAAGAAGTGAAAATGAATGAATTTTCATCAGGTTGCTTGTGCTGATGACGGCAGATTTTTTTTTTTTACTTCATGGTCTGGTTGTGTCAAGTGGTTAACACCAGGAGCACTTTAACTAACAACCTACTGTAAGCTAGTAAAAATGGGGGCTTAGACCTATTAAGCTGTTTAGGAATTTTTTTACATAAGCTTTTTACATGATTTAATAAAAACCGGGTTATTCTTATTTATAAAAGCAAACAAAAAAAACACAATTAAATATATTTGTTAAGTAATCACATAGTACCTTAATATTGAATTACTAGGTTAGTAGTCAGTCGAAAATTCATTTCCATCATTTGGGGTGTGTTTGCTCTGCGGATGAATATTTTTTGTGTGGATAGGAATGTAAGATACAAATTCATTTCCATTGGGGGTGGAGAAATGGGATATTTTTTGTTCCCCGCATTTCAAATGAACAAAAGAAGGCATGAACATTAGAACACATGCCTAACAAGTATTTACTTGAGGTAGGATTCTGCAGTAAATTGAAGAACAACTTTAAAGAAGGGGACTTGAGTTCAATAGCAAAAAAAGTTTGTTCAATTTTTGGGAAATATTTGTTTTAAATTTAAAAAAAATCAATCGAAATAAATCAAAACGTATTACTTTTAGGAATGATGATGGGAATGTAACGATTGAGTGAAAAAATAACATCTTTGGTGGGTAAAAGTATATGGTTTTTGGATACAATAGGGTGGTGTCAATGGAACATTAAGACAAAAAACTTGTCGAAAAAAAAGTGTATGAATCTTTCTTGAGGCTAAAGTCGCGTCCGATGAATTTGAATGAGCTAACGAATAAACAAATTGCATCCAATAAAGTCTTAACACATTTTTTGAACTTTTTTTTAGACCAATATTATTTGTAACACTCTTCTAAAATAATATCGGCTAAAAAAGTGAAAGGTATCGGAGTATGTTTTGAAAGACTAGAAAATGTATGGCCGGTATAATTTCCTGTGACCCTTTCAAATCTTTTAATCGAAATTCTGATTTTCTTCTGTGTTCTTTTTTATGTGGGTTATTGTGAGTGCATTCCTTCAATGCATGCCGCAGCCAGACCGCATGCAGCTCTATATTGAAATACAAGGCACTAATATAATTTGTTTAGTTCTGATGGTAGCTCTGCAAAAAAAATTAGAAGCAAATGTCTACCTTACTGTTGAATACTCATAATGGTAGATGATACAATAGATATACATATAACCTTTCTCACTAGGCACCCGGGGAGGGTGGAGGCCAATTCTATATGCTTAGGTAATAGGGTTGGATGAACTTTAAGCACATTTAAGTCCCCGTCCTTCTATTCAAAGAAAAAATACTATTATTGCCGTATCTCATTAGCACACTTCGAAGAAATATTATGCATTTGAGGATATACCAGAAAGTCTATGGAAAAGATCTAAGGTCGTCTTCATTTTCATCCAATGTTATTCAGTCTAATAAGCTTGTCATCTTTTTAATGAAGAACTTGAAGAAGATTATTTACTTACTTACTTACTTTTGGCGATGCAACAGCTTCTTGTTGTTTTCTAGCGATTATTGTTTTAAAATGTTTGTTCTAGAAGGGAGTACAAGTCTGATTTCTATATCTTGGTTCTCTCTTACTTTATCAGCTAACCTGATATGCTTCATGATAGCCACAATTTCCATACCCCAGTGAGTCCTCTTTGATTTATATTCCTTCACATATCCCCAGGACTCGTCCATTGTAAAAATGTCAGGCATCTGACTTTCTTCTGCATGCCGTCTGCCATACTAATCCATCTCGTTATAGTGATTGGATTGGTACATACTTCCTTCACAGAGTCTTGACTACAGCCTCATATAAATTGTTGTCGAAAGCCTTCCTGAAAAATATCCTCAAAAATGCACATAGGTTCTTTTCATTCTAAAGCTGCTGGTAAGGAATTTGTTAGTAAATAGAGAGTACTTTCTGTTGATAATAATAATAATTTTAATTAAATATATGCGTGTAAGACCTTAGTCTTTTAAATGCAACCTGAATTGCACGGCACTAAAGTTAGAAGGAGTAGAAAGGTAGGGAAGAATTTTTTGGTGCCATAGTCGATTTGGAAACTTAGGTATTTACTATCTCATTTTAACCCACGAGCAGCTTCCATTTAAAATTGGTGGTATAGAAAAGAATGCTGCCTATACCCACTGCACCATTGCCACCCGCACATTTATACACTCTATACGCATGGTGCCGGTGGTCAAAAAAAAAGTTTTCTAATAGTCCTAGATATTATGAAGCTATCGTTTTATATAAAGATACATTCAAACATAACAGTGCAGAGTTCAAATGAAGAATAACTCTCGCCAATCGCTGGTTTAGGGCTGGCAACGAGACCGAGACTAGTCTCGATCTCGTCTCGGTCTCGGTCTCGTTAACGAAACGAGACTCCTTTAAAAGTACCGAAGACGAGACCAAGACGAGAGCGAGACGAGACCGTATTTTTGGTACCGAAATTCGACGAGAGCCTCGCTGGTCTCGGCGGTCTCGGTGGTTTGGTTTCGGTTTTCGCTATAGGAATTTTTTTTTTATTTCATTATTATTTAGTATATAATCATGTTCAATTTTTATAATATTCACACGTTTTTTTTTGAGAAATATTATATGCGCGTTAACATATCAAACCATATATGTATGTACATAGTTATACAGAGATAGGCGCATTGCGAAAATCCAGAGAAGAATGCGTAAGATTTATATATGCATGGCGTTGCTTCCTTTTGGGTGACATTTGGAAAAAATATTGTCAAAATGTCGTTCGTTGCCTAACTGTCAAGCCGTGAGCTGTCAAAATCCAATGAAGGATTTCTCCGATTTAAATGGATTAAAAAATCTCTACAAAAGTCAAATTTTACCTCAGAAAATTATAAATTTTTCGATTTAATTTATTGCTCCGTAAAAAGGTGATTTAAGGCCTTTTGGGTGAGGTTTGAAAAAAAATATTTTAAAAACGTCAAAATATACAGTCCTATTCTGTTAAACGTTCACGTGAATATTTGTATTCTGCTATCCGACGGAAAAAACGAATTGTTTCAAAATGTACATAAATTTCGATCAAAAATAAATTTCAACAATTAGATTCTCTTAAGGATTAAACAAAAAAAATATTAGTAAAGCTTTGGACTCAAAAGATAGAAGACATTTGAAAATATCTAAATAGTGAAAAATTGAGTGAAATATTCACGTGAATCGAAAGATAGCAGAATAGGGCTGATAGTTTATTGCCTACCTGCCAAGCCATGAACTGGCAATTTCATTGAAGGATTGCTCCGATTAAAATAGATTAAAAAAACTGTACAAAATTCAAATTTTATCTGGAAATACGGCTCATCAAAGGTGTCTGATAACGTTACTTCACAGCCTATTTTTTACGTTATCACACACCTTTGAAAACTAAATTCGCACAAAATGTAAGCCATTCGGAGCGCTTTCATACGAAAGTAATAAAATTCAATTTAAAATCATAGTTTTTGATTTACTCAAGTAAAACTTACTCATTTCAACGTACAAGGATATATCATTATTAGATTCATTCATAATAACTATCAAAATAAAGTTGGAAAAGACGTGCAGATGCCAAGTTTGACCGAATTCTTGAGATCCATATTGTACGTTGATTTTCACCAAGTTTCCCAAACTTGTTTTTTTTTCTATTGGTTTTGACAGCTAAATGTGAATATGTGTACCAATTCGTACGATTTTTCACGCTACCAAACACTAAAATCGGTGCAATCCTTCAATGGATTTTGGCAGCTAATGGCTCGACAGGCAGGAAAAAATTTTGAGGTAAGATTTGAATTTTGTAGAGGATTTGTAATCCATCTAAATCGGAGATATCCTTAAATGGTTTTTTACATGTTGTGGCTTTACAAAACCGGTTAAATAATTTTTTAAAAAATCGAGCTTTTTTTAAATATTTTATTTGTTTTTGCTATGAAATATATTAACTTACACAATTCTTCCAAAATGTTATTTCCACTTAACTCAAAAGACAAAACAGACTCACGAGTTTGTTTTATACATTTTCCCGCATTTTTTTTACCGACGAACTGCTGAGATATCACAATCATACTCTATATTTGCAATCCGAACAATGCGTCTTATCTTTTTACTACCAAACAAACACGAAAGAAACCAAGACTAAGGATGATACCAGGACCGAGACCGAGACGAGACCGCACATTAAAATTTTCTCGAGAAAAAGGCGAGACCAAGGCCGAGACGAGACTTGGTTAGGCGAGACCTGGACCGAAACCGAGACGAGACTGAAATTTTTCGATTTTGACGAGACCGAGACGATATTAACAAAAGTCTCGGCTGGTCTCGTCTCGTTGCCAGGCCTACGCTGGTTGGTACTAAATATGATAAGAAGGCAGTTGAGCATCAAATCCCTGTCTCGTTCAATTAAACTCATAAAAATTACTAGTACATGGAAATGGAGGCTCTCAAACATGTTTGAAATCGCCGCTTTGCACCCTTATAGACTTTTTGCTCCATCTTCGAACGGCTCTGCACTCTGTGTGCTATCCAATGTTGCCGTGTTAGCGATTTTATTAGCGGAATTTTCAATAAATAATTCTAGCTGCTTTTTTAGTGACTTTTTGCAAAAAACGAATTTCTTGTTAATATTACAGCACCGGCGATGGTACATCCGACATCCCTGGTATTCGAGTTTGGCATTTATGAAATGATATTTGATTGACTATTTTTTTTTTACAATGACAACTAAACTGAACTCGAAATTTCACCACACCAAAGAAAGAAGACCGAAACGCGTGTGATTGTGAGTGAACGGAGCGGGTATATGTTTTAGAAACCAAACTAGACAAAATTTCGTAATCTATTATTATCAACCGATACAATTATAGTTGTATAAGAACTAACTGTATTAATTTTACTGCCAAATTCGTAAAAGAGGTTCAAAAAAGTGTTCCAAGTAATTACAATCCTTTTAACAAAAATGAAATTATTAACTGTACAAAATACTTTAAGACCTGTTAAAGATTATTCTATCATTGATCTTGCAAAAAAAATTAGGTTTTCAAGGCGAAAAAATACAATAATTTCATGAATACACTTATTATATATATTTAACAAATAATTTTCAATTTGAAGTGAAAATATATTAAATAAAATATAAAAAATATTAATTTCGTAAAATGGCAAGCATGATGAACATTGTTAAAAATAAGTAGAGAAATAAAATATCAACGAAAACTTTGTATTCAATAATGCTCATTATAAATCAATTAAAAATACAAAAAAAGCTGTCATTATTACGAAATCCCTAAAAATGTTTTTTTTTTTAAATAATTTCAAAAATGTTTTAGATATTGAAGTCAATGAAATTGATGAAGAATTGAAGACGGAATGGATATGTTTATTTGTGATTGATTTATGTTTACTTGCTATATAGGGACTATATGGCAAGTTTTGCATTTGGCAAACAAATCTAATTCGAGATTTTAAACAAACTTGACATTAAGATTATAGAGAACACCAAGAAACTGGGTATCGCAATTTTGTTTGTCTGTATGTCTGTCTGTCTGTCTATAGAAGGATATAAAGCCTACCCGAAATGACTGACTGTTTTTTTTTTTAAGCTTGGTACTTAAGCGCTTTAGGTGATTGTCTAAAATTAATTGTTGAATCGTAGTTTTAGCCCAAAAAATTACGATACTTGCCATACAAATTTTGCTAACATCATACTTGTCCCGTAAACGACCCTAATTTTAATAAAAAAAATATGTGTACTACTTTAGGTATGGCCTATATTTTGGCCAAATTTTTGTACATACATATTTTGTTATTAACAGTACCTGCAATAAAACCATTTTTTGTTTGTGATTTTCGAATTTCTCATAAAAAAAAGGCTTCTTCTAATTCTAAATAATTACTGTATTTAAAAATTTTCAAAAAATATTTTTTTTTTTGAATTCAAAATTCAATATTTCGAAAACGGGTGAACCATTTTTTCGAAGCCTATATTCTTAATTATTTAATATTAAACATTATTTTAAAAAATTAATATTTTTCTTATAAAGGAAATTTAATATGAAGCGACTTTAAAAATATATTTAGCAGTTTCTATTAAGAATCTTTTGCAAGTACATGCGATCCATTCTTGCCGTGCATTTTAATATAATATGTATTTGAAGTTACTATTAAAACTTGTTTTTTTTTATAATATTACACACGCTCAAGGGACTTTGATTATCCTTTTTATGTTTTTAACACAGCGCCAGCGTCATGTGAAAGAAGAGAAAGAGGGAAGAGCTGGCTGTTGTCTCTTTTTATTTACTTTTACTTTATTTTAAAAATGATTAGGTAGTAATATTTTGCAGACTGAATTTGTTTTTGTTTTTAAATTTTTTTATGATTACTTAATGTTTATTTTGAATCAATAATTCAACAATTCCAATTAAAAATAATGCTAAGTCTTTTTCTTGGCTGAGTAATTTCAGTAGTATATAGAATTGTATTATTAAAAAAAAACACCTTCTTATTAACTGTGTCTGGCCAAGGACAAAATCTTCCAATTTTAATGATTAAAATTTTAATCTTGTTGGATATAGTTCACGTTGCTTTTTTGTAAAAAAAAATGCAAGTAAGTTGAACTCAACTTAACAAAAATTGCGTATTGGTAAGGCGCTCACTAACCAACTGATGAGTCCAAGTGAGATTGCCGGGATGAAACGCAAATTTTGTAAACTAAAGGCCGTTAAAAGCTATTTTGAATCAGTTTATAAGTTTTGTTTTTTAGTATACAAAATACATTTTATGTTAAGATTGGATTTGTTTTTTGATATGTGTACTGAATATTTTTCCTAGATTTTTTTTTCAAAATTTTAGCATATCCAGCGGACTTTTAAGGTTGATCTAGCGGCTCTCTTTTTTGGGATTGCGGCAACACTGGTGGTATTCTTTCACTACACTTGTCCGATTTCTCCGCTTTCCTCTTTGATCTTGCTCATTCTTACCACCACTCTGTTGGTAAACCTAGAAATAAGTTTATCGATGATGAAGAGATGGCAGCTAGTTCAGGTGGGATATTGTTAATTTACAATTAATTGTCGAGTGACAAGTCCGTTTTTTTCAGTGCTTGATTGAAAGAAAAAGGAGATAGACACTTTCTCGCTTTAACCACAGATGAGCCATACCAAAATGAAACTGATATTTTTGCATCTGTGTGTAGTTTCACTTCGTCACATTATTGTCGTTGGATTTCACATTTATTTATGAATAGAAAGTAAAATTGACAAATACAACAATCAACAATGTAAACAAATTGGTTTTGAGGGTGAAACGCGAAAATGGCCCATATTGGTTATCTGTGGCTTTAACGCCATATTTGTTGTGAAACTAACGTAATCTGAATGGGCATTCAAAGTCATTAAATGATACAAAAAAGTGATTTAAAAGCAAGTATGTAATCATACAAAACTGAATATAATACAAACAAAAAATTACCAGTGTCAAAATCTTTCACATACAAAATCTTCCTCCTTATATTAGGAACAACAAAAATGTTGCCTTATAAACGAGTAAGGAGAAAATAAGAAAGAACCCGAATAAACAACAACAAACTGGTGTGGCTAATAAAAGCTAAAAATAGTCGTTTCAATGCAAAAGTTAAACAGAAATATATGCATTGGGTTGGATCTTATCATGTGGGCTCGGTGGCGTGATGCGTAGTGCGTTGGCTTCTAAGCAAATCTTGGTCATGGTTCAACACACGATGAAGGCACAAGAAGTTTTTCAATTAAAATGGTATAGTAGACCAGCAGTAATAGAGCAAGGGAATCTGATGATCGACCTTGGCAAGTCGTGAAATAGCTATAATTCCAGCCAATAATAATCTTAGTTTTTTGTTATAAATTTCACAATGGAAATTTCTCCTCTGTCTCGCTAACGAACGGAATGCTCGATCAAGATGACGGGTGACTGCTGACATGCTACACTAGCGTAACCTCTTCGATTTATTTGCTTAGGTGAGCAATTCGATGAAGGGTTGCGTGCTTACTACAGCGACGTTTGAACTTCCACTCACCTCGAATATTTTTTGGCGAGACCTGATAGCTCTGGAAGTTTTTCGTTGCTCACAATAATTATACGATACCTATACAATCATGTTGAGGGTGTCGTTGCATCCATAATGATTTGAGGAGCTCAGCAGTTCAGTTGTTATTATTTATTTTTAAAATATCGGACATCTTTTAGTCACCAAGTTCGATTTTCTTGGAGCAATTTCTGAAGAAGATTTTTTTCGGAATCTAAGTATTGGGTGACTAATCAATTCATGAGTGTCTAGTACAGTTTTTCCTGTGGTACTAAGCGATACCTGAGCTATAAAATTGCTTTCCAAAGCTGCAATGTTCGGGTGATACTTTATTAGGTCACCCTGATGGATTCTAGATGTGAAAAATTGGGATTTGACCTGCTTGAACGACAGGTCAGGTCATACTTTCCAGAAAGCTGAAATTTTCGTATAGAAATTTTTAAATATTTCGTTAATTCCTCACTGTCTCTTGATTTTCCATCTTAGGCGCTTCTGCTGTTGCACTCTAAAAACTTCGTGTAAATTCACCATGAAATTGTTTGTCATTTTTAGTGTAAAAGTAGGAAAGTTGCGTATTTATACACATGACAATAGGTATAAAAAAAATTGAACACATTATGTTGGATATTACAAACATTTGTTGCAAATTTTCAACCTCTGTGTACCTTTCAATCACCGTTGTATAGTATTAAACTAATAATGCATAAACATTACAGCCACAATATTTATAATTTAACAAATATTGTTTAAATTCAAACACCTTATGAAAACTATACATAAAATAAACAAATATTAACTACAATTTGGTCTAAGTTACACATTTTATGTATACATTTACAGTTCGTTTGTGACGATTATTTTTACTTTATTTAAAATTACACACAAGAGGTTTAACATTTTCACATTATATATTTAGAATTAATAAGTGCGTAAAATTACTGCAATTATGGTAGGCAACAAGTTTCCTCGCTTTATGATAGTAAAATTACACGATTTTTTTTTTAGAGTGTGGTTAATGTGGTATTGCTGGCAGTGGCAGAGGATGTTGTTGTGTGTTGTCGGTATTAGTAATTTTTAAAACCGATTGCGTCATCTCAAACATAATTGCCACGGAAATTTCGAACAAAATTAATCATTAGTCAAATATTGATACACACTTCTGTTTACTGCTACTTGCTGTTCTTTTTAATTTTAATCTTACATAAGTCGTCAAATAAGATAGTTCATACAACGCTTTCATCGTCAGATCGTCCCCAATATTTCGCTTAATAATAATTCTTTACAAACTTGCATTTGATTGAATAAATTTTGCTCCTCCAAGAAGCGCATTGTTGATATTTTTAATAAAAAATGAAATCTCATAAGTATCCTTTTCGTGCTGTTTGTGACCCCTCCAACAAAACAACTTTATTTTTGTTGTTCATCCCGGCGAATTTTAAAATATTCCCATCAGCCAGCGCCAGCGAGCAAAACAGCGTTAAAAGTTCATTTTCATAGTTGTTATCAACACTCAGGTCATGAAGCCCCGCGCACTAAAACTATAACTGGCCAAACAAAAAATTCTTATTATTATCGAACTTACATAGCCCGAAGCTAGTAACTGTGTTTACAAGGATCTTTATTGCATTATTCCCGAACACGGTTTGGTATTACTTGCCAAACGATATTACTTAACGTTAACATCGCCCTTGAGCAAATGACGTTTGGTTGTATGGGTGCTGGCTAGAGCATAACTAAGAATGGGAAATGTTCGATCCAAATTGATTGACGACCAGCATAAAACTTCAATAGGGAGCCAGGAGTGCCATGCCATTGTACTGAATGACATTGGAAAGAGGAAATTTTCTGTTCGACTGGCCATCTGGGTCGAGGACAATCAAGGCAATTCCAGTCGAAAGCATTTACGCTGCGAAAGTGATTCGAGAGGTATAAGATTCCTCATTCCTCTGGGGCAAGGTCCTTTCTCTAGTATAAGTATTATAGTTGATTTGAAGAGTGTAAAAAAAAAAAATAATTTGCATTCTTTGCCTGCGATTCCAATTAAGGAGACGAAGAATCAAGAAGTACTTGAAAATTTCTCTGCTAATCAGTACCTATGTTGCTTTGCAATGATGCAAGCAAAAAAGGCATTATTTGATTGCATCTAAAAAAGAAAGGGAACAGAAGGTGCCTGTGGTGGGGTGTACTGAGGTGGGACGATGAGTGACTTGTGCTTCTATGCGGGAAGTGGACTCCTTTGCGGTACGTTGCGCCGACAAAAGGAAATTATAGTCCTTCTGTTAGTTATTTACCACCTCTGACTGTTTTATCCTTTTACCCCTCCTCCCCCACTGTCCCTACAACTGGAATGGCCAATATATTTCAGTATGTGGTTCGTTTGGTTTTGGTCCTGCTTTGTAACATACTACTCGCCTCACATACAACATATACCGCAATAAATTTTTCCTTGAAAAGGCATTGTTTGCCTGAAGATGACGACGGAACGGCCAAAGGCAGCACCAGGGAGATGGAGAGCGGAGGAAACTAATTTAATGTGTGCGAATACTTGTATATGCGTGGAAAATTTATTTCACTATGTTGAACAATTACGATTACAATTCAGTGTTTCAAGTCTGCCTGCAAATTGCAAAGATAAAGAGCCTTATGTGTTTTGTTTGGCTCTTAAAGTGGCTTGAATTCTCTCTCCAAACAAAACAAAATAAGCCGGAGAAAATAAAAACAACAGGATATAAAAATATGCTCGCCTGGAATATTGTTATGGAGGACTTTTCTGTTCGAATTATAAACGGGGCTGTTTGCTTTTGTTTTCCGGCGTTTATGAAGGTTCCAGTCTTAATAGTAAGGGTCAAGGAGTAGGTAAATATAATTAAATTCTTAAAGACATTCATTTTTGTAGTAGAAGCACCTTAAAAGGTATGTCTGAGAATCAATATTTTAGTTCAGAATTTTGGAAAAGTATGAGAAATTCGAAAGTTCAGTGTTTTGGTTCGTAAACATTAGTAATCGTATTGCCTGGAAACAGAAAATGTATCTTCAACAGCTTACGGTATTGGCTTTTGCATTGTTGTTTATGAAGAAAAATGTCCTCTGAAGATCATAGTTGAATTCACATTTGCTATTTGAAGGCATTTAACAAATAATTAAAAGAAACAAATTCCATTTGTTGGTACAAGCAAACACTCACATTTCAAACTTATGTATTGTGTTTTTTTGTGCAGAAACAGTTTGAAGTTTGTGAAGATACAGTTTGAAAAGAAATCTGACAGCTCAACGAAGGTGACAAATTAATGAGTTCAGTGAACATGCTTTTATAGTAAAACGCTCTGAACCTGAACAATTTGTTAAGGCGGATTCGCACTTTAACATAAAAATATTAAACAAATAATTAAACTTTTAAATGTTAAATTTTTTTAACGTTATTCAAATAATATTAATATATGGTAATATTGGAGAAGCCCGGGGAAAATCCGGGACTAGAAATAAAATCTGGGACATTTGTACATCCCGGGTTTTCTTAAAATTTACCCAGGACAGTCGAGCGTAATACGGGACTGTCCCGGGAAATACGGGACGGTTGGTCACCGTATCTATTAGACAACAAATTGATTGAAAAGCTTTTAAATTTTATTTCATAAGAAACAGCTAGGTTCCTTGAAAAAAGCAATTTTATTTTATATTACTTAATATTATTTTATTTTATTTTATTTTATTTTATTTTATATTATTTTATTTTATTTTATTTTATTTTATTATATTTTATTTTGTTTTATTTTATTTTATTTTATTTTATTTTACTTTAATTTAAGATTTTTGAAACAAAAAAAAATATTTTAGTAGAATAAAAAAAAATAAAAATTATAAGAACAAATTAAAAATCAACACTGCTTAAAACTAAAAAGAAACAAAAACCACGACTCTGGAATCTACGAACTTGTAGCTAACCACTGACGCTGTTAGTATAGGTAGGTGGTCTAGTGAACCTATGCAGGCTTAAAGCCGATGTAAGATTATCTTGATTCTTAGTATAATTAATGGAGTCGAATGGATGATTTAAGAAAGAGTTACATAGTTACCTACCTATAATTGTGTATTCAAATGGGTTCTGATTATGTAAATTAGAAGGCTAATATGTATAGATGGACCCTAGATATGTCAATTGTATTCACAATGTTATAATGAAAGTGAATAGTGTAAAAATTATGTTTTAAACTTATAAAAACTGCCAAGACCATCACTGTAATCGGTTTTTCTTAAAAAAAAAACAAGAACACCATTAGATGCTACAGATCAATGAAAATTTAAAAAAAAGTATCTCGAAAATTTTAGGACGAATTTTAATGAAATCCTGGCTTTTATTTGGTATTGAGTTTTTTAGAGTTTATCAATATACATGTGATTATAAAATTAAAAATAATTTTTTTAATACGTTTTAAAAATATTAATTTTTCAATATTAAAATGTTAAAAATGAATTTTAATTAGAAAATAAGGTCTTCAAAATTTTGATATGCAGAAATTTTTTGGCTACCTAGATCGTCTCAGATATAAAATTTGACAGAAATCTAATTTACCGTTACCGAAAAAGCCAAAAATTAAAGAAATCTTTATATGAAAGGTACAGTTAATAGACTTTTCCCGTAAACTTGGTTCCGATCAAATGATAGCTAGTACCATCAAAAAGTTTTCACAAAAAAATTTATCAAAGTCGTTGGAGACGTTTTCGAAAAAAATAAGATTTTCCTTAACAGGCAGGTACCGATATTGTAGGGTCTAAAAAAAAAATCTCAATTTCTCCTCTGAGTAATGCCAAAAGAATCACACATACCAAATTTGAAGGTAATCGCTTAAGCCGTTTAGGTGCTCGGTATACATACAGACGGACAGACTGGCAGATTGACATACTGTCATATTTTATCGATCACTTTTTAAGGCTTCTCTATGATAGTAACGTCATGTTTGATTGTTAGAATTTTCTATTTTTTTTTTTTACAAATGCATAACTTGCCTTATAGTCCCTACATTAAAAAAAAAAAGGAAAAACAAATTTTATTTTTAGAAACTGGTCGCAAAAGAAAACATATTTGAAATGGAGAAATTATATAGCATTACAAATGTTACCGGGGCGGCATGGTTTCTTAGTTGGTTTGGTTTAAGTAGGTTTGTTTTGAAAAATGAAAATTTTGTAGTTCAAAATTCTGAATGACTAAGATGCTTCCTGCCTGTCCGCTAATCTATAGCCGAGAAAGACTGGATAGCTTTTCTTCAAACTTGGTATATATTTTCTTTTGATAAAATAAATATAAACAGTACATGCCATACATTTTCTTTAGCCAAAATTCTAATCTTATTTTTCTCAAAATCGGCTCCAACTATATTTTTTATAAAAAAAATTCAGTTCAGTTAAGGAAAGGTACTTTTTCGGATTTTTTTAAAGTAAAACTTCTTCTACAGCGCGCGTTGGGGTAAACATTTTCACGGCGCTCTTAGTGACATGTCAAACCAACATGTTTTCTGTCAAAAACCGGCACAATTGTTCACGACAGAATTTGCTTTAGTATTCTAACAATTTAATTTTAAATTTTAATAATAAAAAAAAAACACATACCTATTTTCTTTAAACCACAATTAACCACATTAAATTAGGTTCTTATTTTAAAATTAAATCCAACGAAGAACAACCATCAGAACCAAACACCATTTTCATTTATTAAAAAAATCTAACATATTATTTTGCAATTTGTTGATTAAAATCAATAACCACTTGATCCTAAATAACACTTTTAATTTTTTTTATAATTTTCTTTTAATTATAAATTAATTAACATTAACAAAAAATTAAATAAACACAACATAATTAAAACTAGATATATTTTTGACAAACGTAGACCAGCATTGCCATATATGAGGAGTTATAAGTCCGCTGACAAATTTAAAGAAGCATTGCCGTGCATTTCGAAGAATACTCTATTCGAACAGAATAACGTTTGAGTGACGAGATCAAGTTGTTCTTGATAAATTAGTGTCTACACTATTACGAGGATAGACATAATAAATAAAATATCTTGTTTTAAATTATGATAAGTAAGTAAATTATGATTGAAAATCAGTTAGCTTCAATTTTATTTTCTCTTCGTTAAATATCACGATTCATTGTCAATTGGGTAATGATTTTATAACAAATTGTGAAAGTGAATTATGTCACGCTCTTGTCTCCTTTTCTTGCGTATTCTGAGTCATTCTTTTTTAGTTCTCGTTCTGATTTCGAAGGGTTTACTGGAGTCAATCGGTGATATGAAATTTCTAAGCTCCAGATCTTCAGAATTTGAACCAACGTCGATCCTCAATTAACTCATCGAAATCGATGGACTAATGCCGTTTTTATTTGGCAATCCAGAAGCCTTCCAGACTCTTCTGAAAGCGTTCACTTGGGAAAAAATGACAGTTCTAATTCTAAAAAGAAGAGAATTTTGCTTCTGGATTTGAAATCAGAATCAGAACCAGAAGCACTCACACATTAATATACTTGAACGTCAAACTCGAATGTTGTCATTTGTTGTATGATAATTGTGCAACAATTTTTTTTTTTTAAATTTGAATATTCTCACGTACACAATTATTTTCACACACACCTCCTCATTAAAATTCAGAATCGTCAGAATCACACAAAAGTGTTCAGTTGGGATCCCGGATCGGAGAACAATTCCGGATTGCCAACTAAAAACGCCATACGATTTCTTACCGATCAAAGTTTTAACGACGAATATATTGACGTTTGTTCCATTGGAAAATACGGTCGTTATAAGGGATGTATGCGCCTTCGACATCGTTGTTCTTTCTCCGATTTCCATTAAATGGAGACATATGTAGAATTATCAAAGAAAAATTAGTTTCAAAATAGCGTGGATCGACAAATGTAAGTTTTCAAGAAAACAATTAAATGGGTTCGATATTTTTGAACATTTTGTTTGAATTAGAAATGGTTTATAAAAGCCCTTAGAATACTTAATTTAAGACTTACAAACACTTCAGTCAATAAAATAAAGTTAACAGCTTTTGAATGTCGGCGGTTTGTATATAAAATGTGCAAAAAAATTCAAAAAAAAACTATCATACGAGTTCTTGTAAGTGTTATATACAAAACACTGACATTTTAAAGCTACTTACTTGATATGAATTATTAAAACTGTTCTGAGCTTCAAAACTTAAGTACTGTAAGTGGTTGGAACCGAAAAATACGTTTATTTTTACGGTGTGTTTATTGCTGCTCTATCTCATATAAAAATTGTAAGCGGTGGTAAAACCAAATTTTAAAAAATTCAGAAATAAAAAAAACAACATTTTTTTTGGTCGAAACCTCAATAAGGTAATTTCCCCTATAATCGAACACTTAGTGGCTTACAGAAAAGTAATCCTCAACTGTGAGAAAACCATTCAACGTAAATATATGATGTAAAGTTAATTAACTGCTGAAACTCAAAATTTTTTATTACATCTATAATCTATATATATTTTTATTTACTTTAACTGTTTTTTATAAAAAAATAAAAACTGGAAAAAAGCCAAGTTCCCCAGTAACCGAACACTTGTTTCCTGATTTCGAACGCAAGATTTTGTGCATAGACTACACTTTTGAAAAAAAAAATTATAAAAAGCATTTGTTGAATTCTTATTTCAGTTTTAATGAACAAATTTATTGAATTATATTGTTTTTATTCAATTTTATTGAAAACAGGAGCACAAGTGTTAAAAGAACATTAAAAAACCAAACATACCTAAATAGCAAAGTAATTTTGCAATTCTTTTTAAAATGTAATGTACCTAATGTTAAAAGTATAAGATGAATATATGCAAGCCACCTTGCAATAGCTTGCATATAAAGAAGCTATAGCTTGTGTAAAATGGATATAAATTATACAAACTACCTACTAATGCATTTTCTTTAGATTGCATAAGACAGCAATATACAATCTATAGCTTGTATAAGATGGTAGATACCAACAAATGCACGGGCTTTAACTTTTCTGGTTGTTAATTTGCTGATGAAAATTATCCGCTATCTGTATTTCATGTGATTTCGGTTTTTGGTCGATTTTGTGCTCACTTACATTTTTTTTAAACAATAAAGTTAAAAACATTTGAATATTAATTCAAATAATTATTCAAAGCTAATAGTGAAATTTCCATGAAATTAAAATTAATTTACAACAATAATAAATCATAAAAATGCACGCGCTATATAGCTTGTATAAGATGGCTATATACAAACTATAGCTTGTATAAGAGGGCAATATACAAACTATGGCTTGTATAAGATGGCAATATGCAAGTGACCTTGCTATAGCTTTTACAGAATGGCTACAGAGCAAGCTATACCTTGCTATATATTGGATAATATGGCTGTATACAGGGTGGCCCGCGAATTGTGCTACAAAAATAAAACGCAGTGTGAGTAATCGGCTTATTTTTTTTTATTTTATAGGCTACTATTTAGATTTATCAAAATGAATGCTTGGGATACTGAAAATAGGATTTGGATAGTGCAGTGAAACCATTCTTTGCAGTCCGTCATTTCCGTCCAAAGGAAATTTAGGCTGGAGTTTGGCGGTACTCCCCCGAGTAGATGGACCATTATGAGGCCGGTACACATATTTGCCGAATCTGGAAGCATCTAACGAAGACCATATCGTCGAGATCCCAATGTTTGGGTTCAGGATACAATCGTGGCTGTTGCATCGGCAATACAGGCAAATCCAAGTGTTTCGACTCGAAACTTATCGGGCCAAATTGGAGTTAGCAGACGGTCGTTACAACGGATACTTCATGATGACTTAAACTTATATCCGTACAAAATCCAAATTACAAGCCAGTTAAGCCCTCAGGATTTGTCTGTTCGCCTGGAATTTTGCCGAAAAACGATTGCAATTGCCGAAGAAGACAACACATTGATAAATTGTTTGTTCATGTCTGATGAGGCCCATTTTGACTTAAACGGCAATGCTAACAAGCAAAATTACCATATATGGAGTGAATCCAATCCAGAAATGCTCCATGAGATGGAACTGCATCCACGAGTCACTGTGTGGAGTGCAGTTTCATCAAGGTGTATTGTCGGGCCATACTTCTTTGAAGAAAACGGTGTAACACAAACTGTGAAAGGGGACCGTTATTTAAAGGTTTTGAAGGAGTGCTCTTACCCAAAACTTTGCCGAAGACGTATCCCTTTCAGCAGGATTTGGTTTCAACAAGATGGAGTAAGTGCACACGTAGCCACACAAGTTATGGCGGAGCTCCAACGAAAATTCCCAAACAAATTGATATCCAGAAACTGTACTTTACGATGACCCCAAAGGTCACCTGACCGGACTGCACCAGACTTTTTTTTATGGGGTTATGTCAAGCAGGAAGAGTACAAAACGAAACCCAGCAATTTAACTGAATTGAAGCAGTCAATTAAGACAATAATTGAGGCAATACCAATTTCAACCCTTCAGGCCGCAATGGACAATTTTCTGAGCAGGTGCATCATATGCGTAGATGACCGTGAAGGTCACTTGCGGTCTATTATCTTTAAAAACAATTAGTTATTTAAAATAAAATTTAATTTATAATCCAATAAAAAAAAATTAATGAAATACATCGATTAAAATTAAATTTATCTAAATTTCTTATTGTAGCACGATTCGTGGGCCACCCTGTATAAGCTATAGCTTGTATTAGATGGCTATATACAAGCTATAGATTTTAGCGCTCTCACTAACAACTTTGGAAGGCCCGTAAAGAGCCTTATAAAAGTAGGTTTGAAAAGAGATATCAATAAAATAATCATAAGTAATCCATATACAAGCCATAGCCTGCGAATATTCAAAATCAGACCTACTGTAAGCTAAATTGTTTGTAGGGAAGGACCCACCCGCTTAAGCATGTCTGAAATGTTCCCATATTAATCCTATCATGAAGTGTAGTTATAGGTACTCCAAACTCCCTTTTTTCTGTTCGAAAACTCAAAAGGATCTAACGAAAAACGTTCAAGTCATTTTCTGGAGAGGCTTCAGTATATGTTTGATATTTTCGTTTCGTTGTGTCTGAAAGAAGTTTTAGTTTTATAAATTAAGGCAAGAAACGATAAAATATTAAAACTGTTCGGAAAAAGGAAACCAACAATATATTATTGTTTCCTTGTTTCGAAAACTAACATTCGAATACTAAACTCATACAAATTTGGTTTCTTATGTTCGAACAGTCAAAATATAAAACAATTATGAACTTTTTATGTTGTTTTGGAGAATTTTTAAAAAGTTATTCTCATCGGCTTTTTTCGTGGTTCTGATGATTAAATGAAAGGAATTTTCATTTTATTTTCCCAAAATTTCGACGGTGGTTGCCGTTTTCTTCAGGGGGGTCTTTATTTACAAAATTAAAAACAGATATAATGTTTGTACATATCGATACAAGTTAACGAACAAACGAACATAACGTTAAATTTTAAGATTTTTACTTTTTCAAATTACTAAACAATAATTTGTTTAAATCATATACAAAAAAAAAAAACAGATTAAGAACAGATTTTTAAAACTTCTCATTTCAAGATTAGTCTACGTTTTATGATATTTACTGTCAGAAACTAAGGAACAGTAAGCGGCTGATACATTTATCTGAAGGTTCAGATTCTAATTCCCAAAAATGAAGAATAATATTCAAGAAACCTTCAGTTTTTTTAATGAATTATGAATGTATATAAAGATCCAACAAATTCTTACAGGGGAGACGCAAAGGGATATGCATTCTATATGTTTCAAAAAAATTTAAAAAAAACAACACTCATATCTTGTTGGTGGATCCTTCATATGGAGACTTTTTTGTTCGTCCTTTTATTTTTTCTTCTAACAAAGGGGTAATGATAACGGGTCATTGTCGCGACGAAAGTTTCATTTGTATAGTCAATTATCAGTTCGGAAAAGTTTTCCGATAAATCGGACGTAGCAAATATGTGTAATAAATAATACACATAATAGCTCAAAATAAAGTAAAAATAATAGGTATATAACCAGCCTGTATTTTTGTAGTAAATAGGTAGCTACTTATACTTTCAAAAATAAATATAAAAAAGAAAACGATAAAAATAAAGGAATGTAAAAAATTGTATTAAATTTTCTTAAAAACATATAAATTATTTCTTTAATTATATTATCATGTAACTATTAAGAAGTCCTAAGAAGCTATAAAAGCCAACCAAGAGGCAAATGAAATATGTTCCAGAGGTTCACCGATAAAATATTCAATCATAAATGAATAAGAAATAAAGAATTCACTTATGTTGCAATTTGAATCCTTTTACCTGGGCTCTTAGACACCGATTTTATGATCTTAAAATTCTGCAATTAAATGGACGTATATAAGGGTTCCATATATTCCTTTAAATGATTAATCCCTGAACCTTTTCTGAATCGCAAAAACGATTCCTATACGATTCATTAAAGTGAAGGTATATACTTAGAAATCCTTCACTTAAATGAATTTTATTGGAATTATTTTTATGATTAAGAAAAGATTCAGGCATTAATCATTTAAATGAATATATGGAACCCTTATATACGTTCATTTAAATGACGAATTTTCAAATCATAAATGAATCATTACAATGATTCCAATCGGTGTCTAAGAGCCCAGGTAAAAGGATTCAAATTGCATCATAACTAAATTCTTTTTCGGCCGGTTTCTTCACTTTTATGAATTAATTATCGTTCATTTATAAATTAAAATGTTTGCTGGGTAGTGTGTAACGTTTACATTTATGTTTTTTCTGTTGCAAGGATTTCCACTCCCTCGAAGTTTGGTGTGTGACCGGTATCAACGCTGTGAGAATCTGGTGCCGTCTTCTCAGAACTTTTTAGGCGAATATCTGACTTGTTGTTCGCCATTATTTGCCGATGTGGTGCCAATGTAGGATTCATCCGTTTTCCCTTATCAATTCATTTTATAAACTTCGTCTGAACGGCGATCTTTGTCGGTTCTTGTCTTCAGGTTGGTGAATAGGGATGCAACAGTTGGGTTTGACCTATACACCAAGTTGACATCCGGGTTGTTTTCGCGACCATTCCTTTGAAATGTTCGGAAAGTTTGGGTACATAAACGACACTCTTATAAACACATCTCCACTCTTCCAAGTTATTATCTGACGAACTTG
Source organism: Philhelius pedissequus (assembly GCA_910595825.1). NCBI lineage: Eukaryota > Metazoa > Arthropoda > Insecta > Diptera > Syrphidae > Philhelius > Philhelius pedissequus. The sequence goes on along the minus strand of OU343160.1, from coordinate 315,779,841 downwards.
GTATTTTTAACGAAATATCAAGTTCCTTATAACTTCTTTCGGAAAGCTGTTGTCTAAGAGTATTTGCGTAGCTTTTTCCTCTTTAGCGGAGTGGAATTTTCGGTCACTAAACGTAAAGACTTTGTTTATTAAGTTCGACGTAGTGTTTATACGAATGTGCTTGGCTTGATTTGATCGGAAATTGACAAGTCTCCCAGATGCCATATATTCCTGGACCAGTCGAAAGAAAGTCGGTCATTTTAGAGATAAGCCTTAACTTCTTAAATATTATTAACATTTTAGATTGAAATTTTATTTTATTGAATAATAATAGATTTAAACTAAAGAAAAACATTCAAATGATTTATATTTGCCTCAATTTTCACACAATACACACAGTTGCCCACAAACCTTGGCAACAGTTTTTTTTTTCTACAAAACCCGTAAAATACAGGACTCCCTGATATCCCAACACAAACAACCAATTTTATAAATGTTGGCATTTAATTGTACTAGTTGAATATGTCTTCATGTTAAGGGTAATATCACATTTATCATTTCCCATTTACAGGAGTTGAAAATCTGAGAAAGTACACAGCTTACGCGGTTTTTTCCAAAAAGTGTTGACTACTGGGAGTGTTCGAATTTTGGGCGACTCTATCTTATTTCGAAATCGAATTTAACGATTTCTTCGAAACTTTGCACATAGTAGTTCTTTGACATTTTCGTGAATTATCCCACAACATTTATAGTACAAATTATTTTTTTTCCGATTTAAACAAAAAAAGAATTTTCTAATCTAAAAAGTATATAGCCAAGCCTCACCGAAAAATTGAAAATCCCGGCCACTTATTTTTGTGCAATTAGACACACTTTTATCAGTTTATGGACACTAGCATATTTAAATGCAACATTTTCACACTCCCTTGGTATAAAGTTCTCGCATAAGACTGAACACAATAATTTGTACTGTCAAAACTTAAAGCATACTATTTGCAACTATACATATTCCCTATTTTGCAAATGGATGATCAATTTGTTAAAAATAAACATCTTTGTCTATAGGATAGGTACCTAACAGAAGGATGAATATTTATTACACCCAAGATACACATCTACAAAATATTCATATTCGCGTCAGATTGATTTTTTGTTTGTGTAGTTGAAAGTGCAAATAGCGAGTGTATAAAATACTATAAGCACACACACACAACAAACATGACTGCATATGATTGTTATTCAATTTTCCGACTCCTTAGAATATTTATTTGGCGTGTCGTCATTTTCTCGTTCTTGTCCTCTTCGTTTTAGATTGAAATTGTCATGGCTGCTTCAACAACAAAATGTGCATCAGAAAAGGATAAAAATTGTGTCTCACAAGGATCTTGAGCAATAATAATAATAAAAATACTAAGTATACATATCTGTTGGATTCAATATAGATTTTTCTTTCTTTTCCTGTTTGTCCTTTTTTTTATTATTTTCTTCCAGAGATAGAGATGTGAATATTTCAATACGTTGCGTTATTGAAGTTGAAGATTCACTTAATTTAACGTCAAACTCAAACGATATCAGCAATAACTACCTTCTGTATGCATCTTATGTATGTATATTTGTTGTCAAAAACGTTGATGACGTCGTATGAAATAATTTAGAAAACATATATGACAGGTTTAACAGGAACAGAACAATTATTGCACTTATTCTTATAGCATCAGAACACAAGTCTTTTCTCTTAGGGTCTTACTGTACTAGCTTGCTTTATAGTTTCTTTATGCAGTAAGGTATTTGACAGATGTCATTATACTGTTTGATCTTAATAGAACATCTGAAATGTGTGACAGCTGGTTGTCATTATTAGGGCTGGCAACGAGACGAGACTAGGCGAGACTTTTGTTCATCTCGTCTCGGTCTCGTCAAAATCGAAAAATTTCAGTCTCGTCTCGGTTTCGGTCCAGGTCTCGCCTAACCAAGTCTCGTCTCGGCCTTGGTCTCGCCTTTTTCTCGAGAAAATTTTAATGTGCGGTCTCTTCTCGGTCTCGGTCTTGGTATCATCCTTAGTCTTGGTTTCTTTCGTGTTTTCTTGGTAGTAAAAAGATGTAAGATAAAGATAAGACGCATTGTTCGGATTGCAAATTTAGAGTATGGTTGTGGTATCTAAGCAGTTCGTCGGTAAGAAAAATGCGGGAAAATGTATAAAACAAACTCTGGAGACTGTTTTGTCTTTTGAATTAAGTGTAAATAACATTTTGGAAGAATTGTGTAAGTTAATAAGTTTCATAGCAAGAACAAATAAAATATTAAATAAAAGAGAGTAACTACATTCAACGCTCGATTTTTTAAAAAATAAATTAACCGGTTTTGTCAAGCCACGACATGTCAAAAACCATTTAAGGATGTCTCCGATTTAAATGAATTAAAAAAAAAAACCTATACAAAACTCAAATTTTACCTCAAAAAAATCGAAATTTTTCGATTTAATTTATTGCTCCCTAAAAAGTTGATGTAAGACTTTTAGGTGAAATTTCGAAAAGAAAATATTGCTCAAATGTCAAGATATAGTATGTTGCCTACCTGTCATGTCATGAACTGTCAAAATCCATTGAAGCATCGCTCCGATTTTAATGTTTGGTAGCGTGAAAAATCGTACGAATTGGTACACATATTCATATTTAGCTGTCAAAACCAATAGAAAAACAACCCAAGTTTGGGAAACTTGGTGAAAATCAACATACAATATGGATCTCACGAATTCGGTCAAACTTGGCATCTGCACTTCTTATCCAACTTTATTGCTTGTCAATTATGCATGAATCTAATAATGATATATCCTTGTACGTTGCTTATGCTAAACAAATCAACAACTAGAAATTTTGTTCTGCAGTACGTAGGTCCATGAAGCTAAGGCCATAGACTTAACTTGAAACGAGTAAGTTTTACTTGTGTAAATCGAAAACTATGATTTTAAGTTGAATTTTATTAGTTGCGTATGAAAGCGCTCCGGATGGCTTACATTTCGTGCGAATTTAGTTTTCAAAGGTGTGTGATAACGTAAAAAATAAAAGATAAAATTTGAATTTTGTACAGTTTTTTTAATCCATTTTAATCGGAGCAATCCTTCAATGAATTTGACAATTCATGGCTTGGCTGGTAGGCAATAAACTATCAGCCCTATTCTGCTGTCTTCCGATTCACGTGAATATTTTACTCAATTTTAATTCGTTTTTTCCGTCGGATAGCAGAATACAAATATTCACGTGAACGTTTAACAAAATAGGACTGTATATTTTGACGTTTTTAAAATATTTTTTTTCAAACCTCACCCAAAAGGCCTTAAATCACCTTTTTACGGAGCAATAAATTAAATCGAAAAATTTATAATTTTCTGAGGTAACATTTGACTTTTGTAGAGATTTTTTGTTCCATTTAAATCGGAGAAATCCTTCATGGGATTTTGACAGCTCATGGCTTGACAGTTAGGCAACGAACTATATTTTGACGTTTTGACAATATTTTTTCCAAATGTCACCCAAAAGGAAGCAACGCCATGCATATATAAATCTTACGCATTCTTCTCTGGATTTTCGCAATGCGCATATCTCTGTATAACTATGTACATACATATATGGTTTGATATGTTAAGCCGCATATAATATTTCGCAAAACAAACTTGTGAATATTATAAAAATTGAACATGATTAGATACTAAAAAATAATGAAATAAAAACAAAATTTTCTTATAGCGAAAACCGAAACCAAACCACCGAGACCGCCGAGACCAGCGAGACTCTCGTCGAATTTCGGTACAAAAAATACGGTCTCGTCTCGCTCTCGTCTCGGTCTCGTCTTCGGTACTTTTAAAGGAGTCTCATCTCGTTGACGAGACCGAGACTAGTCTCGGTCTCGTTGCCAGCCCTAGTCATTATACAAAATTTATAACAATCCGACATATCACCGTAAAATCTGGCGATAGCGATAAGTCGTTAATTTACGAAACCTCTTACAGAAGGTTGTTGGGGGAATGGGGCTTTTTGGAAGCTTTTTCATTGTATCATTTTACATTTCTTTTTCAATCTTCATTTAGTAGATTATATCTTATTACGGAGTTCAAGTATGTTTTTAAATTAACCTTAAATTAACTCTTTAATAGTAAAATACTTTTTTAAAGTGTACGAATCAAGAACATTATACATTTTAGCGCGTCAATCAGGCAGACGGCAATGCCATTGCCCACTTATTTTATTTTACTCTTGTAATAATATAATGTAAAAATTGTTTAATAACATAAATAAAATTATATATATCTATCTATCGTATGACCGTCTCTTATGCAAGCGAAGAGTTATGGCTGCTACGAAATTTTGTGAAGTTGTTCCTTAAGGGCGGTATTCACCGACCGCTATTAAGTGGCTCTTAAATTTATGAGGCTCATAACTTGAGAATTATTTTTGGTATTCACCAACCACTCATAACTATTAACTAACGAAAATGAAAATATTCTGTTTTGATTTGGAAATAAGGTTGTGTGAAAAAAATTAAGGAATTGTTACAGTTGACAGTGGCATTGAATTTGGAAAGTTTTCGAACAAATTTTCGATGAGAGCGCTCATAACTTATAACATAAGAGTGGTATTTTTTAAAAATAGAATGAACCAAGAAAATTATTATAGGGAAAATAATCCATCTTCTGCTTCCGGAAGCGAAGATGAAGAAGAAGAAAAATTGTTGGCGATTGAAAGAAGATAATATATAATGTGACTACGGGTCTGTCTTGAAAAATGTGATGACCATGATTTTATTCACCGATTTCGTATTTCAAAGCGAACGAAAATTTTGATCTTGGAATTGATAAAGGATAGTTTGCCTTACACTGCAACTAGTTACGCAGTACGCAGTGAAATATCTAGAATATTTTTTATTTTAAATTACGCTAACATACGTATGTGTAGATCGCGTGAATTACGACCAATTACCCAATTATTGATTGTGCTGAGGTATTAGTATTATGTACTCGGGTCAATTGAGTTGGCCATTGCTGATTTTATTGGCGTTAGTATTTGAAAAGTGCATCACATTGTGAAGCGGATGTCAAAAATTGTAATGGCACCCCAGTTTGTTCACACGCCCGAAACACAAAAAGAACTGCTACAAGCAGTAAGAGAAATGTATGATACAGTGAAACCCGCTTAAGTGCAACTCACTTATGTGAAAAACCCGCTTACCTGAAAACATTCACAAATCCCCGTATAGACTTACATACAAACAACCTCGATTAACTGAAAACTCACTTTAGTGAAAAACCCGCATAACTGAAAAAAAATTCGGTCCATTGCGTATTGCAAACTAATTCTCTATAAGAGTCTAAAGCATCAATGTCAAAGCAATGACATTCGACGCCATTTTCCATCAATTTTGGCCTACTCACAATATAACATAACATTTATGTGTATATAATATGTGGTTGAGCTCTAAAAAGAAATGTTTCCTGATCAAAAGGAATAAGTATTTTAATCTACACGTACATTTTTGTATGATTCGAACATGTTTTCTATGCCTGATTTTTGTATGCGTTGCGTCAAGCGTGACATTCAATCGCAAACCTAATTTTTGGAACAACTTTAAAATTACTTTTCGTTGCGTGAAAGTGTTTGGCTCTCGTAAGTAGCGTATATATAATAATAATAATAATCTTAATAATATTCAAGGACTCATTTCCCCTAAATATCAAACATTTTGACGAAAATCCATTTAACTTTTATCGCGAGTTATTTGTTACAGGATTTCCTCTTTAAGGAAAGCTTTATTCCTCCGGCCGTTAATGGATTTTAAGAAACGAAAATCGCCAAGAAAATAAACAATGATTAAATTAAGTCGCTTACACCTATGTGTGTTTTGCAAAAAAAAATAATTACTTCTGTGCTGCACTTATTGGAGTATCACAGCGTTATAGACCTTCGAGTATAATAAAAGGCAAATTTGTACGTCGAACATTCTCTCCTAATATCTACAGCTTTATCTCCCCCCAGCAAACATTGCCCTTATTTTCTTAGCCATAATTACATAATTTTATCTTGTATACTTACATAATGAAAGCTTTCTATTTTCCGTAATATGCTTTCAAGGAGCAACGTCTTAAAAAACACGTTCTACCCATGATTTGAAATTAATTTTCATGTTAACGGCCTTCCGTCTTAAGTATACACTATAGACACTTTTGGTTGTTTTATAATGTTAAGACTTAAGCCGTTTTGTTGTCGCCTTGTTTAAATAACTCCGTACGTGGCCGTGGCTATGTAAGGACTCGCGTTAGCTCGAAGCTCAAAAACGTGAGTGTTAATTATTTGTAAATGTAAATCTTTGACACGTTATTATGCACATTAGCAAAATTGCCATGTGCCAACATTTTGAAAAAAAAAATCTCCCGCCATCTTAGGGATTCTTAACTATGTGGGTATATATGAGGGAAACTTGTTACATTTGACCTTGGAAGTTATGCCTCTGTCTGCGAGATTCACTTACATTTTGGATCCATTAGCGTTAGCTTAATTCCTGATGAAGTATTCATTAGAATCCTTTCCAGTAACATAATCCATGTGTAACGTTAGGTAAGGTGCTATGCTTACCTTGTATGAAATAGTTTTGTACAAGTGCATTCCGCATTAGCAGAAATGCTTAACACACTACAGAGGCACCTTGTACTTACATAAAATTTACTTACATCCTGCAGATAGTAGAGGGAATATGAATTTTTTTTTCGACAATAATTATATATCCTTACATTTTTTTTTTAATTTTAAGTTAAATTTAATTTACCTACATCCTTGAGGTGCATTTTAAGTTAATAGTTCCATTTGGGGGTCTACTTTTGGCACAAGGACGAACACTTTAATATAACAATTTTGTAAGTTGATAATGATAATGAGAATGTTTGTTGGTTTCGGAGGTTAGATAACCACATTATTGTATGGGTGGAAATACCACACACATGGTTTGATGGTTTGTGGGAATTCGCATCGTAAAAATAATATTCTGTGGTCGATTGTGTTGGGTTGGACTTTAATTAAACCACATTCAGTAAGATGGTATTGGGCTGTTAACAGAGTTAATTAAGGATTATGGGCTTGCATATGCATTAAGGGGACAATGTGGTAAGAAAAATGTCTTTTTCTTCTCTTTCGACCTAAATGTCAAAAGGAGATTTAATGTAAATTTGCTTCAAGGTTTAAATTCACCCACATCGAATATAATATACATATAAAGGAATTCTTTCAATCTGTATGAATAAACATCACAATTGATAAGTTAGCAGAGACAAAACAGGATATGAAATAGATCTGAATAATTTTTCAAAGAACAGTTGAACACCAACGTAAAAAAAAACAATTTATTTAGAATCTTAACATTTCGAGTATTTCAAATTTAAGAAATTATTATTTAAAATTTCACGTTGGATTTAGTAGATTTCTACGTAAAATTGTTGGTGGAATCCTTGCATTGAAATAAACTACAACTCAAATACAGTAGACATGCATATTCCAATTAAATCTTTTCAACTCAAGATAAACGTATAAATAATATAACTTCGGTGTTCTGTTCATTCAACAAGCTCAGCCATTTATATTCTTCACCAAAATTTCTTTAAAAAAAAAATTATAACTTACATGCATGAAATTTCTTCTTCACACATTTTCCATTCATTTGCATTTCATGAAAATCCTTTATTTTTCAGCTTCAAGGATAACACTATAGATACACATAACGGTATACGTTCCTTCGAGTAAAGGAAAAAAAATATGATGTATGTTCCTTAAAATCTCATGAAATAAAATATTAACTATAGGACCAAAAGTCCATGCAAGATTCAACAGAGCTTCCTTCTAGAGCTTATAGTATTTCTAGATCTCCAATTTCCTTTTGAGTTATTTCTTCCAAAAAAAAAAAAAATCCTCAGACAATGGTATAATACGCTATATTCTCTTCCATCTTCAAGTTAAACAAGAAAAAGTACCTACAATCTACATACATGGTGTACATGCAAATTGAGATTCATGCTTAGTTAGATAAGGATCAAGGTAATAATTCCTCAAATATGTCATGTTGTAGATTTGTATGAGAGATGTAAGTATAGAGAGTTCTCGTAGAAAGTCTATATTTAGGTGCTAGTTTTTGCTGGTCGAAATTCTGACATATTAGGTTCATTTTGACAGAGTGCAAGTCACAATCCTTCCGAAATAAAAAAACAAAAAAATTAAATAAAACTCTTATTACGAAGGTGTTTTTTTTTATAATACAATTCTATATACTACTGAAATTTCACAGCCAAGTAGTAGACTTAGCATTATATTTAATTGGACTTGTCGAACTATTGATTCAAAATAGCTTTTAACGGCCTTTAGTCCACAAAATTTGCGTTTCGTCTCGGCAATCTCACTTTGACTTATCAGTTGGTTAGTGAGTGCTTTACCAATACGCAATTTTTGTTAAGTTTGTTTGTCAGTTCAACTTACATGCATTTTTGACAGTAAAGCAATGTGAACTATATCCAACAAGATTAAAATTGGTAAGGCACTCACTAACCAACTGATGAGTCCAAGTGAGATTGCCGGGACGAAACTCAAATTTTGTGGACTAAAGGCCGTCAAAAGCTATTTTGAATCAATAAAACTCTTGTAAGCCAACTTCAGTGTTGCACAATATAGCAGTGTGACAATGACAGTGTGACACTGTCTGACAGTCACGCTGGTTATTATTCTACACTACCAATAATTCATATTTTATCACTGTTTCTCTTTAAAATTACATTTATTTCTGCACTTTATCTTGTTCATTACACTGCCCTGCTTGTGCCTCACATTTCAACACTGTAGCTCCTAAACCAGAAGAATGCACTTTAATAGTGCGACACTTTCAAGCTCATTTACTGTCGCTCTATGAACCAAATGTTTTCTGTAGCGCAACATAGAAAAATTTGTAAGCTTAATATTCACTGTTAAATTGTCACAAGTGTAACAGAGATGTGATTGCATTAATGTTAGCCCAAAAGTGTGAAAGTATCATTTATTGGAACGCTCACTATTGTGAAAGTGTAGAGAATAGACAGTGTGAAATAATTACAGTGTGACAGTGTAAAATATAGATAGTGTGACATTGTATAAAGAACAGACAATGTGATAAATTTAGAAGATAATAGACAATGTGAAAGTAAGAAATTGTGAAATATAAATAGTGTGAACAGATTGTGACAGTGGAACAGTTTGATAGTGTAACAGTGTAATATACCCAGAAAGATTTGCCCACTTATAATAAAAAAAACTGTATTATAAATACAGATTCAGGCAAGACTTAATCTAAAATAGATCAAACTGTAGTAGTTGTGAGGACGCGGATAAAAAGGAAACAGTCAATCGTTTTTGTTTTTTTTTTTTCAACGGATGCGCGCACTAAAGGGGTTTTGACTACCCTTAAAATCAACAAGCACAGCGCGAGCGTTAGGAAAATAAGGAAGGATGTAAGAGGAGATACCGATGCACGTGTTGTGCGGCTAAGGAAATATTCTCTGCACTTGACAGTACGTCCGAAGTAAGGCTCAAGGGTAAACTGATGATCATTCCTAGGAGCGCGAGTATTTCGGTTGAACATTTTAAGGGGAGGAATGCAACTGGCTATTTCGTTAGAACACTGCTTATACAAATATCGATAAAATAATGGGAGACATATTACATTTCGACATGTAAATGTTTCCACTATAGTTCTATCGCCTATCATTCTTAGAGCTTTATTTTGTATTCTGTCTAAAAGATTCAAATGAGTCATGGGAGCTCCTGCCCAAATGTGAGAGTTCTACTCCAACTTTGAACGAATGAATGCTTTCTAGATTACAGCCTGATCAGACGGGGAGCAGAATTTCTTGCATCTTCGAAGAAAGCCCAATCACTTTGCAGCGTGTTTGGCGACGTCAAATATGTGATCATTCCATAAGAGGTGGGCTGTGATGGACATACCATGTACTGAAAGCTGGTCGGTTTCTTCAAGGGGGCGGCATTGGGGGTGGGTGACCGTAAATGCCCGCTCTGTTCAAAATGAGAGCAAAATCATGTTTTTACCATTAAATTGAGTAGCAAAGACTTCACTTAAACTTTCTCAGCGCGAGGAAATGTCTTAGAATGAACATCAATATAATTCCGTTCTCCATCAAATACGTTCGACCATGAGCTTATCGGACTGCAAAGCAACTTTTTATAGGAGTTCATCATTGTTAACGTTCTACATATTGTAACGGGTGATTTTTTTGCTACTTGGTTTTTGACGTTTATATTTTTGACAGATCACACATGACAAATTCCACGAACATTTGACATTTCGATTCAGTATTGTTTGCCATTTCATCATGAATAAACTTACGCCTGAACAACGTTTACAAATTATTGAAATTTATTATCAAAATTCGTGCTCTGTGAAAAATGTGTTTCGCAAGCTACGTCCGTTTTATGGTCGTCATAATCGACCCACCGAGCAGGCTATTCAGCTCATTGTGACCAAATTTCGCACCAGTTTCACTTTATCCACCAAGATCATGTGATTTGACCCCGTTAGACTATTTTTTGTGGGGCTATTTTAAGTCTATTGTCTATGGGGACAAGCCAAACACGATTGCTGCCTTGGAAGCCAACATTGAACGCGTCATTGGTGAGATTCCGGCCGAAATGTTTGAAAAAGTTTGCCAAAATTGGACCTTCAGAATGGACCACCTGAAGCGTAGCCGCGGGCAACATTTAAGTGAAATTATTTTTAAAATGTAAATGGCAGAAATTGATTTATCGATCCAAATAAAAATTTCATTCACTTTTTACAAGTTTCTGTGTTTTTTTGAATTTTGAAAAACCAAGCTCTTAAAAAATCACCGTTTATGTAGGTAATTAATGAAAACCTTACTTATACCTTACTTTTATGGTCATTAGGCTTTATATCCACATACCCGCACACAAAAACCAGAAAAAATATTTGTAGGACTAATTAAGTCGAAATATTTTTTTGTGTGTTTGCCTATATGTTGCGTAGAATGAATACATGAAAGGACATTATCGCGTAGGCATACTAATACCTACCTAACTTGAATAAACATACGTTTGAAACTTTTTGGCTTGAGGAAACATGTATAAACCATCCACCACCTGTTAGAAAGCTTTAAAGGTGTGATACTAAAGGACAGACAATACAAATATTTTTCTCCGGCCGATGGAATGCGATCCGGTGCGGTGATGCGAGGTTTCCTTATGCAAGAACCTCGTGTGAAAACATATTCATCATGCTTATCTGGCGACATGCCAATTTAACTTCCTGTAGTTGAAATTGCAGAAGTAGTATGTGGTGGTTGTGTATGGACAATTGTAATGCATACATACATATATTCATATGTATATCCCAGAGATCTGGGCTATGCGTGCATGTAGAATAATAAATTGATGAATTGTCTCATGGTTTCGTCCAGTTATGACACTTTGGTTGTAAACATTCACACATACGCATGCAAGGTAATTCCAAAATTTGCATACATGGACACACAAAAAAAAAGTCATACCTAGGTTACTGTTCCCGTATAGTTTCGATTTTGTGAGATTGCTTTATTATTGTTTCGGCCAGTGATGAAAATTGACTTTTTTCCGATAGTACTGTATATTGAAAAAGAAGTAGATATGAAGATACTATTAAGAACCACAAAAAATTACAATTTCTCTTGAATTCGGTTGAGAATAAATCATTTACCTATTTAAAGTAAAAAGAATTGTGCCAGTTGGATACCAAGTCGGGAATTATGTCATCAGAAAATTTGTTGCACAATTTTTCGATTAGCATATGACCATATTATTTTAATAATTTAATTTAAATTAAAAAAAAAAAACAAAACAAACTATTAATTGAATAATTAACGCGACCGGTGAGGAGAAAATCGCGACGGCTTATGTCTTATTATATTGTGAACTACTTTTTCTTGTAACAAGAATGTCAAGCAAAAGGGAGAATAAAAGCTATGCTCGAATTAATCGAATAACGCGGAGTGTAAGCAAAGCAGAACTTTAAATACTACTAGCATGGCTAGGTTCAGCAAGGGGGTGGGTTATAAGCAAATTGTGTTTTTTTTGTGATGGTAAAACAAAAAGAATAATAAAAGAATGAAATTATAAATTGATTTTTTTATAAACGGTGATTTTTTAAGAGCTTGGTTTTTGAAAATTCAAAAAAAACACAGAAACTTGTAAAAAGTGAATGAAATTTTTATTTGGATCGATAAATCAATTTCTGCCATTTACTTTTTAAAAATAATTTCACTTAAATGTTGCCCGTGGCTACGCTTGAGGTGGTCCATTCTGAAGGTCCAATTTTGGCAAACTTTTTCACACATTTCGGCCGGAATCACACCAATGACGCGTTCAATGTTGGCTTCCAAGGCAGCAATCGTGTTTGGCTTGTCCCCATAGACAATAGACTTAACATAGCCCCACAAAAAATAGTCTAACGGGGTCAAATCACATGATCTTGGTGGATAAAGTGAAACTGGTGCGAAATTTGGTCACAATGAGCTGAATAGCCTGCTCGGTGGGTCGATTATGACGACCATAAAACGGACGTAGCTTGCGAAACACATTTTTCACAGAGCACGAATTTTGATAATAAATTTCAATAATTTTCAAACGTTGTTCAGGCGTAAGTCTATTCATGATGAAATGGCAAACAATACTGAATCGAAATGTCAAATGTTCGTGGAATTTGTCATGTGTGATCTGTCAAAAATATAAACGTCAAAAACCAAGTAGCAAAAAAATCACCCTTTACAATACCACAGGAGCGTAGCAACTGAAAATAAAAGGGCGCCAGCAATTTTTTTTTTTTGTTTTTAAGGAAATTACAAACCTTCTGAAGCGAAACCGACGGTGAAAACAATTTTTAGAGAATAAGAACGGAAGTTTTTTTTTATTTCCGAATTGGGACGATAATATTGATTTTTATTGTTTGGGAAACCTTTCCGTACATGATAAAAACCCAAAATCTTTCAATTATATTGAACAAAGGATTAATAATATGTACAACAACAATATATTCGTAAAATGGAACGCTATTTCTTCGTCCCGAATGAACAAAGAAACGAAAATTAACGGGGTCTCGAGTCCTGCAATTGCAGGGTAAGTTAAAGTTAAGTAACATAAGAGCACACGAATTTTTTTGTTTTAGTTACGAAAAGACAATGACCAAATTGATTCAACCACTAATAAATTCAAAAGATACTTAGAGGAAAAAAAACTTATCGTCTTTTTTTTTTTATCTGCCAATTTGCTTTCTTTCAAACCTCATATCTTCCTTTCTTCCGTTCGAAATCTCCTTTTATCTACTTCACCAGAATAAAAACTTTTCAAATCTCCTTGATTTAGTTTTTTTCTTCACAAACAAAATTAAAACCAAAATTAAATTTTCCAAATTTCTATTTTTCATTTTCCAATACTTTTCTAAGTTCTCTACTCGCTACTTAATTCGCTCGATAAGAAGTGTCCGTCCGGGTTTTTTAATGTCCCTTCGAACCTCTTCTTTTTCTTTCAACCCTGTGTTTTCGGCCAATTGAGATCAGCGGACTTCGATCTCGTCATTCGACCGCTATATTCAGCTATGTGGCTGAAATGACTTAATATCTATGTTAACTCGGAAAAACCTGCTTGCTTCACAATTTTTTGACGGTTTCTTTAATTTTCTTCTAAGATGACGTTGAACTCTCACTCGAGTATAGAAAAGCATGGTAGATTTTTTGTAATTCTGTTTTTGTATAATACAATGGTGGCCATTTGTTAAAAAAGTTGCCCAACACAAAATCGTATGGAAAGTGTTTTACAGTGAAACCCGCTTAAGTAAACTTCACTTATTAAAAAACCAGCTTACCTGAAAACATTCACAAATCCCCGTATATATTTACATACAATTACCTCGATTAACTGAAAACTCGCTTTAGTGAAAAACCCGCATAACTGAAAAAATAATTCCTTCAAGTTTTCTATTTTTCTATAGAAAACAACTCGGTTAAGTGAAAAACTAAAAATCGAAACAAATCGGGTGCTGAATTGTTGCATTTTTGTATACGTTCACCTACATCAGCCACCACTTCCGCAATTATGACACATGTAAATGCTAAGTTTTATATAAAAGGGAAAACATTGTTGTTTTTGTAACACGAAATGTATTTGTGAATAAAAGAAACTGAACTCAAAGTAGCGTTGGTTGGATACAAATTCCTTTTGTTTATAAATAAATAATTTGTTTGAAAACAAGGTCCTGTTTTCTTATTTAGATAAACCAAATTTATTTATAAAAGCAATTGGTAAACATTTAACACAGGTTGGTTTTCAACTGTTAAAGGTCAATGAATGTAGTAACACGCGACACGAAGTCTGCCTTACTATTTTTTCAATTATCCGAGATCCGCTTAACTGAATTTTTTTTCAGTAATCCGAGGTCCACTAACTGAAAAAAAATTCTTGATTTTTCGTCGTTTTGCTTAAGCGCGTTTCACTGTAGTTGCTGAATCAGCCCAACGGCAACGGGTCAACGGGTATATTTGCAATTTCTGCCCATATGTTTTCATTTTTAATTGCGATACAAGTACTATAGGGCAAGTTTTGCATTTAAAAAAAATCGAACTCGTAATTTTGACCAAATTTGACATTACGATGATGAAGAACACCAAAAAAGTGGATCCCTCAATTCCACCTGTCTGTCTGTCCCTCTGTCTGTCCTCGAATCTACATCCTAAACAGTTGGATGGATTTGCTTCAAACTTAGTACATATTGTTTTTTCGAAAATATGTCCACATGTTTTTTTTCATTTTTTGACGGAAAGTAACGGTACCTGCCATACATTTTTGGTTGGCCAAAAAGGTAAATCTTATTTTCCTTTCAAAAGGCTTCAACGATTCTTAGAAGAAAAACTCAGTTCATTAATGAACGGAAAAGGTACATTTTAGTATTTTTTTTTTTTTTTTTTTTTGGAAAAAAGTGGTTATTTTTGATAGAACCATTTATTTTTGTTTTCGATTTTCTGGAAAACAGTTCACTCGATTTTTTTAAAATTTTGTTAAGCAGAAGCTCCTAGAAAGTTTAAACACTAATGTAAGCCAAAATTTTTCAAAAAAAATTATTTTTTGGAAATTAAAAATAAAAATATTTTTCTTTTCAAAACTCAATTTTTCGAAAACGATATATTCAAAACTTAAAAAAAACTATTTTTCTAAAACAAAAACACAACGGTACCTCCTATAATAAAACAATGAGGAAAAATGTACATATTTCTCAAAAACTGTTCATAGAATTTTGATAAAAGAATGTGTGTGTTCTTAAACAAGTGCAGTCATTTCAAGTAGTTAAATCTATATTTCAAAAATCAGTCACTGCATTTTTTTGAAGTTTGAGTTTTATAAGTATATAAATAATAACTTCAAAATGGTGTCTCAAAATATTTTCCTAAAAATGTTCTTAAGATTTTATAATTTATTTTTTTAAAAAACCGCTCCAAAGATTTTTGAAAATTTTTTCGATATATTTTTATTTATTCGGGAATTTAAATGTTTATTTACTTTTTACGAAATTTTGCGTGTACAGCACTGAATACTACATTCAATGTAGTCCCTCATACATTTAGAGTAGCGAGCAAAAAAAATGCAAACGACAAATATGACTAAGAAGGTAAGTACAGAAAATATATTCTTTCGTTAAAATCAATTCGAATATGCAATTAATAGAAGCAAACATCGGTTCAATGCAAAGAAGCAATTATTAACTCTGTTAATAACGGAAGATTTATGCAGGATGTTGCTTTCGAGTTTGGAGTAGCAACATCAACAATATCGCGTATTGTGTCCCGCTATCGTGAACAAGGGGATATCAATCGCAGAGTTGGTAGTGGACGTCCTCGCAAAAAAACTTTCACACAAAATCGTAAGATAATAAGGCAGGTTAAAGTCCATCCCCTGAAAATAGCTGTGGAAGTTACTAACGACATGAATGAACATTTCGATGTAGCCGTTGGAGTACACACAGTTAGGCGAAGATTAGTGGAGTCAGAACTGTATGCCAGAAGACCAGCTAAGAAACCATTCATCAGTTCCATCAACAGGAAGAAGCGGCTTGAATTTGCGAAGCGCCACTTGCATTGGACGAGTGAGCAGTGGGGAAAAGTTTTGTGGAGTGATGAGAGCAAGTTTAACCTGTTCTCCTCAGATGGAGTTCGCTATGTGCGAAGGCCCCCGGGGCAGAGGTACAACCCCAGATATCAAGTTCCGACGATCAAACATGGCGGGGGATCAGTTATGATGTGGGGTAATCCATTATAGACGTTCTTGAAATTAAATTTGGACAAACGATTTTTTTAATGTTCGTTTTTCGTCAAGGATTGGGCCAGTTATGTCAGGTTAGTGGCCGGATGAATGACCAAATGTATATGGAAATTTTGAAAAACCATATGCTTCCACATTTGCGTACGAATATGAATGAAAACAGCCTATTCCAACATGATAATGGGCCCAAACACATCAGCCGTTTGAACCTTCTTAGAAGAGGAGAATGTTGACGTTTTGGAGTGGACAGCGCAATCTCTCGATCTCAATCCCCTAGAAAATTCATGGGACCTCGTAGATCAGGAGATAAGAAAGCGAAATCATTCGAATTGTATAGAGTTAATGGCACAAATAAGGACAGAATGGGAACAAATGTCACTAAACCTATTAGTGTCTTTGGTTGACTTTATGCCTAAAAGATTGCGCGCTGTTATTACAAACAAAGGGTTTGCAACAAAGTATTAAAATTTAATACAATTTTTCGCTGAAAAAATTTATATAAACCCGTTATTTTTGAAGTTTTTGGCGTAGTTGCATTTTTTTACTCGCCTCCAAACCCACATTTGGTAACAACATTTTTAATTAAATATTTGTCTTGGAGGTGGATTCGGTAAAAATCGACTATATTAAAAAAAAAGAATCAATTTCAAGAGTTTATACTAAGTTTGAAATCATTACTATGTAAAATGGATTATTAAAAACTCAAGACATAACTATACTATTTCCTTTGCATTTTTTTTGCTCGCTACTGTATATACGTATGTATCTATAAAAATCCCACGAATGTTAGGGTCTTTTTTTGTGTGTTGGTACATTATTATTCTACTAAATTACATAATTAAAATCCATAACCTAGATTTAAACATGCATTTGGTGGTAGGTAGATATGTAACTTTTCCTTAAATCATCCATTCGAAAATTCATTAAACTATTAATCTAAGCAATATTACCAACATCAGCTTTTACCCTGCATCAGCTTTTACAATGCATAGCTTCATTAAAGTTTTTAGCTAGAAGAGCAAGTTCAAACGATCCATTTGTGCATTTTATTTTATTTTTGCAGTAACCTTTTCTTTTAGTGCTGAGGAAGGCTACATACTTCTGTAATGTGTGAAGTCCCACACCTTTGCTTAGTTCTTACACAACTTTCAGTAAGGATTTTGGGAAAACCATTCGATGGTACATCCTCTACTGAACTTTAAAACACCATACCATGGCAATAAGCAAAAAGGAACAACAGTGGCATGACTCATAGACTTAAAGGCTCTGGATAACAGAATTTATTTACAAGCTGACAATAATTGGATTTCCAGGATATCTAGTAAATATTATACAAAAAACTTAAATTCTTTATAAATTATATTTTTTTTTTGTAAAGGTACTTAATGAAAAACAAGAAATGCGGGAAATAAACAGCAAGTACCTCAAAGATCTAAATTGGGATAATTTTTTTGCAGTATATACACTGCTGATCAATCAATTGAAATGCTAGGAACGATAACAAAACATCGGTATACAGATGACTCTATATGATTCAAGACCATGTGGCCAACCCTTTGAACTATTACGTGAAGTGGGGTCTTAAAATCACCATAAGGAAACCAAACATACATACTTTCGTTTGCCACAAACAAGATTGATATTTAGAAGGAGAATTGATGCTAGGAGGCACAGTGATTTCCAACAGAGACCGCACCAAATATCTTGGGGTTAACTACACCAACTTGAGGGAATTTAATAAGCATGCAGCTGTAATCCTGAATCGTGCAAGCTTCTATTTCAAACTAGTCAACCCTCTAATGAAAAATCTGAACGGACCAAGAAAGCAATGCTTCTAGCTTACAAACAATTAAGTCGATCCTTTTTTATGTATCCTGCGTAGCTAACCATATTCCCCCAATAGCAATGAAGAAGATACAACACTTGAAGTGGTAGATTTTGAAGGGAATATTACTAGTTCTGAATTTTGTACAATAATAAGTAATTTTTCATCCATGGTATTGATATGGGTGGTACCTATAGAAAAGGAAGCTTTTAATGGAAACATATTGAATTTCTTGTCTGCCCCTTGATGATATTTCCACCAAACCAAGCCTAATGTTTATCCACGTAAATATCAAATTTAATTTCACATTGTTTACTACATCTACGACTACCTTACCTGCCCAAGCTATGTCAAGGCGCACGCTATGATGGTAGATAAAATGATTATACTATATTGGCGTACCGGGAACAACATGTTTTGAGACAAAAGCTCCAAGAATGAAATTCAGGAAAAAAAAGTACCCAGATACATAAATATTTTAACAAAGGGTTATTTTGTATGTCATACGATTTTAATCAGGTTATAAAGATTAAATTGTCGTATTAAAATTACCATACCGTTCGTGTAGGTATAGGTAGGTATAATGGTTATTGTCATTATTTGTATTTGGTTTTTGCTAAACAATGCCAACAATGATGCCTTAGGAGTTTGATTGCCGTATTAATTTAACTAAAGGTTTAGGTTCTAATTAAAGTCTATTAAGATGGGCTTTGAGCTTTGGCATCATTCTTTAGTCAAGTATAAAATAGTATGAAAGGTAAATATAATACCTATTCTATTGTGTGTGGTATAGAATTAATGAGAAAGTTTGAATATGACATTTGATAGGTTTGAATAGAAATGAAGAGAAAGTATACAGACTGTTTCATCATGGGACTAAATGGTTTAATGATATTAATTTTAAATGTGTCTTTTTTCGTTTTTTTTTTTGCAATAGCTACTCATTTATAAAATTGAGAAGACTGTTCTCATGTCGGATTCCTTTAAATTAATTTAGTACCGTGGGGGTATTCTTACCATCCGTCAGAAATTTTCCTGACGCGTCAGGCTTTGGCCAGGCTTCGTGCTTTGTCAGGCTTTTCTATGTCAATCACACAAAACATATCAACTTATCTAATTGAAAAAAGAAAAACGTTTCAAAAATCCTTCCCGAATGTGTTCAAATGAGAGCTCACAAAGCACGGTAAACGCATTCATTTTTCATATTATCCAGTGCGGTGGAAGACAGCTGTGGTGCACCCTCTCCCAAAAAAGGGAAAGGACAACTCCAATCCGGCGAATCTCCGGTCGATAAGTCTTCTTCCGAGTATCAGCAAAGTATTTGAAAAGGTTATTAATAGAGCCCTGTTCAAGTGGGCGGAGGACAAAAATATCATCCCGGATAATCAGTTCGGTTTTAAGGCGGGACATGACACAATTCATGCCGCGTCTAAACTAGTTTCTGATATCCAATGGAACAAAACTAAAAAGCAGTGTACGGGTGCCTGTCTGGTTGATTTGGAGAAGGCCTTCGACACCGTATGGTTAGAAGGTCTCTATCTAAAGATAACCAGACTAGGTATAAGTAAACCTCTATTGTATATGCTTTATGGCATGCTAAATGGTAGAAAGTTTGTTGTCAAGAGTGGCAATGTAACTTCTACCGCAATTTTTAATATTAATAATGGTCTTCAGCAGGGAGCGGTTAACTCGCCGATTCTATTCAGCATTTACACCAGCGATCTGATAGGTAGTCTAACTCAGGCAATTGCGTACGCCGACGATCTAATTGCGTACAGAACAGCTAATACAGTTGAGGTCATCAAAAGTCTCTTGCAGAGTGACTTCGACAAGATTCAGCGATATTGTGATGACTGGAAGTTGAAAATCAACTTCCAGAAATCAGAAACTATTTTGTTTAGGACTCCGTTGTCTAGCGCCTCAAGAGATACGAGAAAGAACTGGCGCAAGCTGGTGATCGTAGGGCCATATGGACATCCACTGGCGAGTAAAAGTGTAGTAAAGTACCTTGGCATCTGGTTGGATCTGTACCTGTATTTCGACAGACATATAGGTGCTGCTTTGGCCAGGGCTAGGGGAGCCTTTGCCTTGACAAAACGACTGTTTTATAGCAGCCGTCTTGACAGCAGGGTGAAGGTGATTTGCTACATGGCCCTCATCAGGCCGATGATTGCCTACGGATACCCGGTGTGGTTCAACGTTGCCCCATCTCAAATGGAAAAGATTCGGGTGTTTGAGAGGCAATGTCTTAGACGTTGCCTTGGATTACACAGAACACCAGAGTCGGAGTGAACAAGATATTATTCCAACCAGGTTCTATACAACGGAGCCAACATAAACAGAATAGGTAATTTTTTGTTCAAGCTGATTCGGGGTCACGTTGCAAGAGCGATGTCCTCAACTAACAGCTTAATTTTTGGGACTTATTACCCCAATAACGAATATTTTGAGAGTGCGCGGTTAAGTGGTTACATCCCTCCCGAGGCGTGCTGCTGTGGCTGTTCTAGTTGTTAAGTAGTTTTAAGTATTATTAGGTATTTTAAGTAGCTTAAGTTATTTAGTTAGTATAAGTTAGTTTAATTTAGTTTTAATTATTTTTAGTCTATATTTAGGTTTATTTTATAAGTGTAAAAAAAAAAAAAAAAAAATGATAAGATACCAAGTTTTTTTTGTGAAAGCTTCCTTGGAAAAATAAAATAAAATAAAATAATTAGATTTAATTAAAATAGTTTTTAGGTCGAAAGACATTAGTTCTAAGAGTTATTATTAGCTTAGAGCGCCCGTAAAGGGCCAGTAAATTAGTTGTAAGTTATTGATAATTATGCCAGTTTTAAACATTTTTGTCTAGCTTTAAGATAGTTATAAGTTAATATGAAATAAAAATGAATTAAAAAAAAAAAGAAACGCATTCATTTTTCTTGTTTTAGTTATCACTTTTTAGAAACAGACCAAGAGTTGTGCAAAATGATTGTCTGAATGTCGATACGATTGCCTATCTAGGGTTAGTATCCACATTTGTGATGCTGATCAACAAAAATCGGACAGATTGATGTATGGGTTTGTGCATGGATACCAAAGGTTTTAGTATAGCTTGAGATTTAGTTTTTTTTGTAGTAGCTGTTTTGTCATCAGCTGCGTTCTTACTCGAGATGACAACAACAACAACCTATCCGGATAAGTATGGTTCGATTTTTGAATGCGGCCAATGTTTTACTTTCATTTTATCACAGATTTCTTTGTACTACCTAGATACACAGCATCGCGTCAAAGGGTTAAACCAAGCCACCGAAGGCAAACAATTAGACTGATTACTCACATATAAATATATGGAGAGGCCTTTGATTTTTTTAAGTATTTTTATTAAATACATAACAATGTATACATTTTTTTTTTAAATTGCGAAAAAGAACTAAACTAATTTCGTCAGGGTTTTTTCTCTTAAATCATGCTTTTTATCTCTACCGTCACGCTTTTTAAATAAGAGCTGGTAACGCTGGTTGGGGGAAGAATTTTTCTATGGAGCTGTCCCACCAATCATATTAAAAAAAACATCTTTTTACTTGCGATTATAGATACTAATGGGTTATCCATTTTGCGGTTTCAAAAGTAAACGTAAATAAAACACATACAACATACTTTTTTTCATGATATTTCTTTTTTATTATAAAGTCTGAACATTGCATTATGTGTGAAAAACTATATCATTTAAATGACCACCACCCGAATTGTTGCAACCATCGATTCTTTTGAGGTAATTTTCGACCACTTTTTGACACATATTGAGCGGTATCTCAGCCATAATTTGTCGAATGTTGGTTTTCAAGTGGTCAAGAGCTAAAGGTTTAACTGCATAAACACGGTCTTTCGCGTAGCCCCACAAAAAGCGGTGTCAAATCGCATGGTCTTGGTGGCCAGTTGATATCGCCACGACGAGAAATTACGCGGCCAGGAAATGTCTCTGGCAATAAGGCCATATTCGCTCGAGTTGTGTGGCATGTTGCACCGTCTTGTTGAAACCACATATTCTTCAAGTCGTGTTCTTCAATAGCAGGCAGATAAAGTCGGTTATCATATGACGCTCCTAATTGACGCTGACAGTTGTTCCATCGTCGTTTTCGAAGAAGTAAGGTCCAATCCCACCTCCGGACCAAAGAGCGCCCCAAACAGTGACTTTTTTGTGGATGTAATGGATTCTCTTCAATTACTTGAGGATTCTCAGTACCCCAAATACGGCAAATTTTGTTTATTAACATAACGTTCACCGCCTGTTTGTTGACGATTATGTAAACCATAATCTCCTCTTAAAGCACGATATGTGGCTGTGGCAGAACCACGATTTTTGTAGTAGGTTTTAACAATTTTTATGCGTTGTGCGATAGTTAAGCGACCCATTTTCGTAAATGTCAGACTTTCAACTGAAAAAAAATTGGTTTCACAACTTAGTTTGACAGATATCGAATTCCAGCCCTATACTTTTAAAACCGCGAAATAGAAGGCAAGTTATGCATTCGTCGAAAAAAAAAGTTTTGAGATAACAATCAAACATGACATTACGATGATAGCGAAGACGAGAGAAGATGGTCTAAAATTTCTGTCCGTCTGTCAGTCTGTCTGTCTGTCAGTCTGTCTGTCAGTCTGTCTGTCAGTCTGTCAGTCTGTCAGTCTGTCAGTCTGTCAGTCTGTCAGTCTGTCAGTCTGTCTGTCAGTCTGTCTGTCAGTCTGTCTGTCAGTCTGTCTGTCAGTCTGTCTGTCAGTCTGTCTGTCAGTCTGTCTGTCAGTCTGTCTGTCAGTCTGTCAGTCTGTCTGTCAGTCTGTCTGTCAGTCTGTCTGTCAGTCTGTCTGTCAGTCTGTCTGTCAGTCTGTCTGTCAGTCTGTCTGTCAGTCTGTCTGTCAGTCTGTCTGTCAGTCTGTCTGTCAGTCTGTCTGTCAGTCTGTCTGTCAGTCTGTCTGTCAGTCTGTCTGTCAGTCTGTCTCTCAGTCTGTCTGTCAGTCTGTCTGTCAGTCTGTCTGTCAGTCTGTCTGTCAGTCTGTCTGTCAGTCTGTCTGTCAGTCTGTCTGTCAGTCTGTCTGTCAGTCTGTCTGTCAGTCTGTCTGTCAGTCTGTCTGTCAGTCTGTCTGTCAGTCTGTCTGTCAGTCTGTCTGTCAGTCTGTCTGTCAGTCTGTCTGTCAGTCTGTCTGTCAGTCTGTCTGTCAGTCTGTCTGTCAGTCTGTCTCTCAGTCTGTCTGTCAGTCTGTCTGTCAGTCTGTCTGTCAGTCTGTCTGTCAGTCTGTCTGTCAGTCTGTCTGTCAGTCTGTCTGTCAGTCTGTCTGTCAGTCTGTCTGTCAGTCTGCCTGTCAGTCTGTCTGTCAGTCTGTCTGTCAGTCTGTCTGTCAGTCTGTCTGTCAGTCTGTCTGTCAGTCTGTCTGTCAGTCTGTCTGTCAGTCTGTCTGTCAGTCTGTCTGTCAGTCTGTCTGTCAGTCTGTCTGTCAGTCTGTCTGTCAGTCTGTCTGTCAGTCTGTCTGTCAGTCTGTCTGTCAGTCTGTCTGTCAGTCTGTCTGTCAGTCTGGCTGTCAGTCTGTCTGTCAGTCTGTCTGTCAGTCTGTCTGTCAGTCTGTCTGTCAGTCTGTCTGTCAGTCTGTCTGTCAGTCTGTCTGTCAGTCTGTCTGTCAGTCTGGCTGTCAGTCTGTCTGTCAGTCTGTCTGTCAGTCTGTCTGTCAGTCTGTCTGTCAGTCTGTCTGTCAGTCTGTCTGTCAGTCTGTCTGTCAGTCTGGCTGTCAGTCTGTCTGTCAGTCTGTCTGTCAGTCTGTCTGTCAGTCTGTCTGTCAGTCTGTCTGTCAGTCTGTCAGTCTGTCAGTCTGTCAGTCTGTCAGTCTGTCAGTCTGTCAGTCTGTCAGTCTGTCAGTCTGTCAGTCTGTCAGTCTGTCAGTCTGTCAGTCTGTCAGTCTGTCTGTCAGTCTGTCTGTCAGTCTGTCTGTATATATATATAGACACCTGCAGCCCAAACGGGTGGGCCGAATTGCTCCAAACTTGGTATATAGAGATTTTTAGGTATTGTGCAGAGGGGAAATTGAAATTTTTTTCTTAGCTCCAAAAATAACGGTAACTGCCATATAACCGATAAGTTAAAGCATATTTTTCTCGGAAACGGCTCTAATGATTTTGATGTAAGAAAATCAGTTCAGCTTTTTAGGTACGACCAATCATATGATTGGAAAAAAAATGTTTAAATGTCTAAAAACGGTATTTTCAAAGGACCGTTTTTTTTTTATTTCGACTATATCATAAAAAGCTCGACCGATTCTTTCGAAATTTCACACGTATATAGGTGTAGGTTGCCCAATTTATACTGCGTACAAATATTTTTAATAAATATTTTTTTTTGTATTTTTTAAAGAATTTAAAAAAAAAATTTATATTTTGAAACTGTTCAATAATGTTTTTTTCAAAAATTATAGTTATATGTATTTGCTGAATACCTATGAATTGGCCTTTTTTATAAAAAATATTGCTCATAAAAATGTTTGATAATATTTCCACACATGAGATATCGAAATGTTGCACTCCTTACTGCCCAATTTTACGGCACGAGTTAAGCTCAAAATTTGAAAAATATAGTAACAAAAAAAAATGTACGATAGAACGGAGCCCTGAAGCAGGCCAATATTTATTTTCTCAATTTCAATCTTAAAAGCGCCAATACTTTAGCTGTCGTCTTGGTAATATCTAATCCAATGAAAATTACCATTTTTTTTTACCTTGAATAGAAGAAACGAAAGTTAAATAGAATGAATATTTGAGCAGGAAGAAGATTCGATTTTTTTCGGAGACAGCTTGGACAAAAATCTGGTTTCCATTCTTTCAAAAAGGCTCCAATAGAGTTTTGGACAGATTAAAAAATCGCATTTTTTCGTCAGAGTAATCCTTACTCTCTTAAATTATTAAAACGACCCTTCAGAGTAGCTGTTTGATGTACACAAAAGCATTCGGCGGAAAATTCCGATGTTTTAATAAATGTTGAATTAACCCTTTTTTCGATAGGTATTCTTATAATACTCCAGCAGCAATAACTCTTTAATTTGAACTTCATCAACGACAACGACAAATGAGCGTGAAGATGCATACGCTCGTTCTTCAGAGTTCCAACAAAATTTCCAGCCTTAACGCTGTAAGGCCCGCTCACGGATGTCTTCATATAATATTTTTTTACTTGAGTACTCATAAGCAGATGCTCGTCTCCGCACTACTGCAATAAGCCTATCTATAGAGTTAGGTCTCGTTTTTGCCTCGATTTTATTTAACTTGAATTAACACTTGCCTAAATTTCCTCTGCATGTCTTGTTCAAAGTTTGTTCATCGGATTTTGTTCATCCAGTGTTGGCAATGTAAGTTACTCCAAGTATGTTACCCATATAGTTACGCGTAACTAATTGCAATTAGTTACATCTCATTTTCCGCGTAACTAATGTAACTTATGTAACTGACTGAACGTTGACAAAAAAATGAACAGTAACATTTATAAGCAGCTCCGAGGTGGCCAAAAGACATCAGCTCTACGGCTGATAATGCGATCTTCAAAAACAGGGCGCAAAACATCGAGTGTAGCTTCGCCTGTGTGGCACGTAGCGCTGTCCTGTTGAAACCAAATATTGCCAATATCCTCCTCTTCAATTTTTGTGAACAAAAATTCGTTCAACATGGCCCGATAACGATCGCCATTGACTGTAACGGCCACTCCTTGCTCATTTTCGAAGAAAAATGGCCCAATTATGACTCTGGACCAAAATCCGCACCAAACAGTGACTCGTTTTGGGTGTATCGGCTTTTCAATGTATGCGTGCGGGTTTCTGTGCCCCAAATGCGACAATTTCGCTTGTTTACATACCCGCCAAGATGAAAATGAGCTTCATCTGAAAAGATGATTTTTTTTGGCAAAATCGGCATCTTCTCTAAGTCGATCGCAGGCCTACTTAGCGAAGCCAAAACGCATTGGGTAGTCAGTTGGTTTCAACTCCTGAACCAATTGGACTTTGTATGGCGTCATACCAAGGTCTTTATACAAAATTCGTCTCAATGATGTCTGCGAAATGTTCAATTGTTGAGAACGACGGTGAATTAATGTTGGTGCTTCACGCACACTTTCTGCCACAGCAGCAATATTCTCGGTTGAACGAACTGTTTTTGGCTTTTCACGCTTTGGTTTATCGATGAGGATGCCAGTTTCTTTCACTTTTTTCACAAGATAACGAATATACGGAGCTGACGGTGCTTCTCTTCTTCCAAAATCCGTACGCAATTTTCGCACACATTCTGCAACATAACCATGATTTTCAAAGTAATGTCGCAATATTTCCCAGCGTTGTTCAGGCGTATACACAACCATATTCGTTCAGCGGAAGGATAAAACTAATTATCTGTCAAATCAGACATGAGCTAAGTGTTACCATTCACGAAATAAGCAGTAGTTGAAAAAATAACGTTAGATGGCGGACCCTTTATGTATGTAAGTAAAAAATTAGTTGAACACGTCAAACTCAAAGTCCTAAGAAGAATAATTTATGTCTTCCATTGTCAAAGTTCCATAAAGAAACATTAATTTTTGGGAACGTTCGAAAGACAGTCGATTTCTCAAAGGGGTATGAATAAAAGACTATTTCGAAAAAGTACGCTCTATTTCTGCGGACGATGCGGGAATTTTAAGCAATTTTTATGCAATCTTTGAAATATATAAATCTGTTTTCCGAAACGAAATTGGATTTTCAATATTTTTGTCATATACACGTAAAGTTTTAAAAACTCCCTCTTTGGATCTAAAAAGATCCCACTCGTTAAATCCTTTAGAATCTAACATTTTTAAGAGAAAGCTATTAATTTGAAAATGATAATTGTACTCTAATTTGTCATTAGTGTACCAAGGATGTAAATAGTAAGATGCTTGTACACAAACATTAAGCGAATTATTAAGACGAGATTTGTATATATTTTCGAACTGTGCTTGAACTTTTAATTCTAACCACCAAAATTTCACAGTGTCAGCTAGTGAAGTTGTTGACTGTTGGCAAATATTTATTAGCTGATTCGAATAACTTAATTTTTTTGTGGGATATCTTGTTGGTATGAATCCGAGATGCTCATACGAAGTGGTAACAGGCCTTTCGGATTGACACTTTGTTTCATTTTTTGAACATTTTACCTTTTAAATCAGAAATTTTGTAACTTTAAAATCATAGCTTATGAAACGTGACTCTTTGTTTCGAATTTTATTTTAATGTAAAGACTTTTCTGGACATTATGTCAAAATAATTGATTAGTTACATAAGTTACGTAACTAATTCAGTTAGTTACATTAATTACATTAGTTACGCGTAACTAATTAAAATTTTTAAGACCCGCGTAACTTACCAACACTATGTTCATCATTCAAAACGATCAAATGTACTGGATTGCCCTAAGCCTTATATGACAAGGGTATTGAAAGATTCGGTAGAAATTTGGTACTGATGGAAGAACACGTGTTCAGAACGATGGGAGGGGTACTATACGGGTCAGAGCATTTGTTTGCAGAAGTCTTTAAGGCATACGGAATCTAGCAACTATGTTATGGTTGTGAAAAAAAATGTCTGCCATCAGAACATCAGTCGCCCATTTCAACTGAAAACGAAGTGGTATTTCACTTATTTCGTTTGAACAACTGACTTTTACTAAATTTGGGATACTGCCGCCAGCTTGTAAACCGCACCATATAGTCAATTTTAATAGATATAATGGTGATTCGTTAATGGCTTGAGCCTAGAGTATTGTCTTCACTGCACGTTGGCAAGTTTGTTAATTAGCGAAACCATTTAACCAAAAATGAGCTTCATCGCTAAGCGCAATTCTTTGGTAAAACAGGTTTTTTTTTCAAATTAAATTTCCACAATTTACCAGTGCTGTTCCTGCATTAAAATATTCATGATGAATTACCAAAATTAACTGAACAGAAATGACAACAGAGTTTGACACTCTCACTTGTCAAACCATATGCAACAACTATCGACACTTCTCATGCAGATTAAAACACCCAGTATAACATCTAATGCATATTATGTTTATCAACGCTATAGAAGACTGCTTCCTGGACAATCCTTTGGATTTTAAGATTATAATGTCAATATCCTTCATATATGCACTGATTACTTTCATTTATTTTCTCAATATTTTCTTGCATTTAAAGCAAGAAAATATTTGTTCTCACATCCATTAATCTCAACACACAATAAATAAATTTTATTTAAAATATTCTTAACAACATGTTGCACACTATAAAAACATCCTATATCTACTATTAGCTGTGTACCTACCCAAAAAAAAGGACTGAAAACAATTTAAAAACACCCATAACAATGAATCAACAAGCTTTCACTCCATAATGGTGTGTTAATAGATTTTGTCGAAACACAAAAACTTCTGCTACCAAAAAATATATATATTGTGTATGCTGGCCATATCGTGTGTAGCTAGACAGACATACAACAACTAAACCGAAAACGATTTCATTTGGAATTTTTGTGAATTCCTGATTTGGTGCCAAGAACTATACCGAAGTGATAAAAACAACAACACTGAAAGGATATAGATAATTGCTTTTGGCAAATAACGCACACTTTGTATTTATCTATTTTGTTTCAATTTAATTTAGCTGAATTTTGAATTTGGAGTAGGTACTCCTTGAAGCTATTTGTTTAAAATGATGGTATAAGTAAACCATGACTATGGTTTTGTGGGTGAACTAGGTGAGAAGAAATAAAGCCTAAACTTCTTCATCAGCAAAACCATCTACTCATCATGACGCGGACGAAGTGAAAATTCACCGTGATAACATTTTTTAATATTAAATTGATTTCAAACACGAGAAAAAAATTATGAAAAATAGTCGTGTCAAATTGAGATGAATATAAAATGCATCAATAATTTAGTCTATATTTAAATAAAATATATGACTCGATCGTACCAACTTGCTCTTGTAGCTAACAACTTTAATGTAGCTTAATATTGATGATCTTAGTAGGAAAAAGTAATCTGATAATAATTAGTTTGGTTTACATTGAACAAAGGTAAGTTTACTTTCGTAATTACGTAATACAATTGTATCGAACGCAAGACGGCAATTCTACGTATTAATATTCCACATAATATATTAGCTTATATACCTCATTATTACTGTTATTATTATTCAATCTGTACACGAAAGCGCATACAAAAGAAACTGGATCTTCCTTTCTGCGAGGGAAATAAATGTTATATTTATAATCTTGATTCGGCAACAATAACAGCAAGTTCGTTTCGGCGCAAAATCAATATAGGCTTTTTTCGGATGTTTTTTCCCAATAAAAGTTATTGCGTTTCATTTAAAGTTATAAGATTTAATTTTCGGGTTCTTTCGGGTGGTTCCTACAACAATATTTATAAGATTTCTTAAATATTTTAGATTGAACAAATAATATTGTTGGAGCAATATAAAAGAAATAGTTTTAAGGAATTATTATTGTGAGTGTACCTAAAACTCAAGTTTACAAAATAAAATGCACGACTGGATCGCACGCTCTTATGTTCGATCACATCGCATGCAAAAGATTTCTATAACAAATCTAAATATATATTTAAGGTCGTTGTTTACTTAATTTTATGTATATACAAAATTTATTTAATTTAAAAAAAAAGATTGTAATCACAATCTTAAATATTTAATAATATAAACTTAAAAACACAAAATGAAATCGGTAATATATGAACAAAGAAATTTTAAAAATCTGTGGAACGGTTTTTAAGAAAAAAGTTTTATTTTTAAAACTTTTTGAAAACATTTTTCAAAAAAATTCAAAAACGCCAATTCCTAGGTATTCAGCAAATAAATATAACTATAATTTTTGAAAAAAAATATTAATAAGATGTTTTCAAAATATATTTTTTTTTAATTTGTTTTAAATGCTTTTAAAAATACAAAAAAATATTAATTAAAAATATTGGTACGCAGTCTAAATTGGGCTACCTAAACCCATATATGTGTGAAATTTCGAAAGAATCGGTTAAGCCATTTATGAGATAGTCGAACGCAAAAAAACGCTGAACCGATTATGGTTAAACTTGGTGTTTAGGCGTTTTAAGTGATTGTCCAGAATATATTTTTGAATCGTTGTCTTAGCCCCAAAAATAACAGTACTTGCCATACAAATGTATCTGCTATCTCAAAAACGGCTCTAACGATTTTTATAAAAATTGGGGTGTGTACTACTTTGGACATGGTTTATATTTTTGCCAAAAAAAAAAAATCAAAAGTTTTGTTATTAACGGTACCTGCCATGCAAGCATTTAATTGATTTTAGAATTTCTCTTAAGCGGCTCAACGGATTTCGATCAAAATTTTTATACAGGAGCTTGCATATAATGTGATCGAACATAAGAGTAAGTACGTGCGACCCAGTCGTGCATTTTTTTTTTTTTTTTAACCATACGAGTATGATCGGTCGTACATAAAAAGCTGCACTGATTATTTTTTAAATCAAAATTGTTAGATGCGTTTTCGGTTATTTTTTTGGCTAACAAAATTTTCACTTTATACAAAGTTTGAAGCAATTCGACCCACCCGTTTGGGCAGTAGGTGTCTATACATACATACAGATAGAGAGACAGACAGACATACAGACTGACAGAATTTTTAGACCAACATTTTTGTCTTCGCTATTATCGTAATGTCATGTTTGATTGTTATCGCAAAACTTTTTTTTCGACGAATACATAACTTGACTTATAGTACTATAATAGCAAGTAAAAAAGATTGATGTCGTTTTCAATTTGCCAATAGGGATTTTGATCAAGGATTGCCGATTTTTCTTGGCAAATAGAATGCAAGAATTTTTTTTTTAATTGTAGGTATGCGTGTGTTATTTTTCCAAAGTAAACAAAGGCGTTAAACTCTTCAGCAAATTTAGCTTTTTTTTATTTGTGTACAAGTGCATGTTTCATGTACGTGTAAGTCACTCTCTGTGATCCAGATCTGTGATTTTGATGACGGATAAAAAAAAACAATAAATTTGGTAGATGGAACGCGAAACCCATGATCAAAAAATCCCTACCTAAGCTCTCGATTATTTGGAAATATGACATAAAATGAGATCGATTTAAGTTATGTCTAATGAATTAATAATTTGGTTTATTTCGTTTTTATTAATTTTAAATTTGTATTGACTTTAAAAATAAAGGTAAATAAAAGTCAACTGTTTCGTTTCTTGTAATTAATTTTGGTGAGTCAAATGTGATCTTACAGTTTTTGTTTTTTTTCCATAATTAAAGTTTATCTCATAGAACAAATGTGATTTTTTTCATTTAAAGTCCTTAAATTTTAAAAAATAAAAAGCAAAAAATATCATCTTAAATCTCTTTTTATCACACTTTTGCACACATAACTCATTTAATGTGGACATTAGAACTGAAAGGTCCTTCGAAAATTATCTTTTCTTAACTTAAGATCCTGAAAAATCATCAAAATTGACTTAAGATATTTTACATTTTCGGTCAAGATATGTGGAAATCATATATTAATAACTCGTTGACCCTGTAGATTGCAAAAGATATCGATTCGATCTTTAGGAGGGTCATTTATTGATGTATTGGATTGCGACGACCCGGTGATCCTCCACATGCTAAGCTCTGCATGACATAAAGTCACGGAGTAGTTTGTCACCTCCTCCCATTGACTCAGATCTCTTTTCTTTACCAGCGAAGGGCAGGATTATGATTTTGCCGTGGATGTTTTATATTCTAATCGACTGTCAGACGCCCTTAGGGCATTTTGTCTTGTTAAGAAAGAAGATTAAATATTTAATCTTCAATTCTGAAAGTTCGCTGATGTTATTGTAGAAGGTCTTTCTGAGTAATTGCTGCATTTTCTGTAGGACATTTGCAGAGAAAGTCAGAAATATTTTCTTTTTTCCCGCAGATCATCACAGCTGCGATAGTCATTGGCGTATTAACCACTAGGCTCGTGAGGTTTGAGCCTAGGGCGGCAACTTGTAGGGGCGGCAAATTTTGTATTATATTTTATTTTAATTTAAAAAAAATATTACAAAGAAAAAGATTAATGTCATTCATTAAAATGAACTACGAAATTTAAATCTCTGGCCTGATTTTCCGTCTCTGCATATTTCGATAAAAAACGGTTTTGAACAATACGCGGTCGCCATAGATAGATTTTAAATATTATCGGACACGATTTTTGCACTTACCTAGGGGCCTTAACATTGAAAAAAAAACTGCGTAATACCCAAGATATTTTTTTATATAGTGAAAAAAGTGACTTATAAACGCTTTATAGTGATGAAAAAGTGACCAAGGTTTCTTTCAGAATGTAATATTAATTTGTATGTTAGGTAAATTAATTATCCCTATTCTAAATGACAATTCCCAGGGAAATATTTTCCTTTTTCCCTAATCTCTTATTACACACAAACAAAAACTCCCAGTATTTGTTTCCCTTTTCCCTTTCTCTTATTCTAAATAAACTTCGAATATGGGAAAAAATACTCGGGAAAAAAGTAGACATTCTAAATGCCAAAAAAAGGACAATTTTTCCCATTTGGCACTCGTTTTTTTCCGATACATTTGTTGAAGAATTGAGAAAAAATCTAAGTTTCTTACTTTATGCAACTTAAATATAAATAAAATTTTAATTATTTTTGAGATAAAAAACAACGAACATCCAATCTGCCAAACTTTTCTTTTTTCTTCAGTCATTTTGTACACTTTACACATCCATTAAGGACAGGACAGCTGCTCCTCAAACATGTGCAGGACTTTAGAGAGGATTTTGTACAGTAAGTACTTAAACGCTCATGGCTGTCGATATCGGTTGTCTTCAAAATGCTCTTCAATTAAAATTCTAAGTGCGATTCTGAACATTTTGGATGCATATTATATTTATTTAATTTTTCAATTTATTTATTTAACTTTTTACTTTCACAGTGGATAATAAATTATTTTTTCCATTTAGTTTTTTTTTAATTTTAATATAATATAACATTATGTCAAACAGCTGATTCGAACATTCAGAATTCTCTTTCCCGCTTGCGAAAAGAAAAATAGTTTCACGGGGAATACATAAATTGGAGAATACTACTCTCGGGAGAACACATCTCCCGGAGAGTAATTTTCCCGGGTAATATTTAGAATTGGGCTGAATATTTTATACTGAAATGGGTAAAAATGTTAAATACTTATTGTTTGAATAAAAATAATAAATTCTTATAATTTATATACAAACATTATTTGTCTTTTTTAATAGAGAGAAATTGTTCGGAATTGAAATTTCTTCCTGTACTTAATTTTGGGACTAAGAAAAATACATTATCTACTCTCACACCAAATTCATGTTCCACTCAACAACAAGTTCTTGTATTTCTTTTTAGAAGAAAAGGTATATAGCAATGCCATTTCTAATATAATAATACCAAAGATCTATAACTACTTGTCTTTTTAACAACAAATATACAAACCACCATGTAATGCGCAAGCCCGGCTCCAGAGAGAGGGTCATGAGGTCATGAGCCCCAAAAAGCTTTAGGAGAAAGCAATAAAAGGCATTAAGACATACACCATTTAATTTAAGGACAAAAGCAATCAAGTTCTTATATAGCTACATATTACTAGATCTTATTATTAAATTAATTTCAATAGTCTATGCGCAATACCCTTTTGCAGTATAAAAAATATTTGAAGGGTTCCCAGTTTTAAAATTTACATTCTTCGTTGAAATATAAGTGAAAATATATTTTCGCCATACAAGTATAATAAACACTTAGTAATGCAATTTTGCTTACAAAAAAATCTATCAAATTTATTAAAAACTGTGACGTGTTCCATATTTCGAAAATACTACCGCCGCATTTAAATTCCTCACCCCCAAAAAGACAATTGTCTCCCATAACTCTTCGATGTTAGCCCATTCAAATACGATCCTTGCATAGTATTAAAAAAAAGGGGGGCCGTAGGCACTGAGCGTGCCTCAATACGCCGAGAAGGTTAATCCGCCACTGGTGATAGTGGGTATTGTGAGGAATGCCCATGTTTGACTCATGTACTTCTATTGGACAGTGACCTGTACGAGTTGCCACGATCGCACCTGTCTTTTCTGGGTCTGAATAACAGGTTAGCCCTTCGCCATTTATTATTGGCGGGCCATATTGGTTTAGATATAGTGCAGCTTGATAAGCTATCCCACTTACGATTTTATTCTCGGATGAGATAGAATATTAGAATATAATAGTTAACTTTATAGTTCCTAGGGAGCTATGAAGGATCGGTACTTGCCTGGCCAACTCTTCACCACGTTCATTACCCTCAATGTCACTACGACCTGGAACCCAAATAAGAGTGACTCCCAGGGCAAAATGCATCCTATCGATCTCATCACGCCATTGCTGGACCAGTTAAGAGAAAAGATAGAATTATTTCGGTTTTGGTTAGGGCCTTACTTAGGTATCTTGCATGCTGCTTAGAAGACACTAGCATAATAAGGTAGCTGCAAAGACTTTCTGACACTTAATGACTAAGATAAGATTCCCGGCCTAGCTTCACACTCCATCTTTGAGCCATCAGTAAAGATAGTTGTGTTGAAGTCTCTCATCAATACGTCATCCTCCCAGTCATTACTGGATGCAATTTTGGTATCAAGTAATCAGTGGGAGCCAGGGACATTCTACACTCCAAGCTAATGCATCTATTTCCGGAACTAATATATCAAGTCTTATTGAATCATACCTCGAGTATTGGCTTTTTCAATATAAACAATGCGGGAAATAACATTAATTTAACATAATAAATACTGCTGTTCCACAAGGAAGTGTTCTTGGACCCATATTGTTTAAAAGAGGCACCTTTTCATTTACATATTATACGGCTTTGCTTTCAATATCGAATTCAGTTTTATCGGCGACGACAAAGCTCCGAGTGGCCTTATGCTCAATGAAATATTATTGTAAAGTCTCTAAATATGGAACAAAACAATATTAAACAAAGTGTAGAGTTTACACATTTTGTAAAAAAAAGTAGAATTCAATATTATTATATTTAATTAAAGGAAGAACAAAAAATAGACGTACACGAATATTTTCGGGCAATAATATCTATATGGAAAGATGGTGGAGACTTCTCCAAATAATCTCCTACAATTACCATCATTTCACTTATATGTATAATTCCCAATAGTACTCCATACCAAAATTTTTCGTTTATGATTTACTTGTATCATTTTTGTTTGTCTATAAGGCTTAAGTCTTGTGATGAGTACACTTAATTCAATAGATCTGATTATCACCTTCGCACGCAATAAATCACCATCTGTTTTGATATTTATCTCGAAAGCATGTTTATTGCTTCTTGCTTTTTTTTTATTAGATCAAATTCAGTAGGTACCTATATGTCCATTTGAGTACTTTTATTTTATGACAAATTCAGGTATAGAGTTCATAAAGGACATCACATCACAATCATACAAAACGAAGTCGTAATAATATATGCATGAATTTTATTGCTATTTTTAACGCTGCCAACAAAAACAAAATAAATAAAAATAATAATCCTGAACGTTAAAGATGGAAATCATATATCCCATCCCGTACCAGAACAAGAACAGTGCTAAGATTTACCCCATAACTCCCATTTTATTATAGAAAGATTCAATCCGATGCTGATGCTTATGATTCAACAACCTATAGGTACGTACATACGAGTAAATAAGGTATGATTGTAAATAATAATAATAATATGACAACGAGACATGAAGTTGTAATTGTGAGGACAGCATCCATGACAGACAGAGTAGTAGAATGGCGTCGTGTCAGTATGAAAGGAACATTTGTGTCCAAGGAGCTGAAGAGATGATATAGAAACTCATGAATGATTCATAAGGACATAATGACATGGTCAATGACCACATACATTTGAGTAAATTTATCATAACTTTTTGGGTTTCGTTCTAGCGAGACATGTTCTTTGTTATATTTTTTTTCTCTTTTTTATTCTGTGGCTTTTTTTAGGTTAGACAACAAAAAAAATAGGTATCTATGTTAAGTGTTGATGTGACTTGAATGACAATCAAATACAAAAAAAAAATAGAGAGAAATATGTATTGGAAAAGGACATTTTGATATGCTCATGTGAAATTGATAAGCTTCGGTTGGCTTATAGAAGAGGATATAAAGTAGTAGAAGAAAAACAGGAATAAAATGAATAATTTTGCACTGATTTTTGGTAAATCATTATGTCTTGATCCTGGATTCGTAAATTACTAATAACTTACAGATGTACACACCTATACTTGTGTATAAAGTTTATTGTGTGGGGAATGTGTTTTACATATAAATAGGTGCTCGCTCTTCAAAATAACCAATCTATAACTAACAGAATTGTGTCACATTCGAGTATATACAATTAACCCTCTGTGACTGACGTGCCATAATTTTCACAATTCTACCATTCTGAAAATGAAAGATATCCATTCATTGGTTAAATCACAGGATTTGTAACTTTAAAATCACATTTCTGTTTGGCAGCCTTCACATAGTGGCTAAGAGCATTGAAGACAAATTTGCTTTGAACAGTTACAGCAGATAGTTATTCAGACTATTCTTGAAGCTCATTTTGGGTGTGGGGTGTATTATCCACTTCAGATAGTTTTTCATCTATAACTTCAACGGTTTCCAAGATATCCGTTTCTGCCTGAAAATTCGGGTCATCGCCTTCATCGTCAAAATCGCTGAATTCTTGATCACTTTTTTCATTTAACCACTGTTTTTATAGCTGATCGTGACTAACAAAGGTTCATTTAGATCTGTGAAACCTTTGATTGACACAAACTTTAATACTTACATATGTGTTGACTCTCAGAAACTATGCTTCGCATAACAAATGCATGCGCAGCTGCGCACGCCAAAACCGCTCACTACACTGACGAATGCTTGAGCAAACGGCAGGAAGGTAGTGGAGCGGGACGCAATACAAGTTTTTTGATTTTATGGTGTCTGTCTGTCTGTCAGGGTTAAAAAAAGAGATATTTACTTATGCGTTAAATTAGTAGAGTTATAACATTTTCAAGGTACAGGGTGGCCTAAGACTGTTTTGATATACATGAGTATAATTTACTTGCGATTTAGGTACTATACAAAAATCGAGCTCGATTTTAATAAAATTTGACATTACGATGGTAGATAAGACCAAATAATTTTTT
This sequence comes from Philhelius pedissequus, assembly GCA_910595825.1. Taxonomy (NCBI): domain Eukaryota; kingdom Metazoa; phylum Arthropoda; class Insecta; order Diptera; family Syrphidae; genus Philhelius; species Philhelius pedissequus. Next base: position 315,742,432 of record OU343160.1, on the reverse strand, counting down.
CCAACATCTCAATTATCTCGAAAATCGCTCTAACGATTTCGATAAAATAAATTTGTGTGCACTACTTTAGGTATATTCCACTTTTTGGTGAAACATTTTTTTTAGTTACCTGCCATAAAACCATTTTTTTTATTTTCGACTTCCCCATAAACAGCTCTACGGATATTGATCAAAATTTTTATATAGGAGGTCCTTCAAATTATAAATAATACTGCATACCAACATTTTCGAAAATTTTTTGTTTGGCTTAAAAAAAAAAATTAAAGTTCTATATTTCGAAAAAGAGGTAGATAATTGATTGTTTTTTAAATTTTGTTTTTAAATTTATGTTATTAAATATTTAAAATTGCCGCACCAATTTTTTTTTTTAGAAAAAAGATGCATACCAAAAATTATGTAAAAAACGACGTATAAAAAATATACCCAACGCACTACTCAGCGCACATCTGAGGGTCGAGTCGACTGAATTGCTTTTGCTGTGGCATGTGGCTGCTCCATTAAATATTGATGTGCTTTCAGAGTTAACCGTGTCCATTTCTTAACTCGCTCGGTTTTTTTCTTTGGGTTTCTGTTGAGTTGCTTTTGATTTGAAAGCTTTAAAAAAAGTTTTAAAGATGAGAGTGTTGTCGTGGAGTGTTTTCATTTTTTGCACTTCTTTTAACGTGTGGAAAATACATTAAAATGCAGGAAAAAAAATTTAAGCTGTTTTCTTTGAAGAGGAACATTATTTGCGTAGATTTTAATTTATGAAAATAAAGTATTTTTGTATAAAATGTTTGTTGAAAAAGTGTATTTATTTTAAAGTTTTGTGCATTTTTTGTTTTTAATTCGTGTATTTTTAAAGAGCTGTTTTTTTTTTAAGTTTTGTACAAATAGTTTGAAATGGCTTCGAGGATTTCAAAAGACTTAAGTTCCGAAAAAAAACTGTTCTTCTTAACGAAAACAGTTCCAAAGGCCAAAATTCGCCACCAAAGAAAAACAAATCTTATAATGAATAATTTTTGTTTTGCTTGATTTTTATTTAAAAGGGATTAGACCTACTTGGAACCTTTTATCTTGGTGGTGTGGAAAATATAAATGTGTTTAAATTTTTAATAATAAATAAACAAACCGATTAAATTTAAAATCATATCGAAAGAAAGAGCGTTAACTCTACATACTGTTCTTTCATATTTGGGTCCATTTAAAATACACAGTACGAAAACAGTGACAGATGTATGCAATCCACTGTATCGAGAATGCGATTCAATAGGCAAAAGTCCTATCTTGCCCACACTGCCTATTTTTCTGGGACAGAGTAATTTATTTTCTCACTCAGATTTCTGGTGTTCTGTTTGTAATGAAGCAATATGCTTCAATACCTACCCATCGATATTTAACTAATGTATACCACCGCCAAATACCTGCGCCATTGACGAACAACTTTCACTAACACCAAACGTAGCTTAGTCACCCATTCCCATATCCAAATTCATACAGCGTTTACAAGCAATCTATGCATACATGCAATACAACTCGTCAGACATCATACGAGGAAAATATTACATTCACTCTCCATATAGTTCGCACAATCTTGTGACCAGAAATAATTATATCAGAAAGGCGTAACGAATATTCAAAAATTGCAAGCTTTCTGACTTATAGGTTTTTTGACTATCGAATTGGACATAACAGAGAGTTAAGTTTCCAATTCTTAATTAACTTCAGTTTATAACAAATGTGGTTACTTTACTTCCACATTTGTGTACCAGTGAAAGTACAACATTTTTGAGTAATAAATTGAATTTAATTTCTTAGATAAATTTGAATTTATGTGTACAAAATTTTTAAAATCTGTGCAGCGGTTTTTGAGAAAAAAAGTTTTTTTTAAAAAGCTTTCAAAACAAAAAATTAAAAAAAAATCAAAAGGCCAATATATAGGTATTCAGCAAATACATATAACTATAATTTTTGAAAAAAAAAATTATTGAGCAGTTTTCAAAATATAAATAATTTTTTTTTTTAAATTCCTTTAAAAATACAAAAAAAAAATTAGTACAAATATTGGTACGCAGTATAAATTGGGCAACCTGAACCTATATACGCGTGAAATTTCGAAAGAATCGGTCGATCCATTTATGAGATAGTCGAAATAAAAAAAAAACGGTCCTATGGAAAGTACCGTTTTTAGACATTTTTAATTTTTTTTTCAATCATATGATCGGTCGTACCTAAAAAGCTGCACTGATTTTTTTAAATCAAAATCGTTAGAGCCGTTTCCGAGAAAAATAGGCTTTAACGTATTTTTTATATGGCGGGTACCGTTATTTTTTGAGCTAAAAAAAATTTCAATTTCACCTCTGTACGATACCTAAAAACCTCTATATACCAATTTTGAAGCAATTTGGCCCACCCGTTTGGGCTGTAGATACATACATACAGACAGACATACTGACAGACAGACTGACAGACAGACTGACAGACAGACTGACAGACTGACAGACTGACAGACAGACTGACAGACAGACTGACAGACAGACTGACAGACAGACTGACAGACTGACAGACAGACTGACAGACTGACAGACTGACAGACTGACAGACTGACAGACTGACAGACTGACAGACTGACAGACTGACAGACTGACAGACTGACAGACTGACAGACTGACAGACTGACAGACTGACAGACTGACAGACTGACAGACTGACAGACTGACAGACTGACAGACTGACAGACTGACAGACTGACAGACTGACAGACTGACAGACTGACAGACTGACAGACTGACAGACTGACAGACTGACAGACTGACAGACTGACAGACTGACAGACTGACAGACTGACAGACTGACAGACTGACAGACTGACAGACTGACAGACTGACAGACTGACAGACTGACAGACTGACAGACTGACAGACTGACAGACTGACAGACTGACAGACTGACAGACTGACAGACTGACAGACTGACAGACTGACAGACAGACTGACAGACAGACTGACAGACAGACAGACTGACAGACAGACATACAGATGGAATAAATTTTTAGACCATCTTTTTTCGTCTTCGCTATCATCGTAATGTCATGTTTGATTGTTATCTCAAAACTTTTTTTTTTTTTGACGAATGCATAACTTGCCTTATAGAACCTTTGCAAGTAAAAAGCATAATATATTAATTTTTTATTTTTTTTTTTTATTTTTTTTTTATTATTCATTTTTATTTAATCTTAACTTATTAAAACTAGCCTAATTATCAATAACTTACAACTAATTTACTTGACCTTTACGGGCGCCCTATTTATTTTTTTCTTATAACTCACTGCGTGGACTATACACTTACTATTTTATTCCTTCGTAGGACAGGTACCACCTTACTTATTTTGCTTATACGAAAATGGGGGTTTTAGTTAAAACTAGTAGGTATTACGATAGCTGGAAAGTCTATGATTCTATACCTGTTTGTATTGAGATGAAAATAGTTGTAAACTACAACAGAAAAATTCTATATTCCCATCTTCTCATCCTAGAGCTTAAGTTTCAAAACGCGTAAGTATAATTTTTGTTCTTTGAAGTTTTGTTTGCAGTTTACTTTCATAAATGGATCAAAATGCATATCTTATCCAACAGTACTAAGTTTTCCTTAAATAATAAAAACAATAAAAGAATCAAATCCATATAAATGTCAGTTAGTTCCCTCAGCAGTTGAACTTCTGTCTTCTTAATTATTCTCCATTAAACTTGCATGAAGGTATAACTATCTAAATGAAATACCCTTAAAATTAAACTAATACAACACTCCTATTTATCCTTGTTGATTTTCAATACAACTTTAATGTATGTAGAATTTAAATTGAAACAGGTACCTATCCCAGTTTGAATTATGTAATTACAACTCCCCCAACCCATACATTCCTTTAATTTATTCCCAGCCCTTAACAATATCCCCTCAAGCTCATAACTTACTTTCCTTAATGCACACATAATACTATTGTACGAGTATCTTATATGATTAATGCTATTATCGCACCTAAACATCTACACATTTCAAAACTACATTGAGTTATGTCCAATTTACTAACGACTACTGTTAATCTCAAATGGTAATTATTACTCTGCAGTCGATGTAAGAAGGACATAAGCCTTATGATGATGTCTGTATCTGTATAGGTAATAGGTATGTTATACCGGTAGGTATAATCCCATCAAAAAAAAAGAGCTGTCCAACACACATGAAACACACACATTGAAGGGAAATTGAACAAAAAAAAAACCAAGGGTTATCTAAGAACGTTGTAAGTTGAAATAAGTTATTAATTCTGAAGGACGATGCACTTCAATAAAAGCGAGCTAATTAGCCCTTTGACACAAAGTCCTTGAATTGTTGTAGGTTTCTATAGTTTTTTTTCGAGTTGACCTCTTGTGATTAGCTATCTGGTTATTGATTGTTTTTCTTCTTTTCTCATTACATTGTGTTCTTAGAAAGGATCAAGGAAATTTTCACACCATATTATCCTTTAGCGATTGCGACTTTCTCTCATACTCCAATGCAATTTGTTTTCGTTTAATTTTTTTTTGTTTTATTTTATTTGAAATGTCTAAATGGGAAGGAATGCTAATTACTGTTGCTAAAAGGAAACGGACATTATTGCCTTTGAAATTGTTAGAGAGAAAGATTTCTTAAAGAGACGAAAAGTTATTTCCTTTGCTTGAAATGAAAATGAAGTTTATATACGTACGAGTACATTGTAAGTTGCGTTCATAGTATGCATGGACGCATTTTATAAATTTAGCGCACTTAAGGGAGCGAGTTATTACACTTTTAATTCGCCAATCTAATTATTAACTTATTTAATTTAACTACAAAAAAACGAAAGAAATGAAAACCCGATGTGCCGGCACAATTGATTTTAGTTAAATGAAAAAAAGACGAGAACTGCCAAACATCGAAAATCTGAGATGGGCGAATTAAGCTACGTAACTAGGGCCGACAATTCAAAGTGCTGCCGCCACGCCTATGCTCAGTGAGGGGTGGGTTTGACTAATTATTTTAATTGGTTGATGGAAAAAAGATAATGAATGATTATATTAAAGAATTGAATTAGTTACGTCTGAGACTTCACCCTTTACGCTAAACCCGCTATTCCCCACACGCCCTCTTGCCTAACGGCACATTCATAAATTCTTAACGGTTTCCCACGCCATTTTTGTTAACGCAGCAAAACCAATCCAGAACGGATACACCCCTTTTCCCTTCTAACTTGTGCAACAAAATGTAATGTGAATATTTCAAAAACAAATTGATATTTTGCTAACGCGGCACATTTTCCCTTTTTACCTGAAGTATAGTTCAAGCAAAAGATAATTCTGTAAGTTAGTTCATAATCAATACTCTAATTGGAAGGTGCAGCCTTTTGCTATGGACAGCGGCCTTCCTTTTAGAAATAACATAAATCAAATGTGTATAATATAAGATAAGAAATAAATAAATAAATATAATAATTAAAAAAAAAAAAAAAAAAAAAAAAAAAAATTTTAATAATTTTTTTTTATCACGAAACCGCAGGCCGCGATCGTGATTAATTAATTTATTAATTGTTTGTTGTCACAGGGCCATAGACCTGAAAATTAAAAAAAAAAAACAAGAGGACGCCAGCAATTTTTTTTGGTACAAAGGAAATTGCAAACCTTTTGAAGCGGAGAGCGACGGTGAAAGAAAATTTATATAGCAAAACGAGCCAATGATGTTCGAAATTAAAGACGAAAGTTAAAGTTAGTTTTCAAGTTTATTTGGGAAAACTTTTTAATTGGGGGTGGCCGTGGCGCGATAATTGTGTGTTCCCCTGTCAACCTCATGGTCACAGGTTCGATCCCTGCCATAGTCTATGTCTTCTTATTTTTCCATTAAAAACCAATTCTAAAAATAAATGTCATACAATGAGTTGCTGGTTTATTCATTACATGTTGTTAGGCATAGAACTAACAACATGTGATTGAGTAAAACTAGTGTACCGATAAAATATGACAAAGAATAAAAAAATTATTGCGAATTATAAGGGACGTCGATAAATAAGACACGGAAATTTCTTCGCATTAGTTCAGCCGCCATCCTTGGAGATAAGATCTGAGACAACAACTACCTACAATCTCCGAATACCGCGCCACACATCTCCCCTATCATTCTTTCTCTTCATGAACCTCACCATCACGCCCGCGCTGTGTTGATACATTTAAAGGGTATTCATAGTCCCTTGAGCGCGTGTAGATTATAAAAAAAAAAAAAAAAAAAAAAATTGAGCTATTCCATAAAGCGCCAGTTGCATCGATTTTTGGTTTCTTAAATATACTGAGAGAGAGTGCAAATGGCTGATGGCCCATGGCTCTCTTTCAGTAATTCAAAGGAAACACTTGTAGAAAAAAAAATTATAAAACGGCTGAATCAAGGATTCGGATAGTTTAGTTTTTGCCACGATAAATTTTACCGTGACAAAGTGATTCGGAAAATGGGATAACCCTTAATATGAGATGTACATTGCAGATTAATTTTGATTGCCTGACTATCGTATTGGGAAATAAATGGATCTTAAAAGAATTCTACATTCGTGGTGTGTGGCTAAAGAAGGAATCTCTGAACTTGGAAGTACATGTTAAGTTGGGATCAATGACAAATTAATGTCCAATAATCTATTATGGTTGAATTGCTAGAAGGTTATGGGTGCTTGCTACTGGCAATTTTCTCTAGAAAACTGTTTATAAAAATAGCCATGAAATAGAGAGATATTTGAAATATTGTTCAAAAATGCAATTGATTTAGTTATTACATATTTTTAAGACTTTCTAACTCATTCTGCCATATGGACACAAGTGAGTAAGATGTTACATGATGGATCAAAGCCAAAATAAAGCAATTCTTAAAACATAAATACTGTTCGTAAAAGGATTCAGAAGACAGAATAATGATTTTGATTTAACGTACACACCCGCCAGTTAAGGCATTATTACACGGTGGGCTACCCACCTACGGGCTCAACTAAGGCATGAGCATTCCTTGAAACAAACTTCTATCTATGAGCAAACACTCATAGTATACGCGAATAGTAAAGTAACCACAGCCACTGGGAGCTCTCCGAAGAGGCCAACCCAAGACTTGTATTTTCCGGCATTAGCTAGAAAATAATAGGATACAATTCCCCTAAGTACCGAATTACGTTATTGCTGGAGTCTTTTCATCCACCTAAGAATGCACTACCAGATTTTCTTTGGCGAATAACTACCCAGGGAACGATAATCCTGTTATTTTTTATATCTTGTTGCTGAACTTAGGGACAAGGAAACCCTATGTAGAAATTATTCGTCACCATCGGGATAATGGATCATCGTATTTCTACTAAAAGCAAGGCCATATAAACTTTGTCACATGACTAGTATCCCACAACTAGCCATATTAAACTTTCGTTCTTTTCCAGAATTACTTCCCCAAACATGCTTGGTTTGCACCTACTTAAATTATTCTACGAACCATCTTTAGGGATAAATCCTCAAGGACGGCAAGCGAGATCCTATAAGCCGAAGCTCAATCAAAAATTGCATGTATTAAAGAAAATCAATATATATGACCGTTGCTTGCGCAAAAAGATTATGACACGAGTGTCATTCATCTAACGATTTCCTAGGCCTGTTTCTCTGGATATGTACTTTTAGCTACACACACTCTAATGTGATTACAAACCACGTACAAAACTGCCGCTGCAGCTGCCATAATTCGCTACAATATCGCTGATAACTTACGATCTACTAGGATCAACAATGCTGATCGAAATCAAACAGCTTCACCTAACATATACCTCTGTACATCAATTTAATTCAAAAACCTCTTACGTGGCACGATTCTGTTCCGGGCTACCTCGTGTATCAGGCATTGACGTTCCTACTAATCAATCGCCCTGTCCTTTTATCCACCTCCTCATCTTGGTGAATGACTTAAACGTCCGGTTCGCAAGGAACATTCCGTCCATTGCCAAACACCTCAGAGATCGCCTTAACCAGATAGATTAGCCGCACTTTGTATAATATCCTCATTAAAGAGAGCTAAACATTCCTAGACGTAGCCCGTCTTTCACCACGAGGAGGGACTATCTTGGCTCATCATGAAGTGCGGGAAGAACGGCTCCATGGCAAAACAACTTCCTGTATATTCCCTTGATGCCCATCGATCAGATTTCCCGAAAGACGGATTCACAAGACAAATAAATCGTCGCAATTAATTAATTTATTTTATCAAAACGTAAAGGCAGTGGCGGATTAACCTGCTGGCACGCTCAGTGATTACCGCCCCCTTTTTTTAATACCATCCAAGGATCGTAATTTGAATGGGCTAAGAATAAGGGACACGATTGCCTTTTCGGGGAAAGGAATTTAAATGCGGCGCGCACAAGTATTTTCGCAGTATCTCACAGGTCATGTGTGATTGGTTTTTGATAAATTGTATAGAATTTTTATAAACAAAATTGCATTACTAAGTGTTTACTAATGTGGAGAAAATATATTTTTCCTAACATTTCAGCGAAGAATCTATTAAGTTTTAAAACTGGGAAACCCGTCAAATATTTATTCATGACCCCGTGACCCCCCTCTTGATCCGCGCTGGCATATTACATATATTGGTTTATTTATTTGTTGTTGAAAAGACAAATTGTTATAGATTATTGGTAGTATATTAAAAATGGCATTCATAAATACCTATTCTTATAAAAAATCCAAGACCTTTTTAGTGAACCTTGAATTTGGTGTGAGAGTAGATAAATCATTTTCGTTTGTCTCGAAAGTAAGTGTAGGAAACAAATTTCCGAACAATTGCACTCCATTTAAAGAGACAAATAATTTTGTTATATAAATTTTATGTATTTATTATTTTAAATTTAACGATAGGTAGTTAACATTTTTACCCATTTCATTATCAAATATTAATTTACCCGCATATAACATTCTGAAAAAAAAACTCGCTTTGCTTTCACTATAAAGTCCTTTATAGTCACTTTTTTCACTAAGTAAACAAATATTTTGAGTATCACCCCTGAGTGTAGTCCGCGGTCAGTCAAAACGCGTGTTTTTTTATAATTGTGAGCGCACTAAAGGGATATTGACTACCATTAATATGTTCAAGCAGAGTGCGAGCTATAGGAAACTAGGAAAGCATTTATCTGTGAAGAGCTCGATGAGATCGTCTAAAACGCAGTTTTTTTTTCAATCTTAAGGCACCATAGATAAGTGCGAAAAACGTGTCCGACGATCTTAAAAATCTAGTTATGATGGCTTCTTTCCGATTATTTTGAACTGGTAACTACTAACAACTGCGAACACCACGATAAAAATTAATTCATGCTGACTGTTGATATCTGAATCGGTATGCCTTATTTAATTTCATTTGTTTAATTGTAGATTAAGGTTCAAAAAGATTCTTACATTTAACTATTATTCTTAAGAGTTTTAGAACTTTTCAGGTTTAGTTTATGTTTATATAATAAAGAAAATTACGTGAGATTTCATAAAATTAAATTAAGGAAAGCTTCTACAAAATAAAACACTTATGTAAAACTTAATCAAATCGCCTTATGAGTGAGAACAACTCGACAATTTTGGCTTGTTCTTATTTAGCGGCCGCGTATTTCTAATGCGTTACGCCTATTGCGTAATAATGCAACTTGCAATTTATAAGGAGGAACTAGTAGGAAATAATTTCTTATCGTCCGATTTGTTATTACGTGTTTTCGAACGGTTCGCGCAAACAAACTTTTCAAGAATAGGCGGAAAATCAGGCCAGAGATATAAATTTCGTATTTTCGGATACCAAAAATTATGAATACCCAATTTGAATGGCATTAGGTAATCGTTTTTTTTTGCTTCCATCTTTTAAGTTTAAAATAAAACAACATACAAAATTTGCCGCCCCCTACAAGTTGCCGCCCTAGGCTCGAGCCTCACGAGCCTATAGGTTAATACGCCACTGCGTAATGGGACTTCGGACAAAAGACTAACAAGTTCTTCTACTCATCATCTATTTGCTCTTATTATATGATTTCATTTACTGACACCTGGCTTCTTCATGCTGGTATTAATAACTGCCAAATTTTTGATTTTAGACGTGCGTACGATGTGTAGCTAAAACTTTCGAATACTAAAACTTCTTGAACGAAGTAATGGATTATCAGGACCATAACTTATTTGCTTAATGACTTTGAATGCCCAACAACAACTTGAGTGTGTTTCCACCAAGTTTTTCTCAATTATTTTTGGCTTGAATTATAGCTATATCATGACATGTCCATCATCAGATTCCTTTTATCTAGTGGTGCTGGTCTACTTTTTCATTTTAATTGAAAAACTTCTTGTGCCTTCATCGTGTATTGAACCATGACCAAGATTTGCTTAGAAGCCAACGCACTACGCATCACGCCACCGACCCCACATGATCAGATCCAACCCAATGCATGTTTTTCTGTTCATCAATTGCAATGAAACGACCATCAGCGCTTTTATTAGCCATACAAGCTTGTTGTTGTTCATTCGGGTTCTTTCTTATTTTCTTACTCGTTTGTAAGCCAACATTTTTGTTATTCATATAAGGAGAGAGATTTTTATTTGAAAGATTTTGACACTGTTAATTTTTATTTATAAAGGGTTATCCATTTAGCGGTTTCAAAAGTATAGGGCTGGAATTCGACATCTGTCAAATTAAGTTGTTAAACCAATTTTTTTTTACAGCTGAAAGTCTGACATTTACGAAAATGGATCGCTTAACTATCACCCAACGCATAAAAATTGTTAAAACCTACTAAAAATTGGTGATTCAGCCACAGCCACTTATCGTGCTTTAATGGGAGATTATGGTTTATATAATCGTCCACCTACGCAGGCAATTAGCATAAGTGTGAAGAAATTTGAAGAGACTGGATTGGTTAAGGATATTGCGAGGTCTGTGCATCGTCGTTTCGCTCGTACCGCTAAAAATATCGCTGCTGTAAGTGAAAGTGTTGACGAAGACACGAATGTGTCGATTTCTCGTCGTTCTCAGGAATTAGGACTGTCTTACGGCACATTATGGCCTAATTTGCATTTGGATCTACACCTACATCCATATTAAGTCCATCTCATACAACAACTGAAGCAAGCTGACCATTCAGAACATCGTAGATACGTCGAATGGGTGCTTGAATAACAGGCGGTGGACGGCGATTTTTCGAACAAAATTTTCTTCAGCGACGAAGCACATTTCTAATTCGGTGGTTATGTTATTATGTTAAACAAAATTGTCGTATTTGGGGTTCTGAGAACTCTCAAGTAATTGAAGAGAGGCCATTACATCCACAAAAAGTCACTGTTTGGGCCGCTCTTTGTTTCGCAAGTGTGATTCGACCTTACTTCTTCGAAACCGACGATGGAACGACTGTCACCGTCAATTCGGAGCGTTATGGTCATATGATAGCCGACTTTTTTTTTGCCTGCTATTGAAGAATACGACTTGGAGAACATGTGGTTTCAACAAGACGGTGCCACATGCCACACAACTCGAGCGAATATGGCTTTATTGCAAGAGACATTTCCTGGCCACCAAGATCATGCTATTTGACACCGCTGGTCTTTTTTTGTGGGGCTACGGGAAAGACCGTGCTTATGCAGATAAACCTTTAACTCTTCAGCACTTGAGAACCACCATTCGTCAAGTTATGGCTGAGATACCGCCCAATATGTGTCAAAAAGAAGTCGAAAATTACCTCAAAAGAATCGATGGTTGCAACAATTCGCGTGGTCACCATTTAAATGATGTAGTGTTTCAGACATAATGTCAACGTTCAAATCTTATAATAAAAAAGAAATATCATATAAAAATATATTTTATATGTGTTTTATTTACGTTTACTTTTGAAACCGCAAAATGGATAAACCATTAGTTTTGTAGAAGGTTTTCCTCACGAGGACGTGGGAGTCGAAAACAATTCAATTCGAATTAAATCTGTGATATGTTGTTGTGCCCATATGATTTGGCAATCCAAGAGTTCGATTCTTTTGATCTTAACGCTCTACAAGATGTCTTTGAGTTATGATTCTAAATTTGGTGATCTATTCAGCAGTGGAAACCCAGTTCACTTAAGGTGGGCGCACAAGTCCAGAGCGACCTACTTCAACTTTGTGAATAACTGAAGGCAGCTATTCGAAGATATTCTGATACAGAAAATTGGGAATGGACGCAAAAAGAAAACATTCTGACGGAAATTCACCATTTTTTATTCAGAGCTCCTTCAAACATCATGTGTAGTGTAAGTCCACCAAAGCGAGTAGCTTCCAAGAACCAAGAATTATCCATCATGAATGATTTATTACTTCTATATTCAGCCATGTAGGTATTGCAAATTTAAAAATCCCCATTCGTTCACGAACAAAACAAATGCATCCAAATTGATAGACCAACCCCCTGGCCCTGCCCGTAGTGATGTAGAATTACAATTCGTTTACTAATACTGCTTTTCTGCTTATATGCATTCAACACCTAATCGAATGCATTATTTCTTCGTTTTCCATCAGCCATTTTCGCCTTCCAGCCAAAAGACTATAACAATGCCTCACTGACTGGCAGTTAGCAAATAGAGGGAGTGCACATATACACATACTTAAAGTGGCGAAACCAAAACCATTTAATTATCGTCGATTGGGGAACGTATACATATCTACTCTATAAAGTTGTTGTTGTTGTTCGAGTAAAATAGAATGGAGAACTGCTATATGGAGTATACCCATCACCGGAACCCATTTCGAATTCATTCGAATAGAAAAATCTCACTATCAGGATTTGAACGAGGTCTTAAATCAACACACACCTAAGATAAATGCATGTGTATACACACACACACATCACTGTAATGGTTTTTATCCACATCAGCTAACTTTAAGCAAAACGAGTGAGCATCCGAAAGCGCAAGGCGAAAAGGGGATGCGGAAGGAAACTATGTGCAAAAAAAATAGTTCCGTCGAATAAATCTACATACATGCTGTCAATAATTTACAATACAGATCCAATGATAGGTTCTTTTGTGGGCTGCTAACGTGGCAACGAATTTTAAATTTAATTTTCCAATCGATAATATACGAGTACATACATCGTGTAGTGATGGATCGTTGATTTGGAATAGGTGGTTAATTGGATAAGTGAATGGTTGAATAGTAATTGCATCCGTCAATATTTATACCGCTTAGAAAATCCTAAAAAAAAATACATATCGAATTAGGCGGAATGTTATATAATATAGGTCACGGAAGGTTGATGTCGAAATCTTGCAATCTTACAACCTCTAATAATTACAATTTATAGCATTGCAGTGGAGACTTTTTTTTAGCAAACCATCGGGTTGAGGTGGGTTCCGCAACTAGCTGAATGTCTGTGCCTCAATATGCATCTACGACCTAAGCCACTGAGGCGATTTCGTTTAAAATTGGTGCTTAAGCGTCTTAGGTAATTCCATAGAGGAGAAATTAAAATTTTTGTTTAGCTCCAGATTTTAATTTTAATTACTCGAAACAATGGCTCTAGAGATTTTGATTAAAATAAAATGCACGACTGGATCGCACGTACTTGCTCCTATGTTCGATCATATTATATGCAAAATATTCTTCACCCATTTTCGGCTAATGTTGCGAAAATGCAACGTCGCACGTTTGGTCTCCAGGGACTTAATTGGTAAATTTTTTATAACATTTTAAAACTAATATTGCAAGTTTATTGAATTATCTAATCGACATATTTTTGGATTTAGAAAAAACTAACTGGAACGCACGAACTTGCTCTTGTAGCTAACAACTTTAATGTAGTTAAACATTGAGGTTTAGTTAGTTAGGTGAAGTTATCATATGCAGGTTTAAAGCCTATGTAGGTAAGTTTAACTTGATTCTTATTATAATGAATTGTCGAATGGATGGTTCAAGGAATAGTTACATAGGTACCTACCTACAAATGTATATTATACATATGTACATATAAATGTATGAGGGCCTACATTGTGTTTAGTATTAAGTGACGTACGCAAAAATTCGTAAAAATGGAATAATAATAAAGTAGAAATAAATGGATAATACACATAATTAACTTTTTTTATATTGCTTAGTCTTTATAGTTTAGGGGAAAACAAAGATGCGATTTGAATTCATGGATAAATAAAAATATATCAAAAAAAATTTTCAAAAATCGTTGGAGCGCGTTTTTAATAAATTAATTTTGTATGTATAAATTTTGGAAACATTTTTAGAAAAAAAATTGAAACGCAATTTTGAAGATATTATTAATAAAAAAAAAAGTTCAAATTTCAAAAAAAATTCTGTGACTGGTTTTTGAAAAATCGATTTTTCAAAAAAAAATGTTTTATTTATTTTTTAAAAATCGAAAAACGTTTTTTTGATAATTTTCGTATGCAGTTTTGTTAACAATTTTAGGGAGCATTTTTATAAAAAAAAAATATTTTAATCGGTTTATCCAATATTGAGAAAATCGAAAACTATGAAAAGTGGTTCTATTGGAAGTACCGTTTATAAGTACGCAAAAAAAATACTTGAAAGTGAACTGTACTAATTAAAGAATTCACAATTTTTTTTATAAAAATTCTTGGAGCCGTTTTCGAGAAATACATTTTTTTCTTAACGGCTTTTTAAAATTTGTATGGGAGGTACCGTTGTTTTTTATTTCAAAAAGAAGTTTTTTTAACTATTCAAGATAATGTCAAAAAACCACCAAATACAAAGTTTTAAAAAAATCTATTCAGTCGTTTTCGAAATTTTGAGTTTTAAAAAAAAAAAGTAATTTATAAAAAAAAAATGCTGGAAAAATTTTGTAATACAATAATTTTTAAACTTTCTAGGAGCTTCTGCGTAAAGAATTTCCAAAAAATCAAATTAACCGTTTCCGATAAAATCGAAAACCAAAAAAAAAATGGTTGTACTATAGGTAGCAAAAATAACAATTTTTTTCCAAAAAAAAAAATTATCAAAAGGTACTCTTTCCCTTCATTAATGAAATGATTTTTTTATAAAAATCGTTGGAGCCGTTTTTGAGAAAAATAGGATTTTTTTTGGCTAAAAAAATGTATGGGGGATACAGTTATTTGTTTTCCTAAAAAAAAATTAAAAAAACGCGTGGGCATATTATCGAAAAAATAATATGTACCAAGTTTGAAGAAAATCCGCCGAACCGTTTAGGCTGCAGACTCAAGGACAGACAGACAGACAGACGGAATTGCGAGACCCACTTTTTCGGTATTCTCTATGATCGTAATGTCATGTTTGATTGTTAGAAAAAAAATTTTTTACGAATACATAACTTGCCTTATAGTACCTATAATCGCAAGTAAAAATTGTTTAGATCAGTTTGAAGAATTTGAGCATCAGCAATACATTTTATATATTTGGAAATACGCATATCATCAGCGTAGATTTGAAGGTCAGATCCAACTAGGGTAAGTTTAACATCATTAATAGCCAATAAGAAAAGCAGTTGACCCAAACGGCTACCTTGAGGGACCCCAAATGTTCCACAAATTGGGTATGAACTGCATGATTTAAACAGGACTGCGTACCGGCGATTGTTTAAATACGTCGGGAGCCAGGTTATAAAAAAATGATGGAAAACCATGCGCCTTAAGCTTGAAAATGATAATACTATGTGATACTTTGTCTAATGCCTTGCTGAAGTCGGTTGCAATTTATCAATGTGTTGTCTTCTTCAGCCATTGCAATCATTTTTTCGGCAACATTGCACGCGAAAAAGCAAATCCTTAGGGATTAACTTGCTTGTAATTTGGACTTTGTACGGAAACAAGTTTAAATCATCATGAATTATCCGTTGTAATGACCGTCTGCTAACTCCAATTTGGCCCGATAAGTTTCAAGTCGAAACACTTGGATTTGCCTGTATTGCCGATGCAATAACCACGATTGTATCCTGAGCCCCAATGTTGGGATCTCGATGATATGGTCTTCGTTCGATGCCAGATTCGGCAAACATGTTCACCAGCCTCATAGTGGTCCATCTACTCGGGGGAGTACCGCCAAACGAAAGCCTAAATTCCCTTTGGACGGAAATGACAGACTGCAAAGAATGGTATCGCTGCACTATCCAAATCCTTTTTTCAGTATCCCAAGCATTCATTTTGATAAATCTAAATAGTAGCATATAAAATAAAAAAAAGCCGATTACTCACACTGAAAAAAAGTTATTACGTTTTATTTTTGTAGCACGATTCGTGCGCCACCTTGTACTTAAATAATGAATAATATTAAACGTTCATTTTTTTTACTCGAATCCAATATCTACTTAGCCGCATATAAAAATTTGTGAAATGTTGTTTTTTGTTATTATTAAAGCCCTTCGATTCTCCCAGTCTTTCCTGCCCTTTTCTCAATAGTGCCTTGTTAAATGTGTTAAAATCCTTTCGCATGTCCTTTCAATTTTCTGCTTAAAAAAAATGATAGCTATTGAATAAGTGTATACATATTTCAGCTCTTTATTTCATTATAATTTCTGACATCCTGCGAAATCAAATTTGTATTCCTCATATAGTTAGCCAATATACAAAAACCATTTATTTGAATAAATCCACCTCCGCTAATTATCAAATAAGAATCCTTTTTACAGAAATTCAAATCCTCAACAAACTAAATGGGAGCAATGTGCGTGTACATGCTCTGCTCTGGATTGACATGAAACGAACATATTTTCCGTATGTATAGGAGGTATCTGCTTTCGTGTTTTACATTTCCACGTTTCCGACTTCCTAATGTTTCCCGACGTTTGCATAACAGGAAACACACACCTTTTGCCTTTAATTATAGCGAAAATCAACGTTTTCCAATTATATGTTGGCGTAAGAGTTTAAACGAACTTCCGATGAAATCCTGTTCAGCGCAGCGCTGGCGATGCTAAGGGAATATGCGTGTGATGAAAACAAGCAAAAGCAACATGTTTTCCCTAGTTGTGTATATTATATATACCCGTATATGTGTATATTTTGTATTGCCTGCTAACGGGGTATCATAAACTATCAAACTTTGTATCTCACCATTACCGCACACAATATATCCTCGCCAATCACAAAAACACCAGTAGCAGGGCACCTAAAGCATGTTGGACTACAGTGTTCAGCAGCAGAAATTAAATGACAGACAACGGTCTCGGCGTTTTTTAGTGGAAATGGAAAGGCATGCGAATCCAAATATTGTCGGTATACAGTGCTCGCAACTCAGAACTATCAACACAAGCCGCATCGACCCTCATTAATCCTTTTTGGTTGTTCATAACCAAAACCTGATATTTATATTCGTAGGCACCATATATATATCAGTATACAATATAACAGGTGTAGGCGTATGGTTGTTAGCAATATAGTATAGACGTAAACCAAATCCACCTTTCATAATAGAGTTCGATGCTACATACCATACAGTCCTTCGTCGCTGTATCGCGCAGCGTGTTGGTAGTCGTATTATAGCTGTCCCATTAGAGTGGGTAAAATTAATTTGGCATTCCCTTTAAATCTTTCAAGCATAATGCAAATATACATAAATTACCCTTTATCCTTTCGAAATTGAGAACATCATTATAAGGGTTTGTTTTACAGTTTACTAAAAACCTAGCAAACTGGAACAAATGTGATAATTTGCCATCGAGAAGCAATTAATCAAAATGGATGAATAATCTCGCTTCAATATAGCCAAATGCTAAAGGACATAATTAAATGGGAGGACTCTCATTTTTTTAAGTAATTATGGGTGAAATTCACTCGGGAAAAATGCATTTCTAAAGTACAAAAGTTCTTGTTTCATTTTTCTGAAACTACTTAAACCTTATTTTATCCATTACTCGCAGCTTGTAAAATGGTTCGAGGAAATAATGTAAGATTCAGCGAAACGTATGATCTCTGAGACCCTCACGATTCCTTGAAGTTTTATCAGGGAAAACTTCACATGTAGATACCTATACAGTTCAGCAATTAAATCAGATTTCACATAAAGTATTATAGTCTGTTTTCCAACTGTTAGGCCATAAACTTTCAAATTCTCTCTTTCAAATTTCAATTCAAGACACGGCTACGGCTCCGTCGACCATGGCCACTGCTACAGCCCCGTCGACAATGGCCACGGCCCCAATCGATGGCGCCATGGCCCAGTATTGATACCTGAGTTCAAATGTAACTTTTTTTTATTCAGAATTTATTTATTACACTCAATATACTTAATTATTTATCATTAATTCACTACATATTTAATAAATTATTACTACACATTCTTAAACTTGCAAATAGCCTGGTGGCTAGAGCATATAATCATCAATGCACATGTACCCAGTTCAAATCCAGCATTTACCAACAATTTTTTTTTGGCATTTAATGCAACATTATCAGCATCGATCATATTACTTCACAAAAATAAACACACGCACACCCGAGGTACAAATAACTGGTAAGCATAAGCAGAATACCCAACAGAAAATACATAATCAACAGCCAACAGCCAACATCCTTCTACCAGTACAAAATGTTCACACAAATAACCATAAAAGGGGTGCCACTACTACCCACTACAATTTACATTGTTTCTTATGGAGAATTTGGTTCCCATGCTCTGTAGCTTATTACATACTCCCATTCACCGGCTAGTATATGAGTTTTTTGCAATAAAATTCGACCATGAATTAAATAAAAAAGTTCAGCAGCATGAAATATTATGCACCGCCGGCCGCTTGATGATTTGCCAGGACATCGACAGCCATGTCTTAATATATCGCCGATTGATTATACAGTATTGCGTCGGCATTATGCGTTAAGGGAGAGAGTAAGTGGAACACTCAATTTCATCCGTTTCATTCAAACTAAATAGACTTCGGAAGAGTACGTCAATTGGCAGAAGCTGTAAGTTTGGTAAGTAGAAATAGCACAAACGAGGAATAAGGCTCGGCGGTTCAGTTAGCCTTGAAATGTACTAACTTAAAACCTTAAGTCGCTAGGCATGTACGAGTAATATAAGTGATGTTTTTATTGACTTGCTGATCATTTACTTAGCTCTAAGTGATTTTCTAAGAGAAATTAGCCAAGCTGATCATTATAATGGGTAACTCAATAAGCTGAATTAACAACAGTGTTGGTAAGCGACGCGAATTTTAAACATTTTAATAAGTTACGCTTAAATTACGTAACTAATGTAACGAATTCACGTTTTTGATATTTCTTCACGAAAAATTCACATTAGAATATAATTGGAAGCAAAAATTAGCTGCTTTTGAGTTCTAAATTCTCACTAAAGGTGATTTATTGTGAATGGTTCAGATCTTTCTAGATTTGACGCAGTTAATTAAGCCTCTCCAACAGAAATTCATATTGCCCTTTACAACTACAATTGGGCTACTGGGTCTTTTTTCAAGCAAGTTTGACCACCCATTTATTTCTCTCAAGACACTGCTGACTCGGAACCCAGAGAAGAGAATGACTTTGAGGTTACGGCTTATGCTTGCGAGCTGACATTTGCAATTTACACGATTTTTCATCTGCTGCCTAAATGTCTGTCAAAATAGCAGTATGTTGGTTTTCATTTGGGCCGAATTTAAGTATCAGAAAGTATGTTTCCTTCATTGTCATTATTTCAAAATAAACAAACCACTTACAAAGGCGGGTAGTCGGAAATACCCAGAATGTTAACCAACTCAAACTTTAATGCTGACTTAACACCAAATTCTATTTTTCAGTAATCAGTAAAAACAATTGTTTGAAGTTGGAGTTGAGACTGTCCTCAACTTAAACCATTAACATTGAAGGGACAAATTCAATCGGGTAAAACTGCCATACAAAATTAAGCAAAAAATCCATGATAATAACTAGAAAACAATATCGTACTTACTCTACTTATATCTACTTGCATTTAAATAAGTTACAAATGCATGCAGTTTTTCCCGTCAATTTTCCACTTTTTGTAAAAAAAAAATGCAATAGTACACTATATCTCTATTTCTCCTCTAATCATTTGCTATCGCATTTCAATCAACACATAAAATAAAAAAAAAACGACTGCGATTTTGTAAAGAACACTATGTAAAGTTGGTATGCTAAAGTTGATGTATTCAAAATAAACGGGCACTGAAAAAAGATTTTGTTTGACATTATGTTAAAGCAAATATAAGTTATGATTTTTTATGCACCCCATGCAATGTCAATAATGATAGCTATGAATAATTAATAATACTTCATGATTTTGGATAGTATAAAAAGAAGGACAGCGGTAATTTTTATTTTAAATTGGGCAACTCTTAATATGATTAAACCAATTTTGAACTACCTACTTATAAGTCAATAGGGTGTATATCGTATATTAATTTCAAACCAAAACAAAATTTACCTTTACATTTACATTAACCTTTGCCTTAACATTAACATTTACCTTTACATGTACATTTACCTTTATATTTACATTCACATTTACCTTTACCTTTACCTTTACCTTTACCTTTACCTTTACCTTTACCTTTACCTTTACATTTACCTTTACCTTTACCTTTACATTTACCTTTACCTTTACCTTTACCTTTACCTTTACATTTACCTTTACATTTACCTTTACCTTTACCTTTACATTTACATTTACCTTTATATTTACATTTACCTTTGCCTTTACCTTTACCTTTACCTTTACCTTTACCTTTACCTTTACCTTTACCTTTACCTTTACCTTTACCTTTACCTTTACATTTACATTTACCTTTACCTTTACCTTTACCTTTACATTTACCTTTACCTTTACCTTTTACTTTACCTTTACCTTTGCCTTTACCTTTACCTTTACCTTTACCTTTACCTTTACATTTACCTTTACATTTGCCTTTACCTTTACATTTACATTTGCCTTTACCTTTACCTTTACATTTACATTTGCCTTTACCTTTACCTTTACATTTACCTTTACGTTTACCTTTACTTCTACCTTTACCTTTACCTTTATCTTTACCTTTACCTTTACATTTACCTTTACATTTACCTTTACATTTACCTTTACATTTACCTTTACCTTTACCTTTACCTTTACCTTTACCTTTACCTTTACATTTACCTTTACCTTTACATTTACATTTACCTTTACATTTACCTTTACCTTTGCCTTTACCTTTACCTTTACCATTACATTTACATTTACCTTTACCTTTACCTTTACATTTACCTTTACCTTTACCTTTTACTTTACCTTTACCTTTACCTTTACCTTCACTTTTACCTTTACCTTTACATTTACCTTTACCTTTACCTCTACCCTTACCTTTACCTTTGCCTCTACCTTTACCTTTACATTTACATTTGCCTTTACCTTTACATTTACATTTGCCTTTACCTTTACCTTTACATTTACCTTTACGTTTACCTTTACTTCTACCTTTACCTTTACCTTTATCTTTACCTTTACCTTTACATTTACCTTTACATTTACCTTTACATTTACCTTTACATTTACCTTTACCTTTACATTTACATTTACCTTTACATTTACCTTTACCTTTACATTTACCTTTACATTTACCTTTACCTTTACCTTTACATTTACCTTTACATTTACCTTTGCCTTTACCTTTACATTTATCTTTACCTTTACCTTTACATTTACTTTACCTTTACCTTTACCTTTACCTTTACATTTACCTTTACATTTACATTTACCTTTACCCTTACCTTTACTTTTACCTTTACCTTTACCTTTACATTTACCTTTACTTTTTTTACATTTTGCTTTTACTTTTTTGAAAAAATACTTAAGATCGCCATCCTCACCACACATTACCTAAGCCCCAGCTTTTTAAACGAGTATTTTGAAACTCTTAGCTGAGGAAATTTTTTTTCTGCAGGAAACAGGTCTGGATACTGTTGTATCCTTCCTGGAAGCTGCAATTCATATCATAGATGCTACCCTTATCACTATACTGGCTAGCCATACCATTCAAAGCAAGTAAGTGACATTCTTTCCTCGTCCTTTGTGTCCTTTTGTCTGAGATCAAAACAAATCACAAGCGTCTGATGCATGATGCAATTCCCAAGGAGGTTTGATTTTTTTTTATTGTATTTAGGTATATTGCCTGTCAATTAAACTGGAACGCGGGCATCACTAATATCAAGAGAAGATAGAAAATCCATGACTTGACCTAGTTTAGGATTTATCAGGAATTTTATTTCATGCTATTTTTCTGAAATTTCTGTCATAGTTAAGAAAATTTCTTAGGAAATATTATAAGTTCTTCGAATTTGAACTTCGTTTGGTATGTATACCTAGCTACTAACGGAAGGATGTGGACTGTGGTGGTAAACAAAAGTTATTTATTATCTTTGGAGAAAGTTTATTTTATCTATAAGAATAGCAAACAATATCAACAAAAGCAACAAAGGAAGAGGATAATTTTACAGGACATTGTAGAAGTAGAATGTTGGATTGTGCTTTTGGATTATGGAAGGCACGTTTAAGAGGTCTTATTTTTTAAATCGAATATTTAGGGTTAGGGTTTAAGAAATATATATTTTCCATAAAGTCCTTTAAATGGATAAGATTCCTTTTTATTCTTAATTCATCAAGCGGAATTGGGCACACATTGTTCTTGATAATGATTAGCTCATATCGGCATAATAGGTATGTTAACATGTTTACATGGGTATTACAAGCTTTTCAATTTCCCTCCATTGCAAAGTTTAAAGAGCATTTACCACCTACATTTGCACATTCTGTTTCATAACAAAGACTTCCAATGGTCGAAAAGATAAATCATGTCGTAAACTAAATTGATAAACTGCTAGTAAATTATGTCTGCCTGCAAGAGGCTTTACGTATGGTATAAGCTCTTACTATACCATTGGCAGGACACCTCACTTCGGTACGTTAATTTTCTTGAAAAATTACATGTTTTTACTGTTTAAATATTGCAATTGAAGAGAATAATTTGAGTAGTTAGATTGTAAGTAAATTATAAAAAAAGGAAAAAGTGTTACTTGAAATTAAGTGATTATTGCCATAATTAAAACAAAAAATCCGTTGTCGAAATGTATTGAATTTTCAAAAAATTACATTAGGTATCATTTTTTTAAAAGACGTTTATGAAAAAAAATGGTTGTATGGCACGTACCGTTAATAACGAAATAAGTGAACCTTTATTTTTTTTTTAATCAAAATTCTTATATCCGTTTTCGAGATATAAAAATGGCAGAAAAAATTGCCTAAGGCGCCAGTTATTGCTTTCATTGAAACTCATAATTGAAAACTTTGACTATTAATTTTGAGGCACTTAAATAGATAAAACTGATGTCGTTTTGGTACCAAAATGAAGTTAATAGAATTCATTTTAGGTGTTCGAGATTGCCGTCTTCTACAGGGGATCTTTTATTTACAAAAATAAATTGAAAATATTATATACACATAACAACATTTGGTGTAAAATTTAGCAAACTTACATATAGTAGATATTACAGATAAACATAAATAATACAATTAAAGATAAATATAAGGCAATGTTTAAAAAAAAAATTTATGATATAAAAAACACTTCGATTGAAGTTTAGTCGGTTTTAAATTGTCATCGATTCTGCCTAGTCACCAAAGAGCAGTAAGCCGATGAAATGTTCTGGCTGTCTTGTTTACGATTCATATTGTTTTTGTTATTAATAATATGAAGTGTTTCTAGAGTATACCGCTTGGAGACTTTCCCTTTCCAGGATTTCCACTCTGTCAAAATCTGGTTTGTGTCCACGCTTAATGGATTATAAGGCCAATGTTGTCTTCCCAGTGCTTTTTAAATTAATGTCGGATTTTGATTTATAGGAAAGATTGCAATTTTCTTCCGCATTGCCACGACAGTTAATTTTATAGACTACGTCTGTGCACTTATCCTTTTCCGTTTTTGTTTTCATGTTTGTAAAAAGAGGTGCCAGCGTCCTATTGGATTTGTACGCTAAACTGACGTCATTAGAACTATTTTTTACCGTCTCCTTAAAGTTTTCTGACAGTTTGGGAACATGAACTATACTCTTATAAATACCTCTCTTTTTGCCGATTACCAACAGGAGCTTTTTGCTTTTGGCGAAGTATCAAACTCCGTATGATTTCCATTGGATAGCCATTATCTAGGAGAATTTGTGTGACTATTTTCTCATTTGCGGAGTGAAATTCCCGGTCACTCAACGCAGACTTTTTGAACTAGATTAGAGGCTGTATTAATAAGACTATGCTTTGCTTGATTGGATCTAAAGTTGACAAGTCTTCGAGATGCTGTGTCTTTCTGATACCAATTGAAAGAGAGTCTATCATTAACGCGATGAATCTTGACGTCTAAGATAAATTGTATTTTTTCATGATATGAATTAAGGCATCGTAAAACATTGTCGACCTCCCCCTCATTAACAAATGTAAATATATCGTCTACATATTTGACGACTATCTTTGGTTTGTTACGATCAGCAAATTTATTGTCCAAAAGGTTGTCCAAAACTAAATCGGCAATGGTAGGAGAAGGTGGGTTTCCCATTTGCATTCCATGAATTTGTCTGTATAAGTTATCTTTATACTGAAGGTAATTGTTTTCTTTAAGACAAAAATTCAACAACTCTATGAATTTGGTTTGGCTCAACTGTGTATGTTTACTAAATGTCTCCCATTTTATCTTAATGATGGCTACTGCCAGTTGTACAGGAACATTAGTAAACAATAGGTGTGTTTTATTGGGAATCTATCCATTGTACCGTAAGTAATTCCCAAAAAAACGCATCGACCGTATCATGGATCGTAGCTTATTTATTTTTGTAAAATTGATACCCCTGCACAGCAGTCACAAGTAATGAAATAGTCTTGCAAAGTAAAATTAAGAAAATATCAAAGTTATGAACAATAATTAGCTTTTATTCATATAAAATAGAAAGTAGAAAAACGTACCAATATTTAATTTATGTTACAAACCTATTTCTTGTTTTCATTTTTTCTGCAATTGCAGTTTTAAATTCGAACATTCATTTTGCACCAATAGAACGCAAATGATAAGTGTAAGGCTTTGTTCATAGACTATGGTTAAGACACTTTTTACACAGGAAACAAAAGTGCCGGTGATTTACTTGTTTCCTTTTAATGTTTCTTGGTTTGGAACGCACACTACAACGTAGTTTAAATTGTTCACTCCCCTTATATTTCATGCTTTTATTTATTTTCTGAGCTTATCGATAGCTAGAGTTTTATTTTTCAAGTCAATTTACAAATTTATTTTCTGAGTATGTTTTGCCTTCAATTTAATATTTAATCATCAGACTGCACTTAACATACGCAGAGTAAGTAACAAAAAGTTAACATTTGGTTTGCCATTTCACCATTTTTGATCACAAAAATGTATGCCCAGTCCCTGTCTATACAGTGAATCGAATACCGCCCATAGCCAACGTCCATTAAACGGTGAAGAAAAAGCACACTTCGTGAGTTCAGTTTCCGCTTAGTGCGTTTAGGCTAGGTGCGCACATGCAATTTTTCCGAAACGAAATAGTTTAATCACTAGTTGAACGATGATCGCGCACATAAGCAAATTAAAAATCAATCAACGAGATAAACGAACACACAAACATCATTTTGATTTAATGTGCGTGCACTTACATTATAGTTCGATGTGTTCGATGTGGGCGATCGATCGATTTGTGCCAAAACACAAACTCTTAAGTTGCTCGAATCGCGGAGTGAATAGTTTTTGCATGTGCGCGCTCTCTCATATAAGTCCAGGGTATTCACTTTTCAACAAACTGCGCCCCTGGGCTTATAGATCAAAGAATGTTATACTAATAAATATTTTGCGGCGCATTGTCAAGCAATTCCTCTATAGTGCAGTTCCACCCAATGCGATTTGTCTTCTCAAATTGCTTTTTTGTAGATCTAAATAAAAAGATGATTTTTTTCACTGGGCTTGGTTATGCAAAAATAAAAGTAAAGCGGAATTCATTCGATAAATATTGGTTTCTTTTTCTAAATGGATATCAAAATTTGTTGAAGTTGATTAATTGACATTAGGGGTATGCATTATTGCAGATATAGGTGCAAGTTTAGACGAACTTCAGAAAATAATTGAGCAAAGAATACAGTTTTTAATAGTAAAAGTCAGAAACCTTTCAGAAGAACAGCTTATAATATATTAAAAAATGGAGTTATCTTAGATTTGAGAAATATAAGCTGGCCAGCTATTAAAAAAAAGAATCAAAAAGATCGATTTGTCTTACGAATGAAATTAATAATTATAACACTCCATGAACACATCCATCGAGATTCAATTCAATTATCAATCGTACCAACAAAACTAACAAAATCAGAATCGAGACTCGACTGAGCGTCAACCAGCCACCCACCGTAGCTTCTACTTTAGCTTTTTATCGACCGTAGCGAATTGTATGTAAAATGCTACGACGGATAAGCTTACGGCGGATAAATTTCACAATAAAACACGGCTAATGATATACCATCATAAGATACTAAAACATCAGTTTGTTCTAGAACCAGATTATTTACCTTATCTTTAAATTTATAAGAACTTTTAATTGAGTAAACCGAATCTCTTGTCACGCACTGTAAAATTTTCCCCAAGTATTTTGTAAGTTCATAACAAGGAACTCTCATTGATGATGTTATAGGTCTAAGAGGCATGTTTGGTTTGTGAATTTTCGGTAATCCATAAATTGCAGGTATTTGTGCTGTATATGTCGTCATCACTGTCTTTTGCCTATCATCAATCAACTTGTTTCCATGTAGCCATTTCACCAGTTCATTGTTTTTATTTTGCTGATTAGAAAGAGGGGTTCGGCGAGTAGGGCGGTATACAGAACGATCAGACAATAGGTCTTTCATTTTGTTATTGTAATCTACGCGATTCAGTGCAACTGTGGTATTGCCTTTATCCGCTGATACAATAATAATTGTTTTTTGTTTTTTTAAGAAAGTAGGTAGTGTTTTTATGAACTTTCAGTATGTATCTGGTAAATCGGTCGTTGGTTTGATGACGTTGGAAAGAGTGAAGCATGTTGCTGTATTTCGCTCTTGTAACTTCTAGCTCCGTGTCAGCTTTTACACATCTAATTATTTCATCTCCATGCGCAATTAATTGAAAAAGTGGAAATGTGTTCCTATCAAAAGGCATAGAAAATTTCCTGCCAAGAGAGAGGAGCCATTTAATTTCGAGGGGGAATTCTATATCACTTTTATTTACGAACCACTTGTCGTGTATTTAGCATTTTCCACAGTGATCTTTTTAGTTGGTCAATTTTGTGCGTGGTAATTTGTTGTTTCTTAATACAAATTGTGAAAGATTGATTCTGTTTTGTAATAAATTGCTTACATTCATCAACAGTGACGTTTTCTTGTATTCTTTTGTGAAGCAATCTAAGCGTATTTTTGTTTTTTTTTTTTATTTTGTAAAAAATTTCCGAGATCTCTAAGTTGAGGATTTTCAAATGGAATTTTTGTTCAACTTTGTCACATTGACCGAGGGATTCTTTGGAAGAAAAGATTTTCTTGGTGCTGTTTGTTGATTTGTTTATGTTCTGGGGTACAAGGCCATATTGTCCACAAGCAAGCAGGAACTGTTGGGTTTCTTTTTGTTGAGCCTGTCTTCTTTTAAATTTACTCTATTCCTTGAGATTTATACATACATCTTCACCATATTTGTATAATATGTGTTGATAATAGTTCTTCATCTTTGAGTATAAAATTGTGTTCGGCTAGTCGTCCGTATGAATGCTTATGTAATAAGATATATAATATTTTTGGCCAAAAAATTATCTTAGTTGCTCTACCACTTTCTTGTAAATTCGCTTTTGAATTTTCAATGATGGAAAGCGTTTCCAATGATCATTCAGTGAATTTAATAGCAAAAAACACTTCACGCAAGAACCAAAATAGTGGGATAAAAGTCCCCAAAAATAGAACTATGCCCCACCTAAATGGAGTATAGCTCCCAAATTAGATTTTTGGACTTATGGCTCATCTATGTGAGACATAAGTCAGTAGGTCTCGATAATCCTTGCATATCCTCCTTATTTGAAGAGGTCCGCTGCTATTTCATTAGGACCGACGCGACCCACCGTCCGAATTATTGTTCTTCTGTTTTATGAAGTAGAACTTCTTTTCCGGCGCACGTTGGGGCTAAAAAATATCTATGGAGCTGTCAGTGGCATGTCAAACCGACGCATTGTATTTCAAAAACTCACAGAATTGTTTGCGCCAGATTTTGCTTTAAGAATTTTTACCTACCAATAAATTTTTAAAAATCACCGGAAAAAGAATGTTTCTTTGTAAATGAACTACAGGGATTAACCTATACAATAGTTTAACACATAAAACCCTATTAATACTAACATGCACGACTGGATAGCACGTACCAGGTCTTATGTTCGATCACATCGTTTGCAAAAGATTTCTATTAAAAACCTAAATATATTTTTACAGTCGTTCCTTACTTTATTTTTTATATATACAAAGTTTCTTTAATTAAAAAAAAAAGTAGATTTGACAATCTTAAATATTTAATAATAGGTATAAAGTTAAAAACAAAAGATTAAATTGACTTAATCAATGAAAAAATAATTCAAAATTCTAAAATGAATACTTTGAGCTCAAAAAAGTACGCCATTTTATTTCTTGGATAAATTTGAATTTAAGAGAAAAACATTTTTAAATCTGTGGAGCGGTTTATGAGAAAAAAAGTTTTTTTTTTAAATTCATTGGTATTCAGCAAATACATATAACTATAATTTTTGAAACAAAATTATTGAGCAGTTTTCAAAATATAAATTAATTTTTTGTTTTTAAAATACCTTTAAAAATACATAACGTATTAATTAAAAATATTGGTACGCAGTATAAATTGGGCAATGTATATATGTGTGAAATTTCGAAAGAATCGGTTAAGCCTTTTATGAGATAGCCGAAAGAAAAAAACGCTCCTACGGAAAGTTCCGTTTTTAGACATTTATTAAATTTTTTTTTAATCATATGATCGGTCGTATCTAAAAAGCTGTGCTGATTTTTTTTAATCAAAATCGTTAGAGCCGTTTCCGAGAAAAATAGGTTTTAACGTAAGGGTTACATGACAGGTACCGTTATTTCTTGAGCGAAAAATTTTCAATTTCTCCTCTGTACAATACCTAAAAAAGTATATACGAGTATACCAAGTTTGAAGCAATTCGGCCCACCCGTTTGGGTTGTAGGTGTCTATACATACATACAGACAGACTGACAGGCAGACAGACATACAGACTAAGAGAATTTTTAGACAATCTTTTTTTGTCTTAAAAACTGTATTAAAAACTGTACTATTGACAAACGTAGGACAACATTGCCACATACGAACAAGTCTAAGTCTGCTGACAAATTATTTAAAATAGCATTGCAATGCATTTGGAAGAATACTTAATTCTTGAACAGAATGGATGCGATAAGAAAGCGAAACATTAGTGAACGAGATCGATTTTTTCTTGTTAAATTAGTGTAAACACTATCACGAGGATAGACATAATAAAGAAATTCATATCGTCATGTTAACGTAATTGATTAAGAGTCATTCAAAATCAGTTCAGCTTCAAAATAATTTTCTTAGTATCGTTGTTAAAAAGTTTCATCCAATTTTGAAATAAATAATTTTATCTATATGCGTAGACCTAAGGTCTCTTAAATGCAATTTGAACTGCTCGGCACTAGTTAAAAGGATATGAAAGATAGGAAATAATTTTTTGTTGGCACAATGGATTTGAGAATCAAGTATTAATCTTATTTTAACCCACGGGCGGCATCCAATTAATATTGGAGGTATAAAAAAGAATGCGCCTAGCGTGGAGATCGAACCCACACGTCTAAGTTAGCAGCCAAAATTACATAAAGCTTATAGTGAATCATGTCACTCTCTCGTCTCATTTTTTTGCCCATTGTGAACCATTTTGTTTATTAAATCTGTTCGTTAAAAATCTCGTTCCATTGTCAATTATTTTATAACTACAAAATTGTAACAGTTCATTATGTCCTGCTATCGCCTCTTCATTCTTTTCTTAAATCTCGTATCTATTTCGACAATTTTACTTAGATAAATGGTTGAGATTAACTGGACCAGGCTTGAAAGATGGTGACGTTTCTACAATTATTAGAAGATGGGGTCGTAAATGTTAACTTCGTTTTTCTTAGAGCGATTTTCATGAAATCAAAACAAAATTGTAGCTTGTAGGTGGTATGCTGGTAGAATTATGAAAGGCAAAAGTATTTTCAAAATAGGGTTGTGCAAAAAATGGAGGTAATTTTTCAATTTTTTATAATGAAACGTGTTCTTCATATTTAGCCATTTTTTTAAAATATGTTGTTGCAGATAGAAATGGTCTTAAAAGTATTTTGAATATTTAACTAAAAACTCACAAGCATTTAGTTTGAAAA
Organism: Philhelius pedissequus; assembly: GCA_910595825.1. Lineage (NCBI taxonomy): Eukaryota > Metazoa > Arthropoda > Insecta > Diptera > Syrphidae > Philhelius > Philhelius pedissequus. The sequence goes on along the minus strand of OU343160.1, from coordinate 315,711,968 downwards.
TGTCAGTGTCTTGAATATAAAAGTTAGACAAATTTCAAAAGAAAATCATAGGAATTCTTGTAAGTGTTATAGTATAGAGGACACTGTTTTAAGACTACCTATTTTATTTGGATAATTAAAACGGTCCGGCATTTCAAATTAAATGCTCTAAGTGGTAGAATCTGAAAAATAAGAAGAAGATTTACCTACTCAAATCGCATATACATGGGTACATGCGGATTACGTACAAACAAGGTTTTTTTTGGTCAATTTTGTCTAAACTGTGTGTTGGAACTAGGTTTACGTAACCATTATTAGGATTAAAACTACAAATTAAGCTCTCTCAAATGGATATGGCCATTTAAGGATTTACATTAACATTAAAATATATGAGCCCTAAATGTATAGTATTATTGGGATATTCATGAAAGCAATTTGAATGTATAATACTAAACTACACATATCCAATTTACTCATTTAAATAAAACTAGAATTTGGGTCTCTTCAAATGACAGGAATGAAAAAAAAATCCAATCAAAACTCAATTGCATGCTCAATTCGGTCAATGATTACAAGTTTTTGGGATAAAACCTTTGCTAACAGCCTATCAATAGTTACGTAAGCCACTTAGCATCCAGCAGGTATTTACCCTGCTGAACTAAATTTTCGGTTTGCCAATTTTTTTTATCGGAATGAGTAATAACCGTAGGACCATGCATATATAAAATATTCATGTAATCTATAAAACACACAAAACATACAATCAAACATTTTAAGCCAAATCCAGCTCTATAGAATTAAATAGGAAATTTTTCAACTTCAATAAAAAGCTATAAGTTGAAAAAAAAAAATAATAATAATCCATTTCAAACTCTCATATACCTACATCTCATACAAACTTATCCGCCTTAAGGAGATCTAAAAAAAAAAAATCCTGCTTGCCCAACATGGGATCAGCTCTATGCAAATATCCTTTTAACAATCAATTTTCCAATATAAATCCTAGTCAATCTGCCAAAGCACGTATTTATATTACACATCATACTACATTTTTTCAGTTTGATTTTTTTTGGCTGAACCACCGTACCTATAACGAATGTCCTTCTCCGTGCAGCGTGAGTGATAGTGTCGTTTCTTTACAACTTTGTCACTTTCTCCGGGGGTTTGCTATAAATAAAATCACTTTCCTCGGAGCATATTCGATTCGTTTATCCTGAAATTTTGTTGACAAACATCTTATACCGAACAAATGAAACTAAGGAGTAAAAAAAATAAGCAATAGACGAGCGAAGAGAAAAAAAGGATCTACTAAGCACCAATACGCACTAAGAAAATGAAAACGTTTATCTCTGGTCTTTACCCTTTTTTCCTTTATTCTATTACGGTCACCATTAGACACTATAAGAGGGTGACTTAAGCCTTTTTTTTGAATTTCATCGCAATATAGAGTGGACCTCCCACGAATTCTCCTCATCGATACACAACCCATTCTAAGTCCTCAATCAAAATGTTAAGTGGAGTCGATATCAATAATGACAATATATAGGTGGCCATCCTTTAATAAATTCATTCAATGTACATATTAAGCGAGCAGGAGGGTACTGATACATACACACTCCGCTGTAAGGATATACAAACACCATCTCACACATAATCCACCGCTCAATGGTTTACCAACATAAATTGTCAAAGTTTACGAGATTTTTGGTTAAAATTTTGTGGTGACTTGCCTTGAACCCGGGGGCCACAGTGTGACACTGCTTATTGCTTTAATGGGGAGCAAGAGCTAGTGAGTTTGGTCTGGTCTCCGGTCATAGGTATATTACGTGACCAACTGTGTACAACGGACTCTCGTTGGGTTGAATTGATAAGCGTGCCTCTTATTACTTTTCCTATGTATGTTGTTTTCTTACCCATATGAGGGATATTTTTAGGATAAAATATAAACATCAAGGACTCAATGGACAAGAATGAACTGAACCCAGGACAAAATGAAGCATAAGCATTAAATATATTATATAGTCAATGGTCTAAAAGAAAGTGGACCTGGACTAGGGCAACATACATAACCTACATAATGGGGATGTAATTCAGTTTAGTTGGCTAAGGTACTAAGGATATTATTATGCACTGTTGAGCTACTGTTGAGGCGAAATATAATTATACATGTCCCTTTTTTACCACCGAGCAGCGCAGTCTCTGATGAGTGGAAATCCTATGACACAATGTAAAATTAAATCAATTTTTTCTCTGTACCCCACCTGAGTCGTCCTATTCTTTATATGAAAAAGGACATTTTTTTATTTAATTTTCAAATAGTTACTGAACCATAATATTTCTCGTGAATATATCTTCCATCCAATGGGTATATATTGGACAGGAAAATTATTATTTAAAATATCCCGGGTATTTGATTTGGAAGCTTTGAAAGTTTTGAAACTTTAACAAAGCTTTAAAAAAAACTAGAAGTTATGCTGTTTTTAAATATTAACAGCTCCATCTAGATTCAGATGCATTCGTGAGTTTTCAAAATTTTAAATTATGTTCCCAATATTTTCTGAATCGTAGCCAAGTAAACTGTTATAGGCTTTGTGGAACATGAAATTGCTCTTTAAAAATATAAATAGCAATGGTGGCCTATAGTGGTTGGGGTATAAGATAAAAAAAGCTGTTCAAAAGCCTTGTAGAGCCTATGGGTGAGAAACGTTTAACTGTTGTTCGATAGCCGTCAAAAGATGGCAGTCAGGGCTAATGTTTGTAGTGTGACAACCTATACTAAACAATACAAAGAAGGTCACCTAAAATTTTAAAAGCTGACATATTGAAAACATTCCAAAGCTTGTTAATTAGGAATGTAAGCTTAAAATGTCACATCCTGCAATGACTTTCGCAAGCTCGTTTTGGAATATTTAAGCTTTATTTATACTACTAAACTATGCGATGCACCTATTTATATTTTCATTAGATTCGAAATTTAATAATACGAGTAGTTCGAAAATCACAGTAAGGTTTTCAAATACAATTTCGTAATTTATTAAATTTAAATATCGAAGCTTGAAATTTTCATTCAAAAGCTTTTAAAACTTTTTGAATCAATTTCAATTGAGTGTGTTCGTAGAGTTTTATTTTACTTATTATTTCAAACCCGATTTCGATCAAAAATATATCACAAATTAAAATTAAAATTAAAATTAAAATTAAAATTAAAATTAAAATTAAAATTAAAATTAAAATTAAAATTAAAATTAAAATTAAAATTAAAATTAAAATTAAAATTAAAATTAAAATTAAAATTAAAATTAAAATTAAAATTAAAATTAAAATTAAAATTAAAATTAAAATTAAAATTAAAATTAAAATTAAAATTAAAATTAAAATTAAAATTAAAATTAAAATTAAAATTAAAATTAAAATTAAAATTAAAATTAAAATTAAAATTAAAATTAAAATTAAAATTAAAATTAAAATTAAAATTAAAATTAAAATTAAAATTAAAATTAAAATTAAAATTAAAATTAAAATTAAAATTAAAATTAAAATTAAAATTAAAATTAAAATTAAAATTAAAATTAAAATTAAAATTAAAATTAAAATTAAAATTAAAATTAAAATTAAAATTAAAATTAAAATTAAAATTAAAATTAAAATTAAAATTAAAATTAAAATTAAAATTAAAATTAAAATTAAAATTAAAATTAAAATTAAAATTAAAATTAAAATTAAAATTAAAATTAAAATTAAAATTAAAATTAAAATTAAAATTAAAATTAAAATTAAAATTAAAATTAAAATTAAAATTAAAATTAAAATTAAAATTAAAATTAAAATTAAAATTAAAATTAAAATTAAAATTAAAATTAAAATTAAAATTAAAATTAAAATTAAAATTAAAATTAAAATTAAAATTAAAATTAAAATTAAAATTAAAATTAAAATTAAAATTAAAATTAAAATTAAAATTAAAATTAAAATTAAAATTAAAATTAAAATTAAAATTAAAATTAAAATTAAAATTAAAATTAAAATTAAAATTAAAATTAAAATTAAAATTAAAATTAAAATTAAAATTAAAATTAAAATTAAAATTAAAATTAAAATTAAAATTAAAATTAAAATTAAAATTAAAATTAAAATTAAAATTAAAATTAAAATTAAAATTAAAATTAAAATTAAAATTAAAATTAAAATTAAAATTAAAATTAAAATTAAAATTAAAATTAAAATTAAAATTAAAATTAAAATTAAAATTAAAATTAAAATTAAAATTAAAATTAAAATTAAAATTAAAATTAAAATTAAAATTAAAATTAAAATTAAAATTAAAATTAAAATTAAAATTAAAATTAAAATTAAAATTAAAATTAAAATTAAAATTAAAATTAAAATTAAAATTAAAATTAAAATTAAAATTAAAATTAAAATTAAAATTAAAATTAAAATTAAAATTAAAATTAAAATTAAAATTAAAATTAAAATTAAAATTAAAATTAAAATTAAAATTAAAATTAAAATTAAAATTAAAATTAAAATTAAAATTAAAATTAAAATTAAAATTAAAATTAAAATTAAAATTAAAATTAAAATTAAAATTAAAATTAAAATTAAAATTAAAATTAAAATTAAAATTAAAATTAAAATTAAAATTAAAATTAAAATTAAAATTAAAATTAAAATTAAAATTAAAATTAAAATTAAAATTAAAATTAAAATTAAAATTAAAATTAAAATTAAAATTAAAATTAAAATTAAAATTAAAATTAAAATTAAAATTAAAATTAAAATTAAAATTAAAATTAAAATTAAAATTAAAATTAAAATTAAAATTAAAATTAAAATTAAAATTAAAATTAAAATTAAAATTAAAATTAAAATTAAAATTAAAATTAAAATTAAAATTAAAATTAAAATTAAAATTAAAATTAAAATTAAAATTAAAATTAAAATTAAAATTAAAATTAAAATTAAAATTAAAATTAAAATTAAAATTAAAATTAAAATTAAAATTAAAATTAAAATTAAAATTAAAATTAAAATTAAAATTAAAATTAAAATTAAAATTAAAATTAAAATTAAAATTAAAATTAAAATTAAAATTAAAATTAAAATTAAAATTAAAATTAAAATTAAAATTAAAATTAAAATTAAAATTAAAATTAAAATTAAAATTAAAATTAAAATTAAAATTAAAATTAAAATTAAAATTAAAATTAAAATTAAAATTAAAATTAAAATTAAAATTAAAATTAAAATTAAAATTAAAATTAAAATTAAAATTAAAATTAAAATTAAAATTAAAATTAAAATTAAAATTAAAATTAAAATTAAAATTAAAATTAAAATTAAAATTAAAATTAAAATTAAAATTAAAATTAAAATTAAAATTAAAATTAAAATTAAAATTAAAATTAAAATTAAAATTAAAATTAAAATTAAAATTAAAATTAAAATTAAAATTAAAATTAAAATTAAAATTAAAATTAAAATTAAAATTAAAATTAAAATTAAAATTAAAATTAAAATTAAAATTAAAATTAAAATTAAAATTAAAATTAAAATTAAAATTAAAATTAAAATTAAAATTAAAATTAAAATTAAAATTAAAATTAAAATTAAAATTAAAATTAAAATTAAAATTAAAATTAAAATTAAAATTAAAATTAAAATTAAAATTAAAATTAAAATTAAAATTAAAATTAAAATTAAAATTAAAATTAAAATTAAAATTAAAATTAAAATTAAAATTAAAATTAAAATTAAAATTAAAATTAAAATTAAAATTAAAATTAAAATTAAAATTAAAATTAAAATTAAAATTAAAATTAAAATTAAAATTAAAATTAAAATTAAAATTAAAATTAAAATTAAAATTAAAATTAAAATTAAAATTAAAATTAAAATTAAAATTAAAATTAAAATTAAAATTAAAATTAAAATTAAAATTAAAATTAAAATTAAAATTAAAATTAAAATTAAAATTAAAATTAAAATTAAAATTAAAATTAAAATTAAAATTAAAATTAAAATTAAAATTAAAATTAAAATTAAAATTAAAATTAAAATTAAAATTAAAATTAAAATTAAAATTAAAATTAAAATTAAAATTAAAATTAAAATTAAAATTAAAATTAAAATTAAAATTAAAATTAAAATTAAAATTAAAATTAAAATTAAAATTAAAATTAAAATTAAAATTAAAATTAAAATTAAAATTAAAATTAAAATTAAAATTAAAATTAAAATTAAAATTAAAATTAAAATTAAAATTAAAATTAAAATTAAAATTAAAATTAAAATTAAAATTAAAATTAAAATTAAAATTAAAATTAAAATTAAAATTAAAATTAAAATTAAAATTAAAATTAAAATTAAAATTAAAATTAAAATTAAAATTAAAATTAAAATTAAAATTAAAATTAAAATTAAAATTAAAATTAAAATTAAAATTAAAATTAAAATTAAAATTAAAATTAAAATTAAAATTAAAATTAAAATTAAAATTAAAATTAAAATTAAAATTAAAATTAAAATTAAAATTAAAATTAAAATTAAAATTAAAATTAAAATTAAAATTAAAATTAAAATTAAAATTAAAATTAAAATTAAAATTAAAATTAAAATTAAAATTAAAATTAAAATTAAAATTAAAATTAAAATTAAAATTAAAATTAAAATTAAAATTAAAATTAAAATTAAAATTAAAATTAAAATTAAAATTAAAATTAAAATTAAAATTAAAATTAAAATTAAAATTAAAATTAAAATTAAAATTAAAATTAAAATTAAAATTAAAATTAAAATTAAAATTAAAATTAAAATTAAAATTAAAATTAAAATTAAAATTAAAATTAAAATTAAAATTAAAATTAAAATTAAAATTAAAATTAAAATTAAAATTAAAATTAAAATTAAAATTAAAATTAAAATTAAAATTAAAATTAAAATTAAAATTAAAATTAAAATTAAAATTAAAATTAAAATTAAAATTAAAATTAAAATTAAAATTAAAATTAAAATTAAAATTAAAATTAAAATTAAAATTAAAATTAAAATTAAAATTAAAATTAAAATTAAAATTAAAATTAAAATTAAAATTAAAATTAAAATTAAAATTAAAATTAAAATTAAAATTAAAATTAAAATTAAAATTAAAATTAAAATTAAAATTAAAATTAAAATTAAAATTAAAATTAAAATTAAAATTAAAATTAAAATTAAAATTAAAATTAAAATTAAAATTAAAATTAAAATCTGTTTCAGAATTTAGTGCATCAATTTTATGCATTTGAACTTTTGTAAGGTAAGAGCAATTGCGTGTGACCCAGTCGTAAGTAAAGAGGTAAGGTGAAAATTTAAGAAAAATGTTCAGGGCCTTAAAAATTCCATGTCTTAAAAAAAATATATCAAATAAAATATAAAATTGGTAACATAAATTCAAAAAATAATAGACGAAATATTTTCTATTCGAATGGTCAATCGGTAAGAATCTGTTTGATAATAGTAATTTATTGAAAATTGTCTTATTCAGTGGATTATCTATATTAATAGGTGTATATATCTTACACATCCGTAGGTGTGTGTTTGTTCCTTATTCTACATTTGGTATCGTTAAAGCAAACAAAATACAAAAAGGCACTGCTATATTGATTTGACAAAAGAGATCTTATCAGTTTATAGCTTTTGAAACCACCTTTTCTTTTGTTTTGTTTTTCAACATACATAAAAACATTAGTTATATGATTATTTGATTAGCCTTGGATGTCCATTAGTTTTGTCCTTATTGTATTTATTATAAATTGAGTTGATGTTCTTATTTATCTTTTTTTTAAGATAGAAATTCTGGTTATGAGAAGAAGTCCATTTAATGCTTTAAAGATTATCCTGTTCTGAAACAAGTAGTCTATTTATTATTTGATAGTTTTAAAGCTATCATAGTTTATCTAGGTACAAAGAAGAAAATGTATGAAACTAATAAAGCATTTTGAGAAAAAAGATTATTTTTGATCATTTGAATATGCAATATTAGTTAAACTGTTAAGGAGCATATGTTAAAGAAACAACTTAACCTGTTCACGCAATAATGAGAAGGTCGAAAACATTACTGACAGACAGAGAGACGTAATTACGGGACCCACTTTTTTGGTATTCTCTATCATCGTAATATCACCTTTGATTAAAATCTCGAGTTCGATTTTTTTTCCAAATGCAAAACTTGCCCTATAGTACCTATATCGCAAGTAAAAAATCAATTAAACTATCGAAAACCTTCTAAACCATTTTTTGCCAAAAAAAAAAATGGAAAAAGGACCTTTGTCTTTATTAATTATTTATCTAATTTTGAATAAGATTTTCCTTTTTGGCCAAAAAAGGTAAATATCCTTTATCTCAAAAATTGCGCGACGGTTTAAATAAAAATCAGCTCATTAACATATTGCAATTTTTTTTCGGAAAAAATGGTTATTTTTGGCATATAGTATAGTAGTAGGTACTACCATTTTTACTTGCGATATATGAAGGTACTATAGGGCAAGTTTTGCATTTGAAAAAAATCGAACTCGAGATCTTAATCAAAGTTGACATTACGATGATAGAGAACACCAAAAAAGTGGGCCCAGTAATTCCGTCTGACTGTCTGTCTGTTTGCCTGTCTGTACAACTTTCTCTAGTCTAAACCGTTGAAGCGATTTTCTTCAAACTTGGTATTTAAGCGTTTTATGTGATTGACTAAAATAGATTTTTGATTAATTTTTTTATTCCCAAAAGTAACGGTACCTGCCATGCAATTTCTTCTATCATCCCCCAATTATAAATAAAATGCACGACTGGATCGCACGAACTGCTCTTATGAGCAGTTTTCGAATAATAAATTTTTAAATTTTTTTTCTTAAAAATGATTTTAAAAATACAAAAAATATTAATTAAAAACATTCAATTCGGGCAACCTATAATATATTTTTGTGAAATTTCGAAGGAATCGGTTAAGCCATTTATGAGATAGTCGAAATAAAAAAAACGGTCCTATGGAAAGTACCGTTTTTAGACATTTTTCTATTTTTTTCCAACTATATGATCGGTCGTAGCTTAAAACCCACACAGATTTTTTTTTATCAAAATCGTTAGAGCCGTTTCCGAGAAAAATAGGTGTGAACGTAAAGGTTATATGGCAGGTACCGTTATTTTTTGAGCTAAAAAAAAATTTCAATTTCCCTCTGTACAACACCTAAAAAACTCTATATACCAAGTTTGCAGCAATACGGCCCACCCGTTTGGGCTGTAGGTGTCTATACATACATGCAGACAGACTGACGGACTGACAGACTGGCAGACTCACAGACTGACAGACATACATACAGACGGACAGAATTTTTAGACCATCTTTTTTCGCCTTCGTTATCATCGTAATGTCATGTTTGATTGTTATCTCACAACTTTTTTTTTCGACGAATGCGTAACTTGCCTTATAGTACCTATAATCGCAAGTAAAAATCAGTGCAGCTTTTTAGGTACGACCGATCATAGGTTAAAAAAAAAATTAAAAATTGTCTAAAAACGGTACTTCCCATTCAACCGTTTTTTGTTGCTTTCGACTATGTCATAAATGGCTTAACCGATTCTTTCGAAATTTCACATATATTTATATAGGTTTCGGTTGCCCAATTTATAGTGCCCTCAAATATTTTTAATTATTATTTTGTTTTTTGTATTTTAAAAGCAAAAATTTTTTTAGTTTATATTTTAGAAATTGCGCATTAATTTTTTTTAATTATATTTATATGCATTTGCTGAATAAAATATTTTCAAAAAGTTTAAAAAAAACAGTTTTTCTCAAACACCGCTCCACAGATATGTACAAACATACATATAAAAAAAAGAATTTAAACCGATTTTAAGGTTACTTCAAATAATGTTCTAAATCTTATTTTAATTAGAATAGAACATACTGCCAAATAGTTTTCAAATGGATCTTCTTATGTGTTACTCTTGAACACCGCTGCAACAAGCTTAGGTCCATTCGAACTTCTTATTTTTGCCGTTAAGTAGGAAAAGCAACATGAAAACCGTAATTATATATATCACAATAGCCAAACTTCGTCTACCTTCCCATAGTTACTTTTGTCTACATTTCGTATTCCTACCCAGCTATAGCTTAAAACAAATACCATTCAACTCGTTTTCAAAAATAACTTTTCTTTAAAAAGAAAAACATAACATAAACTCACAGAAAATAGCCTGCCTCGTTTCCACACCTTCCATAGGTTTATGAAAAGTTTAAGACAACAATATTTTTGAAGCATTTCAACAGAATTTTTGAGGGCCATGAACAACACTCCAAGCACACTCTTCTACAAATAAAATAAAATATAATGTTAATAATAAATTTTAAGTAGGATACCAATTTTCGACATGGAAAATGTAGTCCAAGCCCTGTGAAATGTCTATTGCAGTTTCTGCAAGTGCAACAATAAAGGTAGGTACTTTATTCTATTTTACCTATTGTCTATTGTGCTTGCCCGTACCTACTCAGGGGAGCTATTAAATATGTTCTTACATGCGGCGGCCGGCGGTAGCACTTTGTTGCTACTGGCTGCAATTTCATAAGAATTTCTATTCATCTTTTTCTTGGCAAATATCCCATTGGAAATATGGTATAAGAGCGGCAGCGGGGATGATGTTCGAAATTTGTATAAAATATAATACCTGTCATGAGGAACAAACGAAGAATTAAATATTTATTTTTTAAGCCATGGGCTTGGGTGTCAGCTGGTACATACCTGGCGCTACCAGGTGAAAATGAACATCATGAGATATTATGATAAATATTAAAACCTACAGGGTGATTCCTATAAAAACGTACAGAAAACTGAATTCAGCTGGGAAGTAAGACATCATATGTTATGGGACTATCCTTTCCATCGTTAAATGGAACGTCAATAAGGAACAATTTCTTCTTCTTAACCTGGCATTTCCTTAACAGTTTCTGGATTCGATGATTCGAATGATATATGTGGTATAATGTTTTGAAATAATGCTTCTACTTTATAGCGAAATATTTCAGAGGTAAATTTTAAGTTAATTGAGGAAACCTTTTCGTTAAAGTCACTTAATTATTCAGTGTGATCAGCTGTGGTACTAATTTGCTTTGAAGGCATTTATTAACCTATATATACATTTGGGTAGTTTTCTCGAGACATATTTTAAAAGTACAGGCATCAAAACAAATCTTTTCGAGATTTGAATTCTTGTGGTGTTTTATTTTAAAAGGAAATATATGAACTATATTCTGGTATATTGAACACTTTTTTTGAGGAACATTAATATTTTTTCCCAGTTCGACAACAAAGTATAATAAAAGATTGAATAAGCTTTAGAAAAGTTGAAGAACAACAAGTCCACCGGTCCAGGTAGAATACCAACAAAGCTCTTTCCAATCGGAGTAGATGTATATCGGCTATAGATAAAATATTACTTTAAAAGACTATTAAATTCTTATCTTCAACTTCAAAACTGCGTATCATCATTTTCATCATCAATAGCCTTACAAAATGGTCGGCGAACTCAGGATCCTTAGAAATTGTGTTGCGCGATCCTACTCTTTTTCTAAAAGGAGATGCACTATCTTGCGACTTCTTCCAAATCTAAAGATGGAACGCACCATTTTCAACCAGTTTTTTCAGCTACTTGAGTATTGAGTGTAAAATATTGACTTCATCGGCTAGTCCCAACATGTGGTTGTGGAAATGGTTAAAGGACAGTCGATATGTGTTGGTCTTGAATTCAATGAGGATAAGACCGAATACCTGATATTAACAAAACAAACAAGCATCTTCCCTTCGCTTAGAATAAAATGTCTATTGATAGTCTCGATTTCGAAGTATTTAGGGAGTTCCCCGAAGAATTACCCTAGCAAACCGCTGCTATTATTCGATTTGGAGAAACAAATAATGTTCAAAACTCCTTATACTGCGGTCTTTCTTTACGGTGACGAATGCTTCAGAACAAGCTAAAATTGGCAAGAAATTTTTTTTGACAAGAATGCCTCTGCCAAGATAGTCTTGAAATACCACTTTTGCCATGAAAAGGAATACCAATTCTCAGATTTAAAGGCCAAATTATCTGTGATGCTGAGTGCTTGGTCAAATGCCACATTTTACTAAAGTCATCCGCCACAACAAGAACAGTTTTTTTGGAATCCTAACATCTGCTATTTCCACAAAGAGCACCTCACAATCAATATATTATATGCAGTTTAAAACCGATGGAGAGATGATATGTCTTCACTTGGGGTTCGCAGGGCTTTTATGCGGAATTTGCCTAAGTGTGACGATTTGGGCTATAATCGATCTGCCGCGCTGAAAACCGCACAGATAGTTGCCGATTTAAATGTTGCAGAAGTGCTTGCCATATGTCAACATAGCACTCTAGATAGGATCTTGAATGCGATATTTAGAAGAGAGATAACCCTCAGTAGTACCGCTTTTTTTTTTTTATAAATAGGACATATGGAGATGATTGTCCACTCATCGGGAAAGCTTCTTTCCAACGATTTTTTTTGAAAATTTTATGCGTGCTCACTACCAAAACATCTCTTATGTGTTTGAAGATCTTGGTTGAAGGTTTTCGATCAGGATCGTTGACCATGTTGTGCCTCTTAATTTTTACTTGCGATATAGGTACTATAGGGCAAGTTTTACATTTGAAAAAAAAACCGAACTCGAGATTTTAATCAAAGTTGACATAACGATGATGGAGCACACCAAAAAAGTAGGTCCCGCAATTCCGTCCATATGTCTGCCTGTCTGTCTGTCTGTCTGTAAAGCAATCTACAGCCTAAACCGGTGAACCGATTTTGCTCAAACTTGGTGCTTAGACATTTTAGGTCATTCTCCAAAATAAATTTTTGAATCGTTGTTTTAGCCCCAAAAATAACGGTACTTGCCATACAAATTTTTCTACCATCCTAATTATCTCGAAAACGGCTCCAACGATTTTGATAAAAATTGGTGCGTGTTCTACTTTGGATATTGTGTACATTTTGGCCGAAATTTTTTTTTTTAATATTTCGTTATTAACGGTACATGCCATACAACCATTTTATTGATTTTCGAATTTCTCATAAACGGCTCAACGGATTTCGATCAAAATTTTTGTACAGGACTTACTTCAAATTCTAAAAAATACTACATTTCAAAATTTCCGAAAAATTGTTTTTCTTGATTTAAAAAAAAAATTATTTTTCGAAAATTCAAAATTTCGAAAACGGGTGGACGATTTTTTCTGAAATTTTGTTTTTGAATTTATATTATTAAATATTTCCATACCAATTTTTTTTTTGTTGAAAAAATTTAAGAATTTTTACATATAAAAAATTTAGTGAAAAACTATTTTAAAAATACATTTAGCCGTTTCTATTAAGAATCTTTCGCATATTATGTGATCCAACATAGGAGCAAGTACGTGCGATCCAGTCGTGCATTTTATTATATCTAAGTTCACATTTTCTATACTGGATCTTGATTGATTGTATGTGGATAATCGCCGCGCATTGTTTCCATTTAGCAGCTGCTGGAATACATCTACTATTTACAGCGAGCTGGTGACTAGGTTACCTTCAGTATTATCAAAAGTCTGCGTCCGAGACTAGACTCGGAGGTTTCTCTTGCTTGTAAGCCTCCTCTTTGTTTAAAAATCAACTCCTGATTTAAGCTGCCTGAAGTGTAATGAGAGTCAACGTTTGCACCTCGATGCTTAGATATTGGGCATTTCTTAGATAAGCACATGGTCAATTTGATTAGTTGCTCGACCAACTGGAGACTGCCAGTTTGCTATGTTGATCTCTCGACTTTGAAACGTTATTCTACTTATTCCGAGGTCCTGTAAGATTTGTAAGTCGGAAACCATTTTTAGATGTAGGTTTGAGCTGTGCTTACCAACTAATCCACTTTAATATTCAAGTCCCTGAGTACAACTTTCACACCGTACTCCAGGCAGACACAGTAGGTTCCGCATAGGAAGTCATAAAACTCATCCTTGATTTGGTGTTCAGTTCCTTCGATAGGGGCGTGAAGCCATATAATGGCTATGTGTTTGAAAGTAGATTTGATGAGGATTAAAACCGCTAAGTCACTTATTGACTTGAAGTCAACTACCCTATGTACTTTTTAGCTGATTCCTCATTAAGACCCCTGCAATCTTTTATCGTAGTCGATACATAGATATTTTTATTGAATAGATATACAAGTTTTGGCTTACATATTGTGCTTTTAAGCACAGCTTGTACAGAGGTTTTGATACACTTTATATCTTACTACTGGAAAATGTTATGGAGAATGGAATTTAAATTAATTAATTTAATTTAAACACGCTGTAGTATGAGTAAACACAAAGACTATAGGGTGTAGAAAATTCACTTAAACCCATTTTATTTGCGATATACATTTTATGTAGGTAATATACGGCAAGTTTTGCATTTGGTAGAAAAAATCGAACTGGAGATTTTAATCAAACTTGAAATTACGATAATAGAGAACACCAAAAATGTGGGTCCCGCGATTCCGTCTGTCTGTCAATCTGTCTGCCTGTTTGTCTGTATGTAGAACGATTTAGAACCTGAACAGCTGAAGCAATTTTCTTCAAACTTGGTACTTAAGCGGTTTAGGTGATTATCTCAAATAAATTTTTGAATCGATTTTTTAGGCCCAAAAATACCTTTGTATTTGCCATACAATTTTTTTATCATCTTAATTATCTCTAAGACGGCTCCAACCATTTGAATAAAAGCCTATATTTTGGCCAACATTTTTTAAAAAATATTTTGTTATTAACGGTCCTGGCATAAAGGCATTTTATTTTATTTTCGACTTTCTCATAAACGGCTCTACGGATTTCGATTAAAATGTTTATATAGGAGGTCCTTCGAATTATAAAGAATACAGCATACCAAAATTTTTGAAAAATATTTTTTTGGATTTTTGCAAAAAAAAAATATGTTTTTTTTTTAAATTCAATATTTTGAAAACTGGTGGTTGATTTTGTTTCAATTTTATTTCTAAATTTATATTATTAAATATTTTAAATTGCCATACCAATGTTTGTTTTCTAAAAATTTTTTTTAGAAAACAAAATTAAAAAAATTGTGTATATAAAAATTTAAGTAAAAAACAATTTTAAAAATATATATATCCGTTTCTCTTAAGAATTTCTTGTATACGATTTGAGCGAATATAAGAGCAAGTACGTACGAAATTTTTTTTATAAAAATTGGTAACTTTCTTATGTGAATTGAGAGTTTTCTAACAGTCAGAAGGAGCGTATAGGGTCTAACTTCTGGCAGACTCCTCTGGATCACCATCTCTTGCGTCAATTAAGCTATTGATCTATGCTAACGTGTGGAACTAGATACAGCTATAGCTAGGAACCAAACTGGCTGGAAAAGGCTTTTCGGCCCACAAACGATTATAGAGCTACCAGTATTTTTAAACAATTCCATACCTACATGTGTGAGATTTGAATTTTTGGAGAATTTTTGGTATCTTTTTTTCTCCATTTTTTGTGCTGCCTTTAAATATTGTGCAGAGCGGAAGGTAATTTTTTCTTCCCGCATGGCCCAAAGTTATTATCCAATGGATTTTGACGTACTTTTCTTAATATCTGTCACAATAAAACAGGTATTAATGTTTGAGTTGCATGAAGTGTTGTGTGATGAGGAATCGTCATCCAGAGTTCGTGACATGACACACAATGAGTACACATGAACATGGCACATGATGAATCATGTCCTGAGAACCTACTTAGGCTTGTTTGAAGATTTCGAGAATTACTGTATATATGTACATACATATCGCTTGCAAAAAAAAGAAAGAAATATCATAAAGGGCCATAATAAAATGTAATTTACAACCCACAAAAGTTATTACACCTTACATCTTTTGTTTTCAAGAAATGAAGTTATTTTCTCTTTCTCTGTACCCTAGCAGAGAGACTTACCACCCACCTTTAGATACCTAAGGTAGACTCATTTTATGTTGTTGGTTGTGTGGGTAATCTCTCACAACGTAAGGACCTGCCAGGATATAGGTATAAAGTCTTGGATTGTTATGGCTTCTGGAGTGGTTCGTTGGACGAAGAAATTGGTGGCAGTGACCATCATCCTCCTACTCTATTGACCAAATGGGTAAATAACAACAAATCCAAAACTCGTGTGGACTAAGGTAGATGCCCAAGTTACTGTATCCTTATAAACCCACTTTAGCTATATAGCTAAGTATAAAAGGTGTGTTATGAATAGGTATGTCTGCACTCAGTGGGCGGGTAATTTACTGCATGATATACGAACCGAGAAAAGGTGTCGTGACATGGCATAAAGATTAAATTAGATTTTTCTCTATTTTTTAAGAAGGTCGCTCTGATACAAAGAGCTCACACCCTCTTCATTTGGTTTGCAAGATAAACCAAAAATAATATTTCACCATTCATTACACACTGACTTTTAATTGGCTATTAGGATTTATTGAACGTGAAGTTACTCCTTGGAATAAAAAAAAAAAAAAAAAGCTGCAGATAATGCGGTGTTCATTAATAATATAATTTTTCATTGAATGCTTCTTAAAACTTCTTAACTTAACGTTATTTAGAAGATATCGCAAAATGGCTCTTATCCTATCTGTCACTTTAACTACAGCAACTGTCAAACTGTCATCTAGAGTTTTTGTTTTTGTTTAACCACAGATGTATATATGTATATTTATATTTCTGGGATCACTATACCTATAGCTTTTCCAATATGGATGGGTCGACGCGCGTTGTAAGCCTATGGCGGTCATTTTGGTTTGGCAGCGTGTGCCAAATCTGCTGATTATTATTTTGTCAGTGATTCATGGACGAACGCAGAAAACATTTTTGAAGGGGGGGGGGGGGGGGGTGGTGTGGGCTTAGAAAATATATTCACTACATACTAACTTAATATTTTTTTTTACATAATGTACTAGCCGACCCGTGCTCGCGTTGCTTGGCAAACTTTTAGTATGACTAAAAGTACCTATATCAAATTCTCAATGAGACTGACTGCAATTCCAATTATACTATTACATAAAATGATGTATATACATACTTACATATGCTTTCCGTAAACAAATAAAGATTCGTAGGGAAAGAGTTTTCAAAAAATAGACGTTCGAACATTGATTCGAACATGCATATGTTCAATGCTTCTGGATATAAAGGGTTATCCATTTTGCGGTTTCAAAAGAATAAAGCTTGAATTCGACATCTGTCAAACTTAGTTGTTAGATAAATTTGTTTTTCAGTTGAAAGTCTGACATTTACGAAAATGGATCGCTTAACTATCGCATAAAAATTAAATTAAATTAAATAAATAAAAATTGTTAAAATCTACTACAAAAATGCTGATTCTGCCACAGGCACATATCGTGCTTTAAGAGGAGATTATGGTTTACATAATCGTCCAACTACGCAAACAATTGGCATAATTGTGAAGAAATTTGAAGAGACTGGATTGGATACAGATATTGTAAGGCCTGTGCATCATCGTTTCGCTCGTACCACTGAAAATGTCGCTGGTGTAAGTGAAAATGTTGCCGACGACCCGAATGTGTCGATTCCTCGTCGTTCTCAGAAATTAGGACTATCTTACGGCACATTATGGGGTATTTTGCATTTGGATCTACACCTACATTCAGCTCACACAACAACTGAAGGCAGCTGACCATTCACAACGTCGTAGATACGTCGATTGGGTTCTTGAACAACAGACGGTGGACGGCGATTTTTCAAACAAAATTTTCTTAAGCGACGAAGCACATTTCTCACTTGGTGGGTATGTTAATAAAAAAATTGTCTTATTTGGGGTTCTGAGAAACCTCAAGTAATTGAAGAGAGGCCATTCCGTCCACAAAAATTCAGTGTTTAATGCGCTCTTTGGTCCGGAGGTGTGCTTGTACCTTACTTCTTCGAAAACGACGATGGAACGACTGTCACGTCAATTCGGAGCCTTATGGTCATATGATAACTGACTTTTTTTGCCTACTATTGAAGAATACGACTTGGAAAATATGTGGTTTCAACGAGATGGTGCCACATGCCACACAACTCGAGCGAATATGGCTTTATTGTAAGAGACATTTCCTGGCCGCGTAGTTTCTCGTCGTGGCGATATCAACTGGCCATCAAGATCATACGATTTGACACCGCTGGACTCTTTTTTGTTGAGCTACGCGAAAGACCGTGTTTATGCAGATAAACCTTTAACTCTTGAGCACATAAAAACCAGCATTCTTCAAGTTCTGGCTGAGATACCGCCAAATATGTGTCAAACAGTGGTCGAAAATTACCTCAAAAGAATGGATGCTTGCAACAATTCGCGTGGTGGTCATATAAATGATGTAGTGTTTTACACATAATGCCAACGTTCATACTCTATAATAAAAAAAAAGAAATGTCATAAAAAAAATATCTTATATGTGTTTTATTTACGTTTACTTTTGAAACCGCAAAGTGGATAACCCTTTACAATATTAACAGTTTTTATTATTCTTACGAAGAATTATATACTGATTATTTTTTGAGTCCACTTTTTAAAGGGCTACATAAAGTTGACCATGAGAAAACACACTTCGCTTAAGATCCTTTTGCACTGAAAGACGTCAATCGGAAAAGTGTATTACCTATATGATCTCAAATTATAGAGGTATTTCATAGATTGTGGATGATCTCCATTGAGCATACTTTTTAAAGGCTTAGGTGGCTCGGATGTAGAAGGAATGCTTATTTTACCATAAGCAGAACACATACTATTAATTTCCTTAGCCCATTTTTTATCCTTGCAAACAATTTCAAATTTTATAAATTTGTCCTCTATCTGTTATTTTGTTGTTCGAATGCGAAAACTGTGGTACCTACATTATTAAATGCCACTCTACTCCACAAAAAAAAGATTAAGACTTGAAATATTATTACTTGATTTTCCTACGTTAATCGATAAGCTAACAACTGTGTGGACTGAAATTCAGAAGCAAGCCCAGTCATTGCGATTGAATCGAATTCATAAATGCAAAAATACAAAAATTTGATATATTTGTAATTTGTATTGTACATACATTTATTTCTCAGCTTAAAAGTTTAGTTAAGAAATGATTTAGGTGCTTCCGGAAATTACGCCAGATTTTTTTTTAGAAAAAACGCCAGAAAGTTCTTCATACAAAATTCTGGCCTTTTTTCCTAGGAAAAAGTTTTTTGATATTTTTTTCCTAAATCTCTGCCATTCTTACCCAAATTTGTATCCACCACAAATCTTATATTGTGCCAAGCAGGGGGGTTACAGGGAGGCAGCATGTCCCGTTACGCGCCGAGGTTCTTGTAAGCCGTGGACCTAATTGCATACAACACTTCACACAATCCAATTTATTTCTAGCTTTTAAAAATTTATGGTTTACATTTGAAATCTATTTTATGGTTTGAATAAAGATTTCACAATATGTCACGTGGCCCCGCCCAGACCGGACGACCAACCCACCCCCTTCTTCTCGCTTGAAAATACCTTAAAACATCTTATATATAAAACGATATTTAAAAATTAGGCCAAACTATACAATTTTTCTGGCTTAATTTCCATTTCGCTTTCAGGCTCCTATTAGACAACTAGCTATCTGGCATAATTTCCAAAACTTCTGGCTTATTTTCCAAAAAAAAATTCTGCTCTTTTTTTCCAATTTTAAACCAGAAAAAAATTCTGGCATTTTTTCCAAAAAAAAAACAATTCTGGCGCAATTTCCTCTGGAGTAACTCCCGGGAGTCTGATTTAGGGCTTAAAATTTGCATAAAACTATTGAAGTTATACAAAAGATCTCAGTTTTGTAAGATATCTAGCAGGTTTAAGAACATAATTAAATATGTTGGTCAACTTCGACAAAAAGGTGTAGGATTTTTTTTTAAGTTAATAATCTAATTCAACAAACATATTTAACAAATAAAAAACATCCAATTACATTCTAATAAGGATACCGAAATTTATAAAATTGGTTTCAAGTAAATCGGTTGAATACTTTCTGAGATTCGCGGAACAACTAAATATTTGTAGGTGGTAATGGTGCAGTGGATAAAGTGCTTGATTGCTAACTAGGTCGTTTGGGTTCGATCGCCACGCTAGGCGCATTCTTTTCCATACCTCCAATTTTAATTGGATGCAGCCCATGGGTTAAAATGAGACAGTCAATACCTGGTTCTCAAATCCACTGTGCCAAACTAGTGCCAAGCAATTCAGGTTGCATTTAAAAGACCTTAATTCTTACAGGCATATAGTTAAAAAAAAAATTGATTCGTCCTTATATAATATTAATTATATGTTTTTTTGGAGACACCTAAAATATATAAATACAATTTTAAAATAAAATCCATGTACCTTTGGAAGTTTTACCATTATATTTATAACGTCTCCATAGTCATCATCAACGTCCTCATAGTCATCCTCAATATCCCCACATTCAGTCGCTCATCTACGGTTTTGGCTCTCAGAGAGGTTCTTAATCGCGGCGCAAACATGAAAAAGATCTCACTTGACGCTACAGATACCGAAAGTATCGCACCGATCTGCATAAAACAGTTAACTGTTTTATATGAGGTCGAATCGCAAATATTTAACGAGTCCGTAAAGTTGTTGCGCTGTTTTTTTTTATTTGGTATACTCAGAAATTGCTTGCAACCATAGTTAATTTAACATTGACATGAATATCAAGAAAATAAAAGCAATTAATTTTAACTTGCTCCACATCTTCAATTCGACTAGAAAATCATCTAAGCATACTTTTACATCATCTGGCAATTCTTGGGCATATACCCTTATATTTCTACTTCTTAAAGCTTACCACATTTTTCGGGCAAAATATTTTGAATTTTGTAAAGCAATTCACAATGGGCGAGAAATCTATTTTTTAATTGCATGAATAAATAGTCCAAGAAAGGAACATAGATAGACCGAAGAAAATATTCTTCAGGATTATGATTACCTTCGTTATTATCTATGTTCCTCTGGGGATTCCCAACTAACATACTCTCCAGAGTTAAGCTCCCAAAATCTGAAAAACATTCTTAAAAGCCTCTTTTAGGTCCCATTGCTATCCTTAGAGTTAATTTCTTGTTAGGAAACTCTATTCTCATAACGTTTTTTTTTATAAGAAGCAAATTAAAACAAATTTGCCTCATTTTACAAGACTCCGAGAACTTAGAGTTTTATAAAAATCTTGTTATGAAATTTAAACGCATATATACATTCAATCCCATAATAACTGACTTATCGGAGTCCAAGCTATTTTTAAATTCTATAACGAACCTTATAGGAATTAAGGTATACAACATTTTATTACAGGATTCTAATAGGATATGCAGTTTTCCAGTTGCCACATGGAATCACAATCTTACTCGTCACACGCCAAATAAGGTGCGTAATCGAGATTAGTAGATGGATGTGAAATGTCTGTTTTAATTTTCCGAAAAGTGTTAATTGTTCTTAAGGTTTTTTCAAATAATTGAAAATGCAAGTGTTTCGCGGCCAAAAATTAACACATATCAAATAGAGAAGCATTTAACATTTGTTGTTAAACGACTTTGGATTTTATTAGAAGTTTGATCGTCGCCGTCGACTAAAACGTGTCATCAAAAAAGAAACATTTTTATAATTTTGTAAATCAAATTTACAAAAAAATGTATGATTGGATTCTCTATTGGGCTCGATATTTTGAATAATAATTGAATATTTCACACTTTCAATGGAAAGCAATTGTAATAAATTTGCATTCTTCTAGTGTCGTGCTATGATAAACACAAATTCATGTTTTACTTTTGTAGCTGAGGCCCAATTATCTTACTACGTCCGTGATTAATAGTTCAATATATATGTATTTTATTATCTTGCTCGCTTTTATTTTTAAATAATCCCATAACATAATGAATATTCTCATAAGAAGACTTAACATAAACTTAGTAAACGAGAGTGAGAATGAGTGAAACTAGAGGAAAACATACCTTTATAATGGTCTAATTGTAAATTGTAATTATTAAAGGATTCTCTCACAGAGTATTCTTAGGGTTACCAAACATTCAAAATGTGGATATGTTGAAATTAATTATAAATATTATTTATTTTAAAAACCATTTTTTTAAAATAAATTTATGTGCATTATAAATTTCACAAACATAAATGGCAAAACAATAGCATGTAAAAGATTCTTTCTAATCTCGATACAAAATATTTTGCAATCGAAATAGGTATTACTTTAACTTTTCGACGTTTCTCTATTGAAACCTTTTGTGAGATGAAAAATGTTACTTGGATAATTCTGTTTTGTGACATTAAAATATCTACCACCAATTACATTTTGTCATTTGTGTAAATGCAGCATTTAGGGTCTTTGTGTGCCATATGGATTGTTTTTCAGATTTAATTTGACTCACAAGTTAATTTTTATGCATTTAGGATTGCATATTATCCACTATAATTTCAAAATTGATTAATTGATTTAATTGATTCCCAAAAGTATCCAAGGTAACCCTATCCTTGATAAAAGTATAAATTAAATAGTTTAAATATGGGTTATTTTGAAGGCTCTCTGTTTTTTTTTCGAGGTAAAATCTAAGAATTAGTAGAAACAATTTCAACCGCATTAATTTTTAGCTCCCATATACGAACAAACAATATAATAAAATAATGTATCGCCATTATTATAAAATAATGAATAATTGACTTACAATATAAATACTATCACAAATACATATCAAGATCATCAGGTTTTAGATCAAGATCATCAGGTACACGCAAAAACTTTAAGAGTTTGCTTCTTTCAAAAAAAAAACATTAATGGGAAAGATATACTTTTGTTAAGGTTTATTCTCTTTTCTCTTGTCATTTTCTCTATTCTCTTTTAGCAATTCCCATTGCAAGAAACGCTTTCTCACAACAAGATTTAGCCGAGCTTTATTAGAGTCATATAAGAGGCCTTTTTTCATCTGTCATCCC
Source organism: Philhelius pedissequus (assembly GCA_910595825.1). Taxonomy (NCBI): domain Eukaryota; kingdom Metazoa; phylum Arthropoda; class Insecta; order Diptera; family Syrphidae; genus Philhelius; species Philhelius pedissequus. The sequence goes on along the minus strand of OU343160.1, from coordinate 315,688,969 downwards.
ATAAAAAGAATACAGCTCTGTTAGGGAGTATAGAGATGCTCTCATAACTAGGCCATTTAACGCTTTTAGCAGTATTATAATAATCTAGAAGAATTCTTCAAGATTATTTTGGCTCCCTTAAATTAATCTCATTAAGTTGGAGAATGTTATGAAAGGAAAATGTTACTTGGTATATTGTATAGGAGCGGTACGGGTTTTGAGCCTTGCGCATTTCCAGATCTGATGCCTTTCATTGTCCATTTGGGAGTAACTATCTGTCAGAAAAAGTTCCTAAAAGAGGGAAAGGATGATATCATTTAAACTACTGATAAGGGAATGATTAGTAGGTATAATTTGTGGTTAATAAGGGCTTCTATCCATACACTGTCGAATATTTCTCGACATCCAAAAAGCATAAAACGATGACATTTTTGGCTATTAAGGTGATAACATGCTGAAACTCCAGGAGTGGATGAAGTGTGAAATGGTTTTCACGAAAGCCGAATTGAAAGGAAGGAATGATGTTATTTTAATTTCTTCACTTTCCTGAGCTTCAGTTCTTCAAGGAGTTTATAGGTTGCTAGGGAGGAATTTCGGCCTGTAGTTGGAGGTGATATCCTAGTCGGCAAGTCCCAGTTGGGACTTGTGTGTCACCTCGTTGGAAATTTGAGACTTATATCCCAACCAAAATCATAGGGGTTACGCGCCGAGCTTTTTGTGCACCGTGAATTTATTTGCAAAAAACGCTTCAGACAAGACCAACAAAACTAATAGTGGGACAAAAGTCCCAAATAAATACCGAGGTGGGACATAAGTTCCAAATAGCTAAATTGGGACACATTTCTTTGGGATTGCAACTATCTTAGCAGTTTCCATTTTTGGGGAAAATAACTGTTAATGACACAGTAATTAATATATTTTTCTATAAAAATCATTATTTTGTGCAATCGAATTAGGACGAAGTCGAATTTGCCTCGAATTACAATATATTTGTATTGCCTTTAAGTATGCTCTGCCTTAAGCGCGGTTTAAGCTTGGTGAACCTTGTCCATGCTGCATTTGGGCTTGGGATTGTCGTGTGTGACTTAGGTATATTCGTTATAGAATCCTTAATTTGTGGGCACTCAGTGCCGTTGTTCACTGCTGTATGGCTTTGCGGGGTCTCTTTTGTCCTGGAATTGTCAATATGCTATGTTATTCTTCAGAACTAGTTAGGATAGAAACCCGACTTCCATCTGATATTAACATCTCCGTGCCAAAATTGTGGTCAGTAGTTGCGACTTGTATTTTGGCTGGGTTGATGTCAACGCTTATAGGTATGCAAAGGTTGACATCTATGCCACAATCAGTAGTTGGCGGTTGAATTTAATAATTTATACAGTGGAAATGGCAGTTAGATATTCATTGTAACTAACAGTAACAAGAACTAAATCACAAAACGATTTTTCAATGAAACTTACATACATATCTACATATACATACATTACGTATTTCGAGTACATAGATAAGTTTTGTAGATTTTGTAAATTTGTGTGCACATAATCAAAATCAACAGAGATACTTGAAGTACATTCGAAAATATCCGAATGAATAATTAAATCTGTTGTGTGTTTTTCATATTATTTTCTGAAATATCAAAATACCACAAATAAAATATTTCATAAAATGCTGACCCCAGCTCTCCCACAGAGAGAACATTTGATTTCCTGTGTTATTTATTTTATTTTTGTTAACAATGTTGAATAAAAAGGGAGACCAACTATCATGTATATGAAGCCTATAGCAAGGATTCTTCCTATTTGTACTTTACACACTTACATTATCCGCTTTTCTTAAACGACCGTGTGAATTTGAAGTTGAGTGGTATACAAGAGAATAAATTGCCCGGCCATTAAGATAAATGAAAAGCCCTTAGCTAGAGATTAGATTTGTTTCGTTTGGTTTTTGTCTCATTAGATTGGATTGAATTTGTAAAAGGAAGCAAGCAAATTAATGTTATAGAGTTCTTTTGTATTTTTATATATAACGTAACTATAAGAGTAAACATATGTACACACCCGTCAATATTACGAAAAGATTTGTTCTATCACAAATTATTTTATTTGAATCTAATTGATTTGTTTGTGTGTTTGTTTTTATTTTAGTCATTTTTTATTACCAGAAACTTAAATGAAAAAAAAATTGCCATTCTAGTGTTACGAATTCGCGTCTAGAAAAAAATGTCCTAATTTGGACTTACTTAAATAAGAGCGCCACACCCAAATAAGAGTTATATGTCGTCTTGAAAAGATATTGAAAAGCTGAACTAACATTTCTTGTCGAAAGCGTTTGGTATGGATTAGAAGTTTCACTCAGAATTATTTTAATAAAAGCTCTGGGAATGAATAGGAAACATATTATCCTTTCATCCCTTATCCCTAAAGCCCTTAAAGTGTTGACTAGAAGCATTAATTTTTGTGTACGCTATCAAAACATGTTTAATCAATGGGAAATAAATACAATGGATCGCTATTTAAAAACCCTCCATAATGGCTGTTCTAATTTGCATTGAAATTATATTACCTGCCGTTTCGGAATTCGGCCATCTTTTTGTTGCCAGAAACTATTTAGTTTAGAAAAAAAATTAAGTACAATTAATATTATATTATTGGATATTATTTTACATTGAAACATTGGGCAAAAAGCATACAACAAGAAGGAATTTAATTTCCAACTTGACAACTTAATGGAAACACATCCCGACCTACCCAGATAATGGATAAAATCCGTTAGTAGTCCGGAAAAATTAGAGAAGTTATGGGGTTAGAATACAATAGGTCTGCTGAGCAGAGATTCCACTGGTCCGAAGAAAGTAATCAAATATATTTTTGAATCTTGTTTAAATTTACAATGGCATATCAGTTATCTTATAAAGATATGGTCGAATAACAAAAAGACATGTCCATGATTGCTTTCAAATCGGAAGAAATTTAAATTAAAGACTATTTAAAATACAATTTAACTGACATTTTCAAAAATACTGTACTCAATTATGTACAATGGCAGGTAATTGGGTAATCAAAATCGTTAAAGCCGTTTGCGAGAAAAATAGGATTTAACATAACAGTTATATGGCAGGTACCGTTATTTTTTGAACCATACATAAGAACCCCTATATGCCAAGTTTGAAGCAATTCGGCTCACCCGTTTGGGATGTAGCTTTCCAAACATTTGTACATACAGACCCACTGACAGACAGACAAACATACAGACGGACAGAATTTTAAGATCATCTTTTTTCGTCTTCGCTATCATCGTAATGTCATGTTTGATTGTTATCTCAAAACTTTTTTTGTCGACGAATGCATAACTTCCCTTATAGTACCTATAATCGCAAGTAAAAATTCAAAAATCGTTGGAGCAGTTTAAAAAAAAAATGATTTTTTATGTATGAAATTTTGAAAACATTCTTAAAAAAAATTGAAACGCCATTTTGAAGCTAGTATTAATATACACATCGGGTTTAATGATGAAGATTAGGTAAACGCCATAATCGCCGACCGAAAGGGGCCTAGTTCCCTGTTAATTTCGAAGAATGAGCTCCAGCACATCTTCGATTCATTAAAGAAAAAGAAGTCAGCAGGAGTCGGTGGTATATCCAACGTTGTACTACGACATTTGTCTCAAGAAGCAGTTGACATTTATACCACACTGTTTAACAACGCGCTGAATAATCCATTTTATACAGCGCGGTGGAATACAGTTGTAGTACACCCTCTCCCAAAAAAGGGAAAGGACAACTCCAATCCGGCGAATCTCCGGTCGATAAGTCTTCTTCCGAGTACAGCAAAGTATTTGAAAAGGTTATTAATAGAGCCCTGTTCAAGTGGGCGGAGGACAAAAATATCATCCCTGATAATCAGTTCGGTTTTAAGGCGGGACATGACACAATTCATGCCGCGTCTAAACTAGTTTCTGATATCCAATGGAACAAAACTAAAAAGCAGTGTACGGGTGCCTGTCTGGTTGATTTGGAGAAGGCCTTCGACACCGTATGGTTAGAAGTTCTCTATCTAAAGCTAACCAGACTAGGTATAAGTAAACCTCTATTGTATATGCTTTATGACATGCTAAATGGTAGAAAGTTTGTTGTCAAGAGTGGCAATGTAACTTCTACCGCAATTTTTAATATTAATAATGGTCTTCAGCATGGAGCGGTTAACTCGCCGATTCTATTCAACATTTACACCAGCGATCTGATATGTTGTCTAACTCAGGCAATTGCGTACGCAGACGATCTAATTGCGTACAGAACAGCTAATACAGTTGAGGTCATCAAAAGTCTCTTGCAGAGTGACTTCGACAAGATTCAGTGATATTGTGATGACTGGAAGTTGAAAATAAACTTCCAGAAATCAGAAACTATTTTGTTTAGGACTCCGTTGTCTAGCGCCTCAAGGGATACGAGAAAGTACTGGCGCAAGCTGGTGATAGTAAAGCCACATGGACATCCACTGGCGAGTAAAAGTGTAGTAAAGTACCTTGGCATCTGGTTGGATCAGTACATGTATTTCGACAGACATATATGTGCTGCTTTGGCCAGGGGAGCCTTTGCCTTGACAAAACGACTGTTTTATAGCAGCCGTCTTGACAGCAGGGTGAAGGTGATTTGCTACATGGCCCTCATCAGGCCGATGATTGCCTACGGATGCCCGGTGTGGTTCAACGTTGCCCCATCTCAAATGGAAAAGATTCGGGTGCTTGAGAGGCAATGTCTTAGACGTTGCCTTTGATTACACAGAACACCAGAGTCGGAGTACACAAGATATTATTCCAACCAGGTTCTATACAACGGAGCCAACATAAACATAATAGATAATTTTTTGGTCAAGCTGATTCGGGGTCACGTTGCAAGAGCGATGTCCTCAACTAACAGCTTAATTTTTGTGGCTTATTACCCCAATAACGAATATTTTGAGAGTGCGCAGTTAAGTGGTTACATCCCTCCCGAGGCATTCCTCTATTTAGACAGTCGAGGGCTGATACAGGATAGAATGGTGGTTCCGCTTATCTACCGCGTCAGCCGGAAAACTGTGGATAGGCGACTCCTGTATGGTTGAGACGTCATCGCTCAAGGTGGAGAAGAGCGCCTTCGGTTCAGTAGGACTGTGTCCGATCGGGATCGGAGGGATAGGGCGAAACAGGAGAACCAGTTCTGGTGGTTCTCTGAATAGCAACATAATATCTAAAGTCGATGAAGATGGTATATCTTGGCCGACTTACATAGATTTAGGGCAATTAGGTATAGGGAACAGTCGGGGTGGCACCAAAAAAAAAATTAAAAATATGTATGTATGCGGGGGCATACGTGCATGTATCTGCGTGTCTGTACATGTATGTGCGTACATATATGTATGTGCGTATGTACATGTATGGGTGGGTTGCATTAAGTTGTGTGTCTGCATGCATATACAAAAATAAACCAAAAAAAAATTTAAAAAAAAATGAAAAAACTGCTGCTATGGCTATTCTAGTTTTTAAATAGTTTTAAGTGGTTTTGGGTATTATAAGGTATTTTAAGTAGTTTAAGTTATTTTAGTTAGTATAAGTTACTTGTATATAGTTTTAATTATTTTTAGTCTAGCTTTAGGTAGTTTATAAGAAAAAATTAAAAATATGATATGATGCCGAGTTTTTTTTTTAATTATGTTTTCTTGGTAAAATAAAAATAAAGTAATTAGAATTAATTAAAATAGTTTTTAGGTCGAAAGACATTAGTATTAAGAGATATAGTCTTAGAGCGCCCGTAAAGGGCCAGTAAATTAGTTGTAAATTATTGATAATTAGGCCAGTTTAAACATTTTTGTCTAGGTTAAGATAGTTATAAGTTAAGATTACATAAAAATGAATTTAAAAAAAAAATAATATACACACAAAATTAAAATTTGAAAAAAAAATCAGGGACTGGTTTTCGAAAACACGATTTTTCATAAAGAAATTTTTATTTATTTTTTTAAAAAAATGAAAAAAACTTTTTTTTTGGGAAAATTTGAGTAGCTATGTTATGCATTTGTATAAAGAATAATTTAAATCGGTTCATGTAATTGTGCGAAAGGCAAACATATGAAAAGTGGTATAGTTTTTAACTATTCAAGAAAGTGTCAAAAAACTAATAAACACGAAATTTCGAAAAAATCTATTAAGCCGTTTTCGAAATTTTGAGATTTCAAAAAAAAAAAGTTTTTTTTTTAATTTCCAAAAAATAAATTTGGTGAAAATTTTTTATTTTCAATAGTGTTTAGACTTTCTAGGAGGTTCTGTGCAAAAAAAATCAAATTAACCGTTTCCCAGAAAATCGGAAACCAAGAAATGGTTGCACTAACTAGAGGTTGTTTGAAGCAAATCCATCCAACCGTTTAGGCCGCAGAATCGAAAATAGATTTGAGGGACCCCTTTTTTGGTGCTCTATAAAATTGTAATCGATCGTGCTATACACAACTTTAACAATTAAGTTCTACTTAAACACTTATGTGACAGCTTACGCAAAGGAAAAAAATAGCTATAAGCGGTTTAAGTTAAACATAAATATGTATGATTCATATCAGCAAATGGGCCTTTAGGACCGTGCCTTTGTCTTCACGACATTAATTCGCATCAGGTATGACATATGACATATAATATGACATTGTCATAGTCGAATAATATTAAACTTCCAAAAATTGAACATTATTTTTTTTGGGGAATGTTAGAGGAAAACATCTAAGATCAACCCCGGATCTACTGTACCGTTTTTTTTACTTAACCATTCGCAAAACGGCTGCTTCACAATAATTGGTATACAATACGGAAAATGGTGTGTATTATTTTATTTATTATTATTATTATTTTATTTTAAATTTAAAAATCGAATAAAGATTCAAGTTCTTACCTTTAACATTGTTTGATTTTTTTTTGTTTATTATTTCCCTTTACATAAGAAAATTAATATATTTTACCTTAAGTCGACTTAAGGGTGATTTGGTATTATTATGCGCGTGGTATAAAATAACTCAAGTCCAGCCAAAGTAATCTTATGTGAAATAAGATTTATTTCATTTCGATTGACCACAAACTCTTATGAGGACTTAAGATAGCTATCCTTGGGTGACCATGCCATTTTTCAATTTTAGATCAAGTTTCGAATACTTTGAATAGAAGAAGGATTGAGATAGAAGAATGCGGAGAAGACACAACTGAGCTCCTCTGAAATATTAATAGAGTAACTTAAAAATAGCAAAGCATCTTAAGACTTAAGATATTTTACTTTTTCACGTGAGTCTCGGCTCGCTTTCGAAATGGACTAAAACAAGCTAAATTTGAGACCGGGTTAAGTTGTCTTTAAGGACATGGGTTGATTCCGGCTTATTGACATAGACCTACGATTTCAGAAAATCCAATAAAACAAATGTCTAAGATCGTCAAATCGAACGATCAATGTGCAAGGCTTACATTTTTCTAGGCGAGATAACCATGTCCCAAATCCTTAGTCAGAATACTCGGCCCGGAGGTGAAATATAATTTTAATTCGGCCAAAAGGAGGGATCTTGTCGCTGACATTGACTAAAACACCATTCTCAAAGTATTACATGCTTACCAAACAGTGGAAGCAGTGCCACCTTGTGAATCACATTAGGGTTGACGCCCTCTCATATTTGGTCTATTCATTTGTTATTCAAAAAAATCGCCTTGTTGCTAAAGATGATTTTTCTGCAAAACATAAAGCTTACACTAACGAACACCCATTTTTAAAATAAAGTTTTGTCATTTACATAAATTAACCTGATGATTTGGAATCATTGCAGTGGCGAATGAGGGGGGGGGGGGTTTGGGGGATTGAAATACCCACCCCCCATACCCCCGAAATATACTTTTTTATAGTAAGTAAATTTGGTATGTCAATGAGGAAATTAGTGTTGGGTCACAAAAAACGGAGCCTGCGACTTAAATATACAAAAATTCACTTCCCAAGTAACATTTTTCTTCTCATAACATTCTCCAATAACTTAATGAGACTAATTTAAGGGAGCCAAAATAATCTTGAAGAATTCTTCTAGATTATTATAATACGGCTAAAATCGTTAAATGGCCTAGTTATGAGTGCCTCTCTATACTCCCTAATAGATTTGTATTCTTCTTATGGGATGACAGATATAGAAGATTGAAAAAAGGCCTCTTATATGACTCTAATAAAGCTCGGCTAAATCTTGTTGTGAGAAAGCGTTTCTTGTAATGGGAGTTGGTAAAAGAGAATAGAGAAATTGAGAAGAGAAAAGAGAATAAACCTTAACAAAATTGTATCTTTCGCATTAAAGTTTTTTTTTCAAAGAGGCAAACTCTTTTAAAGTTTTTGCGTGTATATGTCATCGCTAAAACCTGATGATCTTGATATGTATTTGTGATAGTATTTAATAATAGCGATACATTATTTTTTTTTATTGTTTGTTCGTATATTGGAACTAGAATTAATGCGGATGAAATTGTATCTACTAATTCTTAGATTTTGAAAAAAAACAAAGCGCCTCCAAAATAATGCATTTAAATTATTTAATTTATACTTTTTTATCATAAATAGGGTTACCATGGATACTTTTCAAAATTAATTTTTGAAATTATAGTGGATGATATGCAAACAAATTAACTTGTGGGTCAAATTAAATCTAAAAAGTGTTGGTAGATATTTTTACGACACAAAACAGCATAACCCAAGTAAAATTTTTCATCTCACAAAAGATTTCAATAGAGAAACGTCGAAAAGTTAAAGTAATACCCATTTCGATTAAATATTTTGAATCGAGATCAGAAAGAATCTTTTAAAATTTATGCTATTGTGTTGCCATTTATATTTGTGCAATTTATAATGCACCATATAAATTGTTTAAGAAAAGGAGTTCTTAAAATAAATAATTTTTAGAATTAATTTCAACATATCCAAAAATTTTGTATGTGTGGTAACCCTCAAAATACGCAGACAATATTTTCTGCGTACTTAAATATGGCTGCTGTTAAGATATACTTTAATCTACTTACAATACAGCGCTGCCGAAGTGAGTACTAAGGGAGTATTCGTACTCCCCTGCCATTCACTGTACTCCCGTACTCCCCTCAAAAATATCCAAAACTTTCACAAGCATTCATTAAAGATGGCACTCCGATTTTATCGGATGCGTTTAACCCTGAAATAGTCTGAATGTATTCATTCATATTTTTATAAAAGAATGAGTAACCATGTCTGCTAAGTGCCAGTGTGTCATTTATGTTGGCATAGAAAATCAAAAAACTACTAACTAATTTTAACTAGCATTAGGGAAAACGTACTAATTTTGTCAACATTAAAATAAACCTTCCTCAAGCTCCAGGATTTATTTTGCAAAGTTTTGTTTTATATATTTCTTTAAATTCAAGAAGCTAATGTCGTTCTTATTTGAAAATCCGGAAATCTTCCGGACTCTTCTGAAAGCTTTCACTTGGGAAAAAATGACAGTTCTAATTCTGAAAAGAAGAGGATTTTGCTTCTGGATTTGAAATCAGAATCAGAAACAGAAGCACTCACATAAACGTCAAACTCTAGTGTTGTCATTTTTGGTATCAAAATTGTGCAACAAACATTTTTTTTTTAATTTGAATATTCTCACGTACACAATTATTTTCACTCATATAATCTCATTAAAATTCAGAATCGTCAGAATCACACAAAAGTGTTCTGTTGGGATCCCAGATCGGAGAAGAATTCCGGATTGACAAATAAAAACGCCATAAGTCACATTCCGAGAAGTTTGTTATGCTTGTGTTTAATAAAAAGCTTTTTGCAGTAGATACTGATTTCCTCATGCCATGAACTTCTAAGCCAAAAAGTACCCAATGGTTTAGAAAATCAATTCAAAAATAATTATCTTAAAATAAGTGGTTAATTTATTATGCATTTGGAATACGAATTGGAATGGGAATATAAATGGAAATGGAAATGAAAATGGTAATAATGCCCTTCAGCCTAATGTTAACGCTTATAATTATTATTCCAATAACTAATGAAACTTTGCAATCTTACGCTTCAAGCAACACACTTCTCTAATCGGTTTAATTAATTCGAATAAATTACGACGATATAATTGCTCAACCCCTCCCAAGCCCCCTGTTCAACATTCCACGCATTAGCAAACATATTATATATCATGCTTGAAGTAAGCTTATCCTTCAAAATTCATCTCGAGTAGTAACACACTTGCTTGATTTAGGTACAGTGAAACCCGCTTAATCGAAACGACAAAAATCAAGAATTTTTTTTCAGTTAAGCGGGTTTTTCACTTAAGCGGACCTCGGATAAGTAAAAAATATATCTTATTTAAACGGGTTTCGGATAACTGAAAAAAATATTTCAGTAATGCAGACTTCGCATCACGTAACATGTCACAATTTTTACTACATTACATAACGGGTTTTCTAATAAGAGGTGTTATTTTGATATTCAAAAAAAAGAAATGCGTTGTTGAAGCGTGTATCGTTCCATTTTTATTAATATCGTAGTTTCTACTTGTCAAATGTCAAAAAATGACAGCTTCAAAAGTGACAGCTACCGAAATAGCGGGCTATTCAAAATAACACCTCTCATTGGAAAACCCCTTAGATAAATTTACGAAGTATAGACACTGAAGCACTGGCAACGAGACCATTGGCATTAAACATCACATACATTAATACAACAGACAATAAAACGAATTTTTACCCAAACATAGCTACTTTGAGTTCAGTTTCTTTTATTCACAGATGAGATATGTTTCGTGTTACAAAAACAACAATGTATGTAGGTAAATGGAAATTGTGGGGTTTTCCCTTTTAATTAAAACTAAACATTTACATGTGTCATGAATGCGGAAGTGGTGGAGGAAGGAGGTGAACGTATACAAAAATGAAACAATTCACTACCCGATTTTTTTCGATTTTTAATTTTTCACTTAACCGAGTTGTATTCTATAGAAAAATAGAAAACTTGAAGGAATTTTTTTTTCAGTTATGTGGGTTTTTCACTAAAGCGAGTTTCACTTAACCGGGTTTCATTGTATCTTTCTCTCTTAATATTAGGTACTAATAATAATTAGTTGAGTTCTACAAGTAATGACAAAAATAAAAATAAAAATTTATATTTATTTCATGAAATTCTATTTAAAATTTAACGAATAACTGAAATTAACAAACAACAAACGAAACAACAAAAAATACAAATGAAATAAATTCAAAATGGGACCGAATTCTTGGAGGGCTGAGTCAACCAATAATTTCTTTTTTAATTCACGAAAAAGTTTTCAATCCAAATGGGAACTTTAAAGTATCTACCATGGGAAAAGTGGAGGAAATAGGAAAATTCATTAAAAAATGCATATGGAACGCATTTATTGCGTTGTGTGCCTGAAGCCTGAGGGTAAACAAACTATCGTCCCTTTGCCAGTGCTGCAGATACAGATGCAGATATACAGATGGATGAAATGTTGAATGAGTTTCTTTGAGTGGCAATAAAATTACAGAATGGATTTTCGCCATATGACTGACGGACGGTTGATTGCTTAAAAAGAGAGATGGGTTTAATAATAAGAGATTACCTATGGCAGATGGTTTTATTTTTTTTAAATTTAAGTTTAACAAAAAAAGAGTTTTCTTAAATCAAAATATTATTAAATATGACATAAAAACGGATGTAAAAGTTTTGTGCATTTTTCAGATGTTTTGGAAATGGATGATGAAATTTTAAAAACGATATAAGAGATGACGAATTTTTGGTAGGAAGAGTAAATTATTTCAATTGTCTAAATTCACTTTCAGAGTGGCTTTCCACAGACAAAAAAAATTTTCTTATTGATTTCCTTTATTGAATTTTACTATTTTAAGCTAAGTATGGATTTTGAATTTTCATTTCAAAATTGAGTACTTATTTATAACAAGGGAAACTTTGCCAAGTAAACCAACACAATTTAAGTCAGTAATCATTAAATAACAGATTACTCTGATAATTTTGAGGTTTTTGCATATTACTCTACCTAAAATATTTGATATTTAACATTAATAAACTTAGAACTTGGCGCACTTTTAGATCTCACTACTTTTCACGGCTGATTTGTTACGCAAAGGTTTTTGTATATAGAAGAACCCTGCTACATTTTTAACATTTATGTTTTTGGTGTGATTTCACTACTTTTTGAAAAGATTATTTTTATCAGCAAATGTGGGTGGAATAAACTCCCAATGATTGCCTCATAAGGTAACGCACTTTTTTAATTTATGCCTTTTGTGAAGTGATCTATTGGAACTGTAATAATTGATAAGAAGTGCGTGTATGAAACGCCCCTGCAAGAAAAATTTCATAATTTCAACTTTTTTTTTTGTAAACCTGTCTGCTCTCACAAACATAATCCTGCACCAATTGGAAGCGCTTTCAATATATTTAATATTAATTCTGAAAAATGGGTGTTTATAGCTATCCTATCGCTCTAATAATTTTCATCATTCTACGACAATCAGTAGTTCTCTACATAGTTGATATCAATTCTATGGAAATTGGCGGTAGCCACGCCCCTGAATTTAAAATCTCAAATTTTAAAATTTTGCCTTTGCCCGTACTTTGAGACCTACCTCTGTACCAAATTCTATTATTCCACGACAATCAGAAGGGCTCCAAATAATATATACCAATTCAATGAAAATGGGCGGATGCCACGCCCCCTGAATGAAAAATCCAATTTTTTTAAATTTTACATTTCCTTTCACCTCTAGTCTTACCGTTCTACCAAATGTCTTCATTCTACGACAATCAGGTCTGTTTCTTACAATTGGTATCAATTCTGTTCAAATGGGCGGTTGCCACGCCACTGAATTTAAAATCTCAAATTTTAAACTGCTGTCTTTGCTTGCATTTAAAGCCCTTCCGCTGTACCAAATTTCACCATTCTACGACAATCAGCTGTGCTCCCAATAATTGGTATCAATTATATGCACATGGGCGGTTGCCACGCCCCTGAATGTAAAATCACAAATTTTAAAATGTTGCCTTTGCTTGCGCTTTGAGCCCTACGCATGTACCAAATTTAAACATTCCATGACGGTCAGAAGTGCTCCAAATAATGTGTATCAATTGTATTAAAATGGGTGGATACCACGTCCCCTGAATGAAAAATCTTAAATTTTAAAATGAAGTCTTTGTCTGCACTTAAAGCCTAACCGCTGTACTAAATTTCAGCAATCTACGGCAATCAGAAGTGCTCCAAATAATATATATATTATTTCTTTGAAAACGGGTGGGTACCACGCCCCCTGAATGGAAAATCTTAAATTTTCGATTTTTTTTTGTAGATACCACAAGGCCTACCGTTGTGCGAAATTACAAGATTCTACGATGTCTGGAAGTGCTCCATAATTTTGATGATCTGTCAGTGAGTGAGTGAGTGAGTCAATTACGATTTTTTCGATTTTTGCAGTCTTATATCTCGAGAACCACCAAAGCTAAAGAATTAAAATTTGGCGGGTTGCCTAAGCTTGGTGAGCTTAGCAAATGCTGAAAGTTTAAATTTCCTGACTTTATTGGTAGTGAAGTTAGAGGGTGGTCGAAAATATAATAATAAATAGGGTGTAGAGCCAGAACTTGGCTGGTCACTTCCATGCCCTTTGATTTAAATCAGATTAAGTAAAATTATTTTTAACATCTTTGGAAATGGCACTATATTAAGTTTATTATTTAAGTTTATTCAAGCAGATGTTATTCAGAGCCAGAGCGGTTGATTTTTTAAAATAACCTTTCCAAATTTGATTCAACTCTATAGCTTAGGGACTGGTGTTGGAACCCCAGCGCATCTTTGAAAGCTTATAACTTTTTTTCTAAATTATATTTTTGGCCCGAGATAAGAATTCAGTGAACGAAATTCATTTTTACTTGCGATTATAGGTACTATAAAGCAAGTTATATATTCGTAAAAAAAAAATTCTAACAATCAAACATGACATTACGATAGTAGAGAAGCCTAAAAAAGTGATCGGCAAAAAATGTCTGTCTGTCAGTCTGTCCGTCTGTATGTATAACGAACTACAACCTAAACGGCTTAAGCGATTACCTTCAAATTTGGCATTTGTGATTATTTTGGCATTCCTCACAGGGGAAATTGAAATTTTATTCTTAGGCCTAAAAATAACGGTACCTGTCATATGACCATGAATGAAAATCTTATTTTTCTCGAAAACGGCTTCAAAGGTTTTGATAAAAATTTTTGGGCAAGCTTACGGTAAAAGTCTACTAACGGTACTTGTCATACAATGGATTTTAAAAATTTTTGGATTTATCGGTAACTGTTTATTGAATTTCTGTCAAATTTTATATCTGAGAAGATCTAGGTAGCGGAACTAATTCTGCATATTAACATTTTAAATAACATTTTTTATGTAATTAAAATTAATGTTTGAATTTTTTTTTTCAAAAATCAATATTTTTAAAACTAATCAAAAAAAAATAATTTTAAATTTTATAGTCATATGTATATTAATAATCTCTACAAAACTGCATACCAAAATTTAAAAAACAGTTTGTTTTCAAAAAACTAAAAATAAAAAACCGTATTTCATCAAAATCCGTCCTAAATTTTCGAGATACTTTTTTATAAAATTTTCATTGATCCGTGGCATCTAAAGGCATTCTTTGTTTTTTCAAGAAACTGAATGAAGTGATCGTTTCAGCACTTTTTATCAGTTTACAACACGATTTTTACCCACCTATACACCATTCACTTTCATTATTATACATGTGTATAATATATACATAAATATGTACATATATTTACTTACCTAGGCGCCATCTATGTAGGCAGGTACACATTACCCTCCTAATTTACATACTTAAAATCTTTTTAAATATACATTTGTATGTAACTATTCCTTGAATAATCGATTCGACAATTCATTACACTAAGAATCAAGGTAATCTTACCTACTTCGGCTTTAAACCTGCACAGGATAACTAAACTAGACTACCTATACCTACTAACAACTTCAGTGATTAGCTACTACTTTACATTAAAGTTGTTAGCTACAAGAACAAGTTCGTACGATCCAGTCGTGCATTTTATTCTTTACGGTTTTTCAATTTGTCCCATAAAAGCGATTTTAGAATATTTTCTGGAATATTTTTTTTTGAAAAAATCCACAAACCAAACTTGGGGTTCGCGCCAAGGATTAAAATTGAAAAACAAATATTTTGAGCGAACACGTATACTTTATTTGAATATGTATAACATAGATGGTAGTTTAAATAAAATGCACTGGACTGGATCGCATGAACTTGCTCTTGTAGCTAACCAGTGAGGTTAAGTTAGTTAGGTGTAGTTATCCTATGTAGGTTTAAAGGCTATGTAGATAAGATTACCTTGATTCTTAGCATAATGAATTGTCGAATAGATGATTTTTTTTTTTTTTTTATAGTTACATAGGTACCTACCTATAAATGTATATTTAAATCTAAGTTATGGATTTTAAATATGTAAGTTAGGAGAATAAAATGTATCTACATACATATATATATATATAGATTCATATTCATATTCATATTCATATATTTATTCGCATAGATTTATACAATAAGATACAATATCTTCTTAGGCAGTATAAACTTAATTATTTAATTTACATGATGTGTCCTAAGTTACAACAACAACAAAAAAATAAATAAAATAACAATATAGCTAATAAAGTGAATTTTAAGTAAAGAAAATAATATAAGAAAAATTACTACTCCATTTTTAATTTTAAATGAAATTAATTAAAGAAAAATTTAATATTGAAATAATATAAAATTGGATATTTAATAAGAGAAAGGAAAGCAAAAAAGAAAAATAAGTCATAGAAAGAGAAGGAAATAAAAAATAAATCATCATTCATCACTATATTAATGTCGCCAAATACTCCTTGAGCCTAATTCCGAATAACCTAGTACAGCACATCATCCTTATTGATCGGGGAAGAGAGTTCCACAGACGTATCGCATTTATAAAAAACTGCCGCTCAGATATTAAGAAGACGTAACGTATAGGCCGAATATTCAAAGTTCTAAGAGAACGCCAATGACATATCTTATTATAAAGGTAAATTGGTTGATGAGTTTGCAAAACATTGTTTAGTAGTGTTAACGTTCTAAGCTTAAAAAGATTTTCAAGAGTAACGCCATATATTGATTTGGAAAATTGAGAAACGTGATCATATTTTTTTAAACCGAAGATACGAGTATACCTAGCTATGCTGTTATATGCAAGGTTAAGTTTACGCTTGTGCTCATAATCACAATTATTAAAAATTTCACAGCCGTAGAGCATAATAGGAATCAGTAGTGTTTTGGCCAATATAATTCTTGTTTTTAAGGGTGTTATTTTATGATTAGTCCACAGCATACGAAGCCCTCCGTAAACCCTACCAATTGTTAGTCTGATATGGTGACTCCAGGAAAGTGATTTAGTAAACGTAATTCCTAGGTTTCTTGCTGAACCTACAAATGCAATTTGATCATTATTTAAGTATATTTTGGGGAAGTCATAAGTGTCGATTAACTTTCTTGAAATCACCAAGCATTTAGACTTAAGTGGGTTTATGCAAAGTCTATTTTCCAGGCACCAACTATGAACGTTGGTTAAATCCTCATTAACCTCAACTGCTGCAATTTCCACCAAACCTAGTTTAAAGCTTTTCCGTAACTGAACATCGTCAGCGTACATATTCACTTGACTGTTTTGTGAGCAGGCAGGCAAGTCATTTATATACAAAGAGAACAATAGTGGTCCCAGTATTGAACCCTGTGGGACTCCTCTGTCCATCATGAGAAGTTCAGACACATCGCCATTTGCCACAACTGCTTGAGATCTGCAATCTAAGTATGACTGGATCAACATTGCCGAAGGTAAAGCAAGTTTTTGTTGATAAGATATTTTCGAATTTGGGCATTCATTATCCTTTCCATCACTTTAGACAGAAATGATAGAATGGCAATTGGTCTAAAATCGTAGATGGAACTTATAAGTATGTAAGCATGTACATATAATAATGAAAATAAAGAATATATGTGGCTAGGCAGCTATATTCATACAACTTCATAAAGATAAAGATGCATATGTATATACCGTGAAATCTCCCATTGCGGACATCTCCCTTAGATGGATACCTCACTTAGGCGGACAAATTTGTTTGTACGGAAATTGCTTCATATACGGTTCATTGTTTTTAGTTTCTCTTGGACGGACACTTCCTTGGACGGACACGGACAGGAACTTCACATATGAATGACAAAATATTTTTTCGTAGATGGACACCAGAGCAGGAACATGTCATCACACTGATAATTTTGGCAACGGCATGTTTTTTTAAGTTATAGTCGAGCATCAATTTATTTCTCTCATTCATGTGGTAAAAGTGATTTCGTTTGGATGTAAAAAAGGTTTATTTTTGGAGTTTTAGATTTATGTTTATTTGCTCTCAGGTAGTTTCAAGTTTGAATTTGGAGGACAGTAAATTCGATCCAGAAGATGACTCAGCTCTAGCAAATTTAAGAGAAATTTCCAAGCTCTTTCATGTATGCATATTGGATGGAGAATCTGAATGTTATTGTTGATGGATGAACATGTAAATGAGGATGATGATTTTGACATGATCCCAGAAAATATTGGAATTGCTAATGAACTCAGAGTGTCTGGCAGTGAGTCTGAGGAAGAGGATCAAGACTTGGTAGGAACATCTATTAATTCCTACCAAGAAGGAAAACTTCAATTGAAAATTTAAAACATTCTTGCGGTGAAGAAAAATGACGGTGTAGCTGTTCAACTTTTGGTTGACCTACATGCTAGATTCCAAAATAAATCCTTCTTTTCTAAGACCAAATAAATATAAAAAAATTTAAAATTTAAATACATAAATACTTATCCTCTTATATTTTTGCAAAGTTTTTACAGGCTTGTACAGTGTTAAATCTAATCATTTCATTCCACGTCATGTGATTACAAATAACTGCAATTTATTAAGTTTATTTTTCTGTTGTTAATAAATTAAAAAAAGCCATTATTAGTAAAGTTAATTTTAAGAAAGTGAAGGTTATTTATTTTTGTTATTTTTATTTTTTGTTAGGTAATAAATAAATATCTTAATTTTGAAAACTAGTGTTCTTATTTGTTCATTTCTCTTAAACGGACAACTCCCTTAGATGGACAGAAATGCCTGCACCATGGCTGTACCGCCAAGGGAGATTTCACTGTATACATGTGTACGCAAAAATTCGTTAAAAGGGAATAATAATAAGGTTAGAAATAAATGGATAATATACATAATTAAATGTTTTTATATTGCTAAGTCGTTATAGTTTGAGGGAAAATAAAGATGAAATTTGAATGTATGGATAAATAAGAATATATCAAAAAAAAATCAAAAATCGTTGGAACGGTTTTTTAATAAATGATTTTTTATGAACAAAATTTTGAAAACATTTTGAGAAAAAAAAAATTGAGACGCCATTTTGAAGATATTAT